>OX465295.1:160883104-162083104 GCA_949987735.1 Leucophora obtusa | reverse complement strand
TTTGTATAATTCACTAAGTCATAAGACAAATAACTGGAGATAAATATAATTCAACTATATTTATTTCCTTTGCCAATAAAATCTTATTTTATCTGCAGCATAATATAGATTTTTGTTTAAATTTTCTGGCTTTTATATATGGGTGATATCAAAAAATGTGATAAAAACCGTGTAACCACCTAATTTCAATGCATGGATTACATTTGAGTTACATATTTCTATATATATCAGCGCATTGTCACGTGTTTTACAAAATTTATAACAATCTGACCAATTTTTGGTTAATACATAAAATTTGTGACCAATTTTATAGGCCAAATGTAAACTCCGTAACAAGTAACTCATAAGGTTTTTTAACTTTAATAGCTTATATTTTAATAACCAATAAAGCTAAACACTAATGGTAAGAATTTTTATGAAGAGGAAAAGTGACGTTTTTAATAAAAATTAATACATTTTACAAACTTTTTCGTATATCTTAGTTATCACGACTTCAACTCTGTAACGATTTTTCGTCATAATTTTTGATAAAAATGCATATACCAGAATTTTGGAGTTATCTATTATTTATATTGCGAAAAGTACAATGTTATTTATACTCAAATGATCGTTGGACTGTAAGTAATCATCCAGTATAACAGACTTGAAGCTTTTCTGCAGCATGTAACATTCTCGAGATGAAAAAGGACGTCTTTAATAAGATTTTAAAAAATGTTGTAAACCCCGTTCCTAATTTTTACACCAAACTATTTAACGAGTAAGAAAAACAATGTCATATTTGGATTCACCTTGTAGGCATCATGCGATTTTGTTTCGGAAAAAAAATTCTGACAAAGCGTTTCTGAAAGAAAACGAAAAAAGTAACCAAATGTAAACTCCGTAACTGTAAACTCCGTAACCACAATTGTTTGCATCAGGTTTCATTCAAATAAATGTAGATAAATGTTTAAAATATTTTAAAATAACCATAAACAGAGGTGATTCAACTAATATTTATGCGTCAAAAGACGATTCAACTAATAATTTTGCGTCAAATCAAAAAAAGTTATCAGTTTTTTACCCTAAGCTGCTGGAGCGAAAAACGATTGATTTTGCATTTCATTGGTTTTAAATCGATATTTCGAGTCATTACTGACATTAGTTTGACAAATTAAATTTGTTTCACACAATTTAAGAATTTTTTGATCACGAAATGTTATGTTTTTAATATATTATTTTGTAACTGTGCAACCGCTGTTTGAATTTTAAAAAATTTTATATTTTTGAAAAGCATTTGAAAGGACCAAAAATACAAAATTAAAAAAAAATAAAATTTTTTTTCGCGGAATGAATTGTATTTTTATTCGCGAAACCGCCAATTTGATAAACACAAATTATATATCATTGGAAAGCAAGTTGAAAACCCAAATACGAAAAACTAATAAATTGAAGAAAATTCGTACGCAATTGTAATGTAAACTCCGTTACAACAAAAAATATTAAAATTGTGCAAAAAAAGTTATTGCGACAACTTGTAGAAGAGATTTTTTGGAATTAGGTTTATAATGACTAAACTTACTGATTCCATTAAGAAAAAACCGAAATATTAACACTTTTTGCTTCTCACAAATTTGGCCCAAAAGTTTACCACAGTGTTTACTAGGGTTTGGGGTTCGGGAATTCCCGGGAAAATAATATATATTTCCTGGGAAAACGGGAAATTTTAAAAATATTAAATTTTTTAAATTGTTTTTGTTTGGAATAGGATTTTAGTCAAAAAAAACATTTTAAATACCAAAACAAAAATGTCATTGTTAAAATCTTTTAAAAGGGAATCAATTTATTTGACACACAAAAAAATCTTTGCCAAGTAATTAGGAGCATTTCAACTAATAAAGATTTTTCGCATAACTTATTCAAAATTTAAGTAGTAAAACCTAAAAACTTGGTAAAATGTTTAAAAGAAATATGAAAAAAAAGTTTTGTTTCTTACAAATAATCGCCCTTAATATCTAAATTTTTCAAATATATATTTTAGTTAAAGTCGACTTTAGTTAAAATATTGGGTGGCAGTATACCTTGACTTGGTTTATTTTTGGAGCATTCTGATTGGTTAATTTATTTTCAACCAATCAAAATGTTTGAAAATATAAATATTTTTGTAAGGTTTTCATACACAAAATGAACAAAACCATATGATTAAAAATAAAATCGACTTTAAATTTAAAATACTCCTTTATATTAAGGGCCAATAATTTTATAAGTAACGTTTTCATTAATAAATGTGATATTTTCAAGTTAGTTTACTTTATTTTAATACATCTGCTTTCAAACTAATATATTCTTTTATATTAAAGAATAAAATGTCAGGAGTATGGAAATACTTCACAAAAAAGGACAATGCAGCGCAGTGATATTTGCCCTAAAAGACTAACGGATGTATCTAAATTTGGTTATCCGACATCTAAATTTGCTTCACAAAAAAAAAAAAATTGATGGTCATGTAACTTCTTTTAAAGAAAACAACAACAAGAATAACGTTCCAGCTAAAATTAGCAAAGTACCCGAAGAAAAGAGTGTAAGCTGAATAGCCATTGAATGTTTTATGGTAGGGCAAACACTTCCTGAAATGGTATCCAAACTAGCCGCAGTCGGCGGAATGTCAATCCGCACCATAAATAGATCTTCGTTTATTCGAGAAAGTTCTTATAGTAATAATAACCTGGCATTGCCAAAAAATGAAACCGATGTAAAGAACATTATATTAAATTACTACAATCAAGTAAAAGATATCATGATAAAAGAAATATCGAGTAATATTTCTAACAATAGAAGATTTACTATAATCTTAGATGAATGGACAAGAATATCACAAAAGAGATATTTGAACATATGTATAAACGGAAATAATTCATTTTATAACCTGGGGTTGGTTTATATACCAGGAAGATGTAATGCTGATGAAATAAGAAGAATTGTAGAAATAAAACTAGAAGAGTTTTATTTGTCTTTGGAAAATAACATTGTGGCCACCATATCTAATGGGCCAAATGTGATGAAACGGTTTGTTTCCGACAGTCCAGTAGTGGGTGCTTTCTGCTGGAATCATGCAATTCATTTGGCAGTGCTTAGAGTAATTTACTTAAAATTAAATTTTCAACATTCTGATATTTTTTATTTTGAATTCTCACTACACAGAGTGCATTTGTATTGAAATAGTGTTTTTTTTAAACAAAAAAATGGTTTTCATTAACAAATTATTTCAAAAAAATTTACCAGGAATCAAATTTTTTTATTTCCGTTTCCCGGGAAATAAAAAAGTCCGGGAAATCCCAAACCCTAGTGTTTACACACATTTTTTCTCACAGCAAATTTTACTGAAAAATAATTTTTTTGTTTAAATTAGTCTCAAAAATTGTGTGACGAATCAAATTCAAAAAATCAAAATTTTTTATGTAGAGTTTAATAATAGAAAAAATATAAAATTAAATTTTTAAAAAAATATTGACCCATTCGGGACCGGCAGCATGTTAATATTTTAACTTTAATTCCAAATATGTCCGTTAGGGGGTGCTGCAAAGCCATAAAATTAATAAAAAAAAATATTTCTTTGGTATAGATCCACATTTACACGAAGTTTGGTCGGAAAATTCTCAGCCATTTAAGTTGGGGTCGA
Organism: Leucophora obtusa; assembly: GCA_949987735.1. NCBI lineage: Eukaryota > Metazoa > Arthropoda > Insecta > Diptera > Anthomyiidae > Leucophora > Leucophora obtusa. The sequence goes on along the minus strand of OX465295.1, from coordinate 162,079,449 downwards.
AAGGGTTAAAGTGTTTGTACATGTAATTAAAATGGATTCTTTACCCCGTTTTGTCCCCCCCCCCCCGGAAAAATACCCATATATATAATTCTGCCTAAGTGGATGTACATATGTCTTAGTTAAAGGTAGTTAAATACGGAATTTCAAGTACCAACCTCCAGTAGTCCATGAAATTCCATTCCATTTCCCTCCAGTTATCTAATGTTTCAATTTCACTCGTTGCCCGTTTCATTTTGTTTAACAATTTTAGTGTTTCAATGCAACTAGTCCCCAGATTCCATTTCGTTCCAACTGTCTTGCGTTCCTATTTTCATTCTATTTCTTTGCACTTGCTCCGTTCAATTGCTTTTTTTAAATGTAGTGTTTCGATTCCACTCATTCCCCATTCCATTCCATCTCGCTCCCTATTTCATTTTGTTCCATATTCCATTCCATTACAATTCCCCTCGTTCCAAGATCATTTCCATTTTATTCCACTTGTGTGGTGTTTCAATTCCACTCGTTTCCCATTTCGTTTCTTAATTTTTGGTTCCAAAAACACTTGTTCTTTAAATTTTAGGTTTCTAACCAAAGAGGCAGAAACTCCATTTTTACCACGTTCCTGTCCAAAGTTCCAAAAAGTAGCTTGTCGATAAGTTAGCCCATACTCCAAGGAACACATTTTATAAATTTCAGGTTTCAAGCCAGAGGGACAGGCAATCAAGGGGAATATTATTCCGTTTTTACACCTCCCGGTAGGTGTTTGTAAAACTGACGTCTTAGCATACGTCTGCGTGGGAGGAGGAACTTACATATAGAATTTCAGCTTCCTAGTTCCAGCTCTTTGGCCAGGCCGCTAACGGAAAGACTTTTCCTGTTTTTGACCCTACCTGTAAAAATATATAAAAATTCTCACCTTATCGGATATCCACAATAGAAGAGGAACTCTCATCCCAAATTTTTTTGCCCCTTCGGGTAGGTTCCAAAAATGCCGGACTTCTACTCCGGGGAAGGAACCAATATACCGAATTTCAGCTTGCTAGTTCCAGATTGGACAGGCCGTTAAATGATCACTTTCCCTTTTTGAGCCCTCATTTTATAACGTCCCTGTCCAAAATTAAAAAAAGGACCTTCCTAATAAATTAGCCCATACCACAGGGACATACAATTTAAATTTCAGGTTTCTAGCCTATGGGGTTTAACAGGCCATCAAAGGGGAAACTTTTCTTCTTTTTGCCTACCTGTAGGAATTTCCAAAAATTCCCGTGTCTACGATAGAGGTTGCGCCAGCGGTTCGGGCAGGCCGTTATTGGGGACATTTTCACCTTTCGGCAACCATTTTTACCATGTTCCTGTTCCAATATCGAAGAAGTACCTATTTGGTGAGTTAGCCCTACTCCATTGAATACATATTTCAAATTTTAGGTTTCTAGCCAAAAAGGTTTGGGTAGGCCGTCAAGGGGCAGACTTTTTCCGTTATCGGGCCTCACGATAGAATTTCTAAAAATCCCCTCTTAGCGGATATTTACACAGGGGGAGGAACCTTTATACCAAAATTTGACCTTCCTACCTCCTCATTTTAAAAAGTACTTTCTTTTGGGAAAAAGTAATTTTTTTTTAAAAAGCAGTTTAACAAAAAAGTTTTTTTTTTGGGGAAAAAGAAATATCCAGAAATACCGTCTTAGTTGAGGGAGGAAAAAAAGGACTTTTTTAAAAGTACTTTTTTTTGACAAAGTAATTTTTTGGGAAAAGATACTTGTTTTGAAAGAGGTACTTTTTTTGAGAAGGTCCTTCCTGGAAAATTTATTTTTTTTTTGAAAATTTAATTTTTTTTTTTGAAAAAGGTACTTTTTTTGGAAAAGTGTACTTTTTGGAAAAAGGTTCTTTTTTGAAGAAAGATACTTTTTTTTGGGAAAATGGTACTATTTTGGAAATTAGTACTTTTTTGGATAAAGGTACTTTTTTTGGAAATGGTACTTTTTTGGACAAAAAGTACATTTTTGGAAAAAGGCATTTTTCTGAATAAGGTATTTTTTTTTTTTTTTGAAAAAGGTACTTTTTCTGGAAAACGGTACTTTTTTACTGATATTTTTCTTCATACTTAGGATACTCTCCTGATAAATACTTCAAAGAGTTTTTGCTTTAAAAAAAAAAAGACGATCGTTTCGGGGATTTTCCAGGTCCCCTTCATTAGTTTTCTATAAAAAGTGGTGGCATTACTGCAATGCAAATTAAAGCATCCCGACAAAAAAAGTTATTATATAATCATATATCACCATATATAAACCCATATATACGTCCATATTTAATTTGATCCGAATATTGGAATATATAATTATATCAAGCGAGATAAGCATGTTATCTAACCTAATATAATTTGATCCGAAAAATGGGTCTATCTAACTTCATCAAATTATATATTAATACTAGGGTTTGGGGTCCCGGGATCAGTTTGCCGGGAATTCCCGGGAATATAGTATATTTTTCCCGGGAAAACGGGAAATTTTAAAAATATTAAATTTTTTAAATTGTTTTGTTTCGAATAGGATTTTTTAATTTAAAAAAAAAAACATTTTAAATACCAAAACAAAAATGTCATTGTTAAAATCTTTTAAAAGGGAATACATTTATTTGACACACAAATAAAATCTTTGCCAAGTAATTAGGAACATTTCAACTAATAAAGATTTTTCGCATAACTTATTCAAAATTTAAGTAGTAAAACCTAAAAACTTGGTAAAATGTTTAAAAGAAAAATGAAAAAAAAGCTTTGTTTCTTACAAATAATCGCCCTTACTATCTAAATTTTTCAAATGTATAATTTAGGTAAAGTCGACTTTAGTTAAAATATTGGGTGGCAGTATACCTTGACTTGGTTTATTTTTGGAGCATTCTGATTGGTTAATTTATTTTCAACCAATCAAAATATTTGAAAATATAAATATTTTTGCAAGGTTTTCATACACAAAATGAACAAAACCGTTTGATTAAAAATAAAGTCGACTTTAAATTTAAAATACTCCTTTATATTAAGGGTCAATAATTTTATAAGTAAAGATTTCATTAATAAATGTGAAAAGGAAAGACTAATGGTTAACGGTGGTATCTAAATTTGGTTATCCGACATCTAAATTTGGTTCACAAAAAAAATTTATGGTCAGAAAACAACAACAAGAATAACGTTTCAGCTAAAATTAGCAAAGTACCCGAAGAAAAAATGTAAGCTGAATAGGCATTAAAGATTTTATGGTAGGGCAAACATTTCCTGAAATGGTATCCAAATTAGCCACAGTCAATCCGCACCATAACTAGATCTTCGTTTATTCGAGAAAGTTTTTATAATGAAAAACTGGTTTTGCAAAATAATGAAACCGATGTAAAGAACATTATATTAAATTACTACAATCATGTAAAAGATATCATGATAAAAGAAATATCGAGCAATATTTCTAACAATAGGAGATTTACTATAATCTTAGATGAATGGACAAGAATATCACAAAAGAGATATTTGAACATATGTATAAACGGAAATAATTAATTTTATAGCCTGTAGTGGGATTCTCTAACTTTTTAACGACAAAATTCGGTTTTTAAGTTGTCAGTTTACTATGAAAACTTGTCAAGTTAACAACCGAATTTTATCGTTAAAAAGTTACAGAATTGCCCCTCTGGGGTTGGTTTAGGTATCAGGAAGATGTAATGCTGATGAAATAAGAAGAATTGTAGAAATACGACTACAAGAGTTTTATTTGTCTTTGGAAAATAACATTGTGACCACCATATCTAATGGGCCAAGTGTGATGAAACGGTTTGTTTCCGATAGTCCAGTAGTAGGTGCTTTCTGCTGGAATCACGCAATTCATTTGGCAGTGCTGCGAGTAATTTATGTGAAATCAAATGTTCAACATTCTGATATTTTTTACTTTGAATTCTCATTACACAGACTGCAGTTGTACTGAAATAGTGTTTTTTTTAACAAAAATTACTTATATAGGTGGTTTTCATTAAAATCAAATTTTTTCATTCCCGTTTCCCGGGAAATCCCAAACCCTAATTAATACATATAATTTGATGAAGATTTTCAAATAAAATTTTAAAATCACTTATTTTCATTCATATTAAATACTAATGCTTAATGTTTAGAAAAATTTTTGTTAATAAACTTGGAAATAGCTGACAAAATAAAACATTCAAATAAAAAAGTCTGTAAAAGTTTCAGAAAAAACTGTAATATTACAGAAAAATTTACTAATATTAGGCCAGCAGACCCTTTGGCTAATTTTAGCAAGACGTGCCTATAATTATTATTAGTAAAGTGAAAGTAGAAGAAAAAATTTGTAATGGTTACTAAAATTTAGTAAAGTTTTAGTAAACTCATATTGGAAATCGATTTGCTAAAATCAGCCAATTTTTTTACCAAAATTAATTTTTTTAGTAAAATTAATTTTATAAAAAAAAATAAATAAAAATGTTAACCAAAAATTTTATTTGAAATTTTTCCAAAAATCAATTAAGTTTATTTGATAAATGCACCATGTTCCACATCTTCCAATTCTTCGAAATACCATATCATAAGGCAACCAATACATAAGCCTGCAAAAAAACAATACTATTAGAATTTAGATTTTATATTTACATATATACAAGATTTACTTGGGTGAAATCAAAAAATGTGATAAGTTTTTGGGCCAAATTTGTAAGAAGCAAAAAGTGTTAATATTTTGGTTTTTTCTTAATGGAATCAGTAAGTTTAGTCATTATAAACCTAATTCCAAAAAATCTCTTCTACAAGTTGTCTCAATATCTTTTTTTGCACAATTTAATTTTTTTTGTGGTAACGAAGTTTACATTTCTGCAAGCAAAAGATATAACAAAAAAAAATTGCGTACGAATTTTCTTCAATTTATTAGTTTTTGGGTTTTCAACATGCTTTTCAATGATATATAATTTGTGTTTATCAAATTGGCGGTTTCGCGAATAAAAATACAATTCATTCCGCCAAAAAATTTTTAATTTTTTTTTTAATTTTGTATTTTTGGTCCTTTTAAATGTTTTCAAAAATATAAAATTTTTTTAAATCCAATCAGCGGTTGCGGAGTTACAAAATAATATATTAAAAACACAACATTTCGCGATCAAAAAATTCTTAAATTGTGTGAAACAAATTTAATTTGTCAAATTAATGTCAGAAATGGCTCGAAATATCGATTCCAAACCAATGAAATGCAAGATCAATCGTTTTTCGCTCCAGCAGTTTAGGGTAAAAAACTGACAAATTTTTTTGATTTGACGCAAAATTATTAGTTGAATCATCTTTTGACGCATAAATATAAGTTGAATCACCTTCGTTTATGGTTATTTTAAAATATTTTAAACATTTACCTACATTTTTTTGAATGCAATCTGATGCAAATAATTTAGGTTAGGGAGTTTACAGTTACGGAGTTTACATTTGGATACTTTTTTCGTTTTCTTTCAGAAACGTTTTGTCAGAATTTTCTTTCCGAAACAAAATCGTATGATGTCTACAAGGTGAATCCAAATATCCCATTGTTTTTCTTACTCGTTGTTGTTGTTGTTGTTGTAACGGCTTTAAAAATAGAATTTTTAGTTAATAATTCTCATTTAAAGCCGGAGTGGCAATCCTTGCTCGGATAAATTCAAAAATTGGAATACATCCGAAACGTTCCGGCACATAGTCCGATTGCCGCGGGAACCCGGTTATACCGCCCATACTCGGTCGCCAGAGCCTCGTCAGCGTTAACAGGGGACACCATGTCCAAGGTGGACTGTGGGTGAGGTTGGCATTTGGAAATAATTTCCCTTGACCCCCTTTCTTACTCGTTAAATAGTTTGGTGTAAAAATTAGAAACGGAGTTTACAAAATTTTTTCAAATCTTATTAAAGACATCCTTTTTCATCTCGAGAATGTTACATGCTGCATAAAAGCTTCAAGTCTATTATACTACTGATTACTTACAGTCCAACGATCATTTGAGTATAAATAACATTATACTTTTCGCAATATAAAAAAATCTGGTGTATATATTTTTATCAACAATTATGACGAAAATCGTTACAGAGTTGTAGCCGTGGTTGCTAAGATATACGAAAAAGTTTGTAAAATGTATTAATTTTTATTAAAAACGGCAGTTTTCGTCTTCATAAAAATTCTTACAATTAGTGTTTAGCTTCGGTGGTTCTTAAAATATAAGCTTTTAAATTTGAAAAACTGGTTACGGAGTTTACATTTGGCCTATAACATTGGTCACACATTTTATGTATTAACCAAAAATTGGTCAGATTGTTATAAATTTTGTAAAACAGTTGACAATGCGTTGATATATATCGAAATATATAACTCAAATGTAATTTATGCATTAGAAATTAGGTGGTTACACGGTTTTTATCACATTTTTTGATATCACCCACTTATATTCTTTATAATTTTCCATTTATATTAATTAGGAATTCATCCTCCAAATTAACCAATACATAACGCCTGCAAAGGGCACCACTGTTGGTAAAAGTGGCACAAAAGTGCCATTTGTGGCACTATTGAATGTTCAATGGCACCATGGCACTCTTTATAGAATTTTGGCACTTTTTAAGAAAATTTCTATATAATTTGATAAAAGGTCGATATCGCTGGTTTTTCATTAAAAGCCATGCCTACTTAGAACGGGTAGCAAAATTAAAAAACAATCGCTACACTAAAAATTTCTACAATTTTCTGGACCAGCTTCCAGTTCTTCGGGGACAATTTAATAATTATTTTGATGTTTAAAAATAAAAGCAATGGGGATAAAATTAGAAAAACTTGAATTGATTCTATTGTTGTCACTGGAATTTTTCAAAAATTTGTTATGGTATTCTATTTTTTTATGACAAGCAAAAGTTTTAAAAATTTCACCATACAATGGTGAAAGCTTTTTCTGCCAAAAATAAAATTAAATTATCAAAAAATTGTAATTTGTGAAAAATTACGATTTTGTCGATAATTTTATGAAATCTTAATTGAAATGAAAACTTAAAAAAATGTCCAGGAACCGCAGAACACAAGAGAACTAGTTGTAAGCACTTGGAGTTTCCTTTAAATTTTAGCATCAAGCACCCTGAGTTTATTCCTAACAACTTTAGCCCCAAAAATCCCATTTTTATACGTAATCTTTTGGAGGAATTTGCAGGAATTTTAGAATCGGTAAAAGGTTTGATGCATCTTAAAATAATATCTCAAAATATGAATTAGGTATTTCATATTTTATTTTTATGAAGAAACATTATAACATTCTTCAAAAGAAAATAAAATTTTTTTTTTTTAAATTGTTGACAAATGAAAATATTTGTTTGTTATGTGCTTTTTGTTACATGATAATTTTGTCAAGGTTTTCCTGTGACAATTTTTCTCAGAATACCAAAATTATAATAATTTCCATTCACACCAGTTTTGTGACAATTTTGTTATTGTTATAAAGTTTAGAATAAGGGAGTAAAATTTACACTGTAAATGTATAAATATTTGAAATTAAAGCTGAACATAATTTTTGAAACATTTGCATGTTGCTTAATTTTTTTGGCACTTTTAAAGCGTTTTTGGCACTTTTTTGGCATCATTTAGGCACCAAACAAAAATTCTCAAATACCATCACTGAAGGGCACTACTTACACTATTTATAATTTTCCGTTTATATTATTATGTATGTCGAAGAAAAAAAACATAAAACAAAAAAATGTATAACACTTCAACTTATAACAAGCAAACAAAAAAAAAATAGTGTATTCAACCACCCGAGCACGCGTAATCGTCAACAAAATGTATACAACCAGTGTTGCCATATAGCCAGTTCTAACTGTTTTTTTTACAGTTTTTTGGGATGCCTAACAGTTTTCCAGTTTTTTCATGTAAAAAACAGTTTTTTTTTAATTCAAGGATTTTTTTAAAGTTTTTTCATATTAAATCGGCATATTTGTTTCATTTACAATTTTTTTCTATTTTTTTAACTAAAATTTAAGAATTAAAATATAAAAGTGCTTATGCATAAGAACTTGAAAACTTTATAACACGTTTATAAGTATGAATTTTGTATAAAATATTTGTTTTATAAGCCATTTATAAACTTAGAAAGTGATTATGCATATGACTAGGGTTTGGGGTTCGGGAAATCCCGGGCGGGAATTCCCGGGAAATCCCGGGAAAAGTTTGCCGGGAATTCCCGGGAAAATAATATATTTTTCCCGGGAAAACGGGAAATTTTAAAAATATTCAATTTTTTAAATTGTTTTTGTTTCGAATAGGATTTTTTAATTTTAGTCATAAAAAACAGTTTAAATACCAAAACAAAAATTTCATTGTTAAAATCTTTTAAAAGGGAATACATTTATTTGACACACAAATAAAATCTTTGCCAAGTAATTAGGAGCATTTCAACTAATAAAGATTTTTCGCATAACTTATTCAAAATTTAAGTAGTAAAGCCTAAAAACTTGGTAAAATGTTTAAAAGAAATATGAAAAAAAAGCTTTGTTTTTTACAAATAATCGCCCTTACTATCTAAATTTTTCAAATGTATAATTTAGGTAAAGTCGACTTTAGTTAAAATATTGGGTGGCAGTATACCTTGACTTGGTTTATTTTTGGAGCATTCTGGTTGGTTAATTTATTTTCAACCAATCAAAATATTTTTGTAAGGTTTTCATACACAAAATGAACAAAACCGTTTGATTAAAAATAAAGTCGACTTTAAATTTAAAATACTCCTTTATATTAAGGGTCAATAATTTTATAAGTAACGTTTTCATTAATAAATGTGAAAAGAAAAGACTAATTGTTAACGGTGGTATCTAAATTTGGTTAACCGACATCTAAATTTGGTTCACAAAAAAAAAAAAAAATTTATGGTCATGCAACTTCTCTTGAAGAAAACAACAACAAGCTAAAATTAGCAAAGTACCCGAAGAAAAAAGTGTAAGCTGAATAGGCATTAAAGATTTTATAGTAGGGCAAACATTTCCTAAAATGGTATCCAAATTAGCCGCAGTCGTCGGAATGTCAATCCGCACCATAACTAGATCTTCGTTTATTCGAGAAAGTTTTTATAATAAAAACCTGGCATTGCAGAAAAAGAAACCGATGTAAAGAACATTATATTAAATTACTACAATCATGTAAAAGATATCATGATAAAAGAAATATTGACCAATATTTCTAACAGTAGGAGATTTACTATAATCTTAGATGAATGGACAAGAATATCACAAAAGAGATATTTGAACATAAGTATAAACGTAAATAATTCATTTTATAACCTGGGGTTGGTTTATATATCAGGAAGATGTAATGCTGATGAAATAAGAAGAATTGTAGAAATAAGACTAGAAGAGTTTTAATTGTCTTTGGAAAATAACATTGTGGCCACCATATCTAATGGGCCAAGTGTGATGAAACGGTTTGTTTCCGACAGTCCAGTAGTAGGTGCTTTCTGTTGGAATCATGCAATTCATTTGGCAGTGCTGCGATTAATTTATGTGAAATCAAATGTTCAACATTCTGATATTTTTTACTTTGAATTCTCACTACACAGACTGCATTTGTACTGAAATAGTGTTTTTTTTTTAACAAAAATTATTTATATAGGTGGTTTTCATTAACAATTTTGTTCAAAAACATTTCCCGGGAATCCCGGGAATCAAATTTTTTCATTCCCGTTTCCCGGGAAATAAAAAAGTCCGGGAAATCCCAAACCCTACATATGACTCAAAAATTACAATAAAAGTTTCATATTGTAAAAAATTAGGTACAAATGGAAACATAAATTAATTTAAAAATGCGAATATAATACTACGTAATATGCCTACTGGATAAATGAAAAGTTTTATAACAAATTTCATCAAAAATTAGCACTAAAATAAAATTGGCTAAACATATCTGACACATCATAGATCCGACGAACATTTTTTAGCAGAACTTTTCAGATCATTTCTAAATGAAGGATAATTTATAAATTTATATTTTTTTGAAAAAAATTTTTAAAACAATGTCTCATCAAAAAAGGCCGAAATTCATTTTTTATTTTTAATAAATATTTGCCAATTCTGGATAACAATTTACTATCATTTTTTCAATTCTGATCAAGGAAAATTCCAAAACAAGTAATGTTTTTAAACAAACAATTCCCTACATAACACAATACTCAACCAAATGAAAGGTAGTTTTATGTGGAATGCAAATCCATAAAGAATATTTTGAGTTACAACATTGACCAATAAAGTATTCTATCTAGGGTTTATGGGTTCCCGGGAATACCGCCCTTTTTTCAATCCCGCAATCCCGGGAATTTAGTGCGGGATTTCCCGTGAATTTTTTATTCTTTTACAGAAGTTTTAGCTAGTATATTAAAATTTTGGAAGTTTTATTTCAATTAAAATCATTGATTGTTTTAAAAATAATTTAAATAAAAAATATTTAAAATTAAAAAATGCGTTTTAAAATTTAATAATATAATATATACAGGCAAGTCACAGACTTCAATTTCACTTGAAAATGAAATTGAAAACGGAAATTGCTTCTCCAGAAGTAAATGGTATTTTTGCATATTTAGACCAAATAAAACAGATAAACATAATTAATTATAAGTTAAGAATGCTGTTTTTAATAATTTCACTTAAAAAAGTTTTTATTAGAGAGCATATTTAAGGTTTTAGCATATATTTCGCATAAAACTAATATGATTTCGATGTACAATTTCGTACCGTTTTACTTTTGCTTCTTCAGGTTTTTTGCGTTTTCGTAAATTCTGAAATCTTAAAAAAAGACTTTTTGTGGTAAATTCTTGTTCCAACTGCTAAATTTTGATATAAGTTGCCATTTGTAGTTAAAAAAGAGAAGATCGCCGATCAAAATTTAAAATTTTAATTTTTTATAAAAAATTACGTGTTGCTAATCTATAAGAAAATTATTGAATTTACCAACAAAAAGCGTTTTAAATATAAATTTTTTCAAGTGAAATAGTTAACGACACTTTAGGGAATACATACCAAGCACTATTGAAAAGCTTTTATGAGTTTAAGCTGCTCTAAATATCAATTCCACTTTGGTTTTTGAAAGTGGAATGAAAACGATATTTTTTTTCTTTTTACGTTTTGTGGAGAAACTTTAACGTTTTAAGTACCACTATTAAGCCTGTAGCATTCTCGATACTTACCAGAACGTTTCATTTTCAATACAAAATTATCCGTAGCACCCTAAACTGCAAATTCAGAAGGAAAAAAATTGTTTTCGATCACTTTAGGAAAAGAATTGCGGAAGTGAAATTGCGAAATCAATTCCGTAAAAAACCTGTGACATGCCTGATAATATAAAAAAAAAATTTTGGCCGAATTTTTTGGGTTTATTTAAAGCGTAAAAAATTTTATTAAACATTATCAACTTTAAATACCAACAAAAATACTCGCACCTAGGAAATTTTATATTTTTTAATGATGGTCTTTGTTCAAATAAAGCAATCAACAACAACATTTTAACATCAGTATTTCAGCTCCAAATACCTCCAAAAAACTCGGCATTAAAATTAAAAAAAAAATGATAATATTTTCGTATTTTCAATTGATGTAAGTGTTTTGAGTTTTTATTACCTACTTCAAATAATTTCATTTAAATTTCAATTGCTATACCTTTATTTCAGTTGTATTTTTCAAATTTTATGTTTTTGTTAGATTAAATATTGTGGACCTTTGGTGTTGTTATATTTTTAGTATTGTTTGGCTTTAGGTCATACATTTTTAAAAAATAAAAATCCAAATGTTTTGTATTTTATTTTTCAATATTTTATTTTTTAATTTTCTTCCGATATTTCGATTTGCATCGCAAATCATCCTCTGGGATATTTAAAAAATACAATATATTAAAAAATATATTTTTGAACAGGACTTACTTACTATTACTTTTAAAATAATGCATCAGATGCTTTTTCAAATTATTTTGGATTTTTTATATGTTAATTAAAAAAAAATGCAATAATGAAAATTAAATAATTTTTTTTAAATATTTGTGCCATCAAAAATTTCTATTCAAAAAATACCAATTAAAGTTATAAAACTATTAATAATATTTTAGTGTCTATTTTTATAAAAAGATTTAGACGATTTGCCTAAAAATTTGTGTGAAAAATACTCATTTTTAAACTTTTTAATAAAAATAGACGAATACTTCTGAAAATCTTCATAGAAACAAAATATCTAGAAATAGAAATTTTTGGATTCCACATTTAATCAAAAAATCGATCTCAGTTCTGATTCTAAAGCTGGTCCGATACAAATTTGCACCCATTAACAATTCCATTATATCCTGAAAGAATTTATGATTCAATTTGTTTAACCGTTTAAACCGCGAATCAATATTTAATTAATGTATTTCTAAGAGTTGTTTTAAAATTAAGACGGCCTTCCATACAAATATATTACCTACATATTAGTTCGCTATTTAAAATGTTAAACGAATTGATCTGGAAAAAGTGGAAGATATGGATATTTTATATTAAGCCTTTATTTCAGAATATATTAAGTAGATTTTCTCATGACTGCAACCAAAAGATGAACTTTGTCGTAAGTTTTTTTTAAATAGATATCGAGTTTTTCAAGTAAACATACGTCGGATATATTCATTTTCTAACGAGCGGGAATTCCCGGGATCCCGGGAAATTCAGAAAAAAATCCCGCTCTCCCGGGAAATGAAAAAGTCCGGGAAAAGAAAAACCCTAATTCTATCCTAAGTCAGGATTTAATAAAAATGGTTCACATCTCGGAAGGGTGATTCGATTAACTTTTTTTAACTTCAGATTCGGGCCTAGGAGACTAAAATTCTTAAAAAAATGTTTTATTAGGAGGCTGTGCAAAAAGTCGATTAATATAAATGCCAAAGGCAATTAAATTATTCAAATCTCGATATTTTGAAAATTGAGACCCTGGGATAATATTTTAATCCCAGGATACTTCGGGATCACAGAATTTCTTCTGATTTTTAAATTTTTTTCAAAAAACTGTTTTTCTATAAAGAAAGTTTTTTTTACAGTTTTTCTAAAAAAATAAATGGTAACACTGTATACAACTAACTAAAGAGTAAATAGAAAAAAACCGAAGTGATGCAAGAAAAAATGTGTATGTATCAGGGATGAATCAATCGGCTCTCTTTTTATCTGTTCGCGAACTCGGGCACAAGCAAAATAACACATTTTGCTTGTGTAAAATCAAAGAGCGTAAAATAAGGAGAAATTCCAACTATAATACAGGGGAGATGCGGGGAAATTAGATGCTTTCAAGGAGAACGAGATAATTTCCTAATGCGTCATAATTTAATTTACTGTGTTCACTGTTAGCATTTTTGACCGAAAAACACAAAATTTAACATGAAAAGCGCTAGGAATCGAAAAAACGTAATGTACCCAGTCAGAAAAATACAGTCGGCGAAACGTTGGCAAAACGTTGGACACGACAGTACATACGTTGGCAAAACGACTGAATTTAAACGTTTACAGTAGCCTTTCAACGTCGAAATGATAACACCTTAAAACGGTTATACGACTCTATTTTTCGACGTTGGCAAACCGTCATTAATACAAAAAATACTGTACCGTATAAATGGAAAATTCATTATTTTGCTGATACTATAAATACGAAAAATTAAAGGTTATTCCAATACTTTTTCTAAATATTCTAAATTTTATCTATATCTATATATATATCTAAATCTTCTAAATAGAAATGTGATGATATTTTTCTTCAAAGTAATATTTTTAATGAAAATACATTGTTTACCATCAAAAGAAGTAGGATTGCACAATGTTAAAAATTTAAATGAAAATAATGTTGAAGTAGCACACAAAAAAATATTGTTCAACTTTTTTCAATTAAAACGATTTGTTAAATTATTTCAAAAGGTGTCAATTAAAAATTAATCCAATAGATTAAATAATTGCTCAAAACTGCAATTTGCTTGACATTTTTTTTTATTCTATCGCTCAAAAGCATCTCATAAAAAAAGAGAAATATATCAGCATATTGTTGTTGTTTTTCGTTTGTTTTATTTATGTGGTTGCTTTTATAAATGTTTATGTATTAGTAACATATGTATATTGTAAATTAATTTTTATAAAATTTTATAAATTCTCGTTAAGTTTATTATTTTATTTAGCTAAATATTTTAATTTTGCCATATTAAATCTGAATATTCATTTATTCTAAAACATTATTAGAAACTAATAATGTAATTTTTGAAATTTTGTTTAACTAAAGTATTCAAAATCAATACTTTAGTTAAACAAAAAAATCGCAAAAAATAAATTCAAAATTAATTAGGAATTATTTTACATAAAAATATGTTTTATTTAGTTTTCAACAAAAACAAACTATTTTTATAATTTTCAAAAAAAAATTTGACAGAGTCCTTATGCCTCAGAAAAAAGAAGAAAACTAATTTATGTGAGAGAATCTTTCATATAAGTATAAATAAATCTATCAAATGAATGAAAATTGCATGCGGTTTTTTATTTTAATAAAATTCAATGTTATGAAATTCAAGCTAAAAATAAAGAAATATATTTTTTTATAGTTGGCATGACAACTACCACTTTATGCAACTGATTAGAGTCTTATTTAGAATTTATACAATATTGATCAATTTTTAATCCAATGGATTAATTTTTAATCAAATGCATATATAATGCTATTTAGAAGGTATACAATATTGATAAATTTTTAATACAATGAATTAATTTTTAATCAAATACATATAAAAAACCCAATAAAAATCCTAATCAAATGTATCACTCTTTTATTGAAAATTTATTCAATTAAAGAGCTACAAAGTTTTAATTGAGTGGACAATTTTTGTGGTTGGAGGAATTTCAACGATAAAATTTATTGAATAGGCGGTTTTCATGATTGAATTTATTTTTTATTTTTTTGTGTGTAAGCATTAATTTGGTAGAATTTAAGTGTATTCTCACTAAACATCATAATGAAACAATTGCAATGACTCTTATACACAAATAATTGAATGGAATCTTAATCTCAAAGAAAGTATTTTTAAAAACAAACAGTTATTAATGTAGTAATAACTCTTTTCTCGAAAATTAACTAAGTTTAATTTTCTATTCGAAATGACAGAAAAATAGTGCGTTCATTAAACCTTTCGTGGAAATTTGTACAAATACATCAAAAAATACCGTTATATATAAAAAATCAAATATTATATTAGTGGTATTCATTTACCCGTACTTTTTTATACAAATGGTAATTTCACCATATTTACACCATAATTTTAATAAACACACTTTGTTAAATTTTTTATATTTTCAATCGTAAAAAAAATTTAAAAATGTGTCATTTTGAATTTGTTACCCCATTCCTCTATTGCGTTTTATGAATGCTACAGTGTTGCCACCAGTAAAATAAAAAATTACACAGCTGTAGGTCAAAAATTATCCAAAACCGTATGAAATTACACAAAAAATTATTTTTTACATTATTTCAAAATAAAGTCTCCTGTGCACAGTGGGGAAGAATAAAAATATTTTGTAAAAAATTTCGCCATTTCTTACCGACTGATATGAATTTAAATTATAGGGTCTCAGCGCCTCTAGGACATTGTTGAGACAAAGTTGGCAATGAGATCAATTGAAATTATTTCACAGTAAAAATACAATAAATAAAATAAAAAATATATATAGATATGTATATAAATTTATGTAATGTTTTCACATATTAAAAAAAAATGTTTTATATAATAATATTATTTATATCAAAAGCATTTCAATATTTTGTAATAGATATTCTTTTAGTCTATTTTTAAATGAAGAACTTGACAAACAATCTTTTAAAAACTGTGGTAAGTTAATGAATTCCATACTACCGATATATTATATTCTTTGCTTGGTGACTTCTAGCCTATATCGAACTGTTCTTAAGTTAGAATTGTTTCTTGTATTAAACAAATTTTGATTCCTTATAAAACTCATTGTATGATGACCAATGTTATGTATGACTTTATAAACGTAGAGCAACAACTGAAATTTATATAGTCCATATATTGGTAATACTTTTTGAGCCACATTCTTATATAGTAATAATGTAGGGTACAAATGTGGGAGATTAAAAACAGCTTTTAACGATTTGTTTTTAACAATTTGTAATGATTTCAGATCAGCATTTCCGCTATGTCCATATATAAGTGTTAGATAGTTAAGATGACTCTAACTAAAGCTTGAAAAATTATGTATTTGGTTTTCTCATCCAGTTTGTATTTAAGTTTGCATAAAATTCCGAGCGCAGAAGATGCTTTAGAACGTACATGTTGAATATTTTTTTTTTTTTTTTTTTTTTTTTTCATTTATTATTCATTTATTCATTTAAAATTTGACATATACAATTCAGTATCATAATTACCTCGCGAAGCCATTGTGGCTTTTCCGCAGGTAGGAAATAAACTAAAAAGTTATCATTTCAAATCTTTAAAATAATTCTTAAAACAATTAATATGAAAAAATTATTTGAAATGTAATTTACAAATGAAAAAAAATAATTTGGCTTTAAGTTCTAATAATATGAGCTGATTTTTCCAATGAAGAGTATTCATTGCTGATTAATGAAGTAATTCTTTAACACTCTGTTTCTAATTCTTTGGTTGTTGCATTTTTCAAGAACTTCAACGGGTAAGCTGTTTAAAATTGTAGGCAACATAACAGGTAGGGTGCTTCTTGCATATGCGTTTTTGTATTTTTGGATGTAAAATCTTCCTTCGACATTTCTCCTGGTTTGGTGGTTGTGATCTATTTTCCTTAAAAATCTGGTATCGTTGAAAAATTCAATGGCTAGTGTTGTGTTGTATATGTTGTTTACATTTAAAATATGTAGCTCTTTTGTAATGCTGCTGTTTGCGTTGTTGTTTAAGTTGTTGTATACGTTGTGGTTTACGTTGTTTACATTATTGTTTGTGTTATTATTTATATTATTGTTTGCGTTGTTATTTACGTTGTTGTATACGTTGTGGTTTACGTTGTTTACATTGTTGATTCTGTTATTATTTATATTATTGTTTACGTTGTTGTTTACGTTATTGTAGATGTTGTTGTTTAAGTTGTTGTTTACGTTGTTTACATTGTTGTTTACGTTGTTTATATTGTTGTTGATGTTATTTATGTTAATATTTGCGTTGCTGTTCAGGTTGTTTATGTTGTTTGCATTATTATTTACGTTGTTGTTTATGTTGCTGTTTGTGTTGTTGTTTATGTTGTTGTTTACATTATTGTAGACGTTGTTGTTTATATTGCTGTTTACATTGTTGTTTATGTTGCTGTTTATGTTGTTGTTTATGTTGTTGTTTACATTGTTGTAGACGTTGTTGTTTACATTGTTGTTTATGTTGTTGTTTATGTTGCTGTTTACATTGTTGTTCATGTTGTTGTAGACGTTGTTGTTTACGTTGATTATGGGGTTTATTTGTAGGCGGTTTTCATTCATTAACACAGGACGCCGTTCAGAAATACTAGTACGTGATTTCAGAATTTTCAGTACCTGATTTTGCGTTTTCTGAAGTTTGTTGCAAAATGTTGAGTTTCCCCAAGCCGTAATTCCGTGGCGAATGTGTGATTCGGCTAGCGAAAAATACACTTGCCTCATAACCATATTGTTTGAGCAGTAGCTTAGATGGTGTAAAGTGTAAGCTGCTTTTCTTAATTTTTTCCGAACTTCTTCTATGTGTGCGTTCCATTTGAAATTTTGGTCAACAATTACGCCAAGGTATTTATATGTATTCACGATTTCAATTTTCGTGGTACATTGGTCGTAATCGTAGTTAAAATCCATGAGTTTGTGACTGTGTATGCAATCTGTATTATGAAATCTAAGATCAATGTTCACATAACGCAAATGCGGTGGTTTGATATGCATAAGCTTTGTTTTTGATGCATTAATTATCAGCCCATGATCATGACACCATTTAATTGCGTTATCGAGTTCTTGTTGCATTATTATCGTGGCATCTTCTAGATTTCTCTGGGCAACAACAATGGCAGTATCATCTGCATAAGCGAATGTTTTGCTCTGCGTAAGCATATTAATTAGTTCATTCGAATAAATGATATACAGAATAGGACCTAATTTCGAACCTTGAGGTACGCCATAATCTAAATCAGTTTCATTGCTTAAGTTATTGGATACTTTTACATAGTATTTCCGTAGTGTTAGATAGTTCTTGAACCACTCCAGTGTGTGCCCTCGAATTCCAATGTTTTCCAGCATTATCAGTAATTTTTCATGTGATAGCGTATCAAATGCTTTACTAAAATCTATGAACAAAGTTAGGCAATGGTGTTTTTTACTTAACTGTTCATTTACGTTGGTGCCATGACAAATTATTTTGCAAAATAACTCCTAAATACTTAATTGACTCAACTTCTACTATTTCCTTTCCATCTACAAAAATTGTGCTCCTGCATCGATTTCGATATGGTTGAGGTGTAAATCGCAAGAATTTAGTCTTGCCGGGATTTAAAACTAACTTATTTAATCGCGCAAACTCTGAAATTAAAGCCGCATCGCGTTCAGCAAATGTTTTTAACACCAAATCTTCCTTATATGGATAAAGGATACATAAATCATCGGCATACATAAAAATTTTTCCGTTAAGCCCAAGGTTATTGATATCATTAAGATATATATTAAAAAATAAAGGACCTAAGACACTTCCTTGTGGGACTCCACATTCAACATTTCGAATTGTGCTTTTGCTATCGTTGATCTGAACAAATTGCTTACGATTATCTAAATAGCTTTTAAAAAATGCTGCTTCTCTACCTCTTGTACCATAAAATTTAAGTTTTTCTACCATTATGTGTGATCTACAAGATCAAATGCCTTGGTAAAATCATAAAATATACCACCAACAGCAGAGTAACCTTTATCTAATAAATCGCAGATATAATTCACCACATTAATTACCGCCTCATCAGTACCACATCCTTTCCTGAAGCCATATTGATTTGGATATATTAAATTCTCCTCCTGCAAGAACGTTGACAGTTGTAAATGCAAAATTTTTTCAAATATTTTATCTATAACGGATAAAACTGCTACAGGTCTAAATTTATCCACTGCATTAGAATTTATTTCTTTGGGAATAGGTATAATTTTATGGATTTTTAGTACATCAGGATACATTGAACAACAAATTGCAGAGTTAAAAATTTCTGCTCATAATGGCGCTAATATATCCCTGCATTCAAACATGCACTTTGATGTTTAACCATCACTTCCAGGACTTTTATTAAGCTCTAAATGTGAAATTAAATTATATATTTCATTTTCACTAGTATAAAGTGTAGCATATAACCTAGATTTGTAAAAAGCAATTAAGCCTCGGTTTTTATCAAGCGTATCTAGCAGCAGCACGCAACTTGGTTCCGGCTCTGTCTCGTCGGCAATTGGGGGGAATTCATTAGCTACTATGGCTTGAAGGCTACTAAAACATATGCTAAATAATTTATTTTATTGTTGTGCGTGCTGTAGAGGGGTGAAGAGAAAATAGAAAGAGGGGAAAAGGAAAGAAATTCATATAAGGAAAGCGGAAGTTACCATGCCAACCTACTTGGTGTGTGTGTAGATGTTCAACACACAATTTCCCCACCCTACCATGACCATATGTCGGAAAGCACTCCCTATTTTATATGGTCCCAAATATGTCCCCCTATCCAATCAACCCGCCAGAAATTAGAACAATAGACTTTTTATAGTTCCATTCTAATTAAATTCATTTATTGAATGAAACAAAAAAAAAGTCTTAAAAATTAATATAACCAAAAATTAAGTATAAAGTAAACTAGCTTAAAGCGAAAACTACGATGAAGTGAGATGCAGAGTTTAAAAGAAAATTAAACATAATTGTTTAAAAATTTATAAAAAAAATCACAAAAAAAAATTTATTTAATTTAAAGTTAAAATGAAAACCGTATTGTGCAAAAATCAACCAAACCTGAAAAAGAAAATAAAGGACTATATCCCGTTCGGATATCAGGGACAAATTAAATTTAAAAAGAAATATAAATAGTAATTAAATAAAAATATCGATTAAAAGGTGCGTATTGTACTAAAGTTTGAAATTCCGAAAATTTTTTATTTTATTTGCTTTTTCTTTTACTTTAAAACACGACACAATAATAAATTTTTACAAAATTGGTCAAAGCCGCGTTAATTTATAGGGTTTTAAACAAAATAAAAAAAATAATAATTTATTATTCGAAATCACGACTTTAAAATCAAACTAAAAAAAATGATTGCATTCATTCACAGGTCTGTTGTAGTTATTATATTCTTCTTTGCTTTGCCTGCTTTTATTTACGTGCTATTAGTAAAATACTAGTAGAGGAACGCGTGGAATCGGGCCGATTAACTTTAATAAACGATTTTAAACGTACAATATTTAATATTTTACCGACAAATTATATATCAAATTAAAGGAAATTACATTTGCAATCCGGTTTACTTAATACCGTTGAAAATTCCTTTTAAATTAAGCCACAAAAAATTAATGCCTTCACTGAATAATTAACATAATGAATAGTTACAGTGATCGTTAATGGTTTGTGCCTTGAATAAAACAAGTAAATAAAAATGTTAACTTACATACAATGTTTCCCACGATGAAAGTACTTTCATGTAAGATGCTGGATGATATTTTGATGACTTTTGTTCAATTTTATATTTATTTTTAATGCCTAAATGTTCAAATGTTCTTTATAGTTTGCAATATAAGTATATTTCTATGTTTTTTTTTTTTTTTATTTATGTAATTTCGTTTATTTTTTTTCACAATGTTTATTTTTATTTCATTGCGTTTTTTTTTATTTTAAGGCAGAACCGCTTTACCACGAAATTCGATCAGTTTTACTACTAAAAGTTACAAAATGCGATTTTTGTTTTTAGTAACTTTGTTTTATTACGGATTCTAAACAAATTTTTGACGTTTTAACATGAACCATGACGAACTAATTTTAGTATATTTTCTTTACTTATCACTTTCGTCGCGTTTTTAATCAACATTTTCATTTTTAATTAATTTGCATAATTTAATATCAAAGCACAATTCTAACTAAGGTTTAGTGTTGGAAAACGCGGTTTTTATATTGGTTTTTGCACTTTAGTTAACATGATGATGACGATAAAATGAAATTAATGGTGTATAAAAAAGTTGAATTTAAGGATAAGTATTAAAGCAAAAACAAAATCTCACTTCATATCTAAACTTATAACATAAATTATTAAATTTAACAAAAAATTTTTAATTCTTTTAATTTTTATAGTTTTAAATCATCTTTAATCGGATTGTACTGTGGGGAGTTTCGTAGCAGAGGAAGGAAAATGTTCACCAAACGTTTATAAAGGATATTGCAGTGTTAATAATTCAATTTGCTTTAATAAATTTTTGTATAATTTTGTTCCTTATGTTTTTATATTATTTATTATACGCTGCGATTCTGTGATTTTCGTTTATATTTTCGTAAAATTAGATTTTTTTTTTTCTTTTACTTAAGCCAATTTTGGTTTTAAAGTTTTAAAGTTCTAGCCACAGCCTTTGTAGATTTTAACCACAGTTTATACATAGTTTTCAACAACAATCCCGAATAACTTTTAGCCAATTTTATATAGAAATTTTCTTTTCACAACTTTTAAACTTATTTTGGCTACAATTTATCAATTTTATCGTTGCTGTAATATCGTTTTTTTCTCTGTTCCTGTTTTTCTTTTTTTTTTAATGAAATTTAGAATATCTTTCTTAGCTTTTTAGCAAATTTAAATATGGCGTTAACCGCAGTTTCCCGACCTATTTGTGGCAATTTTTAGGCACTGATTTTACTAAATATTTAAAACAAATTAAACACTTTTGGCTTTTAGTTTACACTTTTTGGAATTGTTTTTCTTTCCACAGAATTTTCCCACGATTCGCGCACTTTCCTATCTTTCACTTCCTCTGTACTTTTATATTTGAATTATATTTACACAGGAGTTTTCACTACACTTCACTCTATTGTTGGGCATAGATGCCTTAGATGGCGGGTTTGCGATGAGGGTTTTCCCGTTCCCAAAAAAAAATGACAGCAATATTGTCGATGGATATAAAATCTCCCAAGGGTAAAAACCGCTGACCAAAATGCTCTCTTGCCAAAAGAAAATTCACCCTCGCTCAAGTTGCAATGAAAATTGACCCTCGAAAAGATAACGCAGTGACGTGTATATGTTCTTGTAAGCTGTAAATCGAATTTGTTAAGTTTGGTACTAAGAAATGTATGTGTGGATGTTGGTGTGTTACCTTTTATACAGCTAACAGCAGGTATATGAACGAAATGAACAACCTTTTTGCTGATACAGCTTTGATTTAATTTAATCCTTTGGATTTCAAAACCAATTTAATGGAGTTTTCTGTTAAAATGAAATATAGAAAATAAATTTCCGAATGAAAAACCGAATGAGTTTAATAAATTCGTGAAGATTTTTACTAACTCACTTTAATATTACAATGCAAATGGAGTCTAAACCAATCCAAATATTTGCAGAGAATTTAAAAGATCCACAAAAAAATTATTTTATTCCTTTAAAAAGAAAATAAAATTGAAATAATTTTAATAATTTTTAGGAATAAAACTTATTAAGTTTTATAAAAATAAATCCACAAAAAAAAAATTATAAAATTAATTTCATTTTAAAACTTACTTTTTCTCCAAAAAATTTAAAAATGGTGATTTTAAAAATCCTTGTAGGCGATGACCAGCAAAAATGGACGATTTTCCCTTTTGTAATCCTTTTATAAAATCAAATTTTGGAAAACATTTGGAAAAATCGCGCTAGTTAAGCGGTAACATGTTCACCTACAACCCAACACATACATTGAAACCATGACAAACGTCACTGCCAATTGACACACACTGCCTTATCGATTTCAACAGGGTGTATTCATAACAAAAATATCCTTCAAAATAAAATCATCTCTAAAAATTACAACTCAGGTTTGAAAAATTATAGGAAAAATTTTCGAAATTCAAATCTAATAAAATCAGGGTTTTATAAGCTACAAGCGCCCCTACAAAACCCCCCGCCAAAATCAGATTTGGTGGATGAAATCGGCACAAAGCTGATACCGCTTGTAGCAAGTACCAAAATAAAATATGTCATCGATAACCAGAAAATTTATTGACGTATATCCTTTGCGTGATAAACGCCGATTACACGTCCTCTGAGGTCTTCTAACTCGTAGTAACAATTTCCGGTTTTCCTTCTAATACGAGCTTTAACAAATGGAGGAGCAAGTTTCGCAGCGAAACCTTTTTCGAAATTGCTTTGGCAGAAATTTCTTCTAAAAACCTCTTGACCTACAACATAATCAACCTCACGTGAACGCAAATTGTAAGAACGTTCATTCCTTTCCTGTTGCTTAACCATATTCTTAGCCGCCCGATCGCGAATAATGTTAAATGAATCCTCGCGACCGAATCTCATTTCCCGATCATCGAGCATTTCAAGATTCCGCAAAAGCGCATAAGTATTACCATTGGTAATCATATGCTGTCCGAACGTCATGTAATACGGCGAAGTACCTATAGAAGCATGCACAGCCGAACGCAACGCACAACTAATGCTGCTGAGGTATTCATCCCAGTTGCTCTGATCGCTTTTAATGTACGCCCTGATCGCTGATATCACTGAACGATTTACGCGTTCAGATGCATTGGCTTGGGGCGAATGAACTGCGGTGAATACGTGCTTAATCCCATAATTATGCAAAAGCTTGCTAAACTGATTTGATTTAAACTGCGAACCGTTATCAGATACGATAGTTTCCGGTGTGCCATACGTATGGAATAGTTCCTCTTCCATATACTTTATAACGATATCTGCCGTAAACTTTTTAACTGCTTTTAAAAAACAAAATCTGGAGAAATGATCCAGCACAATAAAAATTCCAACGTTGCCGGATTTAGAACGCGGGTAAGGACCAAGAAAATCAATATAAAGTTTTTGGAAAAATCTCGAAGTACTTGGCGGTTTTCCCATTGGCGGACGCATAACGAAATTCGGGTGCTTCGTACCCCTGCATACATCACACGCATTTACATACTCCTTCACGTCGTTTGCTAAATTAGGCCAAAAATAAAATCGTCGAATCCGTTCAAGCGTTTTATTTATTCCTCCATGCGACGACAGCGGATTATCGTGTGCTTTCCGGAGCACCTCCTCCACCATTTCCTTTGGTATCCAAAGCTTCCACGCCAAATCATCTTGCAACTGTTCTCCAGTGCAGTGTTCCGTCCGTCGGTACAAGTAACCGTCAATAATTTTCAAGTCGGGTGTTTTCTCAATATTTTCTTTAACCTTGTCTAACAGTTCGTTATAATCAGTACTTTTAAAATGATCGGATTGTAAATCCACGAAAACCCCGGTCTCGTCTAAAACGGACAATTGTAAACCTCGTAATGCAGACAAATCTTCAACGTTGGTACGCGAAAGCGCATCTGGAACCACATTTTGGCTACCCTTCCTATGCTCTATATTAAACCGAAAGCCTTGAAGCTTTAAAGCCCATCTTGCCAACCGCGAATTCAGGTCTGTTTGGGACATGAGCCACTTTAACGATGCATGATCGGTGATCACTGTGAATTCGTGACCTTCCACATACGCCCGAAACTTTTTAATGCTTAGCATTGCTGCTAAACATTCCTGTTCGGTCACTGAATAATTACGTTGGGCTTGATTGAGTTTCTTCGACATAAAAGCGATAGGAAACTCTTCGCCCTCCGCAGTTTTCTGAACCAATACACTTCCTATTCCAGTGTTACTAGCATCACAGTGTATATAAAATGGCTGTGAAAAATCAGGGCTGTGCAACACTGGTGCAGTTGTCAAAATAGATTTTACTTCTTGAAAAGCTTTTTGAGCTTCTTCAGTCCAAACGAATTTTCTGTTCGCTTTTAATAAATTTGTTAAAGGGGCAGTTACGGACGCGTAGTTCTGGATGAACTTCCGATACCAACCGGACATTCCTAAAAATCTTCTGATTTGTTTAACCGACCTTGGTGTCGGGAAATCAATGATGGCCGATATTTTTCCAGGGTCTGTACGAATTACCCCATTACCCACTAAATGGCCAAGATAACGAACTTCACGTACACAAAATTTTGACTTTTCAACATTTATCGTCAGTCCTGAAGAACGTATTTGTTGCGAGATGATATTCAACACTTCAATATGCCTGTCGAACGTATCCGACACGATCAGCAAGTCGTCCAGATAAACGAACACTTCCGTTCTCAGCGTCGCCGGCACCACTTTATCCATTAACCTAGACATAGTCTGAGGCGCATTACAAAGTCCAAAAGGCATAACCTTGTAGTGATATAAAGGGCGACCGGGAACGGTAAATGCCGTTTTATCCTTCGACGACTTGTCCAGCGGAATTTGCCAGAACGCGTCTTTCAAATCCAAACTGGTTATGTATTCCGCCTTAGGCAACCGACTTAAAATACCGTCAATATTCGGCAGCGGATATGCGTCCTTTACCGTAACCGAATTTACTTTTCGCGAATCCAAACACAACCGTACTTTTCCTGGCTTTCGTACCAGGACTATTGGCGAAGACCAAGCGCTGTCTGACTCTTCTATGACATCCATTTCCAACATCCTATCTAATTCGGCGTATATTAATTTTTCTATAGCGGGCGATACCGGAAAATGACGTTGCTTAATCGGAGTAGCCTTGCCAACATCAATAACGTGAGAAATCACCTTTGTTCGACCGAGTCCCTCTTTTCTAAATGACGGAAATGAATTAACAACTAACTGAAGCCGTTGCTTCTCTACGTCTGTTAACACTCGTTGATCACAAATTTCGGAAATTGTATTAGAAAATAATTTTAAATGCAACTCAGAAATCAGCCCTGGTGGTAAAAGGTCAAATAGTATCCAAAAATCTATACCAAGATATAAATTTTGGGCTAAATTTGGCACAATATAAATTCTAATTGACTTTGAAACGCCCCTAAACGTAACATTGGTGTTTACATATCCACAAACGCCCTGACTTTTGCCATCAGCAGTCCTCACAAAAGATTTAATTTTCCTAAATTTGGAATTCGAATCTAAAAATTCTTTTGCAGCAGTCGAACCTACGCAACTAACAGATGCTCCTGTATCTAACAACCCACTATAAACTTTATCAAAAAGCAAAACTTCTGCGTACGGTCTAATATCATTTGGTTTGTCATATATGCAACTCAAGAGCAAACGCCGCGTATGAGTTACATCTCGCCAATAAACCCTCATACGTTCTCTTGAACGAATTTGTTTTTTATTGAGTGGTTTTTCATTAAAAATTTCAGCACGTTTCGCGTTATACTCAGCTAAGCGTACATGGAATGGTTTAAAATACGTAGGGGGATGAGATTTTTGGGTTGGCTTATGTATTTCAGAAGAACAAAATGCGGTATGGTTTACTAAAATATTATTAAAATTATGATTTTCGTTTGACAACTCAGATGCTGTTTCAGAATTTTCTAATAGAATATCATGGGGATTTACTGTTGAATTACATGATTCTTGAAGAACTCGTAAATCTTTATGACGAAAATTATTTTCAGTTGGAATAGATTTTGAATAATTTAGAGAATTTCTAGGATTTAAATTTGGTTGAGAGGAAATTGGAATAAAAGACTTTTTGCACCCATCTGTATCACAACTAAGTAAAGAATACGAATCTCCTTGTGATTTATAAATATTCTCAGAAATATCTGTAGAGTTTGGAAAATTTATATTCCTAGCATTTAAAATGTCTAAATTTTGAGCAGAATATTCAGCACTCTCTATTCGGACATTATTGTGGTCGTGTTCGGTGGTTTGCGTGCACTCTTTAGTGCACTCGCATTCGAGTTTTTTGAGGCACATTTTGTGCAATTGGGCCTATATACTTTAGGAGTGCCACAACCGTAACAAAATATGCGCCTATTCTCCAAACAATCTTGGTATCTATGACCCGTTTTATCACAGTTCCAACAAATCAAAGCAATAGCTGAAATTTCCTCATCATCTGGAATATCTTCCTTCCCTTCCGAAATTTCATGAACCTGCTTTCTGGGAGCAAAAGGCTTTGAAATATTTTGTTTTCTACCAATGTCCTGCATAAAAAATTCTCTTCGGCGGCATATATCACGTAACTCAGACACAGACTTAATTTGAATATTTAATATTTCATGTTGTATCTCTGGGAGCAGATTCCTACGCAATATTTCTACCAACACTTTTTCCCCTAGCGGCTGCGTTAATCTATCAGAAATATCCACTATTGACTCGTAGAAAATATCGAAACTCTCATGCTGCCGCTGTTTCCTGTCGCGGATCATTTCTCTAAAATCAACATCAGTTCTAGAGTCCTTATATTGTTCGCGCAGTGCCTTGCATAATTCTTGCCATTC
The DNA here is from genome assembly GCA_949987735.1 of Leucophora obtusa. NCBI lineage: Eukaryota > Metazoa > Arthropoda > Insecta > Diptera > Anthomyiidae > Leucophora > Leucophora obtusa. The sequence goes on along the minus strand of OX465295.1, from coordinate 162,051,964 downwards.
AATTACTCCAACTGACTGATGATATCTCCAAAACCAGGTACTTGCTTTAGAGTCGAATAAAGTGGAAATATGGTCACAAACTAATTTAAAATTTCCATTCAAAGTCTGTCTAGTCAAGGCCTCTACACGATACAGGAAATTATCAATGGACATACCATTTGGATCACCCGTAAATTTTATTTTCCAATTATTGATTATATGACCAATTTTCTCAGGCCTAAACGAGTCATTTGAGTAAAGGGTTCTATTTCCAGAGGAGTTCATATTGTGATTTGACAACCGATGTTCATTTTCAGGTAATCCTAACAACTGATCGAGTGTCTGACGCTCTACAGGAGGTAAAATATTTGGAATTGTGTTGGAAAAAGGGATCGAGGGTGAAGCTTGAGGGACTAAATTTAAACGCCGAATAATCGACTCAATATTCATTTCAACCATACTACTAAGCTCCTGCCTAAGACTGGTCACCATTTCCGCCTGTTGTGCTCTAACAGCCTCTGAAACCATGTTTCTAATTTCCTCACTCTGATCTGGATTACAACTTATTGTATCAGTCTTTTTGGCATCAAAATTCAACGCGCGTTGAAACTGAGAGCGAGTCACCGCAGGTACGGAAGGAACGCCAGTTACTGAAGGAGTACCAGACCCACCAGGTGTCGAATCTACTTGACATTTTGGACAGATTTTGCTCGTCTTTTTATACTTTGACCAGCACGACTTGTGAAATTGATGTCCACATTTAATGGCCTCTCCAAATTTGAGCTCAGGTATAACCATTTGGCATATACCACAGGTTGGAAAATATTCACCACCATAAGCGCCATCTTCAACAGGATCGTCCTGACCCATTTTAAAATAAAATTGAAAAATGTTCGAAACAAAAATAAAAAAAGAATTCTCTCGTTTAGAGCAAAATGCCAAAACAAATTTTCAGACGAGTTTAAATCTTTTGAAACTTGCTTGGAGTAAATAAAAATAATAATAATTAAGCCGGAAAAAAAATAAAAGAAATATATTTTCCAACAAAATGCTCCAAAATTTCCCTAAAAGAAATTAGAACTGATAAAAAAAAATAAATTTCATTCAACAATAGCCGAAATCAAAAAATATCTTGGTACTAAGACAAATCCTTAAACGACCAGAAATAATAATAAAAACAATAAAATTAAAAAAAATTAATTAAATTCAAAAAACTTTGAAATTTCCCTAGAAACCACTTTAAAAAAACTGAGAAAACTATAGATATCTAAAAACCTTCTCCAAAAAAAAATCAAAGCAAAAACTATAATTCTAAATTCAAACAATTTACCCAAGTTTTCACCGATACCTTAAAATTTTTGAGGAAAGGTAAAATTTAATTGAATTAAATCAAGAAAATGGTAAACGATTTTATGAATAATAAATAAGATTTTGAAACTGTTTCAAACGAAACGAATGAAAGCAAAAATCTTATAGTTTCAAATAAATTAAAAAAATGTTTAAATTTCACGAAAAAAAATATTAGTACAATAGCTGTTCAATATCTTAGCGGGGTTGTCGAATAGGGTTAATATCCGGTTGACAGAGGATAAACAACCAAAATCGATACATGAATTTCGAAAACGGAAAAATAAAATTTAAAGAATAGGAAAAGATATAGAAATAGGTACAGAAGATTTAAGAGAGGATGTGTTACGTTGGTACTAATTTAGACTAAATCCAAAATAGCCCTTTCCAAACAAAACAAAATAGAGCAATTTTAGCAAAACAACGAATTTTTTTAACGGTCCTCGATTTAGAAAAAAAATTTCCAAATAGAAGCATTTCCGGTAAAAATTATTCAAAATTTTAATAAGAAGGGGTAAAAAAAAATAATAAGGTAGAAAATTGTATTGAAAAAAAAATAAGAAAATATTTAAACGGCCTTAGATTAAAAAAAAATCAAAAAAACTTTTCCGGTAAAAATAGTTCTAGTCTAATAAAATTTAGAAAAAAAATTAAGAAGAAATTAAAAAAAGGAATGGAGACAAACTATTCGAAATAACGAATTATCGAACGGTCTTTTATTTAGAGGAAGTCTCCAAATAAAGCATTTCCGGTAACAATTATTCATTATTTGAATAAAATGAACAGAAAAAATGAGAGAGGTATATAAATAATATTCAGGTCGGTTAATAGCATGAATACTCACTGCTTATTATTTCCATATCACAAAATAATACTCATACGTAGAGATGGAAAAGTTAAAACAGAATAGAGGTATAGAAAAGATACACAGTGGGACAGAAAAGAATCAAGACAGAATTTAACAGAAGAGATAAAAAAAATTGCGAAGCCACACATTATTTGTTGAAAATATATTCAAAAGGTGTTAAAAAGAAATTAATTATAAACGTGTGGGCCCCACGTTGGGCGCCAAAATAATTATCTGTAGCATATAACCTAGATTTGTAAAAAGCAATTAAGCCTCGGTTTTTATCAAGCGTATCTAGCAGCAGCACGCAACTTGGTTCCGGCTCTGTCTCGTCGGCAATTGGGGGGAATTCATTAGCTACTATGGCTTGAAGGCTACTAAAACATATGCTAAATAATTTATTTTATTGTTGTGCGTGCTGTAGAGGGGTGAAGAGAAAATAGAAAGAGGGGAAAAGGAAAGAAATTCATATAAGGAAAGCGGAAGTTACCATGCCAACCTACTTGGTGTGTGTGTAGATGTTCAACACACAATTTCCCCACCCTACCATGACCATATGTCGGAAAGCACTCCCTATTTTATATGGTCCCAAATATGTCCCCCTATCCAATCAACCCGCCAGAAATTAGAACAATAGACTTTTTATAGTTCCATTCTAATTAAATTCATTTATTGAATGAAACAAAAAAAAAAGTCTTAAAAATTAATATAACCAAAAATTAAGTATAAAGTAAACTAGCTTAAAGCGAAAACTACGATGAAGTGAGATGCAGAGTTTAAAAGAAAATTAAACATAATTGTTTAAAAATTTATAAAAAAAATCACAAAAAAAAATTTATTTAATTTAAAGTTAAAATGAAAACCGTATTGTGCAAAAATCAACCAAACCTGAAAAAGAAAATAAAGGACTATATCCCGTTCGGATATCAGGGACAAATTAAATTTAAAAAGAAATATAAATAGTAATTAAATAAAAATATCGATTAAAAGGTGCGTATTGTACTAAAGTTTGAAATTCCGAAAATTTTTTATTTTATTTGCTTTTTCTTTTACTTTAAAACACGACACAATAATAAATTTTTACAAAATTGGTCAAAGCCGCGTTAATTTATAGGGTTTTAAACAAAATAAAAAAAATAATAATTTATTATTCGAAATCACGACTTTAAAATCAAACTAAAAAAAATGATTGCATTCATTCACAGGTCTGTTGTAGTTATTATATTCTTCTTTGCTTTGCCTGCTTTTATTTACGTGCTATTAGTAAAATACTAGTAGAGGAACGCGTGGAATCGGGCCGATTAACTTTAATAAACGATTTTAAACGTACAATATTTAATATTTTACCGACAAATTATATATCAAATTAAAGGAAATTACATTTGCAATCCGGTTTACTTAATACCGTTGAAAATTCCTTTTAAATTAAGCCACAAAAAATTAATGCCTTCACTGAATAATTAACATAATGAATAGTTACAGTGATCGTTAATGGTTTGTGCCTTGAATAAAACAAGTAAATAAAAATGTTAACTTACATACAATGTTTCCCACGATGAAAGTACTTTCATGTAAGATGCTGGATGATATTTTGATGACTTTTGTTCAATTTTATATTTATTTTTAATGCCTAAATGTTCAAATGTTCTTTATAGTTTGCAATATAAGTATATTTCTATGTTTTTTTTTTTTTTTATTTATGTAATTTCGTTTATTTTTTTTCACAATGTTTATTTTTATTTCATTGCGTTTTTTTTTATTTTAAGGCAGAACCGCTTTACCACGAAATTCGATCAGTTTTACTACTAAAAGTTACAAAATGCGATTTTTGTTTTTAGTAACTTTGTTTTATTACGGATTCTAAACAAATTTTTGACGTTTTAACATGAACCATGACGAACTAATTTTAGTATATTTTCTTTACTTATCACTTTCGTCGCGTTTTTAATCAACATTTTCATTTTTAATTAATTTGCATAATTTAATATCAAAGCACAATTCTAACTAAGGTTTAGTGTTGGAAAACGCGGTTTTTATATTGGTTTTTGCACTTTAGTTAACATGATGATGACGATAAAATGAAATTAATGGTGTATAAAAAAGTTGAATTTAAGGATAAGTATTAAAGCAAAAACAAAATCTCACTTCATATCTAAACTTATAACATAAATTATTAAATTTAACAAAAAATTTTTAATTCTTTTAATTTTTATAGTTTTAAATCATCTTTAATCGGATTGTACTGTGGGGAGTTTCGTAGCAGAGGAAGGAAAATGTTCACCAAACGTTTATAAAGGATATTGCAGTGTTAATAATTCAATTTGCTTTAATAAATTTTTGTATAATTTTGTTCCTTATGTTTTTATATTATTTATTATACGCTGCGATTCTGTGATTTTCGTTTATATTTTCGTAAAATTAGATTTTTTTTTTTCTTTTACTTAAGCCAATTTTGGTTTTAAAGTTTTAAAGTTCTAGCCACAGCCTTTGTAGATTTTAACCACAGTTTATACATAGTTTTCAACAACAATCCCGAATAACTTTTAGCCAATTTTATATAGAAATTTTCTTTTCACAACTTTTAAACTTATTTTGGCTACAATTTATCAATTTTATCGTTGCTGTAATATCGTTTTTTTCTCTGTTCCTGTTTTTCTTTTTTTTTTAATGAAATTTAGAATATCTTTCTTAGCTTTTTAGCAAATTTAAATATGGCGTTAACCGCAGTTTCCCGACCTATTTGTGGCAATTTTTAGGCACTGATTTTACTAAATATTTAAAACAAATTAAACACTTTTGGCTTTTAGTTTACACTTTTTGGAATTGTTTTTCTTTCCACAGAATTTTCCCACGATTCGCGCACTTTCCTATCTTTCACTTCCTCTGTACTTTTATATTTGAATTATATTTACACAGGAGTTTTCACTACACTTCACTCTATTGTTGGGCATAGATGCCTTAGATGGCGGGTTTGCGATGAGGGTTTTCCCGTTCCCAAAAAAAAATGACAGCAATATTGTCGATGGATATAAAATCTCCCAAGGGTAAAAACCGCTGACCAAAATGCTCTCTTGCCAAAAGAAAATTCACCCTCGCTCAAGTTGCAATGAAAATTGACCCTCGAAAAGATAACGCAGTGACGTGTATATGTTCTTGTAAGCTGTAAATCGAATTTGTTAAGTTTGGTACTAAGAAATGTATGTGTGGATGTTGGTGTGTTACCTTTTATACAGCTAACAGCAGGTATATGAACGAAATGAACAACCTTTTTGCTGATACAGCTTTGATTTAATTTAATCCTTTGGATTTCAAAACCAATTTAATGGAGTTTTCTGTTAAAATGAAATATAGAAAATAAATTTCCGAATGAAAAACCGAATGAGTTTAATAAATTCGTGAAGATTTTTACTAACTCACTTTAATATTACAATGCAAATGGAGTCTAAACCAATCCAAATATTTGCAGAGAATTTAAAAGATCCACAAAAAAATTATTTTATTCCTTTAAAAAGAAAATAAAATTGAAATAATTTTAATAATTTTTAGGAATAAAACTTATTAAGTTTTATAAAAATAAATCCACAAAAAAAAAATTATAAAATTAATTTCATTTTAAAACTTACTTTTTCTCCAAAAAATTTAAAAATGGTGATTTTAAAAATCCTTGTAGGCGATGACCAGCAAAAATGGACGATTTTCCCTTTTGTAATCCTTTTATAAAATCAAATTTTGGAAAACATTTGGAAAAATCGCGCTAGTTAAGCGGTAACATGTTCACCTACAACCCAACACATACATTGAAACCATGACAAACGTCACTGCCAATTGACACACACTGCCTTATCGATTTCAACAGGGTGTATTCATAACAAAAATATCCTTCAAAATAAAATCATCTCTAAAAATTACAACTCAGGTTTGAAAAATTATAGGAAAAATTTTCGAAATTCAAATCTAATAAAATCAGGGTTTTATAAGCTACAAGCGCCCCTACAAAAGCAAGTTAAATAGTTTTCGAGTATACCTTAAACTTCGAAGATTATTGAAATCGTCATTTGAACTATATTCAATTTGGCATTTTAAGTTTTCAACCGAATTTACAAAATATTGGTTAAACACTTCTGCTTTATCATCGTCATTATCAATAATCTCACTTTGCTCATTCCTTAAATTAATTTTTGATTTTGAGCTTCTTCCTAAGGTGCGATTTAAAAACTGCCAACACTTTCTAGGTTCTTCTTGTATTTTACACAAATTATCATGATAATAGTTTATCATATATTTTTTAATGGATATTTTAATAATTTTACTAATTCTCTTTATACAAAATTCAATATCACTTTTATTTCGCTGTTTTCCTCTCATTTTCAAAAGCTTTTTCTTATATTCAATGAGATTTTGTAAATTTGCATTAATCCACGGCGTTATTTCGTACTTCAAAGATATTTTCTTCCTAGTAACCACTGTTGAACTCGAAATAGCACTTGTCACACAATTTATTAAAAAGTGAGTGTCAGTGTTAGGATTTCCAGTTAGATTTGACATTGATAAATTGCAAACAAGGTTTTCTTTAACCATCTCATAATTACAATTATAACGAACAATTTCCTTAAAATCTGGTGCTTTCAATGACGAATCTAACCTAATATTGATAACGTTATGGTCAGTCAGACTGCATTCAATCGAATCAATATGGAAGCTGGTATGCAGATTGCTAAATACATTGTCAATTGACGTTCCACTTGGTCGGGTTACAAGGGTATGACAGTTCCTAAAATCATAACTTCGAAGATCAGTCAAATCGTGAGCCAATGGATTCATCAGAGTGTCAACATTTGTGTCACCAACAAAAATGCATGGACTTTGAGCCAAGAGATTAAGGTTATTTTCAAGATATTCGGAAAACTTATTGAGAGTACACTTCGGTGATCTATAAATAGAAATTAGCTTAAGTGGTTTTCCCATTACTTTTTGGCTTTGAATAGTAATTATTATTGTTTCCATAAAATCTTTACTTTTACAGTTTTCAACAGCAAACAATATATTTTCACGAATATATATAGACTCCATAACCATCAAATCTGCAGCAATGAATAGAGCTATAACCTGGTATGTCATAAATTTGAATCATTCTACTTTCAAACCAAGTTTCCTGAATGCAAATTATATCGGGTAGTTTTAGAAATTTAGTTATTATAGCTTTGAATTTATTAAACTTTATAACAGATGAAATGCTTCTTACATTTACACAGACAATAGATAAATAAGATTTATTTTGTGTTTTTAAATACGTTTCATAAGATAAAAAAGAATAAAAGTATTGATTTGAATTCATAATTATTTATAAAATACAAAAATATACAAATTTTAAACGGTTTTTAAGCAGGCGACAAAAATGATGAATGAGCCTCATCATCACTATCATCATGTATTTTCAAATTATCAGCATCATGCCGAATAGATCTTCTAGTCCTATTTGTGGTTGCATCTAATAACAAATTATCTACATCCTCAATGTTTTTAATTAATTTTGGTTTTGATAATTCGCTTCTTTTAACGAAAACTTTACCAGCCATGCTATAAACTCTACGATATCCAACATTTTTCAGGCTTCTAGCATGATTTAGTAAAGTAAGAGTTTCTTTATTAAAACGTCATGTATAAATACAGGGTTCTAGCATGATTTAGTAAAGTAAGAGTTTCTTTACTTAAAAAGTCATGTATAAATACTAGGGTTTGGGGTTCAGGAATTCCCGGGAAAAGTTTGGCGGGAATTCCCGGGAAAATAATATATTTTTCCCGGGAAAACGGAAAATTTTAAAAATATTAAATTTTTTAAATTGTTTTTGTTTGGAATAGAATTTTTTAATTTTAGTCATAAAAAACATTTTAAATACCAAAACAAAAATGTCATTGTTAGAACCTTTCAAAAGGGAATCAATTCATTTGACATACAAAAAAATCATTGCATTTCAACTAATAAAGATTTTTCGCATAACTTATTCAAAATTTAAGTAGTAAAACCTAAAAACTTTGTAAAATGTTTAAAAGAAATATGATAAAAAGTTTTGTTTCTTACAAATAATCGCCCTTACTATCGAAATTTTTCAAATGTATATTTTAGTTAAAGTCGACTTTAGTTAAAATATTGGGTGGCAGTATACCTTGACTTCATTTATTTTTGGAGCATTCTGATTGGTTAATTTATTTTCAACCAATCAAAATGTTTGAAAATATAAATATTTGTGTAAGGTTTTCATACACAAAATGAACAAAACCGTATGATTAAAAATAAAGTCGACTTTAAATTTAAAATATGTACTCCTTTATATTAAGGTCCAATAATTTTATAAGTAACGTTTTCATTAATAAATGTGATATTTTCAAGTAAGTTTACTTTATTTTAATACACCTGCTTTCAAGTCAGGAGTATGGAAATACTTCACAAAAAAGGACAATGCAGCGCAGTGATATTTGCCCTAAAAGACTAACGGATGTATCTAAATTTGGCTATCCGACATCTAAATTTGGTTCACAAAAAAAAAAATTGGTGGTCATGCAACTTCTCTTCAAGAAAACAACAACAAGAATAACGTTCCAGCTAAAATTAGCAAAGTACCCGAAGAAAAAAGTGTAAGCTGAATAGGCATTGAACGTTTTATGGTAGGGCAAACATTTCCTGAAATGGTATCCAAATTAGCCGCAGTCGACGGAATGTCAATCCGCAGCATAACTAGATCTTCGTTTATTCGAGAAAGTTTTATAATAAAAACTTGTCATTGCAAAAAATAAAACCGATGTAAAGAATATTATATTAAAGTACTACAATAATGTAAAAGATATCATGATAAAAGAAAATATCGAGCAATATTTCTAACAATAGGAGATCTTAGATGAATGGACATGAATATCACAAAAGAGATATTTGAACATATGTATAAACGAAATAATTCATTTTATAACATGGGGTTGGTTTATATATCAGGAAGATGTAATGCTGATGAAATGAGAAGAATTGTAGAAATAAGACTAGAAGAGTTTTATTTGTCTTTGGAAAATAACATTGTGGCATCATATCTAATGGGCCAAATGTAATGAAACGTTTCGTTTCCGACAGTTCAGTAGTTGGTGCTTTCTGCTGGAATCATTCAATTCATTTGGAAGTGCTTAGAGGAATTTATGTGAAATCAAATTTTCAACATTCTGATATTTTTACTTTGAATTCTCACAACACAGACTGAATTTGTTCTGAAATAGTGTTTTTTTTAACAAAAATTACTTATATAGGTGGTTTTCATTAACAATTTTATTCAAAAATATAATAATAATAAAAATAAAATTTTTTCATTTCCGTTTCCCGGGAAATAAAAAAGTCCGGGAAATCCCAAACCCTAATAAATACTGACCTATCATTTTCTTTCAATTTTGGTTTTGACGACATAATCATTTGTTTTGACTTTTTAGAGCAGAATTTTACTACCATGGTTTGCTTTTCTTTATTTTTATTGTTAGTTTTGTTTCTTTTCTTCAAAAAATATGCTTCATCAATATCTTTCGGCTGTATATTTACACCAACATCTTCCATTAGTTTCACTAAAGTTACAGCAGCGTCCGAACTATCCTCACATTCTATACCATTAATAATGCAATCATTTCTTACTCTTTGATCATTCAAAATTTTCACAGAATTTTTTAAATCTGAAATTTCATTTCTTAAGTTTTTATTTTCTTTTTGTACAGCCTCTAATTTTTTTTTGTTATCGGCTATGCCTTTAAGTATTTCATCAAATTGTTGTGACATAAAATGCATTGTATGCTGTAACTCAACCAGCTGGTTTAATTTGTTAAGCTGTGTTTTGATTATATTTAATTCATTTTTTAGGTTTCCACCACTTTCGTCACAAATATGACAAGCGTACTCTTCTTTCTCATTTAGCAACAGCTGTTCATATTGACGTTTATCCAATGAAGTACATATGTCATGAAAAGTTTTTGCACACTTATCACATTGAATGCTAGCATCTTCTCCCTTCACTTGTAAATTGCATTGATCGCATATTATTTTATTGTTGTTTCTAATACTCAAACGTTTTTTTGATGGCAGAATCGATGTAATTCTTATAACTTACAGTCTGCTTTATTACACGGTAATCACAAGATAATTAAAAAGTATTTTTTTTAATTTATTTGAATAATTTAATAAAATTTACTGTGAGAGCACAAAATAATTTGACTTTTACACGACAGGGTTGCCTACTACTTTTCCTCAAATTTCAAAGTTGTGTACTGGATGTTAGTCGTTAGTTTTAACTTATGAATGCCGCTATTATCATTTTTATCATCTGCAAAGTGCAAAAGTTATTTGCATTTTAAAACTAAAATTTTGCATTTTTGCAATAACCTGGCCCGAGTTTTTGCCTTCTGCAAAAGCAAATCCAGGCCAATTTTTCTGAAATTATTCTACTGACTAAAGGGAATTTCAATGCAATATCCTTTTCAGGCTTAAAATGGCGTGCTTTTAAATTAGAATATTTAAAAAATGGTATTTTATTCACATTAAAACTTAAAGAACAAAACAAAATATTTATGTTTTTCAGAAAGGCTACTTCATTAGCATGCGTTACATGCAAAAATATTACCTGCTTGCTAATTGTTCTCTCCCATACCGTTTTTATTTAAATTTACCCAATTGTTTTCTTAGTTCAAAGATGGAATTTAAAAACAAAAAGCTGTAGTAGATTCTCCAAGGCGTTCCTAATGTGATGACATAAGCCCTGTTCAAAAATTTTCAGAGATTAAAAAGTAGCAATGATAACAAACCCAAATTTTCCCACTCTTTTTCTGCATTTCTAAATGGTGTTGCAAACCAGAGAATTTTTAAAAGAAGCTTGACAATTATCTTCGCAAAAAATTAACAAAAGGCGGTCCTTTAAACAAAACAAAAAATATATATGAAGCACCATTTTTGATTTCTTCTAAATTGGGTTTAGTGTTGAAAAATTTACAAAAGTAATTCACCAGAAACTGGAGATTTGTGGTAAATGTTTCACTGATAAACTCGTTTCGTCTAAATATCGATAAATTTTATTAACTTTTAAAAATTTACGAACATTTCTGTAAAAAGTGAAATTACACAAAAACTACACAAAAATGTCATTATTCAAAAATTATCCAACGAATGTGTAAATAGTCCCGTTTTTAAATAATTATTCAAAAAGTGGCAACACTGGAATGCTATCAATATAAATCACAGATAAATTATGTAAAAAATGGAACCTATCGAAAAATCTGTATGCAAACTTGTAAAATTAAAAAAAAAAACTGATGCAATTTATGTAAAAACAGTACTGGAAAAGCACTGTTTTAGGTAGTACTGGCAAAACACTGGTTTTACAAAAAAATCCGTGCTCTGCCAGTACTACATTTTTTTAAGCGTCGGCAATTTATGGCTGGGTAGTGTCTACAAATGAAATAAAATACGCAATAAAATTTTAAAATAATTTGGTGTCTCCACCACACATTAGGTTTAATATTTTTTTTATCAATTAACTTCAAAATCAATCGCAGACATACTTGGGAATTTTTCATTGGCATTGAAATTTAATTGGCATTACTTGATCTCAATGCCAATGCCAAAAAATTTCATTACCATTCAATGCCAATGAAATGTATTTCAATTGGCATTGATTAAAATAATGGTAATGAAATGTACACCCAATGGTAATGAAATGTACATATAATTGAAGAAAAAAGCATTGTACAGAAAATAAAAATTTTTATAAAAAAGGACACTAAGACAAGAATATAAAATTTCAGAGCTATAAACATTATAAACATTCGCTATTTTATCAAGTTTTATCAAGTACACTCTGTTCACTCTTCTTTCAACACTGGTTAGTCCCGATGGATCAGTCTCTAGTAAAGTAAACTTGACGAATAGCGAGAAAGATAAGAAATACGCGAATTTTAATTTTTTTTCTTAATTTGTTATTTTTATCAAACATGAAAACAAATGCTTTTTTTATCAATTATAATTGGGCACTTGTTCATTGAACAATGCCAATTGAAAAAAATTTCATTGGCATTGATCAATTGTAATGCCAAAATATTTTATTGGCATTGGTCAATTGTAATGCCAATGAAATCATCAATTAATTGGTCCATTCAATTGACCAGTCCCAAGTATGATCGCAGAGAAAATTATTTTACGTTGAGAGTATATAATTCATACACGAAAAATTCCTGTAGGGAAAATGATGAAAGCATATTTATTAAAAATTTGTTCAATAAAATTCGTGGATTTTATCAAGTTTTGTATAAATTGTGTACTTCATTGTTTTAATGATGTTTATTTATTTATTTATTCACCCAGCAAACAAAGATGATCATTAATGACTCACAAATGAGCTCCAAAAACATAAACATTTTTCCACTTTTTCCTATGAAAGTGGTCCGTCCAAAAGAGCCCCGTGTGTAGTCAGAAATGACTCAGAAAAAAGAACGTATAAAATCGAAATTTTCCTCATAAATTTACATAATTTTGTAATCTTTTTTGAGTCCGAAAAATGAACCCTCATTTTGAGACAGCTTTTTTGATTGTAGAGACAACTTTTTGGGTTGTTTTCTGAGGGTTCATATTTTTTACCAAAAAAAGAGTGTTTTCAAATAAACAATAATCATTTCTGTAAGCCATTTATGAATCTTATTTATGAGCGCTCCGAAATTGCCGGCTGGGCAGCCAATGGAAAATACAATCCTTAGAGGCTAGATACAATTTACTTAAAACTATTTTAAATAACCCAGCAAACAAAGATGATCATTAATGACTCAGAATTGAGCTCCAAAAACATAAACATTTGTCCACTTTTTCCTATGAAAGTGGTCCGTCCAAAAGAGCCCCCTGTGCACTCAGAAATGACTCCGAAAAAAGAACGTATAAAATCGAAATTTTCTTCATAAATTTAAATAATTTTGGAATCTTCTTTGAGTCCGAAAAATGAACCCTCGTTTTGAGACAGCTTTTTAGATTGTAGAGACAACTTTTAGGATTGTTTTCTGAGGGTTCATATTTTCTACAAACAAAAACAGTGTTTTCAAAAAAACAATAATCATTTCTATGAGCCATTTAAAAATCTTATTTATGAGCGCTCCGGAATTGCTGGCTGGGAAGTTAATAAATTATATTTAAAATTATCTTTTGATTTCGAAAAATCTAAATTGAGATCTTTATCATTATAAAGTATATTTAATAAGTTCAAAATACGATTAATTGGCTCATTTTTGGCATATTCTGTTCTACATATAGGAATATAAAATAGTTCATTAGGCCTTAGTACACAGAAAAAATTTACAAAATTCTGTTTGTAATGTTAAACACCTTTTTTGCATAAACAAACAAAAAATTTTTTAAAAAGGCACCAACAATGGAATTTGTATATACAAATCCCTTTTTGTAACTTTTTTGTAATTTGTTAAAAATAAAATCAATTTTTTTTTAACAATGTGTTTTGTAAATACAATAATTTTTTTTTGTAACTTGTTTGTATTTGTTAAAAATAAAAAAATAAAATTCAACAACGAGTTTGTTATATTAAAACAATTATTCGCTTTATGTTGTCGTATTGACAAAAAAAAAATACTTTTTTGAAATTTTTGTTACAATTTACAAACATTTGAGCAATTGAAAACAAAAAATAAATGATTTGTTTTTTTTTTGTTTCAAAAAATTCTAAGGCTATTTTTTTGATATTTTTGATACAATTTACAAACATTTAATAAAAAAATTGTTAGATATCTAAGTAAAAACCAACAATTTTTTTTAATTACTTAAAATTTTGTGATACTTTTTTCTGTGTATGTAGCAAGGAATATGAAACGTTATTAAATTTAATAAACAATTACAATCAATAAATCCATTACTTAAATCAAAAATTAGCATTGCAGAATGCACAGTTCTTCTTAACGAAAGAGGCCGCAAATTTAAAAGTAAACGACGAGCATTGTATGAAGGGAAATTTTCAGTTAAATTAAAATTAATACCACGAAACGCAAATCTTAAAAATTTCTTCTGAATTCGTTCAATTCGAACTGAATGGAACAATATTCAATTTTGGATCTTACAAAAGAAGTATATAAGACTTTAACTGTAAAGGCATCATTGAAATCTTTGCAGTTTCTCTTTACAAAAGACCAAGCAGAGTAGGCTTTGGGAATAATGTAGTTGAGATGGGATACAAAAGTAAGTTCAGTGTCCAAAACTACACCAAGATCCAAAATCTCATCTACAGACTCCAGAACGTTATTATATATATAGTAAGGGCATAGAATACTATTACTAATATTAGATCTGCTGAAAGTCATTTTAAAGCATTTGCTAATATTCAAGGGTAGGTGATTAAGATCACACAATGTTTTTATATTATTTAGATCATTTTGCAAAATAATGGTGTCATTGACAGACCGAATCTCTTTAAATATCTTCAAGTCGTCCGCATATAATAAAAATTTAGAGTCAACAATGCAAAATCCAATGTCATTTATATAAAGTAAAAATAACAAGGGGCCCAAGATGCTACCCTGGGGTACCCCAGATGTAGCAATATAAGACTGAGACACGAATTGGTCAATAACCACAGAATATATTCTATTTTTAAGATATGAAATAATCCAATTCATGAATATCTTATGAAACCCCATTCGCAACAACTTAAGGCATAAAATACCATGTACTTTATCAAAAGCCTTACAGAAATCCATAAAGACTACATCAATTTGACAAAGCTTTTCAAAAGCAGAAAGGCAAACATTATTAAAAACTGCTAAGTTTGTAGTTGTAGAACGACCACAGAAAAACCCGTGTTGTTCAGGACATAAGTGACGTTTAACACAGAAAAAAAATTTATCTTTAATGATGTGTTCAAAAATTTTTGAAATAGTAGGCAATTTAGAAATAGGTCGATAGTTGCAAATGTCAGATTTTTTACCACTTTTAAAAACAGGAGTAACAGAAGCAGTTTTCCATCTGTCGAGAAAATACCCATTAATCAAAGATAAATTAAATATATATCTTAGTGGTTTAGATAAAGACAGCGCACATTTCTGAACGAAAAATGCCGAAAAACCATCAATATCTCTCCCACAAGAAGATTTTATTCCCATTATACCATTTATAACATCTTGTTCTGATAACTGAATTAAACCAAAATCAACAATAGGTTCAATAGAATTAACCACACTAGGTGTAACAGAACCATTAGAATTCATTTCAAAGTTAGATTTAAAAAAGTTAGCAAATAAGTTGGCAATATCCGAACCAGAATTTGCGACAGTATCTCGGAGAAACATTGTCGAGGGATAAGACGAAGTCGACTTTTTTGACTTAATAAATTTCCAGAAATTCTTAGGATTACTTCTTACGGCACTTTCATAATTCAACAAATATTGTTTGTACAGAAATTTATCCAGGAAATAGAACTCCCTCATATAGTACACTCTAATAATTTTTTGTTGAAATATACTCTATTTAAAGGAGGTAACTTGATACCTACTATAAATTGGGCAAAAATAGACACAATGTTTAAAACTAAATTATGTAGACACATTGTGTTTAAAAATAAAAGACACAATGTGTTTAAAAGTACGTTTATAATTGTATTAAGAAAGTTCAGCAACATTTGAATTTTGTTTGAATTTATATTCTATGTGGCTAAAAAAGTTTTTTTAAATGTTTAAACCTACATTTAAGCTGTTTAGAAACACGCTTAATAAATAGTACCTTAACCTCAAAATAAAACAAAATGCATTAAAAAACTAAATATTTTATTAAATTCATAAGGAAAAATGGAAAAAAAACAATAAAGCCCTCAGAAGCTGAGAGATTTTCTATTTGAAAAAGTTCTTAGAATCTCACGTTTTTTTTATAGAAAAAAGTCCTCAGAATCGACGAGTTTTTCTATAGGAAAAACTACACAGGCTTTTTTAAAGAAAAAAACGTTGGAGATTCTGGGAGTTTTTCCATTGGAAAAAGTACTCACAAAATGAGAGTTTTTTACAAAAAAATTTATTTTATAAAACAAAACAATTTTTAAATTAAAAAAATAAAACATTTTTTGCGTGCAACCGGATTTGAATTCGGAACCTTCTGATTATAAACCTTTTTTAACGAAGCGTCAGCATTTTTATAAAATCATTGCTCTACCAGTGAATTGACTTTTGTACCGCTGGCTAGGTAGCACTGGATAACCACAGGTTGCAAACCTTAGCATATCACTCTAAGCCGATCTCTGCCAGTGCTTTGTTTTTAAACCACCGAAATTTTGTAAAACAAATACTGCCAAAACGCTTTTTACAAACGCTGGCCAAGCATCCCAAATGAGTGTTGTGCCAGTTATTTATTTTTAACGCCATGGTTACCCAGTGGCATGTCAGTGCTTGACTTTCTGTACCACTGGCGATTTCTAACTAGGTAGTTACGGTATCTTCATTTGAGAGTTTAATCAGTTTATGCGTGTGATATTATGAAAAAAAGTAATAACCAGAAATGGTTAAACGGTATATGGAATAGAACATAAAAAGTTATTATCTGCACATCCATTTCAAGACTTTTTGAAACATTACGTATCCTTGGTTTTAACGCAAAATGGGTCTTATTGAATCGCTTTAACTCCTCTATGTTTAACTGGTACTGAGAGCGAAATATTTTGAATACGAAGATGTTGGTTCAGGGAAAAATTTAAATAATGAAGGCACAAGACCTTGCAGGAATTAAGCTGATAAAGGAATTGAGTTTGATAAAGTTTAAAACTGATTTCTCGAGGCAGTCTTTTGGCATCATCTTAATACGTTCTTCATACACCAGAAGTGAAAAAATTTAATTCCAAATCCATTAGGTTTCTTCTTTTAGGCATTTGCTTGCCTTTATATTCAATAATATGTCCTAGACGAAATAAATTAAGGCCTTTTTACAAATTTTATCTTTGGCTGCATTATTTATAGATACATATTTACCATCAGAAGGAATTTGAAGGCATATCGGTAAATTAAAATGCCTTTTAGGATCACATTCTGGTTTGATTTTCCGTTGCACGTTCTTAATATTGTTTTTGAAAATTAATTTTTTTTCCTTATTGACAATTACTCAAACTATATACTTTGTGTCTGAAAGATTAAAATGTTTTTGAATTGCTGCATTAAATGTGTAATTGTTCTAAAGTTATGTTTAAAAGAATATACAAATGTTTCTCAACATACAAAGCACAATATTTATGTGTATTTTTTAACATAAATGTGTACGTAAATTTTTTAAACATTTTGTGTGTTAATTTAGGCATTGTGTTTTGTTTTAAATAAAAGTATACTCACTTTATAGTAGTAGTTTTAAATGTACTTTTTAGAGTGTACTCATATTTTACTTTATGTTCATTATTACCATTAGATTTAAACTTATTATAATACTTGTTTCTTTGATTCTTTAATTTCTTCCATCCCCTTATGTACCATGGAAGCTTATGAATCTTACGCGGCACACGAGAAACATACTTTTTAATTTTATCCGTAAAAATAATTAATACTATCCGTAAATAATTTATAACAATCTGAAAGACTCTTTTTCTCGAAAAGAGTATTCCAATTTATAGCACTTATTACCACCTCCAATTCACTATAATTACAAGCTTTAAAGTTATAAATATCATCGTCATAATCAATTACAGACAAGTATTTATAACCAGATATTTTTAAAACCAAAGGGACGTGATGCATATCCGTGGTTACCATAGGAAATTGACAATGAAGTAATTCGAATTTCATATCATCAGACAAAAACATTAAATCAAGAATTCGATTTAATATATTTCTAAAATAATTTACTTGTACTAAACCAAGACTTAGAAAAGAATCAATCAGATGAATTTCGTGCAAATGATTAACATTGGAAGCAGTAAGGGTGCAATTATCAAATAAATAAGACCAACAAATTTCACTAAGATTAAAGTCAGCAAGTATACAAAAATTGTCCTCACCATGAATCGTAACGAGATGAATCACATTATCAACAATAGCTTTATAAGTTTCGTAATCACTCCTTGGAGGAATATAAGACACACATACTAAAAATTTCTGCGTACCATTTATGGAAACGCAAAGTTGGTCAAGAGGAGGATTAGAATCATATAAACTGACCATAGCAGCTTCAAATTTTTTCTTAACTGCTACAAATACACCACCACCCATATTCTTGTTAGTTAAATCAGGATCGCGATCTTTACGAAACAGCTGATATTGTTGAAGATCACAAACTTCTCCATCAAAAAAAGCAGATTTTAGCCAAGATTCCACTATAAGAATTACATTATAATAGGCTTGAGCAGTAAATTTGAAAACATCATTGAGTTTAGTACGGATACCAGAAGCATTTTGAAAGTATATACTGAGAGCTTCATTGCAATTACAAGCAGCAAGTAACAAATTATCATTTAACCCGTTACTTGATTGAAGCCTCTTTTGGGAAAAAACTTAAATGGGCGAACTCTTACATTGGATTGCCAAAGAGATGGTTTAAACAGATCATTATAGAAAGACGAAGAGATACCAAGCTTAAAGTTTACAAATTTTATTTGATCTAAAGGGTCTCCTTTTCTACCAATTTATAACATGACAAATGCTCACTACTTATATCTAAATGTTTTCCAACATAAGATATAATATTTTCTTCAGTAACACTGGGCTTAAAGGCTGAAATGTGAACCCATTTTTTCGATTTAAAACTTCAAGATCATTATTATCATTATCACCATAAATAATTTTTGATTTATTATACTTTTTCCGACGAACAGTAACCCAATCATCGTCAGCCAAATTACTTTTATCATTTACAATTATCAAATCCGTATCCTGATTTACATCTGCAGCCGCTGCCGCAACGTTGTGTCTCTTCTCTAATATAGAGGAAGACGAAGAACTAAAATCAGCAACAACTAAAATATCATCAGATGCTTCTGTTTGTTTTTGAGAAGCATTGTGTTTTTGTTGTACATGTCTAACACCATAATTAACTTTAATAACACTAGCATTAGCTTTTTTCTTTTCGCGGGAATTGTCTTTATTTCTCACGAGAGAATTGTTATTATTTTTGCATTTTTCTTTATCAATATTCGTAAACTAATTTATTATAGTTTTAAGTTGAGCAACTTCATTTAATAAAAAATTTATAGAATTTTGCATCTAGTTGCACCATTTAAACAAAAATCACAATTAAAAACAATATTGCGATTATTCTGTAAAACAGATGAAATATTAATATCATCTAGTTTAACACAAAGTTTATGAAATGTTTTTTTGCAAATATTGCAAGTAATAGGTTTGTTCCACGTAATTCTGGGTAAAGTCTGGTAAAATGAGAGTAAACACATAATTATCTCAAAATATGGTAAAATTGCCCACAATACCGGGAACGCACAAAACCACATTTCAAGCCCAAAAATAAACGTCAAAGTTATTCATATAAACAAAAGCTATTTTTAACAATAAAATACACGGTGTTACAAAAAAAAATCCCTGGGATATTATATTAATTTTCTGATAGGTATTGTCGAGTAGAACAAGAATCTGTATTTGAAATTTTCCAGGCACGTCAGAATTTTGAGATACGGGTAAAAACCCGGTTTTTCGGACCTCTATGCACTTAATAACGGGTAACTCAGTTGATTCTCAACCGATTTTAATTTTATAAACGGATTTAAATAGAAGAGACTTATACCTTTAAAATGATATATATAATTATATGGTTTGATCCAAAAATATGTGTGTATTTCTGCACCAAAGTCATTTTTTACCACTTTTTTCGACATTTTTTAACTTTGGCGTTATTTTTACGCACTTTTTTATATGGGAACCGTACAGCTTTATAATTTATATTAGTAGCATATTTAGTTAGGAGTAAAATGCAATTTACGGTTTTAAAATCCGTTAAAAAATGACTAAGTTATTAAATATTGTATCAAACCAAAATTCTTGCAAAATACAAATTTCTTAATATGATATTCCTACGCATTATTTTATACAGAAATTTTACTGAGTAAAATTCAACTTTGTTTTAAAAAATCCGTTCGAAATTAAGAGAGTTATTAATTTTGTTTTTAAACCTAAATTTTTGCATAATTGCTTGCACATTATTTTTCTAGTTTTTTTGCTCTCTGTCTAGTGATGTTTTGCTAGAAAATTTTGTAAATGCATATATACTAACTATAATAAATGTGATTGATATACTGTGCAAGCAATTATGCAAAAATTTAGGTTTAAAAACAAAATAATAACTCTCTTAATTACGAACGGATTTTTTAAAACAAAGTTGAATTTTACTCAGTAAAATTTCTGTATAAAATAATGTGTAGGAATATCATATTAAGAAATTTGTATTTTGCAAGAATTTTGGTTTGATACAATATTTAATAACTTAGTCATTTTTTAACGGATTTTAAAACCGTAAATTGCATTTTACTCCTAACTAAATATGCTACTAATATAAATTATAAAGCTGTACGGTTCCCATATAAAAAAGTGCGTAAAAATATCGCCAAAGTTAAAAAATGTCGAAAAAAGTGGTAAAAAAATGACTTTGGTGCAGAAATACACACATATTTTTGGATCAAACCATATAATCATATACATCGTTTTAAAGGTATAAGTCTCTTCTATCTAAATCCGTTTATAAAATTAAAATCGGTTGAGAATCAACTGAGTTACCCGTTATTATGTGCATAGAGGTCCGAAAAACCGGTTTTTTACCCGTATCTCAAAATTCTGACGTGCCTGGAAAACTTCAAATACAGATTCTTGTTCTACTCGACAATACCTATCAGAAAATTAATATAATATCCCAGGGATTTCGACTTCATTCTTTTTTGTAACACCGTGATATCGAAGGGAATAAAGAGAAAGTGTTAAAACGTAGTATGTATTTGTTAAAGATATTAATTAATGTTTACAACTTTTGTTAATATTTTAATTATTTTAAAAAATTTAAAACAGCTGATTTATAAACAACAAGTGATTTGACAGTTTTACCTTTTTACCCGAAAAAAAAGTGCGGGTAACTTCTGGTAAAATGAGAAACAAATTATTCTCTCATCAACGCTCTCATTTACCCAATTTTTAACAATAGAAACGCTTTTTGGTAAAATTGGGTTCCCGCGGGCACCCGCGGTAACGTACGTGGAACAGAGCTAATATCTCCATTTATTTTAAAGCAAATTCCACAGCGCAACATTTTGACGTCTAATCGATTGAACAAACAGAACAATATGATATGATGTTGTGTTAAGTAGAAGTTGACAACACTCATTTCAAAGAAGAATAATGAAAAAGAAATTTTACGTCATCACATTTTTCCCCTCACAGTACTCACAGCATCATTTGTGTGCGCAAACTGTTTTCACCCGGATTTTATTTGCTCGCCCGAGTTCGCTAAAAACATAAAAGAGTCATAGGAAGGATGTTTATCTCTATCAGTGTTGCCATTTAGCATATTTAATGCTAGATTTAGCATTTTTTTAATTCGTTTAGCATGAAAAAAATGTATCTAAATATGGCATTTTTTTCAGCATTTTTCCAACAAAATTTAGCATATTTTTAGCATTTTTTAAGGTTTTATTTTCTGTTTTTTTATAGAATATTCTACATTAATTTGAATATTTGCAATAAAAATATTATTGATGTTGTTTCCGATATAAAAACAGAAAAAACAGTATTAAATCAACCTTTTTCAACGGTTCTCGTTTAACAACTGAACTGGGATGGTTATAGTTTTGTAATAACATGTTGAAAGTGGTACTTTTAATTAATTATTTTTATTTTTTTAACTATTTTAATTAAATTTTACGTTTTCTTTGTGTACTAGGAACTATTTTTATACGTACACATTAATTACACTGTGCAGTCGCAAAATTTAACAAGCTTTACTCTACTGGTAAAGCTAATTCGAGTGCGCTGAATTCAATGGTGATAGCAGTTTTTCAAAGTTAGCGCTCGTATTCGCGATATTCGCAATTAAAAATTTTGACGAGTACCAAAAAAATTTTATTTTTATACTTCTGGAATCATTTTTAATTATAAATTTATCAAATTTGATTAAAAAGCTGTAATTTTTTTTCACGAAATTTTTTTTATAGATTTTTTTTCGCAAAAACATTTTTTTCTGCAAATAAAAAGGATATGTTATGTTATTTTGTGTAGTATATTCAATAGAGTTTAAAAAATATTTAATAGAGTTCAGAAAAAAAATTTATTTGAAAAAAAAACAAAAATCGCGAAAAAAAAAAAATGAAAAATTGTAATTAACAGAGTTGGATTGATTGAAATTCAAAAACAGTGTTGCCAATTCCAGAAGGCATAAAAGCACTGAGAGCATTGTAAAAACGGGTAAAAGGGTAAAAATTCACCAAATGTGCACGCCCGATTAAAAAAGATGATATGGTCACATATATAATTTGATATAATACAATAACTAATCGGATACAATTTAATCCGAAAAATGGTGAATACAATAGTATCTACGTGGATCAAATTGGATTTAATTACTTTAAATTATATACAATTTAATCCGAATTTTGACCAGACATTATTGTATGAAATAATATCTTAATATTTAAAATTTGATGCAATTAGTTTCAGTTGGATAAAATTTTTCGTATTTCTGTTTTTATTAAATATTGTACTGAAAAACAATGGGGGATTCACGTAAGTTTTCGTGTATCGTGTGAACTAAGCAAATCTAGTAAGTTTGCGAGTCTTGATGTGAAACTGCATACATAAAAAGTATATCTACACATTAATCAGTACTTATACGAGCTATAGTATAGTTTAAGAATAATCCATAAAATAAAAAAATTCTAAATAGAATGAAATTTCAAATAATTTTCCATAACTCTTATTGGATTTTTCACTTAAGGTGAGATTTTCATTTTGAAAGTGAGAAAAGTTCAAATGAAGCTTTTATTTTTGGGCTTTCACTTAAAAAAAATGAGAAAAAAAAATTGTGGTAACAAATTTGACATGAAACAGTTTTTAATAAAATTAAATGTCATGAAATAATTGTTTAAAAATGTTTTAAATTTGTAAGTAGTGTATGTATGAATAAAAAACTAGATTTCACGAAACTATTCACTAATAGGGGGAATTATTTATTAGGTTTTTAAGTTATTTATTACACAATTTTAGTCTGCTTGCGGTAGACAATTTTTTGTTTTAATTTTCATTTTTATTTCATGATATCCTTCAAGCCTATTAATAAATTTGGTGGTATGTCATTCCTAAACCAAAATAATTACTTCGAAGAATTGGCTAACTTTTATTAATATGACCCAATATTCAATTTAAAAATAAAAGAATCTGTTGTTTCGATGTAAATTTATAACGTTTTAAATGAAAATGAATTTCAATTTGAATTTACTAATTTATTAATTAAGAGTTCATTTGAAACAAGACTATAACATAAATTATTAAGGAATGTATGGGTAAAATTAAGGAATGTATGTCAGATAACTTCACTCAGATTTTATACAAAAATATTTTGCCGGTTTTTCGTGTTCATGTTATTTTTTAAATCACTTGAACTTAAATCAATATCAAACTATTTTCCAATTAAAAATGGATTATAATTGATTTCGATAAAATCTTAAATGAAATTTAAATTGAACATGAAACTGGGCTATTAACTTACAATTTAAATTCCATGGTCGAGATCTGACTAAATATGACAACATATGCAAAAAGATATATTTAGATATTGGGTCATATAAAACTTGTTCGAAAAACGAAATTTATGTCTTATTATATATAGTGCCATACAAAGCAATATATAACGAGACATAATTGTATTAAATAATATAAAATAATGTATAACCCGTTTTACTCGGGCGAAAGTAATTTTTTAAAAAATTTAAGTTCAGAATTTTAAAATGCATTTTGGTGTTGTAAAAATGTGTAAAACAAGGCTATAAAAATTTACAAAAAGGGGTAAGAAGCACCAAAATAATATTTCAAAATTTTAAAGTTTATATATAACGAAGTTTTGACTGAAAATTGTATAAAAAGACTGTGCGAAAAGGACTGTTTAATGTATTTTTTATGAAATTTATATTGTTTTTTCATATTTTAAACAAAAATTAAGGATAATTCCAATAAAACGAGAACAAAAACAGAAATATAAGTTTTATAAAAAACACTAAAAGCACTTTCTATAATTGAAAAAAAACACTGTAAATACCCGTTTTTTAATAACGATTTTGCACAAATATACTCCAATTTTTGGTAAAAAAAATAATAATAATTTAAAGAATAGAGTTTAAAATAGAATTAATAGAATTGCAAAATGTTGATAAGGTTCGCTTTTAATCTTTGTAATTTTTATTGGTTTTTTTTGGGTTTGGGTCATAGAGGGTAATGTGGATAGTAGATGTGTCCAAAAAAACATGAAAGTTGGAATTCGCGATCTCCACAATATTGCCCTATTCCTTAATGTCTAAAAACTCTCTGTGCCAAGTTTCAGCTAAATCCGCTGTTATTTAGAGGTAGCACAAAAAGTTGTCTTAAGAATTAGTAATTTATCTCTAGAGTAATTTATACAAAAAGTAGGGTTGACTTTAAATTTAAATATTTCTTAACCTGTACGCTATTATTTAACAATTTTTTTTAAAGCTGGTCTTAATTAATGTGAATATAAGGAATTTGAAATCAATACTTAAAAAAATTAAGTAACTTTTAAGTAATTCGCGGTTTTTTTTAAATTTATACAAAAAAATACATATTTTAGTAAAATTTTCGAAATTTTCCGAAAAGATGTAATTAAAAATTCAACTTGTTTTTGCCTTGTATGTGTAAATTTCTCAAATCTGACCTTTATTTTAACGGAGATTATGAATCAGCAATCGAAACTTAAAAAAAATTTGTGGTTTATGAATTATTCGCGGTTTTTGAAAATTCAAAAAAACTCAAGTTTTTTGAGATATTTTCCTAATTACCTGCAAACGGTGTTATCGAAAAATGCAATTTGTTATAATTTTGCAATTTACTTACCAAGGACCTTCATTATATATAACACTGATTTTAATTTTAAAAAGGATAACAGATTTCCTTGCAAATTAACTTAAAATTTGATATTTTTTAATATTTCGCTATTATTTAGCTTGCTATAATTTTGTTGCTACCAAAAACCCTATCCCACATAATAGGACATTCCACAGATATATATTAATGCAAAAACGAAATTTTCATATTGGTAAATATAAGAAAACATCCTGATCGAAGTTGATCATTTTTTGTATGAAATTTTCAAATTTCGCGAAATCCGCGACTCCGATTTCAATTTTGATTTCATATTCGTAATGTACACCTAAAAAAATATTAGATTTGATATGTTGCGATCATAATAATTATATTTAATTTTTCTCATTTTTTCCATTATTTTTAATTAATTAAAAATAATAGAACAAGTACAACCTCGAAACTTCAATTGCGATGTGCTACCTCTAAACAAAACTTTTTTGGTGATTTTTTTGATCAGACCACATTTTTTTTCAGCGGAGCGGAGTGGAGCGTGAAAATTCCAACTTTTTTTATTTTGGACAACTCTAGTGGATAGCGTTTTCCTATCTTTTAAGAATTTCAGTGAATTTTGATATTTTTTTACTGTAACAGCTGTACACTTTTTCATTTAATCATACCAAAAATCTTAGAACTTCAACCAACACTACAAAAGTATTAACCCTGATCGCGAAAATTAATTTTTTTAAAGAATTTCATGCAGGTAAGCCCAAAGATGCAGAAATTTGAAAACGGTAAACAGAGCGTGCAATAAAAATCACTAAATTAATTTGGAGTAGATAAATTAAGGCAGAATGGGAAATTCATATCACCCGCCAAAGTATTCCACATTACCACCTATTTTAGAAATAAAACATTTTGGGGTACTTTTTATCCGCCTTTAACTTTTTGAGATAACATATTTTCAGTGACACAGTTGGGAAATCAAATAATAATAAATTTATTTTAAAGGATTTTTGAACTTTTTACAAGCATTAACTTTTGAGTTGTTTTTAATTTTTCTTTTATATAATTTTAGTTAATAAAATGAACTGAATTCATAATTAGAGATGACTTATTTTCAGCCTAATTGTAAAAAGTCACTAAAACAGTATTTTTTTTAAACAAATTGAAACATTTTTTATAAAATTTTTTTAGCATATTTTTTTTAGCATATTTTTTTAGTTTTTAGCATTTTTTAGCATTTTTATGCAAAAAATCTAGCATTTTTTCCTAAATAAGTTTTGGCAACACTGCTCTCTATATGTATACTCTTTGATATTGTATCAATACTAGGGAATGCAAAATCCCGCGCTTTTTGATTTCCCGGGAAAGCGGGAAATTTATATTGAATTCCCGGGATCCCGCAAGGGAAATAAGTTAAAAAATATTTTATAATAATTTAAAAATTTTTATAAATAAAATATCTTGAAGATCTCAAATTTTCATGATTGTGAAAAAGCTCAGGTGGGTTCTCTTGGAATTTTCGTAGTGAGAAAGAATTAATTTTATATTAGAAATTATATAAGTCTAATTATATATTTTTAAAAATTGAATAAACTAAAACTAATTTTTAGACTAAAAAGCTTGCCCGTCAAAAAAAACCAATACATAAAATAATTTTAGAAAATTGGAAAAAATTTTAAAAATTATGGGAACAAATTTTAATTTGAAAATTTTTAAAAATCAATAGATAAATTTGCCTTTAATTCTGTACAGAATAAGTGCGATTCAAAATTTTTTATACAAACACTATTTGAGTGGTTTTAAGAGGCACTGAAAGGAATCAAGGAATAATTTGATCAAGTACACAAATTATTCAGTGTGATCATTGTTTTGGTTACTCTTTGAATTTTTCCAGTTGTGGTAAAAGTAACAAATTGTAGTAAGTAAACGAACAAGCCTAATGTAAAATGTTTACTATTTTCAAAAGGTTGGAAAATTTTGCATAAGAAAATTTAAAATAATTAACTTTATTATTTTAAATTGCATTTTTGGAAATCCCGGGCTTCCCGGTCCAAATTCCCGGGAATGCGGGAACTGAAAAATGCTTAATTTCCCGGGAATCCCGGGACGGGAAATCCCGGGATGCATTCCCTAATCAATACCATTGCATTATATACATATGTACATGTGCGGAAATATTATAGAACCTTGGTACATTTTTTTAACCCTCTAACCGGCCTAAGCTTTTTTGCAAAGAAATTTATACCATGTTTTCCTCACGAAAAATAAACAATAAGTTCTTCTACAATACTTTCATTCGCCTAAAGTATATAGGCCAAAATAGCTTAGGGGTGAATCTCGAAAACCAGCGCATAAAAGTTAATAGGATTAAGCATAAATTATTCCTCTTACAAAGATGTAATTGCAATAAAAAAATTACATTTTTTGTGCTGTCACTTAAGAGCATATAGCGATTTTCGTCTTTCGAGAAATGCGAAATTGAGCGAAAACGCCCCACAACTTCAATATATATTATTCAAACTTATAAGCTTTGCTACTTATACCAAATATATTCTTTTTACCAAATTTCAGAAAAATCCGTCCATTGGTTATCAAGTTAAGGCGATGCCCTTTAAAGGTATTCTTATGGAATCCTGTGTATCCTTGGACCAAAGTAAGGAATTTTTTGAATAGCCGAAGCTTCAATCTTACTTTGTGGTCATTATCAATTGTTTTTTCTTCACAAAAAATTTTATAAATTTAGTTTTCTGTTGAAAAATGTTGAATAATTTCTCATTTTAAAATACTCGTTTGGCGCATTTCTGGTCAATTTAATATACCCCGCCTGGAGGCGGGCTTGCCGGTTAGAGGGTTAAATTTCAAAAAATATGAAAAAGTTTTAAGGTGTTCAGTGAACACCTCAGCACATTAGAAGGAACTGAACTAGTGCCAATTTTATGCGAGCAAAAAAATGCAACGAAAGAATAATATGTATCAGGTAAGTATAAAATTTTTAATTATTCACGAAATTTGAACTGAATTAAACAAAATTAGCTAATCTTTACAAAATATAATTATCAAGTGATATCCGTACTGCTATTATTATAGCGCTTTGGGAAGGCAAACCTTTACTTGAAATTGGAACTATGTTTTAAGGAAACAAGTCCACTGTGTCACGAATTGCAACTCGACATTAGGCTCGCGGTTATATTTATAGGAAAATAGGAAGTGGAAGACCCCGAAAAACAATTAAAAGACTGGACAGAAATGTGATCTGTAATGTTAAAGCGACCCCAATAAGACCACCGTAGATGTTATGCAGTGTGCTTCAGAACATTTGGGCGCAATCGTCGGAGTTTATACCGGAAATAGACGCTTAAAGGAAGCAAACTTATTAGCAAGACTTCCAGTAAAAAAACTTCATAAGTAAAGTGAATACAAAGAAGCGTCTCGATTTTGGAAAGCGTCATAGGTACTGGGCAAAAGAACAATGGGCAAAGGTTTTATTTAGTGACGAAACAAAACCAGATTTATTTGGATCCGATAGATTGAAGTTCATCCGCAGACCAGCAAATAAAAGGTAATCTCCTATATACTAGAAAAAAATGAGTTAAACACGACAGAGGATCCCTTATGCTCTGGGGTATGAAATCGTTTTCATAAATATAACACACTTGTTTAAATTTTTATTTTAAGGTGCATTCTCCCGTGATGGTGTTGGACCAGAAGCCAAAATTCATGACAGAATAAATGCAGGGGGTTAATAGAGGAGCACATGCATCCCCACATGCAAGAAAAAATGGATGTTGTAAGCATATTCCAATACGACAATGACCTTAAGCACACCAGTCGCTTAGCTAGGCAATTTCTAAGTAAGAACGGTGTGGAAGTTTTACAGTCGCCATCAAAATCACCCGATTTAAGTCCCATAGAGAATCTATGGGAGCTTGTAGACAGCGAAATACGAAAGAAAAAGTGTTAAAATTTAAGGGATTGCGAAATTGTTGCCAAAGAGGTGGACCTTCACAAAAATGGTTGCGCTCGTGGATTCCATGCCTTCGCGAATGAAAGAAGTAATTAAAAATAATGGCCATTACACTAAACAATAAAAATCTAATTAATATGCTGAATTTTTTTAAAAATAAAATCAATTAACTGTAAAATGCATAAAAGTTGCATTTTTTTGCTCGCACAAAATAGGCACTGGTTTCAGAAAAAAGTTCGTAAAAAGTAATTCGCACAAGTAAATGCAAATCAAACGACTTAAAATGTGAACCTACCATAGTTTTTAATCTACAATAAAATCTATAATAAAACCTTAAAGTACAATCGTTGATTTTTTAAAATTTCTTTACAAAAAATTTTAAAAATGTAAAATTGTAGATTTGAAAACATTGTTTAAGAATTCCGACCTTTTTGGCACTAATTTAAAACGAGTTTGCAAAGCACATGATAAAAAATAGTTTTTAGTTGAGTACCTTGGAGTTAATAAAATAAGAAAATGTTTTTGCATTACATTATTTCTACAAATTTCAAAAATTGGGCTCGAACTTCTTGATTAAGCGTTCTGTGACACCTTAGTTGCCGGGGGCAATTGTAATACCTTGGTTTTTTTAAACCGATCATTGTCATTAATCAATGAAATTAAATTTTAGAATCATTACCATTAATTAAAAAAATGGTAATGAAAATAATTTCATTACAATTGATATCAATGCAATGGTAATGAAATCATTAATTAATTAGTCCACCTAATTAATTAGTCCCATGTATGTAAGCTACACACCAAAGAATATAATAACAAAGGATAAGCGCAAATAAAAAACCATTAGAAGAAATCAAAGCATACTTAGGTGATTTAGCGTAGGGTTGTATTTTTCATGCTCGCAACTGTATATATTAGCTGTGTTTTCGACTTAACTATATCCGTTAACTCATAAAAAAACTCAAAGTAAATAGAAATGTGTTTAAAACAAAAACAAACACATTACTTTTTGTATGCACGTTAACTTCCAACGTGGATAATTATCAATGTTGAAACATTTTAACGTTTCTACATTTTCACATCTAACATTACTTCTTCGCGGTACTTCAAAAAAATGTTTGCTGGTACACTATTTAAAATTTTGTAATACTTAACCCTGCTGTTAGCTTAGGACCATTTTGGTCCATTTTGTTTTACTTCTTTCTTTAACTTTGCAACGGTACAATATATTGACTAAAAATTTCAGCTCATGTGATTTTTTTCTGAATCAATGTTTTTATCAAAATAAATGTCTTACATAAAATGGAAGGGAAAAAATAAACAGTTATAAATCTTATGTTAAGGGACCATTTTGGTGCATTTTTTTCATTCACTTATTCGCATTACAGGATGAGCAAATTATTTTTCGGTTTAGTTTACAAATAAATTTTCTGCAGACAACACATTTACTATCACATTTGGATTTGCAGCAACCACAAATACCACGTTTTCTGGAAGATGGATTTTTTGTATCACTTAAAGAAGGTACGGAACCTTAGGAAGATGCTCTTGTCTCAGCCAAGAGCTCTGCTGAGAACTTTTCTTTTGGTACATTACTTGTACAGTACAGTTGTACAGTTTTTTTTTTTTTGTTTTTCTTTTACTGTTGTTTAGCAAACTGATTCTACTGATGTTAACAGTTTTTTGCAATGTAACTTTTAACTAATTTTTAGATATTTTTCTGCTATTTTTACATATTTATTTTGAAGATATACATTACGAGTTCTGATATACATTGAGAGTTCAAATATAAACGCGTAAGTTAGGTACTATCAAACATATGAAACTTTGTAAGTTTTGGATTTAAAGTTCAACTCTGTTTTTCGAAAGAGAGTTTTTATTTTTCTATTGTGTACGAGCAAAATACAAGTTAACATGCGTACGTATGCCTGTTCAATTGTTTTGTTAACATAAAAAAATTATAATATTTTCTTAACAGATGAATTCATTGCATGGATGGTAACCGAAACGAATGCGGTTATCGTTAGGGTAACGATATTTTATGTTATTTCGGCATCGGTATTTTAAGGGTAACGCTATTTCATTTATTTCGGTATCGGTATTTTAAGGATAACGGTATTTGAGTTATTTCGGTAACGGTATTTTAAAGATAACGATATTTTGGTTATTTCGGTAACGGTATTTTAAGGTTAACGGTATTTCAGTTATATCGGTAACGGTAGTCAGTTATTTCGATGCATCTCGCAATTTTTTTTACAAAAAACAAACGAGATTAAAAACAGAACCAATTTATCAACTTAATGTACAAAACATACTCAATAACCACGTGCAATTACCAAAAGCAGAAAATTAAAAATAACGGTAACGGTATTTTAGGGATAACAATATTTCATTTGTTTCGGTAACGGTATTTTAAGGGTATTGATATTTCATTTATTTCGTTATCGGTATTTTAAGGATAACGGTATTTCAGTTATTTCGGTAACGGTATTTTAAGGATAACGGTATTCCGTGTATTTCGGTAACGGTGTTTTAGGGGTAAGGGTAGTCAGTTGAAAGGGTTTTGAATCGATAACGGTATTTTAGCGGTATTGCCTGCCAACCCTGATTCATTGCCAATTCGGACTATCTTAGAATATTAAACAAAACATTTTATTTTACTTTTTCATTTTGAATAATATTTTGAATGAAATCATTGGTTAACACCAGGGTTTGGGATTTCCCGGACTTTTTTATTTCCCGGGAAACGGGAATGAAAAAATTTAATTCCCGGGAATCCCGGGAAATATTTTTGATCAACCTATATAAGTAATTTTTGTTAAAAAAAAACACTATTTCAGTACAAATGCAGTCTGTGTAGTGACAATTCAAAGTAAAAAATATCAGAATGTTGAACATTTGATTTCACATAAATTACTCGCAGCACTGCCAAATGAATTGCATGATTCCAGCAGGCACCTACTACTGGACTGTCGGAAACAAACCGTTTCATCACACTTGGCCCATTAGATATGGTGGCCACAATGTTATTTTCCAAAGACAAATAAAACTCTTCTAGTCTTATTTCTACAATTCTTCTTATCTCATCAGCATTATATCTTCCTGATATATAAACCAACCCCAGAATATAAAATAACTTATTTCCGTTTATACATATGTTCAAATTTCTCTTTTGTGATATTCTTGTCCATTCATCTAAGATTATAGTAAATCTCCTATTGTTAGAAATATTGCTCGATATTTCTTTTATCATGATATCTTTTACATGATTGTAGTAATTTAATATAATGTTCTTTACATCGGTTTCATTTTTTTGCAATGCCAGGTTTTTATTATAAAAACTTTCTGGAATAAACGAAGATCTAGTTATGGTGCGGATTGACTGCAGCTAATTTGGATACCATTGCAGGAAATGTTTGCCCTACCATAAAACCTTTAATGCCTATTCAGCTTACACTTTTTTCTTCAGGTACTTTGCTAATTTTAGCTGAAACGTTATCCTTGTTGTTTTCTTCAAGAGAAGTTGCATGACCATAAATTTTTTTTTTTTTGTGAACCAAATTTAGATGTCGGATAACCAAATTTAGATACCACCGTTAACCATTAGTCTTTTCTTTTCACATTTATTAATGAAAACGTTACTTATAAAATTATTGACCCTTAATATAAAGGCGTATTTTAAATTTAAAGTCCACTTTATTTTTAATCAAACGGTTTTGTTCATTTTGTGTATGTAAACCTTACAAAAATATTTATATTTTCAAATATTTTGATTGGTTGAAAATAAATTAACCAATCAGAATGCTCCAAAAATAAACCAAGTCAAGGTATACTGCCACCCAATATGTTAACAAAGTCGAATTTAACTAAAATACACATTTGAAAAATTTAGATAGTAAGGGCGATTATTTGTAAGAAACAAAACTTTTTGTTCATATTTCTTTTAAACATTTTACCAAGTTTTTAGGTTTTACTACTTAAATTTTGAATAAATTTTAAAAGATTTTAACAATGACATTTTTGTTTTGGTATTCAAAATGTTTTTTATGACTAAAATTAAAAAATCCTATTCGAAACAAAAACAATTTAAAAAATTTAATATTTTTAAAATTTCCCGTTTTCCCGGGAAAAATATATTATTTTCCCGGGAATTCCCGGCAAACTTTTCCCGGGAATTTCCGAACCCCAAACCCTAGTTAACACATATCGCACCCTAAATACAAAAGTGACACAAGTTAAAATTCTTAGTTAAGTGTTTGTAACAGTCGCATAGGGCAATCGTAATTAATATTAGAATTAATTACTAAAGAATTTTTTCTAGAGCTGATTTATAGGAAGAAGAAGAAGAAAATATTTTATTGAAAAATTTAAGGGGGGTATCGACGCTAGGAAAAATTTTGTTTTCGAATTTTTCTTATATTTTATTTGGATAGAGCATACTCTTCAGTATACCCTCACAAAATATCAATTAAAAATTCGAATAAATAAAATTTCCACATGTTTTTGTAAAATATATTTTAGTCACAAAGTAATATTCTATGCATTAAATTTGTACACAAAGTAGGTTATTTTGTATGTAAATTGTTATTGTGTGTAAATTGTTATTGTTACAAAAACAATTTGTATGGAAAACAACGCAACGCAAGGCGTTGCGTATTACAAAATAACCCCCAAAATTTTTTGGGAGCGTTTTTTATTATTGTCTTTATTATAAATCTATTTCGCATAATACAACGAACAAAAAGGAAAAACCTACATCAAAAGATGCAAAAATTGCACGCAGTCTTTAAAGAAAAGCCAATGACGATTCCTCGATGGTGGGCGAAGGCACGTTATATGAGGCAGATACTGATCGCTTTTTTATAAGCCATAAAAGTAATCAATGTATATAAAAACAAATACAAAACAAATAAAAAAATGTACGAAACAAAAGATTTTGACCGACGAAAATTTTTTTTACACCATAAAAAGCTAAAAATGGTATATATTTTTTTAATTTTCTTTTTTTACCGTTAAGCCGATGTTTTGTATGTGTCAACTTAAAGTCGGCTAGCCGATCAGCTTTTGGCTCACAGCCAGCCTTAAGCCGCCGCTGCAATTTTTTTACTTAGCCACCGCAACCGATTAATCTGGTTAGCGCAGACCTCTGGTGATGCTACGAGTTATAACCTGTGCAGAGGGCTGGCGGTTCAATCCCCAGTCATGGAAATACACAACGTTTTTCATACAGAGACAAATTAACAATTCAAAATTACTTTGATCAGGTGACTCATAAATTAACCACTGACGAGTCTTTGGGTGAAACGAAACTGTGGCAGTCTGGTGATTCCCTTTTGTCTGTTAAATTTTTCAATAAACATGTTTTCTTCTTCCTATAAATCAGCTCTAAAAAAAATTCTTAAATTTTCAGGAGAGGAAAAAACTGATGATGTAAAAATGATTGTAGTATTTAAAAAAGTTTGGTTCCATTATCAAAAAAGTCCATTTTATAGAAGGTTTTGCTTTACACTTTTTATTTTATGTTATGTTTGTGGGAATAAGTTACAATTTTGAGTTATGACCAATTAACTGAAAACTGAAAAGGCACATAACAAAATAATATAGTCTATTAAGCTCACTTTTTCAACTAAAAAAGCCAATGCAAAATAACCCAGTGTAGAAACGGTAATGACATATCATTAAATTTTGGACTACCAGTAATGATACCCACTTACCTTCTGCATTATTTTAAAACATATAATAATGAGTTACTAATAATAACTTATTTTTATCATTATTTCAAAAAGAAAATAATTTTCTAGATTTTTTTTAAAATTTTTTGAAATCTATTTTTAGACTCAATATTTTTTAAACACTGGTAAGGATATATGTAACCACATATTTTTTGATTTTTTGTATGCTGGCGAGTAAGCTTACTTGGGTGCAGCAGGTCAATTATGTTTTTATCTATTAAATATTACATGTCGATATAGCTCAGATGGTAGATCTATTGACTGGCAATCTATTGACCCAGGTTCGATTCCCGCAACAGCAAATTTTATTAAAAAAAAAAATACAATAAAAAATATTTTTTTTAATATAATTTATTTTTTTGAAAATCTATTTTTAGACTCATTATTTTTGTCAGTACTGGTAAGCACATAGGTAACGATATATTTTTTGATTTTTCGTATGCTGGTGTGTAACCATAACTCATTATTTTTCGCGACATCGCCATATAAAGGTAATAAGAAATGTAATAACAAAAGTAACTAGTTACCATTACCAAGTATGTAGTTACATAACTTCATATCTGGTAATCATTTTCTACACTGGGAATATACGACAAAGTTGATCACTTTTAACATTAAAAGCGGCAAGACTCAAAATAACACTCTTTATATGTAACAAAAGTAATCACAGAAGCAAGGCAATTAACATAAAAACAGACATAACGTGATTTTTCCAGTTAAAGAAGGTAGTGATGAAAAAGAAATTTTTGAAGTAGTCAGAGATGTGTACTGTAATTTCGTTTATGCAAAAAAGTAAATTTTGTAAAATTTCGAGTTGTGTCACTTTAGTATTTAAGATGCGATATATATTATGATCACAGCAACCAATATGTGCTCGAAATAATTTTCCATTAAAAATTGAATTTTATATTTATTAAATAAATCCCCAGTGTAGAAATGGTAATGACATATCATTATTTTTAGGAGTACCAGCAATGACACCCACTTACCTTCTGCATTATTTTAAAACATATAATAATGAGTTACTGATAATGACTTATTTTTATCATTATTTCAAATGAAAAATAATTTTTCAGATTTTTTTGAAAATTTTTTGAAATCTATTTTTAGACTCAATATTTTTTAATCACTGGTAAGGATATATGTAACCACATATTTTTTGATTTTTTGTATGTTGGCGAGTAAGCTTGCTTGTGTGCATCAGGTCAATTATGTTTTTATCTATTAAATATTACATGTCGATATAGCTCAGATGGTAGAGCTATTAACTGGCAATCTGTAGACCCAGGTTCGATTCCCGCACCAGCAAATTTTATTAAAAAAAAAAATACAATAAAATATATTTTTTTTTATATAATTAATTTTTTTGAAAATCTAAGTTTAGACTCATTATTTTTTTCAGTACTGGTAAGCACATAGGTAACGATATATTTTTTGATTTTTCGTATGCTGGTGTGTAACCAAAACTCATTATTTTTCGCGACATCGCCATATAAAGGTAATAAGAAATGTAATAACAAAAGTAAGTAGTTACCATTACCAAGTATGTAGTTACATAACCACATATCTGGTAACGATTTTCTACACTGGGATCACTACATTCATGCACATTTCTTATAAAAGTACTTACTATGAATATAGTTCAAGCTAAACACTAAAATTTTGTTAAAACTTAGATAAATTCTAAAACCGACTTTTCAGCTTTACAATAGTTCGAATTTTATAGGTCCATTTTGACCGCATTCCTTAAACCTTCGAATTGGCATATAAAAAAAGAGGCCGATCTTAGATTTTTGTCAGCCAGAATATTTGCGATATACAATATTCAAGTAAACTTTTCTTCAAAATCAAGCCGAGTAACACAACGAAACTTTCAGTGTGGAAAGGAAAACATAAGTGTAACCAAACCCCATTCAGGTTTGTTCGAAATTGGCCAAGGGCCCACCTGAACTTGACATGTTTAAAAATTAAAATTTCACATATTTCAAAATTTATGGCTGCTTTCCTGGGCAACAATTGAATAAAGTGAGCTCAGAATTAGAATCTTCTCCCTCAGCGCGTTTCCGGATGTAACCAAACCCTATTCATGTGTGAACAAACCCCATTCAGGTCTGTTGAATATTGGCCCTGGGCCCACCTAAACTTGACATGTAAAAAAATTTTAATTTCACATTTTCGAAAATTTATGGCTGCTTTCCTGAGCACCAATTGAATAAAGTGGGCTCAGAATTAAAATCTACTCCCTTAGCTTTTTTTTCGTATTAGACCAAACCCCATTCAGGTCTGTTCGAAAGTGGCCCTGAGCCCAACTAAACTTGACATGTTTAAAAATTAAAATTTTAAATATTTGAAAATTTATGGCTGCTTTCCTGGGCAACAATTGAATAAAGTGGGCTCAGAATTAAAATATATATATTATGTGACCAAACCCAATTTAGGTCTGTTCGAAATTGGCCCTAGGCCCACCTGAACTTGACATATATAAAAATTTAAATTTCACATATTTCCAAATTTATGGCTGCTTTCCTGAGCAACAATTGTATGAACTGAGCTCAGAATTAAAATCTCCTCCCTCAGCCCTTTCCACGTGTTTGATTAAACCCTATTCAAGTCTGTCCTAAATTGGCCCTGGGGCCACCTAAATTTCACATGTATAAAAATTTAATTTTCCCATATTTAAAAATGTATGGCTGCTTTCCTGAGCAACAATTGACTAAAATGAGCTCAAAATTAAAATCTACTTCCTCCGCGCTATTTTCGAATGGCAAACCCCATTCTGGTCTTTTTGAAAGTGGCCCTGGGCCCACCTGAACTTTACATGTTAAAAAATTTAAATTTCACATATTTGAAAATTTATGGTTGCTGAGCAACAATTGAATAAAGTGAGCTCAGAACTGAAATCTACTCCCTTACACCTTTCCATGTGTGAGCAAACCCCATTCAGGTCTGTTCGAAATTTGGAAAGGGGATAGTGGAGAAGTGCAAGGTGGTGGAAGATGAAAGGCTTCAAATATGGCAACACTGTAATTTCGCGAGATGTTAAATATTTGAACAGTTGCTGCACGCCATCTGAAGAAGAGTTGGCGAACTTTGTTGAAGCATTTTTAGTTCATAGCCCCGTTGTATTGTTTTACTTCGGTGGGGTTAAGTGCTATGGGAACACCGCTGTGTAAAGGGAGGAAGCTGCAATATGTATGAGGGAGAGAAAAAATTCATACATAT
Organism: Leucophora obtusa; assembly: GCA_949987735.1. Taxonomy (NCBI): domain Eukaryota; kingdom Metazoa; phylum Arthropoda; class Insecta; order Diptera; family Anthomyiidae; genus Leucophora; species Leucophora obtusa. The sequence goes on along the minus strand of OX465295.1, from coordinate 162,013,830 downwards.
TATTATGTTTTATAAATTAATGTTACTTTGGACCCGCAAATTTATGTGTAACACTTCAACGCGATAACCATTACACCACAGCGACAATTGAATAAAGTGAGCTCAGAAGTAAAATATACTTCAGCGCATTTTTCGTATGTGACCAAACCCCATTCAGGTCTGTTCGAAATAAGCTATAAGCTCACCTATACACTTAAATATATGGAACCAGTTCCATGGAATCGGTTGCAGTGCAACCAGTTGTAGAATAGGTGTGGTTGGCTACCGATTGTAAAAAATTTCCCTGGGATGTTTAAAAATTTTATTGATTTGGAAAAATATGCAAAAATGTGCGGAAATATAAAAAATATGCATTAAAATACATATGTAAAATATGCAAAAAAAATACGATTTTGTAGCAAAAAATCAAAATGGCATCGTTTTTTTAATACATGTTATCGCAAATTTGTTAATTAGCAAAGATATTTGGTTTACGTTGTTATCCAGCTAACGACAACAAACATGTATTTACATGAAAATCCGAGCCCTAATAATGGTTGTGGAGCGTGAGAATTTCAGCTTTTTTTTTACAACCTTAATGTCCAGTTGCGATTTTGAATGGTGAAATAAGAAAAAAAATCACAAAATTATACAAAACATTTGTCGCGGAATCTGCGAAAACTGTTTTTTTATTTATTTTTGTTCGTTTTAAAATTATATCAACTTTTGTTTGGGAACATGTTGCAAATTTAAATTAAACTTCCACCTGTTGGATCAAAATAAACACAAAGAAAACAAAATGAAAATATTTACAAAAACGCTTGCGCATTGTTTAAATAAATATTAAATTAAAATATCACTGCACAAAAATAAAACAACAACCAACCGCAAATTTGTGTACGAATTAAGACATTTATACCAAATATTGTACAAAAAATAATATTAAATAGTAGTATTCAAATATTAACAAAATTCTAATTGTATGACCTACGAAAAACAGCAATACGGTGACATTTCATTATCCGAAAATATCTTGTACATATGGATGAATTGAATGTATGGAAATCTAGGACTGTTCTGTTGCTAAAAAAAACACAAACACAAAAAATAGCAATAGCAGCATCACAAATGTCTTTCAATTGGTAGTTTGTGTTACAATTTTTTGTACATCGTTGTGTATATGTATACAAAAATGTTAATGATAATGATGATGTTGCTGCCTTCCACTGCTTAGGGCCATACCTTTTGTCTTTTTCATATAAAAGGACATTTTTGAAACTGTTTTTAAGCATAATTTGTTTGAACGTATAACAAAACAGAACCACAAAATTCTCTATTATATCATATAGAAAACAAAACCAACACCAAAGTATTCTTTTAAATAATTTATCCAAAGGAAAAGATAAATAGTGACTTGAGGAGTGATTAAAACAATACAGTATTGTCTCGAACAAAAAATATTCAATCTAGTACTTTCGTTTTAATAATTTCTTATTCTTATTTTCAAATCAAATACAACATAGAACAAATATGAAATCATTTCAATGTGTGGATATTCTTATTTGTTCTTTTATGTTTTTTGCAATAGTTGGATTTTCAAAAGCTGGTAAGTTTTCAAATAGATTTGGTTTAAAAAGAGTTGATAATTCAACTCGTTAAATATATGTTATACTTATAAAAATGAAGTTAATATATGCATAATTATTAGTAATAATAGTTCATATTTGAATCTTAAAAATTTCCACGAAATTAATAATTAATATAAGTTGAAATGCAGTTAAGTGGTTTAATGCTTTCTAAAAGTGCCGACGGCAAAAAAACAAAAACCAAAAGCTTCAAACAAATACGAGAAATCTATAAAGTGTTTTAGTTTGTTATTACTAACTTTAAATCAATTAAACTGTTTATTTTGGAAGCAGAAAAAATAAAATCGAATTTGTATTAGTGTGATCAAATTTTAAGTAGATTCGACGAATCAAAAGCTGGACCCTAATTGTGTATCTTTTTAACAACACACGATATGAAATGACACCTTAATCATATTATCGTTTTAAATAGCAATATAAATGATAACATTTTTGTTGTTTCAGTGTAATATCGCATTTATAGTTCATGAGATTTATAACTCAAATGAGTTCCATCGTCAAAACGATAATTATTTAGGTGTCATTTCACTATCGCGTGCCAATAGAAATATACATAACACTGTGCTAAATTGAAAAATTTCTCGTCAAATGCCCTAGTGTAGGTTATAGGTCTAGCTGAGTTTATTACAAAACCGGTTTGAGAAATTCCATTTTTTGGGTCCGACACATTTAAACATTTGTAACTATCCGATTAAAAAAGTTCATATATGATCATATATATAATTTTTATATGATCATATATGGTCATCCATATTCGTACATACTAGAAAAATTAACCTACATCTCCATATATGGGCAAATATGGTCATACATGTTCATTAGAGCGTACCACCTTACAGGGGGGAAAAAAAGTGCGCTGTACACCCTCCAATATGAAGTATTTTTGCAAGGAGTTTTCAAGGAGTTTTATTTTTTTTTTGCCGAACGTAGGGGTCGCCATTTTACATTTTTCGTTATATCTTTGTTATTTACAGTTGGATCTTAAAGTATGATACATCGATATTTTTCTCTAGAGGAGACCAGTATTTTACTCTAAGAACATTTTGACCTCAAGTATCCCGTTCTAGTAGTTACCCACCAGGTCTCAGTTGCTACTACCCTAATGTACAACGCTAATGTCAGAAAATTAAAGCTCGCAAAAAATCATTAAACTTTTGCTAAGGAAGTTTTTCGCTAAACCCAGTAGAAATTGTTTTTATATATTGGTTGCCGAACGTAGGGGTCGCCTTTTTAAATTTTTTTAATTGGATTTTTACTAGATAGCAAAACACTGGTCTTCTCGAGGCAAAAAAATCGATATATCACACTTTAAATCACACGACTCCTACGTTCTACAAAAAAAAAAAAAATTTTTTTTTGAAATCGCCTTCCAAAAATACATAATATAGGGGGTATTTGAGGTACGGTCTAATGTTCATATATTACGGTCGTCCATATACAGTATGTTTATATTTTATCCCCTCAATTCATAAATGCTTTGTAAAATTATAGCAGGTTTACATAACGTAATTTTCATACAAAATTTGTTCATTAAACCTCCTATAATTTTGCAAAGTGTTTATGAATTTAGGGTTATATGTATTATAATCTTTTTGTTAGGAAATTTCGTATTTTGAAAAAAAAATCGTGTTTTCGATAAAAAAAAAAGTTTCTTTAAATGGTAGTAACATTATATTTTTTATATATTTGCCATTTTGATCGTATAAGAACGAAATATATCAACTAAGGCCGATTTTTTAGGATATAGATGTTCATTAAATTTAGTTAACGCAATTGTTATATTGCTTTTGAAAAGCGATTTATTTTGTTTTATTTCACTAAAGATAAAATTCAAACGCGAAAAACTGTTGTGACAAATTTTTGTTAAAAAACTTGGAAATACAATAATACATTTTATTTGTTCAATGTCTTGATTTGGAAACCGCCAACAAATTTGTTCACAACAAAACTAAATTAGTAGTAGAATATATAATTCACTTTAATGTTTCCTACGATTTCAAAATAATTAAAATATAATGTAATAAGATAATTTAATTAAACATGTTATACAGGTTGGAAATTATATTTGTAAAATAATAAATATATACAATGCAGTTACATAATTAACATTCTTTCTTTTGAAATTAAAATATTTTGGTTTGAAAAGCAACAAAAAATATTTTGTTTTAATTCAATAAAGACAAATTTTTCATAATCAACTTAGGATATGCTGAAAAAATCGTTTTCGGTTTAATTAAACAAAGTTTAGCTTACATACAAAAAACTCCGCCTTAATGTAACGAATGTAGAAAATAGAAATAATTTATAATCATATATGAACGCATACACATATCAGAATATTCTGACATAAATAGGAGTATTCATATCTACTTCCATGTATGTACATTAGAGTTCCCAAAAAAAACATGAAAGTTGGAATTCGCGGTGTCTACAATATTTCCCCTATTGCTAAATGTCTAAAAACTCTCTGTGCCAAGTTTAAGCCAAATCCGCTTTTATTCTGGCCAGAAAAAGTTATCTTTTAATAAATTTTAATTTGTCTCTAGAGTAATTTATACAAAAAGTAGGGTTGACTTTGAATTATTTCTGAATTATTTTTCTTCTAGTCTTAATTAATGTGCAGAAAAGGAATACGAAATCAAAACTTAAAAAATTAGGTAACTTTTAAGCAGTTCGCCGTTTTGTTTTTAAATTATACAAAAAAAATACATATTTTGGCTAAAATTGCCAAATTTCCTAAAAATATGAAAGTAAAAATCGCATTGGTCATGCACTATTTGAACAAATTTCGCAAATCTGATCTTTATTTTAACAAAGAATATGAATCTGCAATCGAAATTTGAAAAAAAATTTGTAGTTTATAAATTATTCGCGGTTTCTGAAAATAAAAAAAAAATCAACTCAAGTTTTTCGATGTATTTTCCTACATGAGTTCGTTTTGCATATATGAAATTACACGTACTTCCAAATTGATCCATATTAATGGTTTTTGCATATATGGAATAAGATATACTTTCATATATGCCCATTAGGGTGGGGGCGATTTGAACATCTTAATGGGCGCTTCGCGTTTCTGATTCTTGGGATTGTACTGAGCAAAAAATACACTACGACATATGAAAAAAATCATTTTCGAGGTTCCCGAATTTAAATTTTTTGCAATTTTCTAATAAATGCTAGATTTGCGCCATCTTGCGGTGGCTTTTTGAAACAACTAATGAAGTTGTAAACAATACAACATTACAACCTTTCCAGAAAGGTATTACTTATGAAAATCGGATAAAAAATGTGGCAACTAGAGGTAAAAGTATATAAGTAAAATTATTTTCTGCTTGTTTTCATCAACATCATCATCATCATTTCATCATCATTATCATCATTTCATCATCAAGCAGAAAATAACTTTACTTATATACATAAGTGATTTTTGCAGATATAGAATCACATATACTTCCATATATGTCATTTGAATACTTCCATATTCATCCATATTTGAGTGCTTTTTGCATATATGGGATGTCATATACATACACTCATAAAAAAGCCCGTACAAATAGTTCAAAATTTTGCTAAAATAACAGGAAATAGCACCTGTATTTGCGCCAGCAGAAATTTCAATGAAGTTGAGAATTATGGTCTGCTAAATTTAGGTAAGCTAAATTTTACACACTGCTAAATACACAGACAATTCTAGTTAACTTATCTTTTAGAAATTTGAGCTAAAGTCAACAGAAACATTACCTGATTTAACTGAAAATTTCTGCTGTCGCTTACAGACTTGGTTTTTGGGCTCTACGGATCTGTCCCGAGACAGGCCCATATTTATTTTTGGGAGTATAGGTGGCTTATAAAGATTGACAAGTTCCTAGTATCGAATTTTTGTCCCTTTTGCTCTATCTCGCTTAGTTTCTGAGATATAAGCCATTTTGTAATTATAAAATAAAAATTTTTGAAAATATAGCGCCATCTCTATGTGATATTGATGGCAGAGACACAAAAATATCAACTTTGGGAAATAATTGGGATTAAATTAGCTGAAAAATTTGTAAAATTAAGAAACCTAAATTAGTAAAAATTAGGATGCAAAGTTAGTTCAAATACGGATGAAAGTATTTGTTATGCTAAATTGGATTTACAAAAATATTAGTTCAATCCTAAATTTTAAGACAAAATAACAGAAAAAATCAGTTCATTGGCGCCAGAACGCGTTTAACAAACTTTTGTACTAACTTTTTTTTATAAGTGTACATATATGCTCGTACATGAGTCCTTTTCGGATGTACGGAGTTGTATATACTTTCAAATTTGTCCATATATGACTCTCTTTTGAATATATGAAATTACATATATTTTCAAATATGTCCATAAAGGAAACATATATGGCCATATTTGTACACAAATGCAGCCATATATGATCATATTTGATCATATATGAACTTTTTAACCGGGTAAGTCATTTTTAAATCGATTTTAAATTTTTAAACGTTATTTAAAGTAAAATTGACCGATATTCTTAAAGCTAGTGTTTTTCTGTGTTAAATAAGCCTTCATTTGTTAAAATTAGTGAAAAATTTCCGATTATGGTACTTTTTCTAAACAATGAATAAACGATTTTCTTTAATTCAAGTAAAACTATAAGGTTTTTCACAAGGGGTGTGCTATTTGTTGTATCGTCCTAACAAAAAACAGAGTTGGTTAAAATTAAATTGAAAAAATACAACATTTGAGAATAGCACGATACAACATTTTTACGTATGTTTAGTGTCCTATGTTTGAGTATGCTAACAGATAGAAAACCAAATAAAAAATCGTTGTTAAACTCAAATAAAAATTTTAACAACTCTGTTTTTTTGTTAGGACGATACAACGATACAACAGATAGCATACCCCTTATGAACAACCTATATGTTTTGCCAAAATGGGTTCACACATTTTAGAAAGATTCACACTATTTTGACAAGCTATACTTTTTGAAATATTTCATATTAATAAATTTGAATATTTTGTGAACAATTCAAAAAATGCTCCAAAAAAGGATTAATTTTCGAGTCCTTAGAATTTTTTAAATCTTTTTTTAAAGTAATTTTTGAATCAAAAAAGAAGGCTCTTTTGAATAATATTTTTTTGAGCTTTTTTTATTCATTCTTGGGCTGGTTGCTGGCTGTTGTTTTTTTCTTTGGGCCCGAGCCGGGATTCGTTAGTTGGACTTCAGATTATATGTGATTATTAGGGCAAGGAATTTCATGCACTTAAAAATGGAAAATATGCGCCTAAAATATGTGGCCAAAAAAGAAAAGTATGCATTAAAAATATAAGAAATATGCACTAAAAACTATTATTTTTGCAAAAATAATGCACTTTAAAATGTGTCAATTTTTTATATTTTTTTACAAAATAAAAAATGCTCCTAATAATGAAAAATATGCACAAATATGCATTAAAAAGCACAAAATATGCATTAAAAAGGCACCAAATATGCATTTAAAGTCAAAATATGCAAAAACATGCATTTATGACAAAATATGCAAAAATATGCAACTACAGATCGATGCCATTTTGTTTTAAATTTGATGATGCGGATAAATATTCAATCCATTTTAGTTTTGGACTATCGAGAAAAAACATGCATTCCCAAGTAAAAAAAATTATATGGAGCCATATGAAGTTATATTTAATTATATATTATCTTTTATGTAATTAGATGTATCAATGTATTGTATCATATTGTATCGAATTGTATACAATTGTATACAATTTGGTACAATTGGATACAATTTTATGCAATTCGATACAATTGTATCCGAATTTTGTCCTCATCCAATTACATCAAATTATATCTTTTTGTATAAAATTATATAAAATGTTATAAAAGTGGACATAGTTTGATACAATTATATCTAAATATTAACCTTATACTTTTTATCATATTATATAGGACCATATCTAACAATATACATACAAAAATTATTTTTTTAAATAAAAAAAAATTTTCAATTACTTGTAATTGTAATTGTTCTTTTTTGAATTGCAATTACAAATAATATTTAATTATAGATGAGTTTTTTTTCAATTACAATTACATGTAATTGTGTAATTGCATTTGTAGTTAATTACAAAATGTAATGATTAACCCCAGGCATGCTGGAGATCTTATAATTTCGATAAATCTTCCATTACTTTTATCCAGATTTATCATGACAGTGCAATAAACATGAAAAAAAATTTCTTTTAATTTAGTAATTTTAAAATAAAGTTAACAACACTGATATTTTATAGTTAAAAGGATTATGATATACAACCAAGATATAAGAAATCAGTCAAGTGTATGTTATAGTATAGAGAATACGAAATTAAAGCTTCAGTGTTGTTAATGTTATGGGTGCGGTGCGTAAGCCATTTTTGACTCATGCTCAAAAAAAAAAAAAAAACCAAAAAAAAAACAAATTACTTACGCACGAGCATTTCGTTTCTTATTCAGCACACATGAGTATATTAAAAACTTACAATCAGAAAATTCTCACGCAAAACAGTAAAAATTACTAAAAACATATGATGCAAAAAATAAACTCACACACGAATCATGCACGGGTTATTCTTACTCAAGCTCACGTACGAATCACTTAAGTATAGTAATTATTACTCACGATCACGTGTGAATAACGTGACTCACGAACATTTCGTGTCACGCGCCAATCCCTAGTAATTACTAAATCTAAAACTAGTTCAAAATCATTGATAACATGGAACCAAATATAATACAATACGGTTTTATATGGACCTTATATATTTTTATATAAAATCGCTTTGAAAAAATTGCCTATGTGGGATGATATATAATTATAGATGATTTTATAAAGAACGTTATAAGTTATATATGGGTTCATATTCGTCAATATATAATCATAACTAACACAAATTATAAAATATTTCTTATATGGATCCACATAGTTTTATATTATTATGTATAGTGTCATACTAAATTATATATAAACGTACATATATGTAATTATATCTTTTATATGTTACTTTATATACTTATATATAGCACATACATATATATATAGGCCAATATGTAATAATATAAAATCACATATGTCTCCATATTAAAACCTTTGAGGAAAAGATATCTAATATATGACTATATAAAAGTATATATGCTTGAATCTAAAGGCATATGTGGCCATATGTAACTATAAGTTACTATATGCAATTACATAAAATAATATATGATTATATCAAAACTTGTTTACTCGGGTTTGCATGAAATTTCTTGCCCTAGTGATTATATATATGTAGTTATATATTAAATACATAGAAAATATTATTAACGTTGGACCATATATCATCATATCTGAAATTTTATTATTAATCTTCCACCATATACGGAATCATATATAATTATATCTTAAGCCAGTTAATATAATATATAATCATATATAAAAATATCTTACATCATACAACCAAGGAATTTTTATAAGAGGGATCCCATTTGGAAGGGATGACTGACATCCCGGTGAAAAATGTCCATATATGAACATTTATGTTTCGACCATATGTGTATGGATCCGAAAAATGAGGTAACACCTCAGTATATGTTAATATATGGACATATATGAACATACACATTTATTAAATATATGAAAATACATGCTAACGTTGCTGTCCTTTATTATAAGGTTGTACTATAGATATAAATTTATGAATGACATTCAAATTAGGCGCTTCAAATGTTCCTTTTTTTATTCATGGCATTAAATATAATTCCATATTTATCCAGATATGAGTTCCTCTAACATATATGGAAAAATGTATTCTTCCAAATATGTTTTATGACTTTTGGATAAATTACATATACTTCCATATTTGTCCATATATGAGTGCATTTTCCATATATGAATTAACAGATGCCTCCATATATATGGCTGTATATGAAATCTTTTTCCATATATGGAATCACATATACTTCCACATATGTTCATATAAAATCCATATATGTTCATAAAAAATCTATATTTGTTCATATGTGTCCATTAGAGTGGTCCAAAAAAACATGAAAGTTGGAATTCGCGATCTCCACAATTTTGCCCCTATTCCTTAATGTCTAAAAACTGGCAGAAAAAGTTATCTTTTAAGAATTAATAACACTGCATGACACTCAAAAAATTAATCGAGATCTGACCATCGGTTCTATATACTTCGGACATGCTGATTACAATGGCGTACTTTATTTTTCGATCAATGGTACAGATTTTTTGCTAAATGTCTTTAAAGTTTGGCGGTTGTCCATTCAGTTTTTTATATAAAAAATTTTTCAAATTCAATTAATATGAATTTTTTTGTAATAAAATATAAGCACAGGACCTGTGGCCATATTTACGATAGAAATGCGATGTGTTAATCTTGATTTTTATATAGGTTTTTATGGTTTGTTGCTATTTCAGCGCCTTTAGTCGCCGAATGTACAATCGACCTCCATAAATGTAATGCCTTAGTAAGGAAGCAATTAAAAGGAAAAAATTTCAATAAAAAAAATGTATTCACCTATCGCGGCCTATACGTTAAAATCGCGATTTTTCAAAAATTTTGTATGGCAGCATAGCTTTCCAAGTTGATCCCAGATTCCAACTTTTAGTATAGTATGTGGGCCCTTCTAAAAAATGTTCTTCCAAAAATTCAAACCAAATACTTTCCATTTTCAAAAGTTATCGGTATAATACATTCAGTTATAAATACTAGTATCTTAAGCACCGTAAAATGTTTTTCATGTGTAAAAATTTCACTCGAATTTTAAATGCCTCAAATTGCAATTTATTTTAAACAAATGAACAATTTTTTAATTTTATAACAAATACACAATCAGAATAAACATATAACGACACTTTTTTCCAAGAAAAATAATAGTCTCCTACATTAAATTTGCATGAAAACAAACTCTATACAATTTTCACGTGAAACTCATTATCGTGAAAAATCAATCCCGCCCTTTTTTCAATCCCGCAATCCCGGGAATTTTGTGCGGGATTACCCGGGATTTTTTTATTTTTTTACAGAAGTTTTAGCTATTAAATATTGCAATTTTTGAAGCTAAATAAATTTAAATTTAAAGCATTGAATTGAAATTAATTAAACAAGAAATATTTGATATTAAAAAATTCGATTGAAAATTTAATAAACTGAATTAGTATAAAAAACTTATTATTTAGGCCAAATTGATTTTGGATGTGAGTTGAATTTGGTTAAGTTAAATCGAAAACAAATACTCGAACTTCAGAAAAATTTTGTTTCTTTAAAATGGTGATCTTTGTTCAAATAAAGCAATATATTCAACACTTCAACATTCGTATCTCAGTTCCAAATACCTCCAAAAACACCAGGCTTTTAAAAGTTAGGAATATTTTTGTATTTTCAATTGAGTATTTTGAGGTTTTTTCACTTCAAATAAGTTTATTTAAATTTAAACTGCTATTCCTTTATTTCAGTTGTATTTTTTAAATATTATGCAGAAGCATTTTCAAATTATTTTGGATTTCTTTATAAGTTAATTTAAAATACAACTATCCAAATTTAATAATTTCTTTTTAAATAGTTGGGGATAAAAAATTTCTATTCAAAAGATACCAATTAAAGTTAAGGAACTATTTAATGAATGTTTTTCGTTCAATTTGAGATCAAATATTATCACATTTTCTTTTAAATTATTTTGAAATTGATAAAATTTGATAAAATTGTTACAAGTAAATTACATACATAGAATAAAAATTTTAATAATTCGATAAGGCTAGCAGGATAGAATACGTATTTTCGGATCCTGCTACAAACCCATCCTCTATATTCTATGCTTTTATGGGTTAATAATTGATGATGAACTATTTATTGAAATGAAACAAATAAGCAAATTGAAACAACTCAATTAGACTAACATCAACGAAATTCTTACAATGTTATTTTTATCCAGCTGCTTGGAATTCAACTTTGATCGACAACTTGTGAAGCACAGATTTATGAACGACAACGAACTGTTAATTTTAAATGCATATTCTAATTACACTGTGAGACAAATGATAGGGGTCAGTGATCGGTAAGGGTTCAAACTACCGGGGAAAGTTATATCGGTAAAAAAGAAGTTACACGTGTCCTGGCGTTTCGCTGGGTCACACCTAGGAATCGAGATATATCGATTTGCCCTTTGGTGGTCTTTTTTTTGACATAACTCGAGAACCACTAGTCCGATTTTGCTCAAACAATTTTAAAAAAATTAAAAATTACAATTCCTTTAATCTGTTCATATAACGTTTTTCTATATACTCAACAGTTTTGCCGGTAAAAATAAATGTATGAAGAAAAAAATATTTTTTGCCTAAAATATTAAAAAAAAAGTCATAAACAAAAGGTTATTGATTTTTATGGTAGCGGTAACAAACATTTATTTTTACCGGCAAAACTGTTGAGTATATAGAAAAACGTTATATGAACAGATTAAAGGAATTGTAATTTTTAATTTTTTAAAAATTGTTTAAGCAAAATCGGACTAGTGGTTCTCGAGTTATGTCAAAAAAAAGATATATCTCGATTCCTAGGGGTGACCCAGCGAATCGCCGGGACACGTATAACTTGTTTTTGACCGATATAACATTTCCCGTTGGTTTCATTCCATCCTGATTTTTACTGTCGCATAGTGTTATTTTTTAACCTACAACATAAATCCATGTTGATAGTAAACAATTAGGCATACGTATTAAATTATATTTTTCACTATATCTAGTGTGTTAAGATGAATAAAATATTATTTAATAATATTCTATGAAGTGTCGATTTTTATAAAAATCTTTAAGAGAATTTGCGTAATAATTTGTGTGAAGAATATTCAACTTTAAACTTTTTTATAAAATAATTCTATACGAATACTTCTGAAAATCTGCACAGAAATGAAATCTTTAGAAATACACATTTTTGGATTCCATATTTAAGAAATACTTAAGCAAAAAATCTGTCTTAGCTCTGGCTATAAAACTGGTCCGACAAAAGTTTGCACCCATTAACAATTCCAATATATCCTAAAAGAAGGGAAGAAATTAAAATACCCGTGTCTTTCACTTTTTCTATATCAATTCGTTTAACCGTTCCAACCGCGAATTAATATTTAGTTAATATATTTCATTTTACAATTAAGACCGCCTTCTATATAAATAGATTACCAAAATACTAATTCGCGATTTAAACTATTAAACGAATTGATATAGAAAAAGTGGAAGTCATGCATATTTTATATTTAGCTCACCGTTTAGAATATATTAAGCAGATTTTATAATGGGTACAACCAAAAGACGAACTTTGTCGGACGGTGTTTTAATAGAAATCGAGTTTTTCAAGTACAACATATGTCGGATTTATTTATTTTGTAACGAGCGGGAATTCCCGGGATCCCGGGAAATTCAGAAAAAAATCCCGCTGTCCCGTGAAATGAAAAAGTCCGGGAAAAGAAAAACCCTAATTATAACAGTTTTTTCACGTGAAACTGGAACAACTTACGGTGCTTTATGTCCGATAGCAATATTAACAAAAACAAATATAAAGTATATTTTAGAGCTTTAACTTATTTATTTTATAATAAAGTAAGGGTGGCAATAATAAAGTAAAAATGAAATAATTAAGTTTAAGTCGTAATTTAAATATGTTATTCCGCAACAAATAAGATTTATTTTTTCAATAAAAGTAAAATACCTCTGAAATATATCTTACTTTTTGCGAAGTAACATATTTAAATTACGAATATATTAATTTTTTTTTTTTTTTTTATTCATTTTTATTAATTTTTTATATTAATTTTTTTATTTTGCTTGACCTATTTTGAGATCTTATTTCTGATTATATTCTAATAATTGTGACCTACATATTAAACTTTATCAATAATTAACATTGTAAAATCCTTTACTATAATTATAAGATTTAATATCTTGTTGTATTGGAAACAAATAAATAAATAAAAATACAAATACTTAAACTTAATTTTTTCACTTTTACTTTATTATAAAATAAATAAATTAAAGCCCTAAAATATAATATATATTTTGTTTAGTTTTTGTTAATATTAGTATTGTATTTGTTTAGTAAGATACTAATATTTATAAATTAATGTATTTATACTAAAGTACTGCACAATTCGACATTTTATGTAAAAATGTCATTATCAAAAATTTCATGTATTGCTATGTCATGTCAATTCAAACAAGGGGTTATGTCATGTTGTGCCAACACAATCATACTGTCATAGCATGTCATTGCAACTTAGCTAAGCTGTTGTACGCTGTTGTGTTTAATACCATGCCATTAATGTTTTTATGCAGCATGGTTTTAATACTGTTTAATCCTGCCTTGTATAAAAATATTTATTATTCTTTATTATTTTTTAAATAAAGATACATATTATGTATGTCATATTGCATAAATAAATTAAATGCAATTTCCGAAACTTTTCTAATTAAATTTATACTTCCAAAAAAAAAATAGTTTACTGTACTAAAAATTAACATCAGATTTCATTCACTATTGACATTGGCTCATATGAATAAAAAATAGATATTACTAATAGGGGGAAATACAGGGTTTTTTAAGCAATTACTTCACAAATCTAGTCTGCTTGGGAGTAGACTAGAAATTTAATTTTGTAATTTTCGTTTACATTTCATGCTATTCTACCAGCCAATTGGTAAATTTGAAGTTAAAAGCCATTCCTAAGCCCAAAGTAATTACTTCGAAGTAATTGCTAAGTTTTATTCATATGACCCATTGTTGCGAAATTATTGTAAGTTTTATACCTAGTTTATACAATATGGCATGTGTACAAATTTTGAATTTTTTTCTTTCCAAATTTTTTTTAAAACTTAAAAAATTTTTGAAATTTTGTTTTTGAGCGACTACAGTTACAAAAGTTATTGAGATATTGGGTCATATGAATAAAACTTAGCAATTACTTCGAAGTAATTACTTTGGGCTTAGGAATGGCTTTTAACTCCAAATTTACCAATTGGCTGGTAGAATAGCATGAAATGTAAACGAAAATTAAAAAATTAATTTTCTAGTCTACTCCCAAGCAGACTAGATTTGTGAAGTAATTGCTTAAAAAACCCTGTATTTCCCCCTAATAGTAATATATATTTTTTATTCATATGAGCCATTGATACACACTTAAGTTTGAAAAATAGTGCATGGAATCAAGCTTACACTGTAAAATGAGTTTTTTTCTTGAGCTATTGTTACACTCATAGAAATAAACCTGTAAAAATAGCAGAAGAAGTTTTTAAAAGCTTGTAAAAATTATGCTGCAGAAAAAACTGCTGAAATTAGCAGATTGTTTTGCTAAATACTAGTAGAATATGAACAGCAAAATTAAAACTGTTAAATTTATAGAATTTTAATATTTAACTTTTACAATAGTTAATTGAAAATAACAAATTGTACTGTAGAATCTGCATAAAATTTTGTTAAATATTAGTAGACTAAAAATAGCAAAAATAATCTGTTATATCTACAAATTTTTTTACTATATTTAAGCAAAATTTAGTAAAATGCAAATAGCAGTCTATCCTGCTAAAATCAGCAGAAATATTTGCTAAAGAAAAATTGTAAACTGCTGCTTTCGAAAGGCTCGATTTTTATTTGCATTTCAAAAAAAAAACCAATTATTTATAAAAAATTTTTGCTCATTTTAGCAGGCTAATTTTCTATTTTCCATTAACAAAATTTTAACTGAAATATAACTAAAATTCTTTAAATTTAACAGTTTTATTTTTGCTCTTCCTATATTACTAATATATAGCAAAATTTATCTGCTAATTTTAGCAGTTTTTTCTGCATTTTTAACTTTTAACCAATTTTTCTAATTTTTAACTAAATTTTTTCAGACTTTTTTCTATTAGTGTACTAAATTATAAATTTTTTATTAAAAAAATCTATGAAAATTGGAAAATCTAGAGCGAATTTGAACAAACTGACTTCACCGTTATTTTTTATTTCTTCAAATATATTAAAAAAACTCCCTTTTTGAACATTTTTTGCGGTAGAATATATGCTGTCAGTTTTTAATTTTATTTCGCTTGAGCTGCTCGTTTTCACAGAATTGAAACAATGTATTAAAAACTCAAAAACTAATTAAGACAATTGTTTAATGGATTTTATTATAATTGGAGCTTGCGAAATCGTTTCACGTATATACAATGTGATTACTAGGGCAAGGATTTTCATGCACTTAAAAATGGAAAATATGCGCCTAAAATATGCGGCTAAAAAAGAAAAATATGCATTAAAAATATAAGAAATATGTTCTAAAAACTATTATTTTTGCAAAAATAATGCAATTTAAAACTTAAAAATATATTTAAGTTAGTTATTTTGCAAACAGACACAGAAGTCGAAGATTTTCCATAGGTCAATAAGGTTTTTAAGAATGTTTATTTTGATTGAATCAAAATATAAAAATTTGAATTTTTTATATTTTTTTACAACATAAAAAATGCTCCTAAAAATTAAAAATATGCACAAATATGCATTAAAAAGCACAAAATATGCATTCAAAAGGCACCAAATATGCATTTAAAGCAGGGATCGGCAAACATATACAACCTTATTTTGTGCTTGTATGAGTGAGTTGCAGCCTTTCACTCTCAATGCACTGACAAAGAACGTTTGTATAATAATTCGAAAATTTTAAATGCTTATAATGGGAATATAAAATAAAAATTTAAAAGCAAACAACAACTACGAAAACAAATATCAAAAAACAACAACACAAAAAAAATAAAAACAAAAAAACTTAAAAATAAATTACCAAAAAAATGTATCAATAAACATTATGCAGAGTGTAAAAAATCTGGCAAACAAGCGATGTGACAACCTACTTCATTGAAATCTTGTATGCGACTGATTATTTTTTTGTTCTATGTGTGAGCTTATGTAGGTGTGAGAGAGGGCCCATGGGCATAGGCGATGCCGACTTCTAATTTAAAGTCAAAATATGCAAAAATATGCAATACAAATCGATGCCATTTTGTTCTAAATTTGATGATTCGGATAAATATTTAGTCCATATTAGTTTTGGACTATCGACAAAAAACATACATTTGCATAGAATTCTTTGCCTTAGTGATTACTAACACTGCGATAGACTGAAAATTCACTCGTCAAATGACCTAATAATATAGGTTGCAGGTCTAGCTGAATGTATTACAAACCCGCGGTTTGAGAAGTTGCAATATACCCATTAATTTATTAATAACACCGTTACTTTTTTAAATAATTGCAAAAATATTATTTTTGGTACAGCTTAAAAAAAACATAGTTTTATTTGAATTAAAGAATAACTAACTTTAAGAATATTATTGTCTTAAAAGTAGATTCGAAAAAATCCCTCGTAGAAGTTGAAAAAGTTTTAAAAAGCTGAAAATTTTAATTATTAATAAAACAACAATCTCTACATATTTATATTTATATTAATAATACAAAGAAGGTACACATATATATTAGAAGAGACCAGGCAAGTTTCTTTTAAATACAGTTTAAAAATTCAAAATCAGTTTAAAAGTTACTGACGCAGTCAGAAAAATACAAACGGGAAAGCGGTGGCAAAGCACTTTTACAGGTGGTACAAGTACAGGAAAAAAGTTCTTTCCCATTCCCAAAATGATAACATCATTAGACAAAAGGACCGGCTGTTCAAAAAGCGCCGGAAAAGCACTGGAGGAACAAAATTTTTGAACGTTGGCAAATCTGAACTGAATATGTGAAACCCAATATTTCTTAAAACACTTGACTTTTTGATGCAATTTATTTCTAAAATTATAAGCCTCAGTTTATGTTATCCGTAATAACAAAAACAAAAAATTCTTTAAAGCAAATTTTAATGAAGGAAATGTTCATTACAAAATGTTAAATACAAAATTTTGTAAAATAGGAGCTGAGATTTTCTAAATTTATAATTTAATAATATGCAATTTAATTAATTATTTTAATTAGTTAAAGTATTTGTTAAAAACCGACTTATTTTTGTCGGTTTTCGGTTTCGGTTTTGAGGCTTGGAAAACCGCGGTTTCGGTTTCGATTAAAACGGAACAGCAAACTCTACATAATTCTTTGCCAGTGGTTTTTTTATAAACCACCGAAATTTTTGTAAAACAAATACTGGAAAAACGCTTTTTGCAAACGCTGGCAAAGCGTCCAAAATGTTTTCTACACCATGGTTACCCAGTAGTATGCCAGTGCTTGATTTTTTGTACCACTGGCGATTTCTGATAGGGGAGTTACAAATGTTTAAATGCGCCAGTCACAAAAAATACGACTTTTGTACACACAAATGATTTTGAAGGTAAAATTAACTAAAAATACAATTTAAAACGAATAAAATTCAGTTAAAACCCGGTATACTCACATTTTCATTTAATTTAAAAATTTGTTTTTGACCATCTATTGATGTTTTGACTATCAGAAACTGTAAAATCAACTTAAAGTTAATTTATTTTTACTATAAAAATAATAAGCAAAATGGTGCGAAGAACTAAATTTATATTTGATTTTACTAAAAAACTAAAAAAAAAAAATTGGAACTGTATTGTTGTTTTTTTATTTCAAACAACTTTTTTTTTATTTCAAACAACTGGTTCAGTTTTTTAGTTTTATTTTAAAACAATAAAAATTGACTAGAAAATTTGACTGTTACAAAACATCCGTATTTTTATTTAGTTAAATTTTTAAATAACTTGTGCAAAAACTTAAAAATTATTTTTCTTCTACGAACAACTGTTATTATTAAAAAAAAAAAAAAAACTCAACGGAAAAACTTCAGAAACAACTAACAAAAAGTGAATGGATTTATTTTGTGAGTGTAATATACTCAGCTAGACCTACAAACTTTTTTTTTGTAGCACCGTGTTAAAAGAAGTTTTCATATTTTATAATAAGTTTTCTTATTTTTTTGCAGTTTTATTGCATATAATGAGACATACAAAGGATTATAATGCATCAATAACAACATTTGCTGCATATGTCGCATGTGCCGCACTTGTTAACATCAGTGTTGCCAAGTCTTTTTTTACAAATCCCCCTAAGTTGTCCAAAAAAAACCCCTAAAATAAATTTTCCCAAAATTTAGTAATTTTCTAAATTCAAATTATTTTTAATAATTGCAAATAATTGATTTTTTTGTTGTTAAAATAAAAAAACTTCGTCATATTTTAGATGGTTTTCTTTGCTTTCCTCACAGTCTAAAATTTTTCAACTTCAAAAATATGTAGGCTAAAAAAAATAAAAATTTATGTGAAAAACTACTGACAATTTGGCAAAACCAATCATCGGACTCTAAAATTTAATTGTTCTTTAATGCAAAACTACCCTTAAAATGATTTTCTTAACCCTTAAAATTCCCCTAAGCGGTTGAAAACTCCCTAAATCTAGGGGGAAAACCCCCAACTTGGCAACACTGGTTAACATGTTCATTTTCTATGTCCATGTATGCAAAAGCACTGTTAAAAGTATGCATAGATTTGATTTGAATTTGTTCGACACATTTGGTGCGACACATGTCGCTGTGTTGTATAGTTCATCATTTTCAGGTCTTTAATTTTTACCGATAACTTTTGCAAATGGAAAGTATTTGGTTTGAATTTTTGCAAGAACATTTTTTAGAAGGGCCCACATACTATACTAAAAGTTGTAATCTGGGATCAACTTGGAAAGCTATGCTGCCATACAAATTTTAACGTATACACCGCTATAGATGAATACATTTTTTTTATAGAAATATTTTCCTTTTAAATGCTACCTTACTAAGGTATTACATTTATTGAAGTCGATTGTCCATTCGGCGACTAAAGTCGCTGAAATAGCAAAAAACCATAAAAACCTATATAAAACGCTAAGTAGTGGTTTAAACATCAAGATTAACATATCGCATTTATATCGTAAATATGGCCACAGATCCTGTGCTTGAAAAAATTTTTATATAAAAAACTGAATGGACAACCACCAAACTTTAAAGACATTTAGCGAAAAATCTGTACCATTGATCGAAAAATAAAGTACGCCATTGTAATCAGCATATCCGAAATATATAGAATTTATATTCAGAGCTCCATTAATTTTAAAAGTCAAGATTTTGTCATGCAGTGTAATTTGTTTCTAAAGTAATTTATACAAAAAGTAGGGTTGACTTTAAATTGAATTATTCCTTAACCTGTACGCTATTATTTAACAATTTTTTTTAAATCTAGTCTTAATTATTGTGAAGTAAAGGAATTTGAAATCAAAACTTTAAAAAATGAAGTAAGTTTTAAGTAATTCGCGGTTTTTTAAAAATTATCCAAAAAATACATATTTTAGTTAAAATTTCCAAATTTTCCGAAAAGATGTAATAAAAATTCAACTTGTTTTTGTCTTGTATGCGAAAATTTCTCAAATCTGATCTTTATTTTAATGAGAATTTAAAAAAAATTTGTGGTTTATAATTTATTCGCGATTTCTCAGTATTGTTAACTTTATTTTAAAATTGCTAAAAACAAAGAAATTTTTTTTCATGTTTAAGACACTGTCATTTTAAGTCTGGCGACCATTTCTGGATAAAAATAATGCAAGACTTAAGGAAATTTTGTAGAATTTCCAAAAATATACAGTTTGTATAGATCCGATCAGTACTCGCTAAATTTTACTCTGTAATTTGATGACAGGTCGATATCGCTAATTTTTCATTGAAAGCCACGCCCACTTAAAACAAATGACAAAATAAAAATACAGATATTGAGGTGGAAGAATATTCTAACTAAATATACAGATATTATGTTAAAATTTTGCACACTATTCTCAACCACATATTTGCCTCCCGGGGCGAATTTAGCCACTATTTCGATTTTTAAAAATAAAGGCAACGAAAAAAAAATTACAAAAAAACTTGAATCGTTCCTATTAAAATTTCCACCACTGTATATATGTCCTTTATTTATTTAAATTACGTAGTATAAAAAGATATTACACATAATACTTAAATAAAAAGTTCACGAAGAACATAGGGCGTCAACGATTTCTCTTCATTTATTTCTGTCTCGGGCAAGTGATTTAATTTGGTTCCAAGTTTTAAGAGCTGATTCATATTCTTTTTTGGTACAGCGTATCCATGTATTACGTGGCGTTCCTTGTCTTCGTTGTCCTTGGGGATTCCACTTAAGAGCCGCTCAAGCGATTTCAGTTTGTGGTCGTCTGAGGATATGACCGATCAATGTCCATTTCCTTTTGCGAATATCTAATTCGATTGGACAACAATTTGCCTTTTGCCAAAAAGCTTCGTTTGAAATCCAATTCGGCCAGTATATATGAAGGATTTTTCTCAAATTCTCAAACACCGTTTAATAAACGTTTGGATCTTTCCAAATGTCAGTTTTGTAAAGCCCCATGTGGTAGCAATACAGATTTTACGCTGTAATTAAATATGCGTAATTTTTTCTTCTTCGAGATGTTGTCTGCACGCCATATTCTGTCCAATTTGAAGAAAGCAATGCAAGCTTTATTTATCCGATCACAAATATCAGTCTCAGACCCGCCATCTTTGATAATCTTGCAACCAAGGTAGTCAAATGATTGATCATTTGACCAGTCTAGTGTCCATACATAAACCATATATGAACATACTTGACCATATATGACCATTTTATACCGGGATAGAATCAGTTCTAGAACTAGTTCCAGAACTGATTCTAGGGCAACCGGTTTCGCTTTGGAGCTATAGAAGTGGTTGCTTTTGTGGTGTAATGGTTAGCGCGTTGGACTGTTACACGTGAGGTTGCGGGTTCGAGCCCCAACCAAGGTAACATCAATTTATGAAAAATAATAATATGTATGAGGTTTTTCTATCCCTCATACATATCGCAGCGCTCTCCTTCGGTGTTCCCATAGCACTTAACCCCACCGAAGTAAAATAAAATAACAGGGCTATGAATTAAAAAGCTTCAACAAAGTTTGCCAACTCACCATCAGATGGCGCGCAACAACTGTTCTAAAATTCAACATCTCGCGCAATTACAGCGTTGCCATATCTGAAGCCCTTAATCTTTCACCACCTTTCATTTCTTCTCTATCCCCTTTTCAAAGGAAACAACACGTTAATTAATAGGAAGCATTTCCTGTGTGTTGCTTCTCTTAAAAAAAAAAAAAAAAAAAATAACACTGCATGACAACAGCCAAACTTTAAAGACATTTAGCGAAAAATCTGTACCTTTGATCGAAAAATAAAGTGCGCCATTGTAATCAGCATGTCCGAAATACATAGAACTGGTGGTTAGAACTCCATTCATTTTTTGAGTGTCATGCATTGTAATCAGTGTTACAATTGACAGTAAAAGGGGTTGTAAAGGAAAAGTAGCTATTCTACAACCGATTCTTTAGAACAGAAAATTTTACTGGGATATTATGTTATATGTGATCAGTTATGATTATATATGACAATTAATCTGTCGTATCTCATTATGTATAGCCTATATGGTTAATATCTAATTTTATAAAAGACAATATATTAAAATATATGGTTATAGTAATGTCATAATGTGAATGTGCTTTTAGTTTTGCAAATGGCATCTATGTTGTAGACCAGAGATCGGCATTTCTATTCACGCGTGCCAGTGTTGCCATTTTGGTGCTTTTCGGGTATTTTTTAGTGCTTTTTACCTCTCCGTACTCGGTTATATTTTACAAATACCCGTTATTAAAAAACGGGTATTTACAGTGCTTTTTTCAATTCTAGAAAGTGCTTTTAGTGCTTTTTATAAAACTTATATTTCTGGTTTTTGTTCTCGTTTTATTGGAATTCTCCTTAATTTTTGTTTAAAACATGAAAAAACAATATAAATTTCATTAAACAGTCCTTTTCGCACAGTGTTTTTATACAATTTTCAGTCAAAACTTCGTTATATATAAACTTTAAAATTTTTAAATATTATTTTGGTGCTTTTTACCCCTTTTTGGAAATTTTTATAGCTTTGTTTTACACATTTTTACAACACCAAATGCATTTTAAAATTAAAAACTTAAATTTTTTAAAAAGTTACTTTTGTGCATATTTGGTGAATTTTAACCCTTTTTACCAGTGTTGCCACCAGTAAAACAAGAAATTACACAACTGTAGGTCAAAAATTATCCAAAACTGTATAAAATTACACAAAAAAGTTTATAAAATTTTTTTTTTTATTTTTCTAAATAATATATGAGGCCATTTAGACCAACTCGTCTGCGCGTTGTGGGGCAGAATCAAAATATTTTGGAAATAATGTAGTGATTTCTTACCGGCGGGTTGGATTACTATGAAATTTCTCAGGGTCGAAGTCAAAGTAATTTCGAGCTTAAGTTTTTTCGGCCGTGCTCACAGTGTCACTTGAAACCAAACCAGACCCCCTCGAGCATTGTGAAAGGCTGCATTTTTTTAAAAACCTGGTCCAGTTTTCTGCAGAGCGAAATCAAGCCAATTTTTCTGAAAAATATTGATTATGTTTGCAAAAAAATATTCTATCATCTAAAGAAAAATTAAATGCAATATATTTTTCAGGCTTTAAATAGTGAATTACATGGTGTCGTTCATAGTTAAAAGAAACCTTTCTAGGTTAACTATTTCTAAATTGCTGAATTATTTTCAAAATAATTTGATTCTGAACCACTGTGATGAGTTAACAACATTTTTCTCTGATCATGGAAACTACAGGAAAAAATTTCGCTGTTACAAAAACTTTGAAAATTACTAGTTTTTTCAGTCAATCACAAACTAACTAATCCAAATATCACTCTGTTGCAGCATTTTCAAATGGTCTTGTCAGCCTAGAGAAAAGTACTTTTTTTACATGAAGTTTGAAAAATATGTTCGCAAAATATGAACAATATACGGGGTTAAAAATAGGAATTAAATATAGAATTATGTTTTTCATTTCTTCTTCATTGGGCTTAGTTTTGAACAAACTTACGAAATAAATCGTCGGAAAATAGAAATTTGTGGTAAATATTTCACAAACTCATTTATTCTAAATATCGACTAATTTTCATTTCATTATGTAAAAGCTTTGGAAATGCATTTAAGGAAATATCTCTAAAAAGTGAAATTACACAAAAACTACACAAAAATGTCATTATTCAAAAATTATCCAACGAATGTGTAAATAGTCCCGTTTTTGAATAATTATTCAAGCAGTTGCAACACTGATTTTTACCCGTTTTTACAATGTTCTCAGTGCTTTTCTGCCTGACAACACTGACGCGTGCAACTCACTCACACCTACATGCGCTCACACATTGAATAAAAACAAACAAATTTATTCAGTCTCGCTTGAGCATTCGTTCGATGAGGTTGTGTCTACGCATGTTGCTAGTGTTACACTGAACGAAATGTTTGACGTAAACGAAAATAGGTAATTTTTGTGAAAAAAGGACAATCGTTTTGTTTCGCCATCTATGAACCGAGTTTAATTATATATACCTTTATCGCCATGCTGAATAGCACAATAAAATTAAAATTTTTAACTGCAACTTTGCCAAGAATTCTAAAACGAGTTTTTCTTTCAAAATCTCATTTTTAAATTATTTTCTATTTTATTTATATATTCTAATTGCACATAAATAAGTATGAGAAAATTATACAGAAATTTCTTTCAGTGCTGTGAGAGGGAAAGTTACATCTCACTCATACAAGCACAAAACTAAGGTTGTATGCGTTTGCCGATCCCTATTGTAGACAGATACCCAACTGAAGAACGTGGAATTATTGTTACTGCTTATTTGACAAATTTTTGGTCTGTTGGTTGAACGCAAAAATCATAATGAGCGACGAAGCCCATTTCCACTTAAATGGTTATGTTAACAAACAAAATATGCGTTTCTGGGGCACAAAGAACCCACATGAAATGCAAGAAGAGCCATTGCATCCCCTCAAAGTGACTGTTTGGTGATGTTTTGAGAGCAACAATGCAAAACGCCGTAAAACGAGCACAAATGTGCATCAACTCGGGAGGTGGTCATTTGACCGATATAATTTTTTCAACTTAATGTAATAATTTTTACATTTTCAGATAAACTTTTCGTGAAAACAGAACTCATTTTTTTCATTTCTAACAAAATGGTAGGTAATTCACATTATGGCATTACTTTGCCCCACCCTGTGTAAGTTACCACATAAGAAACATCCCAGCAAAAAACCTGGTTCGCTGGATGCAGCTTTGTAAGGGAATAAATAAAATTAATCCCTTACAAAGCTGCTTAAGGAAGGCATAATTTTTCCATACAAAGGGCCGCTTGGAAGCACGCTGTTTTGTGAGAAAAAGCGCATTATTCGCTGCTGAAAAATTGCAGTTAATTCATGTTCATTCATTCATGCATTCATCTTTGGATAACTTACATTTTATTTTACTCCCTTACAACCTGCTTCGTCGTAAGGGAATAGCGTAGCACCATAATTTTGTAAATAACTTGCTTACGATTTGCTTCGATTGAGGCAGTTTTGCAGGGTATACAAACAAATTGAAAAATTATTTGTGTATTGTATACGCATAAAGTGGCGCAACTCTGTAAAGCAGAATTTGTAGCGCGTTTTTAATCGCTTCGTATTTTTACTGCTTCCAAAATACTAAAAAATTTTTGCTGGGATCTAATTATATGTGTCTATTGATGACAACATAATATATTCACATATTATAAGATAAAATAAAAGAAATTACTCTATTGAAAGCGTTAAAAAATCAGTTTTAAACGCATATTTTTAAAATTGTAAATGCATATGTATTTTTTGGTTTTAAATGCATTTTTTATGTACATTGAACACGATTATAAATGCATGAACTTCGAAGCCGTATTGATTAATAACTATAAACAGCAGTGTTGCCAGAACTCTTAGATGGAAATATGCTAGATTCCTAAAAAATTTCTGCTAAAATCTGCTAAATGCTAAAATAAAAACTATATGCTTTGAATTAAAAAATAAATAAAATTAAATAAATTAAAAAATCGCATTTTTTTTATTATATTCATTATGCTAAATATCTGCTAAATTTAATACAAAAAATATGCTGAAAATCTGCTAAATAATTTTTTTAGTATTATTTAATAAAGTCTTATTAATAGGAAAATACTTTTTTTAAACAATGTTTATAAAAAAATATATTTTAATACGTTTTTAAACTATCATAGGATAAATATAAAAGTTTACCCCTTAATTCGTAAATGCTTTCAAAAGTTATAGGAGGTTTATCGAACAAATTTTATGTGAAGAATTTGTTTTGTAAACCTCCTAGGTAAACTTTTTTTTTTTTTTTTTTTTTTTTTTGTTTTAAAAGAGAAGCAACACTCAGGAAATTCTTCCTATTAATTAACGTGTTGCTTCCTTTGGAAAGGGGATAGAGAAGATGTGAAAGGTGGTGAAAGATGAAGGGCTTCAAATATGGCAACACTGTAATTGCGCGAGATATTGAATTTTAGAACAGTTGTTGCGCGCCATCTGACGGTGAGTTGGCGAACTTTGTTGAAGCTTTTTAGTTCATAGCCCTGTTATATTATTTTACTTCGGTGGGGTTAAGTGCTATGGGAACACCGAAGGAGGACGCTGTGATATGTATGAGGGATAGAAAAAACTCATACATATTACTATTTTTCATAAATTGATGTTGCCTTGGTTGGGGCTCGAACCCATTTATTCTAAGATACTTGTAAATACTGTTTAATCTTTCTTTGAGACTAAAAAAATAAACTTTCTCATTTAATTTTTTCACAATAAACATAACTGATTTTAAATTGTTGCAATATTTTTTTATCGTTTTTGTAGCATTTTCAAATTATAGTAGTATATCAATACTACTCAAAAATTTTACATTTAAAAAAGAATTGAATAATTATGCATGAAATAAAAAGTTATGAAAATATTAGCCGCTTTTTCTAATCACTTGGATTTAATAAATCCAAAAAGTAGTTCTAAAAGTGCTCAACAGATGGGGTTAGATTCTCCCTATTTAAAAAAGAATTTTCTGTCCGACACTTCTTTCACCCTAATTTTTAATACCGAATTCGATGATGAAGGATTTTACTTTAACTTTTAAGTTTTAATTATATTTTATGCCTTTTCAGTTTTATCACTTTAATTTATATTTTTACACAATTGAAAAATTCCATTGGAATATTTAACATTCACTAATTGGATATAATTAAATTACTTACAGTAGAGTGAAAAATTGCCATTTCTATTTCAGCTATTTCTCCATGTCCAAGATGAAAAATATATATTTGGAGAGGTGAAGTTTTTTTCTAAACATATTTCATAAAGAAAATTTAATAAAAACCTTCTATTTGTTAGTTTTTCAATTTTTTTGTTTTTCTTTTAATTTTCATTCGTATTTTTTTCTGACATTAAATTAATAGGCTGTTTCATATATTTGTGCTTTTATTGTGGATTTATTAAATCCAGCTTTTTTTTGGATTTAATAAATCCCCTATTTGTATGAAAAATTCTAAATCCAGGTGATTAAAAAAACACTATTATTGTTATAAATATTGTTACAGAAAAAGTTATTTTGTTAAAAAATATGCTTTTATTAAATAAAACAAAATATGCTAAAAAATCTGCTTTTGTCCAACAGAATATGCTAAAAAGCAGTTATCATATTTTTACAAACAAAATATGCAATTGCCCAACTCAATCTGCTAAATCTAGCAGAAAATATGCTAAAATGGCAACACTGATAAACAGAGTTGAATGATAACAGCTCGATAACTAATTGTTGGGCTAATATGCCAGCACTGGCAAAAAATTGTTGGAAGTAAAGTGACAAGGATGTGGGGGAAAAATTGGTCTAAAATGACAAAAAAAAATATTTTTTTAAAGAAAAAAAAAAATTAAGTTTTTTAAAGCAAACAAATCAATTTTTTAAAGAATATTTAATTAAAAAGAATTTTGTTTTTAATTAAAAAACTCAAAAAAAATGTATGCCTCTAACGGTGTTTGAATTCGAAACTTTCTGACTACAAACCTATATATATAAAATATATGCTATAAAATCAATGCTCTACCAGTGCACTAATTTTGTCCCTATAAAAATCGATTATACATGATTCATGTGTGCCCATATACATCTGTATAGGATTCATATGTGTCCATAAATTATTGATATTTACTCATATGGATGTCCATATATTAGGGGATTCAATAAATTAATCGTTATTCGATTATACGAACAATTTTGCTCAAAAATTGTTCGAATAATTTAAAATGTCTAAATTTCGAATTACGAATAATTCGAATAATTTAATAATAAATTAATCGTTATTCGATTAAAATCTCTAAATTTCAAATAACGACGTAGATGAAAAAACGTTTTTGTTTATGTTTGGAAGTAATTATATTATATTTACAAACTACCATATATGTATTTGGAGTATGCTTCCAATTATATTGTTTTTATAGTTACTATACATATATTTCCCGGTAATAATTATATTTGTGGGATACAATTAACATATATTTCAAAAACGGCGAATTTCCACTCTTGATACATATAAAGTTATATGTAGCCATTATAACTTTTGTAGTTGGTAATAATCGTTTAGTTTAGCTAGACTGCATCTAGTCAGAAAATTTAGTGATATTTTTTTTTTATTTATTAATTTTATTGTGAAAGATGTGAAAAATAAAATAAATTAGTATACAGAAAACATAAAATTGTGTTAAAAAGAAAAAAAAAACATTATTTAATTGTGTATATTAAAGAATTAACTTATTATAAGAGTTTTTAATT
The DNA here is from genome assembly GCA_949987735.1 of Leucophora obtusa. Lineage (NCBI taxonomy): Eukaryota > Metazoa > Arthropoda > Insecta > Diptera > Anthomyiidae > Leucophora > Leucophora obtusa. The sequence goes on along the minus strand of OX465295.1, from coordinate 161,985,419 downwards.
AATATTTGTTAATAAAAATAAATAAAAAATAAATGAAGACATTGTAGTTATTGTTTTTCAATGAAAGATTTGTATTAGATGTAAAATTCAATGTGATTTATAATATATTTAGTTATTAAAAAATCGCCAAACAGTAGATGTATTAATTTTACTTTGTGATGCAGTTTTGTCTGAGGCCGGGGTAAAATTCAGTTTGTCCAGGTTCGTCAAAGGTCTGCCTCCTTTGAAATAAAACAGCAATCGTTTCTTTTGTTCAATTCAATTGTACGATCCTGTATCGCACACAGTTTTATTTACCAAGATCTTAAACTACTTAAACTACTTATTTAATCTAATGACTGTTAATCTTTAAACGTTGTCGATGATTCGGTGCACAGGAAGATCTTCGGCAACTCTGGCAGTGGTTGCAGTTCCTCCAAACGTCGATAGCTCTGTCACTGGTTAGATATGCTTAGGTATTGAACTAAGTATTTCACGAAAATAGTAAGCAGGTGAGTCGGGTTATTCCAGGAAAACGAGGATATGTTGTAAATACGATTAGTAAATATGTCTAAGCGACTCACGAGAATAGTAAGCAGGTGAGTCGGGTTATTTCGGGGAAACGAGGGAATCTGGTAAATACGATTAGTAAATAGTTCTAAGTAACTCACGAGGATAGTAAGCAGGTGAGTCGGGTTAATTCGGGAACTTTAATCGGGCTGGCTTATTCGTGTATACTTCGCCCACGGGACGAAGTATAATAAAACTCCAACTGGATTCAAGCTCTCCTAGGCTATACAACTTTTCCCTTATAAGTAATACATTCTATTAACCTAATAAGAATTATTAGAATATTTGCCCAGCCCAGTGAAAATATATCGTTGGTTAGGGGTATCAGCATTTCCATTAGGTATGTGAATAAGTAGGTTATTTGTAACGGCACGTTACAACTTTTTATGTTTTTCCATTAAAATATAGAGAAATTTGGAGAGTAGAATAAATACGCCTATTGTTTGGCATATAGTAATAATTGCTTTATAACTAAATATATTATTTATATATAGTATTTGCATGGAAACATAATTTGTTTATGACACACATATTATATGTTTGCTGCCAAACATATAATATGTGTGTCGATAGCGTCATTGCGCCCCCCCCCCCCCACAATGTTTTTTAAATTCGTTTTTTTATTTAAAGTACAGTTTTTATAATAAAAGCCTTCACCCTGCCACCACAAATAAATAATTCTGCACAACAATGGGTTTAAAATAAATAAATATTTGATCACTTTTTCTCATGAAAGTGGATTGTTAGTAATGAATCCATAATAAATTGCAATATACGTGTGTATGTTAAGATAATTTGGTAAAGTGCGAACTTAGGTAGATAGACCCGTAAGTAGTTTTGTTCATTTGTGTTTTGAATGAAAATAAATAATGAAAGCAGGGTTGGAAAGCATTTTATAATATTAAAAATAGCGGGCAAAGCCCGCTACGTTGTTAGCGTGCCTTAAATTTTTTTTTTTTTAATTCCAGTTTATGTAAAGGTAGACCTGGCAATTCAAGTAAATTCACAAATTCAGTTGGAAAATTTACTGCGTCGGTTTCTTGCACCGGTGCTTCGTTACCTGCAGTTTAAATATCAGAATATATAAGTTCCATTAATTTTCTAAGGTTTTTCTCTTTTAGAAAATTTGTTTAACTTTTTGGAGAGTATGTTTCAATGCTACATAAGTTTCATATTCCGTGGATAGTGTTTGAACAGGTAATTAAAAGGGGTTCTTCACCCCTTTTTGTTCCTCCCAGTAAAAATCCCAAATATATATAATCTTGCCTCAATCGCACGCGAAATTTCAAGTACCAAACTCCGGCAGTTTGAGTCATTCAAATTCCATTCCATTTTGTTTAAAAATTTTAGTGTTCCAATGCAACTCCTTCCAAGATTCCATTTCGTTCACCATTCCATTGCATTTCGTTGCCATTATCTGTTATTCCAACTCCACTCGTTCCACGTTTCATTCAATTTCGTTCCTACTGTCTTGTGTATCGATATTGATATCAGTCGCTTCGCTTTCCATTCCATTTCTTTGCACTTTCTCCGTTCCATTCCTCTTTTAACTGCAGTGTTTCAATTCCACTCGTTTCCCATTCTTTGCCATCTCGCTCCTCATTCCATTTCGTTCTATAGTCCATTCCATTTCGTTCCCTCTTCCAATCCATTTCCATTGTCTATAATTTCAAGTCCACTCGTTCAAAGTTTATATCCATTTCGTTCCACTTGTGTAGTGTTTCAATTCCACTCGTTTGTTATTTAGTTTCTTAAATCTTAAAGTTTTAGGTTTCTAGCTAAAGACGGGGGGGGGGCAATTTTCCCCCTTTGAACCACCATTTTTACCACGTTCCTGTCCAAAGTCCTAAAAATGCTTTGTCGACAAGTTGGCCCATACTCCAAGGAAAACATATTATAGATTACAGGTTTCTAGCCGAAGGGTTCGGTTAGGCCATCAAGGGGGAGAATTATTCCGTTTTTACCCCTCCCGGTAGGAATATCCAAAAATTCCGTCTTAGAGGACGTCTGCGTTGGAGGAGGAATCTACTACATACATAATTTTAGGTCTCTATACCCAGCAGTTTAGCCAGGCCTTCAAGAGGGAAGTTTTTTCCCTTTTTACCCCTCCCGGTATGAATTTCCGAAAATTCCGTCTTAGAGGAGAAAGAACCCAAATACCGAATTTAAGCTCCCTAGTTCCAGCAGTTTGGCCAGGCCGTTAAGGGGGAGACTTTTCCTGTTTTTGACCCCTACCCCTAAATTTCCAAAAATCTCATCTTAGCGGATATCTACAGTAGAGGAGGAACTTTAGTACCAAATTTACCTCCAGAAGCTGGGCAGGCCTTTAAGCGGCACTTTTCGCTTCATTAATCCCCATTTTTGCAATATCCCTGACCAAAATTCCACAAAGCACCTTCCCGATAAGTGAGCCCATACTCCAAGGAACATATGTTTTACATTTCAGGATTCTAGCCAACTTTTACTAATTGTGCCCCTCTGGGTAGGAATTTCCGAAAATCCATCGACAGGGAATTTCAGCTTCCTAGTTCCAGCAGTTTGAGCCGGCTGTCAAGTGGGACTCTTTTTCTTTTTTTGTCCCTCCCGGTTGGAATTAGGCTGGAAGAGGAACCTAAGTACCGAATTTCAGCTTCCTAGTTCCAGCAGTTTGGACAGGTCGTTAAGGGGCCACTTTCCCTTTTTGAGCCCCTATTTTATAACGACCCTGTCCAAAATCCAAAATACTATCTTTCTAATAAGTTAGCCAGGGACCCACATTTTAAATTTCAGTTTTCTAGCCGAAGAGGTTTTTACAGGCCACCAAGGGGAGGCTTTCTTCTTTTTGCCCCTCCCTTTAGAAATTTACAAAAATTCGATCTACGCGGCTGTCTGCGATGGATGAGGAACCTTCGTACCAAATTTCAACTTCATTGCCTCAGCGGTTTGGGCAGGCCATTATTGGGGACATTTTTCCCTTTCAACCCACATTTTTACTATGTTCCTGTTCCAAAATAGAAAAATTAAGTTGCCGGTGAGTTAGTCCTACACCAGGGAATACATATTTAAAATTTTAGGTTGGCCAGAAGGGATTGGGCAGGCCGTCAAGGAGAATACTTTTCCCCTTATCTCCCTCCCGATAGGATTTTTTGAAATTCCGTTTATGCGGACGCCTACACAGAAGGAGGAACTCACATACCGAATTTCGGCTACATAGTTTCAGTAGTTTGGGCAGGCCGTCAAGGGGAAAACATCCCCCTTTTGGGATATCCTGTAGGGAATTCCAAAAATACAAACTTAGTCGATGTCTACTACAGCGGAGGAATCTTTATGCCAAATTTCAACTTCTTATCTCCAGTAATTTGGGCAGGCAGTTAATGGGGACACTTTTCCAATTTGTGAGACCGTCTATGGGGACGTCTATGCCGAATATATTTGGAAATTCCGGTAGGTATTTCCAAAAATCCCGTCTTAGCGGACGTCTATGCCGAATATCAAGAAACCTTGTTTTAGTGGAGTATCCGTGGGGGGAGGAAAAAAAGTACTTTTTGTGAAATTACATTTTTTTAAATGGAATTTTTTATAAAAAGCGAAATTTTTTGGAGAAAGATACTTTATTTTTACAAAGTACTTTATCGAAGAAGGTACTTTTTTTGAAAAAGTTATTTTTAGGAAAAATTTTTTTTTTTTGGAAAAAGGTCCTTTTTTTGGAAAAGGGTCCTTTTTTGGAAAAGGTATTTTTTTGGAAAAAGGTTTTTTTTTTGTAAAAATGTATTTTTTTTGGAAAAAGGTACTTTTTTTGGGGAAGGTACTTTTTTTTGGAAAAAGGTAAATTTTTTTAGAAAAGGGTACTTTTTTTGGAAAAAGGTACTTTTTTTTGGAAAAAGGTACTTTTTTTTGGAAAAAGGTACTTTTTTTTGGAAAAAGGTACTTTTTTAGGAAAAAGGTACTTTTTTTTGGAAAAAGGTACTTTTTTGGAAAAAGATACTTTTTTGGAAAAATGTACTTTTTTGAAAAATGTACTTTTTTGGAAAAAGGAACTTTTTTTTGGAAAAAGGTCCTTTTTTTGTAAAAAGGTACTTTTTTTTTCGAAAAAGGTACTTTATTCGGAAAAGGTACTTTTTTTTTGAAAAAGGTACTTTTTTTTGAAAAAGGTACTTTTTTTTGTAAAAAGGTACTTTTTTTGGAAAAAGGTACTTTTTTTGGAAAAAGGTACTTCTTTTGGAAAAAGGTACTTTTTTTGGAAAAAGGTACTTTTTTGGAAAAAGATACTTTTTTTTGGAAAAAGGTACTTTTTTTGGAAAAAGGTACTTTTTTGGAAAAAGCTACTTTTTTTGGAAAAAGGTACTTCTTTTGGAAAAAGGTACTTTTTTTTGGAAAAAGGTACTTTTTTTTGGAAAAAGGTACTTTTTTTTGGAAAAAGGTACTTTTTTTGGAAAAAGGTACTTTTTTTTGGAAAAGGGTACTTTTTTTGGAAAAAGGTACTTTTTTTGGAAAAAGTTACTTTTTTTGGAAAAAGGTACTTTTTTTGGAAAAAGGTACTTTTTTTGGAAAAAGGTATTTTTTTTGGAAAAAGGTCCTTTTTTTGGAAAAAGGTACTTTTTTTGGAAAAAGGTACTTTTTGTGGAAAAAGGTACTTTTTTTGGAAAAAGGTAATTTTTTGTGGAAAAAGGTACTTTTTTTGGAAAAAGGTAATTTTTTTGGAAAAAGGTACTTTTTTGGAAAAAGGTACTTTTTTGGAAAAAGGTACTTTTTTTGGAAAAAGGTACTTTTTTTGGAAAAAGGTACTTTTTTTTGGAAAAAGGTACTTTTTTTGGAAAAAGGTACTTTTTTGGAAAAAGCTACTTTTTTTGGAAAAAGGTACTTCTTTTGGAAAAAGGTACTTTTTTTTGGAAAAAGGTACTTTTTTTTGGAAAAAGGTACTTTTTTTTGGAAAAAGGTACTTTTTTTGGAAAAAGGTACTTTTTTTTGGAAAAGGGTATTTTTTTTGGAAAAAGGTACTTTTTTTGGAAAAAGGTACTTTTTTTTGGAAAAAGGTACTTTTTTTTGGAAAAAGGTACTTCTTTTGGAAAAAGGTACTTTTTTTGGAAAAAGTTACTTTTTTTGGAAAAAGGTACTTTTTTTTGGAAAAAGGTACTTTTTTTGGAAAAAGGTACTATTTTTGGAAAAAGGTACTATTTTTGGAAAAAGGTACTTTTTTTGGAAAAAGGTACTTTTTTTGGAAAAAGGTACTTTTTTTGGCAAAAGGTACTTTTTTGGAAAAAGGTACTTTTTTTTGGAAAATGGTACTTTTTTTGGAAAAAGGTACTTTTTTTTGGAAAGGGTACTTTTTTTGGAAAAAGGTACTTTTTTTGGAAAAAGGTACTTTTTTTGGAAAAAGGTACTTTTTTGGAAAAAGGTACTTTTTTTGGAAAAAGGTACTTTTTTGGAAAAAGGTACTTTTTTGGAAAAATGTACTTTTTTGGAAAAAGGTACTTTTTTTTTTTTTTGCGCCATGATTTTTGGCGATTTTTTGAAAATTTCATCTTTTTTAAATTTTTGCTCATCAGGCACTTTTTCTCATATTTTTTTGTCAGTCATAAACTTTTTGTTTGGGGATTAACACTGCCTATTATTTTTACAACGGTTTTTTGCCTTTTAAATGTAATTGAATGAAAAATTATTTTCATCAATGGATTTTATTGGGCGAATGATTGATTATATAAAGTTGATGTACAAGTCCACCATTCGGGAGGTATCTCTCTCAGGTGTTGTGGATGTGTTGATCATGTTTTCTAGACGGGTTTCTAGGGAATATTTGAATATTGTCAAATTATTGGTGACGTCTATTCATTGGTTTTTTCGTGTGATTTTGTGTAAGTTTATGAGGTGTAGGTTTCTGACATTTTAATTTTATATCTTAAACTAAATATTGTATATTATTGTGTTTCTGTGTTGAATAAATGTTATCGTTTTTTCTCGCGAGTGTGTGGTATGGTGCGCGTATGTTATGGGCAGTAGTTATTGTATCACGTGTGTGATACTGGAGTGGACTTGGTAAATTTGTTCTATGTTTTTTTGAATTTATGGTTCTGTGTTTTTTGAATTTATGGTTTTGTGATCATTTGAGATTTGGTTTGTTATGTTTGACTATTCTGGCAATTTTTCGGAATCATGTTGATATGCATCCCAGAGGGGTTCTATGGAACCAGTATGTTAATTCCGCTGATGAGTCCATTTGGCAGGAGACGAAAGTGCTTCAGGAATTGCACAAGTGCCTATTAGGAGAACATAGATCGTCGATGACCCAAGTAGGGAACTGGCCACCAAAAGAATGGTCTCTAGGCCCCTTAGGTGTACGGTAGGGTCTGCAATGCTAAATTGAGGGAGTTCTCTACATGATATTAAAGAGTTATTGCGATGGGGAAGGTCATTAAAATGTTTGCAGAAAACTCTCTGTATGCAGCTTTTTACCTATTTGAACAAATTTTTTTAATAAATACCAATAATCAATTTAAATATATTTAAAAAAAAAAACTTTAAAATATGTAGAGATTTGTTATACAAAAAATCAGGCACCCGATATTAATACTTTTAAAACGTTTTATTTTGTTTTTTCCTCAATAAAAAAAAATCACTTGTGTACAAATGAATTTATTTTTCTTGATGGATATTTTGTTTTCATCAATTTTTTTATTTTTTGTTTTCTATTCGAAAACAAAATTTTAAAAATATCCGTACTGATATTTTCAGGAAAGTTGAGAATTATTTTTATTTTTGTACTGAGGAAAAAACAAAAAAAAAACGTTTTTTTTGTATTGAGGAAAAAACAAAATAAAACGTTTTAAAACGTTATTTTTAGTTTTTTCTGATTACAATTACATATAAATTTTTTAAAAATTCTTAAAACAACATTCATATAGACATATTTCTGCATCCAATGATATATACCTTTGCGTTATTAAAAAGTAATAAAAATTTACGCCGAAAAGACTTCTACAAAGCATGATAATCAGCGATTAACATTCTGCAAGCAAATATGTTGATGCAAAACTATTCCTTTTGGCAAAATTTTTTGTCGTGATTTTTTGTTTTTGCAATCTAACTAGCTAATTTTGGTATAGGATATATGTATTATAGTCCCTAGATTATGGATTTTAAAGAACCCCACTTAAAAAATTGCAAACCAATGGCGGAACGCGAAAAAAAACTTTATGGTACAAAAAATGAATTAAAAATTGTTATCAGAAATTTACATTCTGCAAACAAATACACTGATGCAAAAAATTTTCTTTTTGCAAAATTTTTTTTGCGAATTTTTTTTGCAAACTAACCACCAAACTTTGATATGAGAATATTGGTATTATAGTCCCAAGATTATGAATTTTAAAAATCCGCACTTAAAAAATTGCAAAAAAATTGCAAAAAAGCTTTTTGGTACAAAAAATAAATTTAAAAATTCAGTCAGCGATTTACATTCTGCAAACGAATATGTTGATGCAGAAATTTTCCTTTTTGCAAAATTTATTTTTCGCGAAATTTTTTGCGTACGAACTACCAAACTTTGGCATAAGATATGGGTATCATAGTCCCAAATTTATGAACTTTAAAAAACCGCACTCAAAATTTTTTAAACTTAATCAGCGATTAACATTCTGCTATACATATGTTAAATACATATACATATGTTTTATATTGATGCAAAACTATTCCTTTTTGTAAAATTTTTTTTCCCAATTTTTTTTGTTTTTGCAATCTAACCAGATAATTTTGGTATAGGATATAGGTATTATAGTCCCTAGGTTGTGAGTTAAAAAAAAACGCGCTTAAAAATTTGCAAATATAATGGCGGAACGCGAAAAAAAGCTTTATGGTACAAAAAATTAATTAAAAAACTCAGTCAGCGATTTACATTCTTCAAATGAATATGTTGATGGAAAAATCTTCCTTTTTGCTAAATTTTTTTTCGCGAAACTTTTTGCATACTAACCACCAAACTGCGGCATAAGATATGGGAATTATTGTCCTAAGGTTAAAAATTTTAAAAAACCGCACTCAAAAAATTGCAAAATATTGGCGGAATGCGAAAAAAGCCTTTATGATACAAAAAAATAGTTAAGAAACCTAATCAGCAATTTATATTCTGCAAAAGAATACATTAATGGAAAAAAAAATTTTTTTGCAAATTTTTTTTGGCAATTTTTTTTTTGCGAACTAATTACCAAACTTTGGTATGAGATATGGGTATTATGGTTCCTAGGTTATAAACTTTTTAAAAATCTGCACTTAAAAAATTGCGAATTAATGGCGGAATGCGAAAAAGGTTTCATGGTGCAAAAATTTAATTAGAAAACTTATACAGGGATTTCATTCCGAAAATGAATAATATTAGTGCAAAATGCTGGTCAATTGGCAAACATTTTAGCAAAAAAAAAAAAATATTTGCAAAATATGTTTGTATGTACCGCTCAACAGTTCACTCTAGGATATTATATGATTTTCTACAGATTTGAAACCAAAAACCATAATAGTATCTCCACCATAAAAATAAAACAAAAATTTTAAAATTCTATTCATATTTTTGTACTTAGTACAAAGATGAGAAACAAAAAAAAAACGTTTTTTAAAACGTTTTAAAAAGTTTTATTTTTTTATCAATTTTTTTATCTTTGATATTTATACCTAAAGATATTTTTCGAATTTCAACTTGAGGGATATTTTTGTTTTAAAGTACATTTGAAATTTTTTGTTTTCGATTGAGAAATAAAAACATTTTGAACTTTAGTGATATTTATTTTTGATAAAAACAAAAAAAAAAACGTTTTCTGGTGCCTGCAAAAAATGCAAGATTTTAGTTTTGAAAAAATCCGAAGATACAGCATGTAAAAGTTTGAAATTTAGTTCCAAATATTTCCACTAGGGGGCGTTGCAAAGGCACAAAATTAATCTAAAATACTTTATTTATGTGTATCCATGTTTCTTAAAACTTTGGTCGAAAAAGGATTCAAATACAAAAAAAAATTGGAAACTCCCATTCTTCTGCGAAGTACGAGTAAGCGTGGGATCAAAAAAATAAGAACCCTCCAAAAATTCGCCGCTTGAATCTTTTTATCAAATTTAATCCAAAACTATCAAAAACCCCGAAGTTTTAGTTCAAAAAACACGTTTAATAATTTTGGCCAGCTTTTTGGGTCAAATACTCCTCTGTGCTACGTTTGCATTGTTTTGCGTTCAATGCATTCGAAAGGAATACAAATTAATGTACGAGTTGTTCTATTTTTCTTTAACTCATTGCGGTGTGGTTCTCTCGTGTTTGGATAAAATTTGAATATGTAACAGAGGGGACTGACAAAATAAAAATATTGCCAAAATATGATCCTAATTACAAATTTTTTTATTTTTATGAATTTTAGAAGTTCCTGAATTAATTTTTGTTCTTTTTTTTAAATAAAATTATTAAAAATACAATATATGTATATACATTATTTTATAGAAAAATTTGTCGATTAATCGATTAATTTGAAAATTTTATTCGATTGATCGGTTGAGAAAAAAAAACCAGAATAATTATATGCAATATTAATCGATTAAAATAAAATGTCGATTAATTAAATACCCTACCATATATGTATGCATATGGACATATGGAATTTGTATAACTTCTTATACCAGTATATGTGAGTTTATCCATGTTCATGAATGGAAATATATATGTATATTGGTTTTTAACCGGGATTGATATTTTCTGAATGGTTTGTACTTGATAACTACTTTTTAAAAACGTTGATATATTACTCTAAGCCAATACTTTGCCAGTGCTTTTTTTAAAACACCGAAATTTTTGTAAAAAATACTGCCAAAACGATTTTTGAAAACGCGGGCAAAGGGTCCCGAATGAGTGTTCTGCCAGTCATTTATTTTTAACTCCACAGTTACCCGTTGGTAGGCCAGTATTTAATTTTTTTGAAACACTGGCAATTTCTGACTGGGTTTATACTTATATTCTACGAAATTTGAAAGACCTTGATCTGAAAACGGGGATGAAAGTTTTTGAAGTGTGCCAGTAGGTGCATACAACAGTTTCGACAAAAACAACACATAAGGGCTCCTTTAATGTATTTTAAATAAAAATACAAAAAAAGAACTACATCTCCAACTACTAAACACAATGTTACCTAATATTTTGAACGCATATTTGCTTCCAGTTATGAAAACATTAGCATAGATTTCAATAATTGCCAGAAATGACACGTAACGTAAACTAAAGAAGATTAGAGACACTATACAATTCATTCATGAAAAGAAGACTTAAGTTAGTAGGTGTTTAATACCACGGTGTGACGTGCAAAAACTAAGGGAATATACAAACAAAACAAAATTAGAAAATTAACCCATATAATTAAAATGTTTACGTTGAAATAGCTAAAGATTCCATAAAAAAGTTAAGTTTAAAATTATTGAGTGAAGTGAAATCGCAGTTAAGTGACAAATGAAAATCAAGGGAAACAACACAATGTAACTATACACTCAGAAAAGTTCTGCAGTTACTACAGTTATTTGTGTAGTAATGCGGTTGTAGTTATTATAACTACAATTGTAGTTAATTTACTTAGAGCTACATTTTTCAATGTTTTTGACAGTTATTTTTTTTAAACAAACTGCAAAAACTACTACATTGTAGTAACATTTATTTTATGCAGTTATTTTGAATTTTTTTTACAAATATATATATTTGTTATTAAATTATTAAAATAATAAGGTAAGTTTTATAATATAAAATATAAATTTATTTACGGGAATGTTAAAAAAATATTGTATTTATTTTCTTTCAGTTCTTTTATATTCTCATCCCTTTCTACCTGGAGAAAAAAAAAGGAAGCCAAACAACACCATATTTCAGCCCTCACAGACGGACATCTACAACAATATCTTAATAGTGAAAAATAAAAGTGACATTAAGTGTCAATTTTGATTTCTCAATTTTAAATTTATTATAGAATAAATAAATTTGTTTTTTATTAAATTAATAATTTTTAAAATAATTTTTATTTATGCTTTTTAAATACATTTGCAATTGTTCGTACAGTTTTACAATAATTTGCATGTATGTTGTTTCAATTGCATTTGTAGTTGTTTTTACTACATTTGTCAGTTGATTTTTAACAGTTAAAAATAACCTCATAATGCAGTTAATTTAACTGCAAATGTAGTCTACACCTTTTTAAGTGCAAATGCAGTTATTTTAACTGTCATTTGCAGTTGATTTTACCTACATAATTCCCTGAGTGTAATTTTAGGGCGACAATCAAACCAAATGGAATCGAAGGTATGTTCTTGCATATGGTTGAAAACCTCTACTTGGATTTGTTCAACGAAATATAAAAAAAGTGGTCAACGCATAGTTTTTTTTTAGCTACGATTAATTCAAAAGATGAACTTTAACTTTCACAACCTTATTTGGTTCCGGATAAAAGTAGATAAAATTCTACAACATTAATTGCAAAAATAAAAGTTCTAAGTTGTTTACTTTATTTGCAGTGTGCATTTATAGTTAAATAATTATTATTATTTTTGCGCACATTGGTTAAACGTGAAACTTTTGATATTTCAAATAATTATTTTTTTATTAAGACTTCTAAAAGTAAAAGTTTTATAATGGAACCATCTACTTCAGGTATTTGGACATATAATAAATTATTTTTTGTTTAGATAAGTGTTCTGGAAATATTGAAAAAAAAATCAAATTTCTCTACAAATGGGATATTTTTTATATATGTATTGAGTTTCAATAACTTAGTGGGTGAAACAGATAAACCCCGCTTATATGCTCTTAAAATACGAGATTTCAGCTAATAAATCCCAGAATGTTTTTTTGCGGTTTTCGAGTTATTAAAGTTTTTGTGAAAGAACACTAGTTGCTAAAAATATATGTGAAAAAACAAACAAAAAATTAAGTCGTTTTTATTATCTTTTGTCTTTATCATCCGTATGGTAGTTGTTATTGCAGCTAATGAGTTTGGTATTTTTTACAGATGGGTGCGGGAGTAATTTTAAATACTTAGGAAAAAAAATAATTCTGGTTTATTCACAACGAATATAATTTTTCACATTTTTTCATGCTATAATGACATCACAAGTTTGATTTTCACTCACGAGCGAGAAATTATCTCGTTCATAATTAATATTTATTTAATTAAAGCTTAATGAGTAAATAAAGCTTACTCTATATATATATTTTACACATTTATGGTCTAATTCATAAACTTTTACAACAGTCTTATTGCAGGATTTTAAGCTAATTTGTGAAAAACAGTATTCATATTTGCTTAATAATGAAGAAAATAATAAAGGTTTATAGTTGGTACTCACTAACTTTAAACTTTTTGTAAAGTTTGGAGTGAGGAAGCCACCATTTATTTGTTAATTATTTAATTTTCAGGCATGAAATGATTTATTAAAGCCATCCAATCCCTAGAATGTGTGGCTTCCAACAACTTGCATTCATCAAACTGAAAAAAACTACAACAATTGCGTAGCCAATTACCATTTTCGAAAAAATTTCAAAAAAAATGTAAAAATTAAATTAAAAAGAAAACAATAGTGATGTACGGACTGTCAAAACATTATTCGAAATTCGATTATTTTTGTATGCTTTGAATAATATGTTTTAAAAAACTACTTTTTTACACAGATTTCCATTGATTTGCTTTATAAATAAAAAAAATATTTTGAATGGCTTTTAAATTTATCTTAGCACATCATTAGTTCTCTAATTTAAGGAAATACATTTTCACTTCCGATTACCGAGTCAATCGTTTACTAAATTTATAAATCACTTACGACTTATTTGGGAGAAGAGAGAAAATAAACAATAGTGTTGCCAGTATCAAATCGAAAAATTAATTTATAGTTAAAATACGATTATGAATCAAGATTTCTAATAACTCTTTATTAAGCGAAATATCTACTTTAACTATAGCAAGCTTAAATACCAAATAAATTTTTTTTATGAATTAGCACATTAAACTCTGAAATCTAGACTAACGCACAAATTGCTTACAAAGCTTCCTTTAAAAATATGAGTTACATGAGAATATTCTATGTTACACACGTACACTGTTTTTTAGTGTCTTCCCAGCAAAACCTTGGTAATATGTTGGTATTACAGAACACATTACCTGGTAATACCATACCCCTTACCATTGCATTATTTCATAACTAAAATGTAATGTCTTACGTATAATGGGCTGCATAACTACTGGGTAGTAATAGCAACTTATTACCAATGATATATTTAAACACCTCAAAGAAAAGAGTTACTTGTAATACACAACATGAGTTCTAAATAATAGCAGCGACTTATTACAGATGGGATATTTTAAAACCGTAAAATAAAGAGTTACTTTTAATGTGATACGTGATCACTTAATAGAAATAGCCACTTATTACCGATGGTGTATTCAAATACCTCAAAATAAGGAGTTATTTGTAATGCGATACATGAGTGTTATTTTCTATTTAAAATATTCGATACAAATAATTTATATGTTTTATACATATTGACTGAAATATTTTTTATGTTTTTTGTTAACTTTATATTAATCTGAGTAAATATTAATTAAGGGGGTTATTTTGTAATACGCAACGCCTTGCGTTGCGTTGTTTTCCATACAAATTGTTTTTGTAACAATAACAATTTACACACAAATCAACGCAACGCCAGGCGTTGCGTTTTACAAAATAACCCACTAAATATGAATATGCTTCGTTTTAGCATTTATAAGAAACCAACACGATAACATCTTATTTTAATTTTTTTTGTAAGAAGTATATATTTTTATACAGTAAGTAAGCGCATAATTTTAATGTGTTATTTCTAGGGTTTGGGATTTCCCGGACTTTTTTATTTCCCGGGAAACGGGAATGAAAAAATTTGATTCCCGGGAATCCCGGGAAATGTTTTTGAACAAAATTGTTAATGAAAACCACCTATATAAATAATTTTTGTTAAAAAAAAACACAATTTCAGTACAAATGCAGTCTGTGTAGTGAGAATTCAAAGTAAAAATATCAGAATGTTGAACATTTGATTTCACATAAATTAATCGCAGCACTTCCAAATGAATTGCATGATTCCAGCAGAAAGCACCTACTACTGGACTGTCGGAAACAAACCGTTTCATCACACTTGGCCCATTAGATATGGTGGCCACAGTGTTATTTTCCAAAGACAATTAAAACTCTTCTAGTCTTATTTCTACAATTCTTCTTATTTCATCAGCATTACATCTTCCTGATATATAAACCAACCCCAGGTTATAAAATGAATTATTTACGTTTATACTTATGTTCAAATATCTCTTTTGTGATATTCTTGTCCATTCATCTAAGATTATAGTAAATCTCCTACTGTTAGAAATATTGGTCAATATTTCTTTTATCATGATATCTTTTACATGATTGTAGTAATTTAATATAATGTCCCAGGAAAATTTTCTGTTCCAAAGAATCGGTTGTACAATAGCTGCTTTTCATTCACAACCCCTTCTACTGTCGATTCTAACACCGATTCTTTTTGTTTGAAATTGTCCCAAAAGCAACCCCTTCTATAGCTCCAAAGTGGAACCGGTTGCACTAGAATCAGTTCTGGAACTGATTCTACGTCACCCACACCTTCCATATAGGATCCCAGGAACTGGTTCCGGAACCAGTTCCATGGAATCGGTTGCAGTGGAACCAGTTGTAGAATGGGTGTGGTTGGCTACCGATTGTAAAAAATTTTCCTGGGGTTCTTTATATCGGATTCTTTTTTTGCAATGCCAGGTTTTTATTATGGTGCGGATTGACATTCCGACGACTGCGGCTAATTTCCATTTAGGAAATGTTTGCCCTACTATAAAATATTTAATGCCTATTCAGCTTACACTTTTTTCTTCGGGTACTTTGCTAATTTTAGCTGAAACGTTATTCTTGTTGTTTTCTTCAAGAGAAGTTGCATGACCATCAATTTTTTTTTTTTTGTGAACAAAGATGTAGGTTAACCAAATTTAGATACCACCGTTAACCATTAGTCTTTTCTTTTCACATTTATTAATGAAAACGTTACTTATAAAATTATTGACCCTTAATATAAAGGAGTATTTTAAATTTAAAGTCGACTTTATTTTTAATCAAACGGTTTTGTTCATTTTGTGTATGAAAGCCTTACAAAAATATTTTGATTGGTTGAAAATAAATTAACCAACCAGAATGCTCCAAAAATAAACCAAGTAAAGGTATACTGCCACCCAATATTTTAACTAAAGTCGACTTTACCTAAATTATACATTTGAAAAATGTAGATAGTAAGGGCGATTATTTGTAAAAAACAAAGCTTTTTTTCATATTTCTCTTAAACATTTTACCAAGTTTTTAGGCTTTACTACTTAAATTTTGAATAAGTTATGCGAAAAATCTTTATTAGTTGAAATGCTCCTAATTACTTGGCAAAGATTTTATTTGTGTGTCAAATAAATGTATTCCCTTTTAAAAGATTTTAACAATGAAATTTTTGTTTTGGTATTTAAAATGTTTTTTATGACTAAAATTAAAAAATCCTATTCGAAACAAAAACAATTTAAAAAATTTAATATTTTTAAAATTTCCCGTTTTCCCGGGAAAAATATATTATTTTCCCGGGAATTCCCGGCAAACTTTTCCCGGGATTTCCCGGGAATTCCCGCCCGGGATTTCCCGAACCCCAAACCCTAGTTATTTCAGACCTGTTTGTAACACATTTTTTTGGCCTTACTTTAAGCTGTTATGTAAGTAGTATTGTGCTCAGTATCGGTTATGTAAGTGGTTACGTAACTCCTAACATGTAACATTAAAGTAACATGTTCTTATGTTGTTACCTAGCCCTCTTTTGGAAAGTACATACCTCCAATGACATGCCCTTGTTAAAATAATAGCTGTTGGAATAGCAAAGTAAGAGGTTACATACCTCAATTTCTTCTTACAAACCTTATTACCAGGTAATAGAAAGTTTTGCTGGGTTATTCACTTGTCATATAAACTTCAGATTAAAAAATGGCAAACTAGATGTGTTGATGAAAAAAAAATTATTGCTGATACAAAAAATCGCATTCAAAGGGAATTTAGATAGAAAATTGGATTGATTTTTGACCAGCCAATACCAGGCTTTGGAAACTCAAACGATGGTAATACTGAAAGGTGTTTTTTAAAAATGCTGAAGTATCTGCAAAAATTAAAAAAAAATTGATTTACAGTTGATAAAAAATATGCACACAATATTAATAGTTGTTTCTAATGGTATTGAGGTCAATATTACAAGATTTTCAAATTTCGCTAATGACACTGCCAGGCCTACTCTACATAAATACGTTATTCATGGGCCAGAAATTATATCGCTTTCACCATTGCCTATTGGTCAACTAACTCTAGAAGCTAGAAATGAGGGCTTCAAAAGTTAAAGGGAGCACTTCTTAATAGATTTCTTTTAAATTCTGATCCATTCATTTCAAGCATGAGGAATAGTTGTAAAAAGAAAATGGAGCAAATGCCACAGTCTGCATTGGAGTTACTTATTCTTCGCAAAAATTAATATGATAATGGGACGATGATAATGAAGAATAAGATTATTTTAATGAACTTAATGATGATTATGAAGTAAATGATGATTATGAAGTAAATAATACTTTTGAAGTTAATGAAATGAAGTAAATAAAAAAGCCTAACAATTCTATTTTTTTTTTAAAATATTTTTTTTATAAAATGATTGTTTGTTTTGTGTTTATGAATATTGATCAATAAAAAATAATAATATTTTCTAATGTAATATTTTTGAGTTAAATTTGTGGAATTATGGAATTTCGAGAAAAAAGTCGGATTTTAATTTAAAATTTTACTAATATTTATTCCTTTTTATTTACTAAAAACATGTTTTTTTCTAAAAGCACATTAGGTATACTCTAATCTGCAATTTAATTTACTAATTTATCGTTTTTCATTCCAAAGTTACAGCGAAAATTGTGAAATAAGTCCATTTTTCCAAAATACAAAAAAAGCCTATAAAAGGCTAATCATTTTTTCCACATTTTTTGTTTTTTTAAATGCTGGTTTTTTATGTATTTATGAATATCCATCAATAAAAAATAACAATATTTTACAATTACGAATTCCCTGTATTAATCGCCACTTTGCATATCCTTCACCCCACTGTGCGGCGTTTTAAATTTGAAAGGAAAATATAATAAATGTACATAATAGTATTAATTTTTGTTTTTTTAGCTAGCTGTAACAAAATCACATCCGATTTTTTTTTTAATCTAGATAAAAAAGATTGTTTGTGAAAATTGTTGTGAAACTGCGACAACGTTAACCCTTTGTTTACCAAGGTCGAAGGTGAAATTTTTGAAAATTGTCGATTTTCCTGAAAGTATAAGAAAACATTGTGTTGTTTCTTGCGGAATTTGATGAAATTTATCCAAATAACTCTGTTAATACCAGCTTTTATATATAGTAATAAAAAATTAGAAATTAACCCCTACGGGCACATTGAGTTAAAATGAACCCAAATTTTTAAAATGTAAAAAAGTGCCATTTGACATGAAAATCGCCATAAAATTCTTTAATTAGGCATTATAAAAAAAAAAATTAACCAGTTTGAGAGCAGGCATAGCTCAAAAAATCTTCGATTGAGCTGAAATTTTTTTCAGGATTAGTTTTTCAAGTAACCTCACAAAATAAGCCGTGCTGCTACGTTTTTTAAGCATTATGATTAAATGATTTGTTTTAAATTTTGGATACAATTTCTGTGCATATCTGTAAAAAAAATTTATAGTTGACTTAATTTCTAAGTATACGATTTTATTCATTTTTCGTACGAGAACCATACAAATTATTTACATTTTTAAGCATTGTGAAGCCGATCAGAAATTTTATTGATCTTATCATACACACTTTCAATTTTGTTAGAAAAATATAAATGAAATTAAAATTGATCAATATTTTCCATCTCATAAAAAATAGCAAAATTTTGCAGATATTAAGATAAAACCACGTTTACAGTAATTATTTTTTATTAATGGAATTAAATGTGCTAAAATCCCAAACGTATTTAACAAATTGTGAAAAATAATCCGTTGTAGGCATGTCCCTATCCGGATTTCATTCTTGCCTAAGGAAATCGCCAGGGGACGAGGAAATTTGGTGTGCTGATTCATAACATGTAAATTGAGAAAAATTCGAAGTTTCGGCAAAATCGGTGCACGAACATGACTACGTCCCATACATCCTTAATCTAAAATTTTTAATTTTAGCAACAATTATAAACAACATAAAGCGAAAATTGGTAACTGTGTGTAAAATTATGTCTTTTAGCTCAGTGATTAATTTTGTTTCATTTGGTGCAAGGACATGACTACCTCCCATATATCCTTTTTCTCAAAAACTATATTTTGGCTACATTTATGATCAGAATGCACTAGAACCTTAAAATAGTTTGTAAAATAATACTTTTTAGCTCTGTAGCCAGTTTTGTTTCATTCGGTGCAAGGACATAAGTACCTCCCATATATCCTTTTTCTTAAAAACTAAATTTAAGCTACATTTATGATCAAAATGCACTAAAAACTATTTACAACTTATAAAATTATACTTTTTAACTCTCTGGCAAATTTTATTTTATTTGGTATCAGGAAATCTCTGACTCCCTTATGAATTTTAGTTATTGTAAAAAAAATTTATAATTTTATTTTTACTTTGTAAAATTTTAGGGTTTCCGCGTTTACTCTTATGTTATTACTAGGGGTGGGATAGTGCACGACTTTTCGATTTGGACATGCTAGAACCTCTTATTTTGTGAGGTTCATAAAAAAACGCATGAGCCAAAAAATGGAAAATTTTGGGTGATGGCAACTGGCCCTTCATCGGGGTCAAAGTTGGGACGGAAGGGAAAAAATACACAAAAATGCCGAAGTCGCTCCTAAGGGGTTAAAATGTAAGATTAATTTTTCCTACCCAACATTTTTTCCGAACATACCTACCCCCTATCTTCATCCCTTAAAGGGTCTCCCATACAAATTTGAAGATTTTAGGAAATCGTTAAAAAATGCCCCTGGGGCTCCAAATGGGTCGAATGTATGACCGACTCCTATTTATTTTTCAGCCCAACATTATTTCAGAATATACCTACTCCCTATTTTCACATCCTAAGGGGTCTCCCATACAAAATACACTTCACAGACTGTGGTGTAATGGTTAGCGCGTTGGACTGTTACACGTGAGGTTGCGGGTTGGAGCCCCAACCAAGGCAACATTAATTTATGAAAAATAGTAATATGTATGAGTTTTTTCTATCCATTATACACTGATAATAATCTATGCATAAAATTACGAAAAAATGTCCAAATAACAAAAAATTTCGTAAAATATACGAAAAATGGTTTATATTACGAAAGTTTTTGTTGTTTTGACATGAATTTCGTATTTTTATGCATGGATTATTATGTGTGTACATATCGCAGCGTCCTCCTTCGGTGTTCCCATAGCACTTAACCCCACCGAAGTAAAATAATATAACAGGGCTATGAACTAAAAACCTTCAACAAAGTTCGCCAATTCAACATCAGATGGCGCGCAACAACTGTTCTAAAATTCAACATCTCGGGCAATTACAGTGTTGCCATATTTGAAGCCCTTCATCTTTCACCACCTTTCAATTCTTCTCTATCCCTTTTCCAAAGGAAGCAACACGTTAATTAATAGGAAGAAATTCCTGAGTGTTGCTTCTCTTTAAAAAAAAAAAAAAAAAAAAAAGCACAACAACTTCCCCGGAGTTGCCCCTAGAGGGGAAAAATGTAAGATCGACCCCCATTATTTTCGCCCTCCTAAAATTTTTTTCAAACACATCCACTCCGTATTTCTAATCTAATATTTTACATTTTTAAAATATTTGCTCCCACCGCTCTAACGGTCCCAAGGGTGACCCTAGGTTGGTCAAATGTTTGACTGACCCCAACATTTTTTCAACCCCAACATTTTCTCAGAACATACCGACCCTCGATCTTGAACCCTTAAGGTGGTCCCCATACAAATTTTTAACTTTTTTATGAAATTGAAAATCCCGATTGTTAGCTTTTTAATTCCCGATAGTATTTCTGTTTTTATTAAATATTGTACTGAAAAAACAGTGGGGAATTCACGTAAGGTTTCGTGTATCGTGTGAACTAAGCAAATCTAGTAAGTTTGCGAGTCTTGATGTGAAACTGCATAAATAAAAAGTATCTACACATTTATCAGTACTTATACGAGCTATAATATATTTTAAGAATAATCCATAAAATAAAAAAATTATAAAAAAAATAAAATTTCAAATAATTTGCCATAAATCCTTACTGGATTTTTCATTTTGAAAGTGAGCAAAGTTCACTAAAAAGCAATGAGAAAAATGCATTAAAATTTTGATAACAAATTTGACAAGAAACAGTTTTTAATAAAATTAAATGTCATGAAATAATCATTTAAAAAAGTTTTAAATTTGTAAATAGTGTATGTATGAATATAAAACTAGATTTCGCTAATAGGGGGAATTTTTTGTCAGGTTTTTAGGTTTTTTTCTACCAGGGCAAGGACTTTCATGTAAATGCATGTTTGTAGTCAGTGGCCCAAAAATGATTTTGACTAAATACTTTTCCGAATCAAAGAATTTGCAAAAAAAATGGCATCGATTTGTTGTTGCATATTTTGCTTTTAAATGCATATATTATTGCATATTTTTGCATACTTTGCACATTATTGCATATTTTTTAATATATTTAAATATGAAATTCGATTTAAGAATTCATACTTTAAAACTAAAAAAAATTCTAAAGAATTAATCATTTGGAAGCTCTGTTGGTAATGTAAAGCAGAGAATACACGAGGGAACATTCGTGAAAAAATGCCAATTTTTTGTGAATGTGTGTGTGTGTGTGTGTGCGTATTGACATCGTGCAATTCGTGTTTACAAAATTTTTTGATATTTTTTGTTCCTTCGTGTATTCTCCGCTTACCACTAACACTAGAAAGAGAAACACATAGTATACAATATGTTGTCATCTACTAACACATTTTTATAGCTGTAATTTTAAACTAACGTTTTCGGGTGTTATTGCTCACAAACAGAAAGTTGAAAAATTTTATAAAAATTATTTTAAGGAAACTTGTCCCCGAGCATTAATTTCTGCCACTTTCTCTGAGTTACGAAAGTAAGTAAAATGCCACACACAAAAATATATTTAACTATGTGCATTTGAAGATACCCAACAAACAATCACTATTGAAACAGAGTATATATAGATTTGATAACAAGTTTATTTCTCAAACATTACCTTTGAGAATAGCATTGAGAATTTTTATTCTCAATTTGAGAATCATGCCGTTCTCTATAAAAACGGCAGTTAGAGCTCAAGCATATTTCTCAAATATTTTTAGAGTCGAGATATAGACTTGAAAGCAGGCACCCGATATTAATACTTTTAAAACGTTTTATTTTGTTTTTTCCTCAATAAAAAAAAATCACTTGTGTACAAATGAATTTATTTTTCTTGATGGATATTTTGTTTTCATCAATTTTTTTATTTTTTGTTTTCTTTTCGAAAACAAAATTTTAAAAATATCCGTACTGATATTTTCAGGAAAGTTGAGAATTATTTTTATTTTCGTACTGAGGAAAAAACAAAAAAAAACGTTTTTTTTGTATTGAGGAAAAAACAAAATAAAACGTTTTAAAACGTTTTTTTTTAGTTTTTTCTGATTACAATTACATATAAATTTTGTAAAAATTCTTAAAACAACATTCATATAGACACATTTCTGCATCCAATGATATATACCTTTGCGTTATTAAAAAGTAATAAAAATTTACGCCGAAAAGACTTCTACAAAGCATGATAATCAGCGATTAACATTCTGCAAGCAAATATATTGATGCAAAACTATTCCTTTTTGCAAAATTTTTTGTCGTGATTTTTTGTTTTTGCAATCTAACTAGCTAAGTTTGGTATAGGATATATGTATTATAGTCCCTAGATTATGGATTTTAAAGAACCCCACTTAAAAAATTGCAAACTAATGGCGGAACGCGAAAAAAAACTTTATGGTACAAAAAATGAATTAAAAATTGTTATCAGAAATTTACATTCTGCAAACAAATACACTGATGAAAAAAATTTTCTTTTCGGAAAATTTTTTTCGCGAATTTTTTTTGCAAACTAACCACCAAACTTTGATATGAGAATATTGGTATTATAGTCCCAAGATTATGAATTTTAAAAATCCGCACTTAAAAAATTGCAAAAAAATAGCGGAACGCGAAAAAAAGCTTTTTGGTACAAAAAATAAATTAAAAAACTCAGTCAGCGATTTAGATTCTGCAAACGAATATGTTGATGCAGAAATTTTCCTTTTTGCAAAATTTATTTTTCGCTAAATTTTTTGCGTACGAACTACCAAACTTTGGCATAAGATATGGGTATCATAGTCCCAAATTTATGAATTTTAAAAAACCGCACTCAAAATTTTTTAAACTTAATCAGCGATTAACATTCTGCTATACATATGTTATATACATATACATATGTATATTGATGCAAAACTATTCCTTTTTGAAAATTTTTTTTCCCAATTTTTTTTTGTTTTTGCAATCTAACCAGATAATTTTGGTATAGGATATAGGTATTATAGTCCCTAGGTTGTGAGTTAAAAAAAACCGCTTTTAAAAATTTGCAAAATAATGGCGGAACGCGAAAAAAAGCTTTATGGTAAAAAAATAAATTAAAAAACTCCATCAGCGATTTACATTCTTCAAAAGAATATGTTGATTGAAAAATTTTCCTTTTTGCTAAATTTTTTTTCGCGAAACTTTTTGCATACTAACCACCAAACTTCGGCATAAGATATGGGAATTATTGTCCTAAAGTTAAAAATTTAAAAAAAACGCACTAAAAAAATTGCAAAATATTGGCGGAATGCGAAAAAGCCTTTATGATACAAAAAAATAGTTAAGAAACCTAATCAGCAATTTATATTCTGCAAAAGAATAGATTAATGGAAAAAAATTTTTTTTTGCAAATTTTTTTTGGCAATTTTTTTTTTGCGAACTAATTACCAAACTTTGGTATGAGATATGGGTATTATGGTCCCTAGGTTATAAATTTTAAAAATCTGCACTTAAATAATTGTGAATTAATGGCGGAATGCGAAAAAGGTTTCATGGTGCAAAAATTTAATTAGAAAACTTATACAGCGATTTCATTCCGAAAATGAATAATATTAGTGCAAAATGCTGGTCAATTGGCAAACATTTTAGCAAAAAAAAAAATATTTGTAATATATGTTTGTATGTATATACCGCTCAACAGTTCACTCCAGGGTATTATATGATTTTCTACAGATTTGAAAACAAAAACCATAATAGTATCTCCACCATAAAAATAAAACAAAAATTTTAAAATTCTATTCATATTTTTGTACTTAGTACAAAGATGAAAAACAAAAAAAAACGTTTTTTAAAACGTTTTAAAAAGTTTTATTTTTTTATCAATTTTTTTATCTTTGATATTTATACCTAAAGATATTTTTCGAATTTCAACTTGAGGGATATTTTTGTTTTAAAGTACATTTGAAATTTTTTGTTTCCGATTGAGAAATAAAAACATTTTGAACTTTAGTGATATTTATTTTTGATAAAAACAAAAAAAAAAGGTTTTCTGGTGCCTGCTTGAAAGTAACAAAAATTCAAATGTTTCTCAAATCAACATTTAACCTGAATATTAAATTTTTATCAATATTAATTATAGAATAGAAAAATACTGTCTATAAAGACTTGAGAAATATGTTATATATCAAATCTGCCTCCAATGAAAATAATGAACTCTTTTCAAATCTTACTACCATTTATTTTTTACACTTAAAAAAATAAAAAATTGTATTGAATGGTTACAAGATAAAAACATTTAAAAAAGTAAAGTATAAAATATTTCAAAGCCACTTAAAAATTAAACTCCCGGGTGGTAAAAAGTTATCTTCAAGTTTGGATACCTTAAAATACAAAAATGATTAAGGGTCAGTTTAATAGTCAAAAATAAAAACGATTTTTTTCTAAAATTTTGCTTAATTAAAAAATGTTGAGATTTTTTTTTTGTAACTTGAGTAGTATTTAAGACAAAAATCAGTTCTTAGTTGTGACTATAAAACTGGCTTTTTAGTTTATTTAAATGTTAAAAGACAATTAAAACAATCTTATAGACATTAAATTTTCAGAAATTTTCAAACAAAATTTCTAATTTGAGAAATATTTAGGACAAAAATCTGCCATAGTTCTGACTATAAAACTGGCCCATGTAACATATTTATTAAGGCACATCTACACGAGAGGGAAAGCTGCTAGAGATAGAGCAAAAAACATTTCTAAATAGCTTAAATCATTCACAATGGAGCTAATTAGAGGTGTTTTTGCTCTATTTCTAGAAGTTTTTTCTCTCGTGTAGATGTACTTTTAGAACTGCATACAGGCTGTTTTTTTAATAATATGTCCATAACACTACATTTATACTTGAGCAAAAATTATAAATGTTTTTGTACAAAACTAGTTTTTGCTTGTTTTTTTGTATGCGTTTTGTCAAGCTAAAAACTAGAAGAGCCAAAAATCAGGTAGTTTCTGATCAGGGATAAATGTTGTATAAGATTTTTTTATTGGTCTCGTAATGAAAAAAGGAGCGCTTAAAATGCTTAGTTTAAATCACATCTTACCTGAAAAATGCAAAGCACAACCTTGATGGCAACATTCGCTGTAAAAAGTACGATCTGTAAAATGTTGATGAAATAAGTTAATTTTTTATATTCACATTTATCATATTTTATTACTTACCTTCTTAGCTCCTTTTAACATATAAAAAACGCGTTGCCTCTTTCTGTAAAATAAGATATTTCAAGGCGTATTTACTCGTTATTCCTAAAATTTTCCAATATATATTTTATTTATTGACATTTTTGTTTTGTTATTTGAGATACGTTATACATACAAAATTATCTCAAATCATTATCGAATATAGAAAAATACTCCACAAATACTTGAAATATATATAATTTTCTAATGTGAAGATAATTTTTCTAAAAAATTGAAAAAAAAACTTATTTTCAGTTTGAAAATGATTTGATATAAATGATAAATCTCAAACCTATGCTTTTAACTAGAAAAACACTAGAGGAAAATAGAGAAGTTTATATAGAAATTTCAAAGCTTTTACAAGTATATTTCTCAAATCGATTTCAAATATTAATCAATATAAAATTATGGACTCAATTTTATTTATTGAGACAGATTTGAAATATACGCTTGATATCAAATGTGAATCTCAAATTTTCTCTAAGGCTTGAACTGGTGTTTGTTGGGTATATTCAGTGTGTTCGTTTACTCGAATTTCTTACTTCTTTTACTACAATTGCAAAGTTTTGTTTACTTGTTGTATTGAATTTTTCCAGCGGTAGTAAATATAGTAACTTGTAGTAAGTAAACGAACAAGCTTATTGTAACCGATACCTGAATTCTTACGTTTATGTTAGTTTAAAAAAAAAAAATTATTTTTAATGGCATATTTTTTGGTTTTTAGTGCATATTTCGTTATAAATGCATATTTAAGAGCATATTTTCCATTTTATAGTGCATATTTTAAGCGCATATTTTCGATTTTTTAATGCATGAAAGTCCTTGCCTTGTTTATTACACAATTTTAGTCTGCTTGCGCTTGGACAATTTTTTGTTTTAATTTCATTTATATTTTATGGTATGCTTCAAGCCTATGGATAAATTTGGTGGTACGTCATTCCTAAACCAAAATAATTACTTCGAAGAATTGCCTAACTTTTATTAATATGACCCCATATTCAATTTAAAAATAAAAGAATCTGTTGTTCCGATGTAAATTTATAACGTTTTAAATGAAAATGAATTTCAATTTAAATTTACTAAGATATTAAGAGTTCATTTGAAGCAAGACTATCATAAATTATATAGGGGAAATAAATGTTTCTTTTTTAAATCAATAGACTTGTTTTGTTGCCATCCATAGAAATCCCATATAAAGTCTGACTGTGTATGTTAAGTATTAACTCTTTTAACATAATATTTTCAACGTCGATAATGTATGGGTAACTGTCAGATAATTTCACTCAAATTTTATACAAAAATATTTTGCCCGTTTTTCGTGTTCATGTTTTTTTTAAATCACTTGAACTTTATATCAAAATTTGTTTTTGTAAAAGAATATTTTCCAATTAAAAATATATTGATTTCGATAAAATCTTAAACTAAAATTAAATTAAACATGAAACTGGGCTATTTTTGGTCTTACAATTTCAATTCCATGGGCGAGATCTTATTAAATATGACAACATATGTAAAAAGATATATTTAGATATTGGGTCATATAAAATTTGATCGAAAGACGAAATTTATGTCTTATTATATATAGTGCCATACGCAATATATAACGAGACATAATTGTATTGAATAATACAAAATAATGTATAACCCGTTTTACTCGGGTTTATAATTTTATTGAGCTTAAAAGACATGATTTTATAATTCGAAAATGTTTTTTAAAGTTCACAAATGTAAATCAAATTAATTTATTTTTATCATGTGATGGATATTTTTTCCGATTTTCGGCTACAACCTGAAGTAAAAATATTTTTTTTTCTTCTTTACAGCACAGCACGTTGCTATAGTCTTCTATTAATTTTACACCTCTTT
Organism: Leucophora obtusa; assembly: GCA_949987735.1. NCBI lineage: Eukaryota > Metazoa > Arthropoda > Insecta > Diptera > Anthomyiidae > Leucophora > Leucophora obtusa. The sequence continues at coordinate 161,958,121 of OX465295.1, read as the reverse complement.
CAGTAGCGTAGTTGACAACATGCAGTTTACGCAGTATGTCTAGCGATTGCCGGTAATCCTTACGCTCTTTCCACGTTTCTGGATCAGTAACCATAAAATCTTTTGACAATCCGAATCGTTCGCACGATTCGGATTGTCGCAAAATATAATTTAACTAGCGGGCGCAGCCCTCTACGTTGTTAGCGTGCCTTAAAGGTTAGAATTAAAATTATTTTATATAAAATAAAACAAAATATTTGTTGCTAAGGTAAAATAATTGTTAAGGTAAATTTATTATAGATAAGTCGTATTCGTGGTTGATTTTCTTCAAATTTGCTTTTTTTAAATACTGTTTTTTATAATAAAAACCTTCACTCACCCAGCCACCACAAATAAATAATTCTGACACAACAATAATTCTTGACAATATACGAGTGTATGTGAAGATAATTTGGTAAAGTGCGCACATAGGTAGATGGACCCGTAAATAGTTTTATTCATTTGTGTTTTGAATGAAAATAAATAACGTAAAGCAGGGCAAGCGATTTATAATATTAAAGATAGCGGGCAAAGCTACGTATCTACGTTGTTAGCGTGCATTGAATTTTTTTTTAATTCCAGTTTATGTAAAGGTAGACCTGGCAATTCAAGTAAATTCACAAATTCAGTTGGAAAATTTACTGCGTCGGTTTCTTCCACCGGTGCTTCGTTACCTGCAGTTTAAATATCAGAATATATAAGTTCCATTCTTTTTCTAAGGTTTTTTCTCTTTTAGAAAATATGTTTAACTTTTTGGAGAGTATATTTCAATGCTACATAAGTTTCATATTCCGTGGATAGTATTTGAATAGGTAATTAACAGGGGTTCTTCACCCCTTTTTGTTCCTCCCAGTAAAAATCCGAAATATAGTATATAATCTGACTCAATCGCATGCGAAATTTCAAGTACCAAACTCCGGCAGTTTGAGTCATTCAAATTCCATTCCATTTTGTTTAACAATTTTAGTGTTCCAATGCAACTCCTTCCAAGATTCCATTTCGTTCACCATTCCATTGCATTTCCTTCCCATTATCTGTTATTCCAATTCCACTCGTTCCCCGTTTCATTCCATTTCATTCCTACTGTGTTGTGTATCGATATTGATATCAGTCGCTTCTATTTCCATTCCATTTCTTTGCACTTGCTCCGTTCCATCCCTCTTTTAACTGCAGTGTTTCAATTCCACTCGTTCCCCATTCTATGCCATCTCGATCCTCATTCCATTTCGTTCTATAGTACATTCCTTTTCGTTCCCTCTTCCAATCCATTTCGATTGTCTATAATTTCAATTCCACTCGTTTAACGTTTATATCCATTTCGTTCCACTTGTGTAGTGTTTCAATTCCACTCGTTTCCTATTTAGTTTCTTAATGTTAGTGTTCCATATACACTCGTTCTTTAAATTTTAGGTTTCTAGTTAAAGACGCAGATGTTAAGGGGGGGGGCAATTTTCCCCTTTTGAGCCACCATTTTTACCACGTTCCTGTCCAAAGTCCTTGTGCCTTGTCGATAAGTTAGCCCATACTCCAAGGAAAACATATTATAGATTACGGGTTTCTAGCCGAAGGGTTCGGTTAGGCCATCAAGGGGGAGAATTATTCCGTTTTTACCCCTCCCGGTAGGAATTTCCAAAAATTCCGAGAACGTCTGCGTTGGAGGAGGAACCTACTACATAGATAATTTTAGGTCTCTATATCCAGCAGTTTGCCCAACTCGGCAAGGGGGAAGTTTTTTCACTTTTTACCCCTCCCGGTATGAGTTTCCAAAAATACCGTCTTAGGTGACGTCTACGTTAGAGAAGGAACCCAAATACCGAATTTAAGCTCCCTTATTCCAGCAGTTTGGCCAGGCCGTTAAGGGGGAGACTTTTCCTCTTTTTGACCCTACCTGTGGAAATTTCCAAAAATCTCATCTAAGCGGATGTCTACAATAGAGGAGGAACTTTAGTACCAAATTTCAACTTCCTACCTCCAGCCTTTAAGCGGTACTTTTCGCTTAATTAATCCCCATTTTTGCAATGTCCCTGTCCAAAATTCCACAAAGAACCTTTCCGATAAGTGAGCCCATACTCCAAGGAACATATGTTTTACATTTCAGGTTTCTAGCCAACTTTTACTATTTGTGCCCCTCTGGGTAGGAATTTCCGAAAATCCATCGACAGGGAATTTCAGCTTCCTAGTCCTTTTTTTTGGCAAAATGTCCTTTTTTGGAAAAAGGAATTTCCGAAAATCCATCGACAGGGAATTTCAGCTTCCTAGTCCTTTTTTGGAAAAAGGTAGTTTTTGTGGAAAAAGGAATTTGCGAAAATCCATCGACAGGGAATTTCAACTTCCTAGTCCTTTTTTTGGCAAAAGGTCCTTTTTTGGAAAAAGGTACTTTTTGTGGAAAAAGGTCCTTTTTTTGGAAAAAGGTACTTTTTTTGGAAAAAGGTACTTTTTTTGGAAAAATGTATTTTTTTTTGGAAAAAGGTACTTTTTTTGGAAAAAGGTACTTTTTTTGGAAAAAGGTATTTCTTTTGGAAAAAGGTACTTCTTTTGGAAAAAGGTACTTTTTTTTGAAAAATGTACTTTTTTGGAAAAAGGTACTTTTTTTGTCCCCTTTTTGCCCCTCCCGATAAGAATTTCCAAAAATTCCGTCTCAACGGACGTCTACACCGGTCGAGGAACCTACATACCAAATTTCAACTTCATAGCTACAGCAGTTTGAGCAGGCCGTCAAGGGGGGTCCTTTGTTTTTGGGAAAAGGTCCTTTTTTGGAAAAAGGTACTCTTTGTGGAAAAAGGTACTTTTTTTGGAAAAAGGTCCTTTTTTGGAAAAAGGTACTTTTTGTGGAAAAAGGTACATTTTTGAAAAAGGTACTTTTTTGGAAAAAGGAACTTTTTTTCCCCTTTTTGTTCCTCCCGATAAGAATTTCCAAAAATTCCGTGTCAACGGACGTCTACACCGGTCGAGGAACCTACATACCAAATTTCAACTTCATAGCTCCAGCAGTTTGAGCAGGCCGTCAAGGGGGAGACTTTTTCCCCTTTTTGCCCTTCCCTGTGAAAATTTACAAAAAATCCCGTCTTGGTGGATGTCTACGATAGTGGAGGAACCTTTATACCAAATTTCAACTTCCTACCTCCAGCGGTTTGGGCAGGCCGTCAAGGGGGGCTTTTTCCCCCTTTTTAACCCCCATTTTTACAACGTCCCTGTCCAAAATTCTAGAAAGTACTTTCCAGAAAAGTTAGCCCCTACTCCAAGGAACACATATCTTAAATTTCAGCTTTCTAGCCAAAGTCGTTTTGGCAGGCCGTCAAGGGGGAGACTTTCCCCCTTTTTGCCCGTTCCGGTAGGAATTTCCAAAAATCCAAGCGGACGTCTACGCCGAAAGAGGAACCTATATACCAAATTTCAACTTTCTAGCTTTAGCGGTTTGGGCTGGGCGATGTTGAGTCAGTCAGTCAGTCAGTCAATCAGTCAGTCAATCAGTCAGTCAGTCAGTCACGTTATTCTTTTATATAAAGAGATATTATAAAAATAATAACCAAACATTTAAATTAGATAAAATTGTATCAAAATAAAAGTTTTACCATAAAGGTGCTGAAGGAGCTAAATAAAAAATAGAAAAACGTCAAACTAGCGGCTTTTTATAAAAAGCACTAACCGAAAATAATGCGAGTTTTGGGTGATACAAAAGCGGTAAAGATAGCACGATCAGATCCAATTAGACAAAAATTTAAATTTTAGTTAATTGCAAAGAACATTTTACACTGCTGAAATCAGAAAAAAAAATTCTGAATATAAGTAAATTAATAACATCATAGAAAAACAATTACATTTCCAAAATTTAATTTATATATTTTTTTAATCGGAAGGCAATCTACTGTTCTGAAAACAGCAGAAATACTATTTATTTTCGCTATTTTAAGTCTACTTATATTCAGCAAAAACATCTGCTGATTTTAGAAGGATAGAATGTTATTTGCATTCAACTAAAATTTATTTAAATACAACTAAAATTTTTGTAGATTTAGCAGTTCTTATTTCATCATCCCAATCGTACATTTTTCTTAAGTAAATGGAACAGATTAATTACACAGAAAAAAGTAATTAGGTTTTTTTAAGGAACATTCATATTTAAAAAATATTCCAAACGATTACAAAGGATTTTCGTATCTTTTTTATTCGAATACATATGAAAATATATTACTTTTTATATAAAGGAGAACAAAACTGCAGTTTCGTTTGTTGAAATAATACTTTAAAAAACAAAACGTAGTCGAAATATAGAATTTTCGAACGATTAGATTAAAAATAGTTTTGATAAAAACATTTTTAAAAAACCGGTTAACCGACGAATAATAACCGGTTTTCGGTTTATTCGAATTTAGAAATTATTCGAAACCGGAAGGTTTTTGAAAATTAAAAAAACCGGTTAACCGGTTTTCGGTTACGGTTTTGGACACTCTAACCTGAACTGACTGGAATACACATTATTTGAAGGAGGGGAAGATCTCTGGAGATTTTCCAAAATTGTAAATTATCGCAATTTGGTTTAATATAATCACGCAAACTCACGCACAAAAATTTACTCACGCACGAAAATTTTTTTTAACTCACGCTCACGCACGACTCTCGTGAGTGCTATCATTTTTGCTCACAATCACGCGTGAATCACGCGTCACACGAAAATTTCGGGTCACGCGCCCATCTCTAATTTTCATTCAAATGACAAATAAAAGGTATCGCTTTAATATCTTTTTGGAAGGTATTTTTTAAATGTTTGCAGGGTCATTATGTGCGCTCTTTGTATGACTCAAAACATCAATTGTAACCAGGGATGGAAAATAATAATTTAGTTATAAAAATCAAGAATGGAACTATACTATGGAATTATACTATTCCAACAGTATAATAGCCCTAGAATATGAATTTTAAAAAACCATACGTCAAAAATTGCAAAATAATATTGAAATGCGAAAAAAGGCTTTGGGGTTCAAAAAATTAATTAAAAGATTTACATTCTGCAAACGATGCAAACATTTTTTTTTTTTGCAACTAACCACCAAACTTTGTTTTATGAAATGGGCATTATACTCCGTAGATTATAAATTTAAAAAACCGCACTTAAAAAATTGCAAAATAATAGAGGAACGCGAAAAAAGACTTTGTGGTAGAAAAAAATAATTAAAAAACTCAAAAACTAATTAAAAATCTGCAAAAACACATCTGCACACTTAAAAAATTGCAAAATAATCGCGGAATGCGAAAAAAGGCTTTATGGTACAAAAAATTAATTAAAAAACTTAATCAGTGATTTACATTCTGCAAAAAAATATATTGATGAAAAAATTTTTCCTTTTTGTCCTTAGGTTATAAATTAAAAAGAAACGTACTTAAGAAATTGCAAAATAAAAGCGGAACGCGAAAAAAGACTTTCTGGTACAAAAAATTAATCAGGAAACGTAATCAGCGATTTAGATTCTGCAAACAAATATATTGATGCAAAAATTTTCCTTATTGCAAATTAAATTTTTCGCAATTTTTTTTGCAACTAGCCACCAAACTTTGTTGTATGAAATGTGTATTATAGCCCCTAGATTATAAATTAAAAAGAAACGCACGTAAAGAATTGCAAAATAATAGCGGAATTTGAAAAAAGACTTTATGGTACAAAAATTTAATCCCTAGGTTATACATATATTTAAAAAAACCGCACTTAAAAAGTTGCAATATAACGGCGGAATTCGAAAAAGGCTTTATGGTACAGAAAATGAATTAAAAGAGGTAATTAGCGATCGACATTCTGCAAACGAATATATTGTTGCAAAAATTTCCCTTTTTGCAAATGTTTTTTTTTCGCAATTTGTCCTAAAATTTGCTAATATTTAAATATTTAATTTTTTTTAACGAGCCAAAGAGGAAGCCATTTTTTAGTTACTTACATTTTTAAATGTGTAAGCGATCTAACGTTTTTTGGTATAAGAGCCCGATTAAGTAAGCCTTTTCCATCCCTGATTAACCAGTCGGAGTTCATTCCTGTTCCAAGCCGCATAATATTTTTTCAAATAACAACTTTCAGAGAGTTGCAAGGCCATTGCTGAAAGTTATTTTTACTGCAACTTGGGATTAATAATATTTTTTTTTTTTAAAGTGAAGCAACACTGAACACAACAATTCTTCCTATTAATTAACGTATTGCTTCCTTTGGGAAGGGGATAAAGAAGAAGTAAAAGGTGGTGAAAGATGAATGGCTTCAAATATCTCAACACTGTAATTGCGCGAGATGTTGAACAGTTGTTGCGCGCCATCTGATGGTGAGTTGGCGAACTTTGTTGAAGCTTTTTAGTTCATAGCCCTGTTATATTATTTTACTTCGGTGGGGTTAAGTGCTATGGGAACACCGAAGGAGGACGCTGCGATATGTATGAGGGATAGAAAAAACTCATATATATTACTATTTTTCATAAATTGATGTTGCCTTGGTTTGGGATCGAACCCGCAACCTCACGTGTAACAGTCCGACGCGCTAACCATTACACCACAGCGCCCACAAAAAAAATAATATTTTAATATGTAATTATATATTGTCATATATAACCCCACACATAATTATATATGTGACTGAGGTACTATTATCGAATCCTAGCTCGGGCACAAAAAAAAATATTTTTTTTACTTTTTTTAACTCGATTTGATTTACTTATAAATATTTTTTTTAAAGATCTTAAAAAGACTAAACCATCCAACAGCAGTGTCAACAGCATCTGCAAATTATGTTTTCAATTAATAGTATTTTAAATATATAATTAGATATCGTAATATATAATAATTCCGTTAAAGTTCTGAATTTGAGTTCTTTCATAGCAAAAATGATTTTTTTTGTAATATTTCTACATACAATTTTGGCAATATTCTTATTTTTTACTCCTACATTTTTTTAATACCAACAAAAGAACTTGTGAAAACGTGTTGGATAAGAGTATTTTTTCTAAATGATTACTAAGCTTATACATGTCATACCTTATTTAAAAGACATTTATATTACCATTTTAATAACATGTATATTGTTCTTATTCCATTATTAATTTCGCAAATACAGACTGTTGATATTTAGACTTTTGAGCCATATAAATCGGTGCCGAGACCCTTCAACAAACATTTTTTTTATCTTCTTCACCAAAAAAATTCCGTGAGTGGAAAAAATTTAAGATTTTTAATTTTTGTTCTTTTGCAAGAATGTTATTAATTTATTTTTTCTACATAACTCAGTAACATGAACAATGTTGTCTCATATAGTCAATCATTTTGTATAGCAGTGTGTGGCTGAGTGAGTTAAGTGGCCGACTACAACGCCAGCAATCTGGGTTCAAATCGGCAATTTTTTTTGTTTGTTTTTTTTAATGAAATAAATATTTTTTTTAATTTTTTGTGTTACTTTTTAAATTTGATTAAAATTTAAATAATTCCAAATATATCATAGGATAAATTTTGATATCAAATTATCCAATTCGATCTGCCAAAATTAGCTTATCCGTTTGCATCTAATTGCATCTAAATTAAGCCCATAGTATAGTTTGGGATCTTTCAGGATCTCAATTTTATATTATTGGATATTATTGGATCTCCCAATTTTGAGATCTATTTGGATCTAAATTAATCCTGTAATATATTTGAGGGATCTTATTCGATATTACTGGATGCCCCAATTTTGAGATGAACTTGGATAAGATTAACTATCGATCTATATCAAATGAGATATGATATGCTAGATATAACGTTTTTTTGATCGGGTCCCCAGTACAGTAAGGGTTAAAGATTTTTTAAATAAAAATAATGATAATTATAACATGATATTATTTAGGTGATACTTTTCGGGAAATTGTGCAAAAGTTTGTGAAAACAGCCCAATTCCCTACAATTTTTAAAATAAATATTAATCCTGCGTGGATCAGGTTACACAAAAATAATACTTTTCATCAAGGGGCAATTTCAAAATTTTACAAACCTGGAGTCAGAAGTTAAATAAGCTTCATGGGTTTTTTTGTCCCCAGGACTCTAAGAGTTAATGATTTTTTAAATAAAAATAATGATAATTATAAAATGATAATATTTAGCTGATACTTTTTGGAAAATTGTGCAAAATTTTGTGAAAACAGCCAAATTTCCTACAATTTTTGACAAAACAATCAATTTTCATAAAATGTCCTAGAATGTCCTGGTTAAATTTATTATTTTTTATTTAATTATAACTACTGTATTACATTTCCAAATTATGAATTTAAAAAAATTTAAAAATAACTAAAAAAAGCAGATTTTGCATTTCTATTAAATTTATGGGCATTTTCGGTTCCAGGTTAAAGTGGGTTAATGATATCCGACGGAACCAAAATTCCGTATCTGAATAAAAGCTGTGTTTGTGCGGCAAGCTATCAAAGTTGACTCATGATATCCCCATACAAATTTGACTTTAGTAACGTTGACAGTTAACACTAAACGTTGGCTAATGTCAAATTTATGTGAGAATGACATAAGCTAACGTTGATAGCTTGCCGCACAAACACAGCTAATTTTAAGTACTTTTAACCCTCGAAATGGCACATATTTTGAGCCCTTAGTTCTGGAACATGGTGTTTGGCCAGACCCCTATACATTTACATGCATTTGTATGGAAATAAGGGCTGTTTGCCGTTAAATTTTTTACTAAGATAGGAAAATATTTGTTATATTTTGTGTTTCTATTTCTTTTTACTATGTTATTAGCTACCTGAGGAAGAAAAAATAGACCTGAAAAAATCTTTGGAATGAAAAGGGCAACAATTTTTTTGTTCTATATATATTTCTCTTTATTATGGGTAAAGTAATAAATGTTTATGACAAAATAGAAAATTATTATGAAGAATACATTGATTTTTTTATTCAGAATTTTGCGGAAGGCAACAAAAACATAAATAATCTACTTTTGAATGTTGCTGACAAACAGGATTGTTGCATTTGCAGCAAAAAAAGCGTGTCTTACGGCGTATTTTGTCACCTTGCTGCAGGCAAATTCTGCAATCTTTTTTGGCAGCTAATGTGTCTGGACCACTGTGTGAAGCCACATTAAGGTTTGCTATATTGAGAGGTCTCCCAAAGAACGATTCAAATGCTATACGAGTTGTTGGTTGAGCCACAATGTGCGATTATTGATGCGATTTTCAACGTTGGCCAGTACCAATTGCTTTGCAAGTTTATATAAAACGAGTAAAAAGGTTAAAGTCGGGCATGCCGACTATACAATACCCTACACCAGTCTGGTGTATTGTTTGGATCCGAAATTCGAATGGGTTAAAAAGGGGGTTATGTCAAAATTTTCTATAATGTGAGTCAGCGCACCAAATTTCATTAAAATATCTTAATATTTGCGACCTGCAGTTTGTAACCAAGCCAATTTTGAGGGACCCTTATATGGGCACTAGTTCTAAACATGGACCGATGTTCACCAAAATCAATAGGCTTCGTCCTTGGACCAACATAGGTCTATGTACCAAATTTCATCAAAATATCTTAATATTTGCGACCTGCAGCGTATAAACAATATAATTTTGGGGGGACCCTTATATGGGCACTAGTTCTAAACATGGACCGATGTTCACCAAAATCAATAGGCTTCGTCCTTGGGCCAACATAGGTCTATGTACCAAATTTCATCAAAATATCTTAATATTTGCGACCTGCAGCGTATAAACAGTATAATTTTGGTAGGACCCTTATATGGGCACTAGGTCTAAACATAGGCCGATGTTCACCAAAATCAATAGGCTGCGTTATTGGGCTAACATAGGTCTGTGTACCAAATTTCGTCAAAATATCTTAATATTTACGACCTGCAGCGTATAAACAATATAATTTTGGTAGGACCCTTATATGGGCACTAGGTCTAAACATGGACCGATGTTCACCAAAATCAAACTTGTTCGTCCTTGGGCCATCATAGGTCTATGTACCAAATTTCATCAAAATATCTTAATATTTGCGACCTGCAGCGTATAAACAGTATAATTTTGGTAGGACCCTTATATGGGCACTAGGTCTAAACATAGACCGATGTTCACCAAAATCAATAGGCTGCGTTATTGGGCTAACATAGGTCTGTGTACCAAATTTCGTCAAAATATCTTAATATTTACGACCTGCAGCGTATAAACAGTATAATTTTGGTAGGACCTTATATGGGCACTAGGTCTAAACATGGACCGATGTTCACCAAAATCAATAGGCTGCGTTATTGGGCCAATATAGGTCTGTGTACCAAATTTCATCAAAATATCTTAATATTTACGACCTACAGCGTATAAACAGTATAATTTTGGTAGGACCCTTATATGGGCACTAAGTTTAAACATGGACCGATGTTCACCAAAATCAATAGGCTGCGTTATTGGGCTAACATAGGTCTGTGTACCAAATTTCGTCAAAATATCTTAATATTTACGACCTGCAGCGTATAAACAATATAATTTTGGTAGGACCCTTATATGGGCACTAGGTCTAAACATGGACCGATGTTCACCAAAATCAAACTTGTTCGTCCTTGGGCCATCATAGGTCTATGTACCAAATTTCATCAAAATATCTTAATATTTGCGACCTGCAGCGTATAAACAGTATAATTTTGGTAGGACCCTTATATGGGCACTAGGTCTAAACATAGGCCGATGTTCACCAAAATCAATAGGCTGCGTTATTGGGCTAACATAGGTCTGTGTACCAAATTTCGTCAAAATATCTTAATATTTACGACCTGCAGCGTATAAACAATATAATTTTGGTAGGACCCTTATATGGGCACTAGGTCTAAACATGGACCGATGTTCACCAAAATCAAACTTGTTCGTCCTTGGGCCATCATAGGTCTATGTACCAAATTTCATCAAAATATCTTAATATTTGCGACCTGCAGCGTATAAACAGTATAATTTTGGTAGGACCCTTATATGGGCACTAGGTCTAAACATAGACCGATGTTCACCAAAATCAATAGGCTGCGTTATTGGGCTAACATAGGTCTGTGTACCAAATTTCGTCAAAATATCTTAATATTTACGACCTGCAGCGTATAAACAGTATAATTTTGGTAGGACCTTATATGGGCACTAGGTCTAAACATGGACCGATGTTCACCAAAATCAATAGGCTGCGTTATTGGGCCAATATAGGTCTGTGTACCAAATTTCGTCAAAATATCTTAATATTTACGACCTGCAGCGTATAAACAATATAATTTTGGTAGGACCCTTATATGGGCACTAGGTCTAAACATGGACCGATGTTCACCAAAATCAAACTTGTTCGTCCTTGGGCCAACATAGGTCTGCATACCAAATTTCATCAAAATATCTTAATAGTTGCGACCTGTAGAGTGCGCACAAGATTGCATGGACAGACAGACAGACGGACGGACGGACAGACAGACGGACATCGTTAAATCGAAATAAAAAAAATTCTGAACCGATCGGTATACTATAAGGTGGGTCTACGACCAATATTTTTTGGTGTTACAAACATCAGCACAATCTTATAATACCCTGACCACATAGTGGTGTAGGGTATAAATATGCGTCTTCTTTCTTTTCTTGTATTTTCATCATTTAGCTTACATATAATGTAACTTGCCAATGCCATCACATCAATCATGTTGCAGAAAAACGCGTATGTCCAGCGTCTGGTTGACCGTTTTGTTGTGTAATGAGTTAGCATTTGATCCATCGTATCGACTCCGGCTTTAGTTGAATTATAAAATAAAATTGCTTCCGGTTTCATGGCTACGCCTTCAACATGTTTCGTGTAATGCACGGTTGAAATTAAATTGACTGCCTTATTTTTTTTGGGCACGTAGCTGCAAAGTGCAACAAGATTTTCATGAAAACCAAACACACTTGAAAGAATTGGTCGTCTGGTGCTCTTCATAACTTCCTTAGGAAGACATTTTTTGTTTGCTCGAATGGTGCCAACAAATGCCAGTCCCATAGCAGCAAGTCGTTTAGCGCCGTTCAATGAGGTGAAAAAATTATCAGAAATAATTGTTCTGCCGTTGTTTGCGTAACAATTTGCGAAATACATTAGAACGTTTTCACCTTGATTTATCTCCCGATTGTCTCCTTCCTTTCCAGTGTATAGTTTTCCTTTCAATGGAAACTTAGTCTTAGCATCGCATGCCCACCAAACTTTGATCCCATACCTTGCAGGTTTTGATGGGATATATTGGGTGAACTTTGTGCGCCCACGATACGGAAACAACTGCTCATCGATGGTGATATTTTCATAAGGTTCATAATAATTTTGCAGATTTTCATTGAGAAAATTCCAAAGGTCCCGGATAGGAGCTGCTTTATCTGTTTGCTGTCGGAATGCCCGCGTACGACTATTATCGAAACGAATATATCTGGACAGAGTAATGAATCGTCTGTGCGACATAGCCGCACGGAATATGGGCAGCGAATCAGAACGCCACAATATACTGGAGTCTTGCATATTATTATGGCTGAGACCAGAAGCCAACAAAATCCCAATGAATGCATCTAGCTCAGAGCTTGTCAAATCAATCCATTTTCTTTGGGTAGACTCTGGATGTTCTTCATTCCATTTTCTAATTGATTCTCGCCCATGCCGATTTGTTTCACTAATGATGACGAACGTAATATTGGTTGAGAAAAATAGCTTGAATACCTCAACTGGATTGGTGAGCCTTGTTTTTGTTCCAGATTGAAAACGCATGATATTATGCTGGCGCAAACGAGATGCAGGGGGTTCAGTTTCTTTCCATGTAGTACCGTCTTTACCATAAAAACAGCCTGAGTCGACTTCATTTGCTGCTTCAGCATCATTTCCACTTTCTTCTTCTTCATCTACGTCTTCATCACTATCATAAAGTTCGTTAGGTTCAATTTCCAAATCATTTTCTATGTCTGATGCATCATCTTCTGGCACATAATCAGCAGTGTCGTCACCATCGTTTTCAAAAACATCATCATTTTCATCAGCTTCTACCTGACTTTGAAAATCACGCACTAATGCCTCTGACAATTGGGGTTGCAAATTCGCGCTACGCAAGCGTGTATTATAAATAAATTCGAGTTCATCAGCCATAATATACTAACAACGCAACAAATCTACCTGCGTAAAATTATTCACAAGTTCAAAATTACCGCACAAAAACTAGATTACTTCTTCACTGTTCAACGTTCAATGAATAACTAACTCACAAACAAAATCAGAAGAAAGAAAGAAGGATAAAAGAATAAAGTAAATACAAATTTCCAACTCGTGCCATGTGCTTTGCCTATGCGTTCATACAAAATGCATAGGGGTCTGGCCAGACACCATGTACCAAAAGAAAGATTTTTTATTTGGCTTTTTTGTCCTGTCCCAAGGACTTTTTTTCAATTATTAATTTATACATCGAAACCCAACAATATTTTGGGAGATTACCTGAAATTACAGCCATGTACCTAAAATAGAAGTATGCTAAATTGAAGCATCAAAATGAAATATGTCTGGCCAGAACCATGTGCCACTTCGAGGGTTAATAAATAAGTTAAATAAAAAAGTAGTTTGTGTAAACATTTCGAATTTTGGGAATTTTTAATGGATATGCTATTTTCTTTTTCAAAAATGGGTCAATTTCGGTTGCGATTCAGCAAAAAAATTTAATTCTTCAATTTTGAACCTACTAGATGAAAACTTATCGGTGTAATGAATGAAAATCGACGAAGTGTATTTTAAGGGACAGCATATACATTAGACCACCCATGAAATGTATGAGATTTTCAAAAATGCTTTTTTTTGTTCGCTCCACCGGCAGTTTCTGATAAATAGGGCATAAAAAATAATATGTGTACAAAAGCTGGATCTCTCGGGCGCATACAGGCCAGTCAGTTTGGACTTTTGATCCTAAAAATTATCTAAAAACACTTCAAAGCTTTTCTGCGCCATAACTTCTAAATTTGACGTTTTTTGAAAATATACTATATATAAGCATTTTTATGTATATTAAGAGGATAAACACTTCCCTCGTACTATATTTCTACCAAAGTATGATGTATAGTGAAGTTTTAAGGGGACAAAGTAAAAATTTGTGTGAAGACTTACTTTCAACCTTCGCACTCCTAAAACCCACCCGGGTGGGTTTTTTAGATTTTCAATAATCGATAATTTTACGATTTTTGGTCAAAACAAAAAGTTCTTTCGACTCAGTGACTAATTTTTTTACTTTTATCAGAAACTGTTAAGTTATTTAAGATTCGAATATTCTTTATAATTTTTTTCGTTAGTTTTTCAATTTTTCTACGTTGTCGCCTGTTTCAGAATATTGGGTTTTTATCACTAGCCGTGTTTTCGACTTAACTATATCCGTTAACTCATAAAAAAATTTTAAGTTCGTAGAAACTCGTTTAAGATGAAAACTAACATATGACTTTTCGTATGCACGTTAACTTTCAACACGGATAATTATCAACGTTGAAAACTCAACGTTTACACATTTTCACATCTAACGTAACTTATTCGCGTTACTTCCTAAAAACTTTTGCTGACGTACGTTTGATTATAACGAAACAATTATAAACATAACGTTTTTAAAAATTTTTTGTACTACAATCGGTTTAACGTAGATTTGCTTTAATTACTTAACGTTGATAGGCAAGAGACAAAATACAGCTACTATTTAGTATAAAAATCGTACAGAAAGCATAATTACTTTTTAAAAATATTGTTTTTATTAATTTTTTATTCAAAATACAATAATATTTTGACAAATTTATCTAAAATTTATTATTCATTGTTAGTCCTTTTTTTAAATAAATACTTTGTTGATACAAATTACAAGAAGTTTGAACAAGAAATTATGCATATTTATGCTTATCCTTCACGGTATGTATTGTTAGCCATACTTTCTATAGTTTTTTTTTTATTATTCTTTTTTTCATCCCTTCTGCATTAACCCATTATTTAACCCATTATATGTCGGAGTAAATGCATTTTTTTTATTTAAAATATGTGTAAAATATGAAGAACCAACCCGGGTGGGTTTCAGATAGGGTTATTATATCCCTATAAACAATTTCACTGGAATTCAAGTTGAAAACAAGTTTAATTCCAGCCCTGTTTTCCAGTTTCAAGGCTTGAATACAACTTTAATTACATTTTATTTCAATAGCATACTCCAGCAAAAGGGAAACAAAAATTCATGTTTGAAATATTTTTGTTAAATATACAAATGCTAGAATTTGAAATCGACTTTACTTCAAGCTAAATTTAAAGCACTTGAATTTTTAAAACCTATGTGCTTATTGGGATGGTATTTTTTCGGGAAACCGTAAATTTAGGAGTTATGGCACAAAAAAGCTTCGAAGTGTTTTTAGGTAATTTTTAGGGTCAAAAATCCAAATACTTTTGCAAATTTGGGTGGTCTAATATACAACTACATACCTACATTAGAACGACTCACCTTAGGATAGAAAAAAAGTAAAAAAAAAATGCCCCCCTCAAATTAAAACTTGGTTTGTTTTATGATAATTCCCAAAATATTTCGGCTCTAGCAATGAGATCTCGCGTCTTTTTTTAGTTTTTGTAAGAAATTTGCATCTTAGCTGAAGACAACATATCCAATATGGGTATCATATGAAAGCTTTGAAAGGCGCGTCGAGAGGTATATATAATATGTTCAAGCATATCCTGACATGTCCTCTTTTCAAGGATATTCTATAAAAAAAAACAAATTTTTGATTTTTTTATACGAAGATATTTGTAATTGAAATGTCAAACATACATATCATAAATAATCTATAGTCGATTTAAATGAACACGTGTTTCAGATTTTTTTGAAATTCGCGATTGTTCGCGTTTTATCAGAAATTCAATGTGGTGGAAACAATATGTTCTAAATAGGGCAATATGGATACCAAAACTTGTCTTTTGACTAGTAAATCATCGCTGAGTGAATATAGTTTGGAATTTTGCAAATTTAATACATTTTTCACGGTGCTCTGGACCAAATTTTGATAAAAATTTAGAGCTACCCCAATTCAAAAAAAAAAAATTATGAAATTTTTGGTAAGTTTATTATTAAATAAAATATTTTATAGAAATACGCGTGTCTGTAATTTTTTTAAGAAAAGTCTAAATATAGGCGGACCCTAAATAAAACTTAATAATACGTTTTTTCGCGAAAAAAAATTCCGCCAAAAAAGCGCGTGTTCCATTTTTTTATGTTAAGTTGCATTTTTATCCTAACATCTACTGGAAACTGATTTTCAATTATTATTAAAATTTTATAAAAATTTTTTTCGCGAAAAAAAGTTAATCCGCCAAAAAAACGCGTGATGGATTTTTTTCTGTTAAGTTGCATTTTTATCTTACATAAACTACATACTGAATTCAAAAGCAAATTGCAGTCATTCAAAAGTTTTAACAAAACTTGGTCCAGAACATAGTGCAAAATGTATGAAATTTGCAAAATTCCATACTATATCCACTTAGCGATGATTTACTTGTCAAAAGAAAAGTTTTGGTATCCATATTGTGCTATTTAGAACATATTGCTTGCACCACATTGACTCTCTGATAAAACGCGGAAAATCGCGAATTTCAAAAAAATCTGAAACACGTGTTCACTTGAATCATCTATAGATTATGTTATGTAAGTTTGCCATTTAAAATACAAATATCTCCGTACAAAATCTGTTTTTTGTTAGAATATCCTTGAAAATAGGACATGTCAGGATATGCTTGAACATGTTATATATACCGCTGGACGCGTCTCTAAAAATCCTTTCATATGATACCCATATTGAGTATGTTTTCTTCAGCTCGTGAGATCTCATTACTAGACCCGAAATATTTTGGGAATCATCATAAACCAAACCAAGGTTTATTTTGAGACGGGCATTTTTTATACTTTTTTTCGTGAGTCGGTCTAACATACATTATATTCAATATAAAATTGAAAATTTGGGATATGTATAAAAATTTAAAATTTTCAAATTTGCGGTTCAAAATCTTAATTTTTTTTACAGAAAATTATATATCTAAACGGACTATCTAAATCATAAAAAAAAATTATCCGTTTTTTTATTACTATTTTTAATTTCACTAAACTTTATAAAATTTTAGGTTTCCCGCAAAAAAAGTGTTATTAGTATCATTCCATATTAAATGTATACAAAAATAGAAGTTTTTGGACATGACCCCTTCCGATTTTTACAAAACTTGGTACATATGTGCATTCTACTAATTATCACGATGTTAAGTAAATGTAATAACTTTTTTTCCAAATTAATTTTGGTACGCGTTCTATCGCTGTTTTTAGTTGACTTTTTTCAGTAAATTCTTTTAAAATACATGATGTTCAAATGATTACAACTTTTGAACGCGTTATCCTATTATTATAAAATTTTCAACTACACTCACAATATATTTTCCATAACCGATTGAGGTTTATTTGAAAAGTAATAGGTAAAGTTTGTTTTCAATTGAAGAATCAATTAAAATACATTGAAACATATTGTTTAACTTTTTTTGTCAACCAATAAAAAACAAACTACTAAAATATATGTATCGTCTATAGGAGTTGCTATTTTCAGTCAAATATTCTATTTTTAGATTTCTATTTTTATAAAAAATAATTTAAATAATTTCGTTGTTTTCTGTTTTAAAACAAAAAAATCAAATATTTTCGGTTTTCTTTTTTGTTAAAATAGTTTGTTTATATACAAAATTATTTCAATTCAAATTACAAGAAATTCTTTACTCATACACACAAACATAGCCAATAAAAATATGAATATGAACGTGTCTGTTGTGTATGGTGTAGTGTTTTGAAAATCTAAACAAAAAAAAAACTTTCAAATGTGAAAAAACAAACCACAAAATCGTTTTTTTTACGTTTTGTCAGTTAAAAATTAATAATTGTTTTAATAGACTTTTCAATTATTTGTATTTCTTTTATGGGTTGTTTAAACAATGTTTGAAAATAAATAGCAAAATGGTTTGAATATAATGAAAAATCAGTAGTCCTTTTTTTAATTGTGTTTTCAATTAATTTAATATGTATTTTAGGTCGTTTTTAAGGATAAAATATTGTGAGTGTAGTAATGCCTATATTATCTACTTTCAAAATAAATTGCAAAAATAAATTATGTAATGCAAAAAGGATAATATAATTTGAAAAATATCCTTAATATGCAAATATCTCAAAAAACCCATCTTTCATTTTTTTAAATTGTTGAAGCAGATAACTCAATATTTCAGCTACAGACTGTGAAAATTTCAAATTCGAACGCCAATGGGTTCAAAGAAAAACGCTATTTTTTAACAAAGTTTTTTGAATTTTCACAAATAAACATAACACTGCATGACAAAATCTTGACTTTTAAAAACTAATAGAGCTCTGACCATCAATTCTATATATTTTGGACATGCTGATTACAATGGCGTACTATACTTTTCGATCTAAGGTACATATTTTCCGCGTAATGCCTTTAAAGTTTAGCGGTTTTCCATTTAGTTTTTTATATACAAAAATTTTCAAATGCAATCAATATAAATTTTTTGTTTTGAAATGTAGGCACAGGACCTTTATTCGTATTTAGGCTTAAAATTTTATGCATAAAACTTGATACTAAAACCACGCTTCGCATTTTGTATGAGTTTTTACGGTTTTAGCCAATTGAATCGCTGAAAGCAAAATCGGCCTTAATACTGATATGTCTTAGTAAAGAAGCAATTACTTAAAAGAGAATATTTCAACAAAAAAAAAAATGTATTCAAATATAGCGGCCTATACGTTAAAATCTGTTCTTTCAAGCAAAACAGTTTCCATTTGCAAAAGTTATCGCAATAAACACATTTTTTTCTAAGGTTAGTATCGTACTAAAGACATTTAGTAAGAAATGTATTTATTGCGAAACTTTTTGCAAATGAAAACTGTTGTAACGTGCCGTTACAAATAATCTACTTATTCATATACCTAATGGAAATGCTGATACCCCTAACCAAGAATATATTTTCGCTTGAATGGGCAAATATTCTTGTAATTCTTATTAGGTTAATAAAACCTATTACTTATAATGGAAAAGTTGTAGGGCCTAAGGAGAGCTTGAATCTAGTTGGAGTTTTACTATACACCGTCCCGTGGCCGAAGTATACAAGAATAAGCCCGCCCGATTACAGTTCCCAAATTAACCCGACTCACCTGCCTACTATTCTCGTGAGTCACTAATCGTATTTACCATATTTCCTCGTTTCCCCGAAATAACCCGACTCACCTGCTTACTATTTTCGTGAGTTACTTAGAACTATTTACTAATCGTATTTACCATATTCCCTCGTTCCCCCGAAATAACCCGACTCACCTGCTTACTATTCTCGTAAGTTACTTAGAAATATTTACTAATCGTATTTACCATATTCCCTCATTTCCCCCCGAAATAACCCGACTCACCAGCTTACTATTCTCGTGAGTTACTTAGAAATATTCACTAATCGTATTTACCATATTCCCTCGTTTCAGTGTTACCATATATTTTTTTAGAAAAACTGTAAATAAAAACTGTTTCTTTATAGAAAAACTGTTTTTCGAAAAAATTTTAAAAAATCAGAAGAAATTCTGGGATCCCGAAGTATCCTGGGACTAAAATATTATCCCAGGGTATCAATTTTCAAAATATCGAGATTTGATTATTTAATTGCCTTTGACATTTATAGTAGTCGACTTTTTACATAGCCTCCTAATAGAACTTTTTTTTAAGAATTTTTTTCTCCCAGGTCCGAATCTAAAGTTAAAAAAAGTTTACCGAATCACACTTCCGAGATTAACCCCTGACTTAGGATATAATACTTTACCGGTCAATGTAGTACTTCAAAATATTCTTTATTGATTTGCATTCCACATAAAATTGACTTTCATTTGATTGTCGGGAATTGTTTGTTTGCAAAAATTAAGTTTTTTGGAATTGTCCTTGATCATAATTGAAAAAATAGTAGTAATTTGTTATCCAGAATTGGCAAATATTTACTTTAAAAAAATCAATTTTGGCCTTTTTTGATGAAATTTTTATTTTTCAAAAAATATAAATTTCTAAATTCTAAATGATCTGAAAAGTTCGGCTAAAAAATGTCCGTGGGTCTATGGCGTGTCAGATATGGCTTAGACAATTTTATTCCGTGCTAATTTTTTATGAAATTTGTTATAAAAATGTTTTGTTTTTCCAGTAAGCATATTTTGTAGTTTTATATTGGCATTTTTAAATTTATTTATGTTTCGATTTGTACCTAATTTTTGACAATATGAAAGTTTTATTGTAGTTTTTGGGTCATAATAACCACTTTATAAGTTTATAAATGGCTTATAAGACAAATATTTTATACAAAATTCATTTTATAAACGTGTTACAAAGTTTTCAAATTATTATGCATTAGCACTTTTATATTTTAAATCTTAAGTTTTAGGTAAAGAAATTGTAAATTAAACAAATGTGCCGATCTAATATGAAAAAACTCTAAAAAAATCCATTAATTTAAAAAAAAAACTGTTTTTTACATGAAAAAACTGGAAAACTGTTAGGCATCCAAAAAAACTGTAAAAAACAGTTAAAACTGGCTATATGGCAACACTGCCTCGTTTCCCCAAAATAACCCGACTCACCTGCTTACTATTCTCGTGAGTTACTTAGAAATATTTACTAATCGTATTTACCATATTCCCTCGTTTCCCCGAAATAACCCGACTCACCTGCTTACTATTCTCATGAGTTACTTAGAACTATTTACTAATCGTATTTACCATATTCCCTCGTTTCCACGAAATAACCCGACTCACCTGCTTACTATTCGCGTGAGTTACTTAGAAATATTTACTAATCGTATTTACCATATTCCCTCATTTCCCCCCGAAATAACCCGACTCACCTGCTTACTATTCTCGTGAGTTACTTAGAAATATTCACTAATCGTATTTAACACATTTCCTCGTTTCCCCGAAATAACTCGACTTACCTGCTTACTATTCTCGTGAGTCGCTTAGACATATTTACTAATCTATCTACAACATCTCCTCCTTTCCACGGAATAACCCGACTCACCTGCTTACTATTTTCGGGAGACACTTAGAAAGATTTACGGGTCGTAATTCAATACCTAACCAGTGACAGAGCGATCAACGTTTGGAGGAACTGCAACCACTGCCAGAGTTGCCGAAGAACATCCTGTGCACCGAATCGTCGAAGTCGTGTAAGAAATAACAGTCATTAGATTAAGTAATTTAAGTAGTTTAAGATCGTGGTAAATAAAACTGTGTGCGATACAGGATCGTACAATTGAATTGAACAAAATAAACGATTGCTGTTTTATTTCAAAGGAGGCAGACCTTTGACGAACCTGGACAAACTGAGTTTTACCCCGGCCGAATCAAAACTGCATCACACTGTTTTGCTTGAAATTTTGCAAAAACAGTTTTTAGAGGTCATCCCATGTTATACTAAAAGTTGGACTTTGGGGACAACTTGGAAAGCTATACTGCCATATAATATTTTTGAAAAGTTGTAATTTTAACGTATAGACTGCTATTAGGGTTTGGGGTTCGGGAATTCCCGGGATATCCCGGGAATATAATGTATTTTTCCAGGGAAAACGGGAAATTTTAAAAATATTAAATCGTTTTTGTTTAGAATAGGATTTTTTAATTTTAGTTATAAAAGACATTTTAAATACCAAAACAAGAATGTTATTAATTAGAAATTTATTAATTCAGTTCGAGGCCAATTGCCTTATTATGAATTAACATAAGTACTTTTTTCAAAAACTGCTATTTTTCTTCATCAGGATACTCTCCCGACAAATACTTGACAGAGGTTTTGCTTTCAAAACCCTCTACACTTTCAGGAATGAAAACACGATTGTTTCGGGGATTTTCCAGGTCCCCTTCATCAGTTTTCTTTAGAAAGTGGTGGCAGTAGTGCAATGCAATTTGAACAATTTTTATTTTTTAAATAAAAATTAAAAGCCAACACTTTGACAATACTCACAGTACGGAGAAAATGTTTTTGTCTCTTGTATTAACAAGGAAGAAGGGTAAAATTTGTATTTAATTTATACCGATGGTATGAAATACAGAAACGAAAAATTTTCATAATATTTCTATTGTTGGCTATGCTTTGCAGAAGACTTCGAAAACATATTTTATTGTTTGCTCCATTCCCATTTTGTTAATGTAGCAGACTACATTTAATATGAGATTTTGATGCTTCAAATTGCATTGCACTACTGCCACCACTTTCTAAAGAAAACCGATGAAGGGGACCTGGAAAATCCACGAAACGACCGTCTTTTCATTCCTGAAAGTGTAAAGGTTTTTGAAAGTAAAAACTCTGTGAAGTATTTGCCGGGGGAGTATCCTGATGAAGAAAAATAGCAGTTTTTGAAAAAGTACTTATTATGTTAATTCATAATAAGGAAATTGGCCTCGAACTGAATTAATAAATTTCTAATTAATCAATTTAAAAAGGTGGAAAAAACAATTTTTATTTTTTAAATAAAAATTAAAAGCCAACACTTCAAAAATGTTATTGTTAAAATCTTATAAAAAGGAATCAATTTCTTTGACACACAAAAAAAAAATCGTTTCCAAGTAATTAGGAGCATTTAAACTAATAAAGATTTTTCGCATAACTTATTCAAAATTTAAGTAGTAAAACCTAAAAACTTGGTAAAATCTTTAAAAGAAATATGAACAAAAAGTTTTGTTTCTTACAAATAATCGCCCTTACTATCAAAATTTTTCAAATGTATATTTTAGTTAAAGTCGATTTTGTTAAAATATTGGGTGGTAGTATACCTTGACTTGGTTTATATTTGGAGCATTCTGATAGGTTAATTTATTTTCAACCAATCAAAATGTTTGAAAATATAAATATATTTGTAGGGTTTTCATACACAAAATGAACAAAACCGTATAATTAAAAATAAAGTCAACTTTAAATTTAAAATAATCCTTTATATTAAGAGACTATAATTTTATAAGAAACGTTTTCATTAATAATTGTGATATTTTCAAGTAAGTTTACTAATAAATATATTATTTTATATTAAAG
This sequence comes from Leucophora obtusa, assembly GCA_949987735.1. NCBI lineage: Eukaryota > Metazoa > Arthropoda > Insecta > Diptera > Anthomyiidae > Leucophora > Leucophora obtusa. Next base: position 161,934,995 of record OX465295.1, on the reverse strand, counting down.
AATAAAATGTCAGGAGTATGGAAATACTTTACAAAAAAGGACAATACAGCGCAGTGCAATATTTTCCCTAAAAGACAAATGCTAAACGGAGGTAGCTTATCCGACATCTTAGCCATATCCGACATATAAATTTGGTTCACAAAAAAAAAAATTGATAGTCAGGCAAATTCTCTTGAAGAAAACTACAACTAACAAGAATAACGTTCCAGCTAACATTAGCAAATTACCCAAAAAAAAAGTGTAAGCTGTATAGGCATTAAAAGTTTTATGGTAGGGCAAACATTTCCTGAAATGGTATCAAAATTAGCCGCATTCGGCGGAATGTGAATCCGCAGCATAACTAGATTTTGGTTTATTCGAGAAAGTTTTTATAATAAAAACATGGCTTTGCCAAAAAATGAAACCGATGTAAAGAACATTATATTAAATTACTACAATCATGTAAAAAATATCATGATAAAAGAAATATCGAGCAATATTTCTAACAATAGGAGATTTACTATAGTCTTAGATTAATGGACAAGAATATCATAAAGGAGATATTTAAACATATGCATAAACGGAAATAATTCATTTTATAACCTGGGGTTGGCTTATATATCAGGAAAATATAATGCTGATGAAATAAGAAGAATTGTACACACAGAGAACGGATTCGTTGTATCAACCGAATTTGCCGCCAACCGAATTTTGGTAGTTACATGTACTATCACATTATTCGGTTGGTGCTACAGATATTTTCAGTTACCTCAACTATATTTTCGAATATGAAAAAGTTGCCCCAACCGAATTTATTCCCTATTCAGTAGACCTGACCGCATTTAATAAAAAATTCCTTTCAAATGAAATGAAAACTGTTTCCAATATTATTAAAATTATTTTAATATCCTAAAAAATTAAAATATTTTAAATATAATACAATAAATATACACAAATATTATCAACATCCTTAGATTTTGAGGACTTTTTCTTACAGAGAAACTATAAGATTATTAAGAGTTTCTTCTACAGTCAAATATTCACATTCTAAGGAATTTTTCTAATTACTTATATAGGAAACAGTCCTTAAAACCTGAGGGATTTTCACTAAGGAAAAGTTCACAATATCTAAGGGTTTTATAAAGGAAAACATCTTTAGAATCCAAGGTTTTTCCCAAATGAAAAATTCCTCAGAATCTTGGGGTTATTATATTAAAAACAGTTCTCATAATTTGACAATTTCTCCACAAAAAGTCCTTAAAACCTGAGAGATTTTCTATTATTAAGGTCTATAAACTCTCAGGGTTCTTCTGTAAAATTGTCATCAAAATGTGTCGGAGAAGGGCTTTTAATTCTGTTGATTTTTCTTTACAATACAGTCCTCGGAATTCTTCTCATTGCTGATGGAATTTTTCTTCGTGAATAAACTGAGCAAAAAGAGACAAGCATTAATACATGGATACCTTAAATAAATATTATCTGTGTTTTACCATATATTGTTGATCATTATTTTGTGTGAAATTGTAAAATTAATTTTTCCAATTTATTTTTTAGAGAACCTTTTTGTTGTTTTAAATAAATATACTTATACTATAAATGTGGGATTAAGGAGTATATTAACGGACAGACATATTTGGCAACACTGACATACCAAATTTTACAACACAGACGGACAATGGAAAAGATGACAAGAAGATGACACAAAAAAATAGGTAGTCAGTCGTTGTGAAACCATTTAAATAACAGGTTGTTGAAGTTGTAAAGTCGGAACAAAGTTGGACAAAAGCGACATTGTAAATGTGAAATATTAAAGTTGTTCGGACGGTTATTTTATATCAACATTAATTAACTCTACTTTCTAATAATATTTTTAATAAATAAAACAATTGAATTCAATAAACAAACATTTCAAATTTTATGAAAATATAACAAAAAGGCTCAACTAAAGTGTTTTAATTATATTTTCCCTACATTTGGGGGCTCGTCCTATGCTAGAAAAAAGAAGTATTAAAGCATTAAAAGTGATCTTAATTTTTTTTAAATAAAAGTTGTTAAACATGATTTTGATTTTATAATTGTTACAAAATGAATATTTGCTAAACGTGGGCAAATAAAGCTATATAAAAAAAAAAAAAATGTGATAAATTTCATTGTAACGGTAAATATAAACGGTATCAAAAAATTCTTTAATAAGTTGAATGTTAAATATTAACTCCGCCTATAAAATAATATTTGTAATTCTCCTTAAATCAAAGACAAAACCAAAGTTGAAAAGTGAAACGTAAAACAATCGCAAGAAAATATTCCATATTGAAAAAAAAGTAGATAAAATATGCAGTGAAGAGAGTTTGAATATTAAATTGAATAGAAAAAGAAATAAAGATGAGTTGAATTGGAATAGAAACGTTCTGAGAAAATTATTTTAATCTCTTAAACTACAAAATACGATTTATAATCAAAACCAACCAACTCTTTAATATTACATACTTAAAGAGTATGGGAGACGACGAAAAAAAAGCGCAGACACCTTCAATCAAAACCGAGTTGGAAGTTCAAAACAAAAAATTAGAAACAAAAGAATTAAAAGAAAAGACAAAATCAAATAAAAACAAAAAAATTGAAACAAAAGATTCAAAAGAAAAAACAAAATCAAGTGATCGAAAAAGATTAGAAGCAGAGGAGGAGGACACAGAAAATAAAGATCAAAATAATAAATTTGAAAATAAAAAGTTTGAAATAAATCTCCAAAATTCTGTAGATCAAGACACCAAAGTGGCAACAAACGAATTAAAAGAAACAAGTGAATTAAAACAAATTTATCAAAACAAAAACGTAGAAACATTTAACAGTGAGGTTGAAAGAAAACAAATCGGAATGTCGGAAGATAGTGAAACGTTTTCTAATGTGATATCGGTTGCAAATGTGGAAAAAACTATTCCTATATTTGAAGGTGATACCGGAATGACAATAGATATGTGGCTAAAAAACTTTGAAGAATATGCGCTAGCATATGGTTGGACAGAGGTACAAAAGTTTGTATTTGCCAGAAATAAAATGAAAAAATGTGCCGATTTGTTTTTACAGTCTGTTTCGGTTTGTGATTACGCTACATTAAAACAACTTTTGTTGGATGAATTTCATAGAGATTATACAAGTGCTGAGATTCATTCACAACTTCGTGAACGTAAGAAAAAAGATGGTGAAAATATACATGAATACGTGCTCCATATGCGTCGAATTGGTTCGTTCGGTACGGTTGATGAGCGTTCAATAATTCGCTATATTGTGGATGGTATTAAAGGAAATCTAGAGTGTAAAATAGGGTTATACAGTGCTCGAAATTATAAAGAACTGAAAGAACAGTACGAAATTTATGAAAGAGTTTATAAAAACAAAAATGAAATTACAAACAAAAATCGCAACAAAACAATAAACAACAATAACAATAAACACAATGTTAAAATTTTTCACTGCTATAATTGTGGATCTACGGATCATAAACGAAACGAGTGCACATTAGAAGGACCCAAGTGTTTTAAATGCAACAGAAACGGCCATATATCCAAAGACTGTAAGGCAACAAGTGCTGTAAACTGTACAATGCACAATGCGCAGCTTAGGAATTTAATAATAAATGGAAAACAATTTAAATGTTTTATTGACGGTGGTGCAGACATTTCTGTAATAAAAGAAAGTGTATTCGGAAAACATTTTAAGACAAAAATTAAAGATTACAATAAAGAAATTACGGGTTTTGGATATGCGGTAACGGTTCCTAAAGGAATATTCGAAGTTAATTCGGATTTTGATGGACTTTGTATTAAACACGATCTCATAATTGTACCAGACAATTCGGTTGATTACGATGTTGTTATTGGTTACGATGTTTTACGTAATATTCGATATTCGTCAGATGAAAACGGTTATACTTTCCACTCTATCATAAAAAACGCCGGTAATCAGGAAATTGAAAAGATTATGAACATTAACGTAAGTCAAGAATCGGAGGTTGTTGCGCCGGTCGACTACGCAAACAAGATTGAAAAAATTAAGAACAATTATACGCCGGTACGTAACGCGATAAGTTCCATTCAAATGCAAATCGTTTTGGAAAAAGAAAATCCAATATACTCATCACCCAGTCGTTTATCACAACCTGAGCAAAAAATTGTCGCAGATCAGGTCGAGGAATGGTTAAAGAATGGTATAATTCGAAAATCAACTTCTCAGTATTGCAGCCGGGTAGTGTTAGCTGACAAAAAAGATGGTTCAAAGAGAATGTGCATCGATTATAGACGATTAAACAAAGTGTGTTTTAAAGACCGGTTTCCTGTACCGAATATGGAGGATTTGATCGATAATCTGTCTGGTTCATCTGTATTTAGCGTGTTAGATATCAAGAATGCATTTTTGCACGTGCCAATTGAGGAAAAAAGCAAAAAGTTTACAGCGTTTGTGACAAACCAAGGAATTTTCGAATTTAATTATGCGCCTTTCGGATTTTGTAACTCTCCAGCTGTTTTCATACGATTTATCAACTCAATATTTCGTGAACTGGTTAATGAAGGTATTATGCAAATTTACATGGATGATATAATCGTTTATTCCGCAGACAATGAAACAGGTATGAAGTATGTAGAAAAAATTGTGAATGTTGCAGCGGAAAACAATTTAGAAATTAATTGGAAAAAATGTAAATTTTTACAAAATCGAGTGGAGTTTTTGGGTATGATTATTGAGAATGGTACAGTAAAACCTAGCGAAGAAAAACTTAAATCTGTAAAAAATTTCCCTGAACCGCAAAATATAAAAGGGATTCAATCATTTCTTGGATTAACAGGATTTTTTAGAAAGTTTATAGAAAACTATTCAATAATTGCTAGACCTTTAACAAACCTTTTGAAAAAAGGTGTTGATTTTTCTATGAATCTGGAAGCTAAGACAGCAATTAAAACGTTAAAAAATATATTGACAAGTCAACCAGTTTTAAAAATTTTCTCCAGAGATGCTAAAACAGAGTTACACACAGACGCGTCAAAATTTGGATTTGGTGCTATTTTGATGCAACAGTTTGATGAGCAGTGGTATCCAGTTTATTATTTTAGCAAAAAAGCGTCGGATTCTGAATCTAAACTACACAGCTACCATTTGGAGATAAAAGCTGCATTTTTGGCCATGAAGAAACTGCGTCATTACCTTTTGGGAATGAAGTTTAATCTTATTACGGATTGTTTAGCATTTCAACAAACATGTAGAAAAGACGATTTATTACCTTCTATATCTAGATACGTAATGTATATGCAAGATTTTAATTATAATTTAAAACACCGGAAAGGAGAACGTATGAAACACGTAGACGCGCTTAGTAGACATTCGATTTACATTGTTAGTATTGAGTCGGAATTAAAATGTCGCTTGCAAAAAGCACAAAATACTGATGAAACTTTAAAAGCGATAATCGATATGTTAAAAATTCGTCCTTATTTAAACTACAAGCTGGTCGGTGGTATCTTATGTAAAGAAATCGAAGGGCATGATGTTTTTGTTGTTCCACGCCATATGGAAAAAGAAATTATAGCTAAAGCACACGAAAATGGACATTTTGGTACAATGAAAACTGTTCATCAGATAAAACAGCATTATTTTATACCACATGTAGAAAGCAAAGTCAACAAGGTTATACAAAATTGTATCAAGTGTATTCTTTTCAACAAAAAACAGGGAAAGCTCGAAGGATTTTTGCAATGTATCAACAAAGGTCACCAGCCGTTATACACGGTTCACGTTGACCATTTAGGACCGATGGATGCAACATCCAAAATGTATAAGTATATTTTTGCTATTGTAGATGGTTTTAGTAAGTTTGTGTGGCTTTATCCAACAAAGTCTACGGGTGTTGATGAAGTAATTAACAAGCTTGAGTCTTGGCGATCAGTTTTTGGCGATCCACAGCGTATTATAAGTGATAGAGGTTCCGCTTTTACTTCAAAGGCATTTGAAGAATTTTGTAATACCAAAGGTATCGAGCATGTTCAAATAACAACAGGTGTACCGAGAGGCAACGGACAAGTAGAACGTGTTAATAGGACAATATTGGCTGTGATATCCAAACTTTCATCTGAAAAGCCAGAGCAATGGTATAAACAAGTTAACAAGGTGCAAACGGCTGTTAATAATAGTTACCACAGATCTACAGGTCGCTCACCATTTGAAGTCTTATTTGGCGTAAAAATGAAAAATGTTAATTGCAGTAACGTCGTCGAAGTTCTTGAAAAGGAGCTAGTAAACGAGTTTTGTAAAGAACGCGAGGAGCTTAGATATGAGACGAAACAACAAATTGAGAAAGCTCAATCTGAATACAAGAAAAATTTTGATCGAAAAAGAAAACAAAATGTTGGTTATAAAGTTGGAGATTTGGTAGCTATCAAAAGGACACAACTTATAGCCGGCAGAAAACTTGCCAACGAATATCTGGGACCGTATGAAATTGCCAAGGTAAAGAGGAATGGGCGTTATGAGGTTCGAAAAGCAGCATCATTTGAAGGACCGAATTTGACAAGCACCAGCAACGACCATATGAAATTATGGCACTATTCTGAAGTTGATGATGAAGATGACAGCTCATCCGAGACGGATTATTAGTCGGATGGCCGAATGTGGGATTAAGGAGTATATTAACGGACAGACATATTTGGCAACACTGACATACCAAATTTTACAACACAGACGGACAATGGAAAAGATGACAAGAAGATGACACAAAAAAATAGGTAGTCAGTCGTTGTGAAACCATTTAAATAACAGGTTGTTGAAGTTGTAAAGTCGGAACAAAGTTGGACAAAAGAGACATTGTAAATGTGAAATATTAAAGTTGTTCGGACGGTTATTTTATATCAACATTAATTAACTCTACTTTCTAATAATATTTTTAATAAATAAAACAATTGAATTCAATAAACAAACATTTCAAATTTTATGAAAATATAACAAAAAGGCTCAACTAAAGTGTTTTAATTATATTTTCCCTACATAAATATACATATATCATTGTTTTTATTGTTTTTCAAATTATTTTGTGAAGATATTGACATTTTGCCGATACCACCGACATGTTCGAAATATTTGGTATTACAATCGAAATTAAGAAAATATTTGAAATAAGCATAACCAAAAGTAGGTACTTAATTCCAAATTGAGGAATTTTATACCTGAATTCGATTGAAATTACTGTCTTATGATTTTACCAACCAACTAATTGAGTAAAATATACATTTACTTGTGTTTTATGTAATTGTGGATACCAAATCCGTACTGATAATTTGTATTTCATCAAATTTGGTTGCAAGTATCACTTTGAGTTAGGTAAAAAGAAATCAATTGGTTGTTGCTGCAAAAATTGTGTTAATAATACAAAATATTGAATGGGACCGTAAACTTTGTGTTCTTGTAAATAAAATTATGCTTTTTTAAAAAAATTATGGTGGTGATGATGGTTTTCTAACCGAATTGTTTTCTGTGTGTAGAAATAAGACAAGAAGAGTTTTATTTGGCTTTGAAAAATAACATTGTGGTCACCATATCTAATGGGCCAAGTGTGATGAAACGGTTTATTTCCGACAGTCCAGTAGTGGGTGCTTTCTGCTGGAATCATGCAATTCATTTGGCAGTACCTGGAGTAATTTACATGAAATCAAATGATCAACATTCTGATATTTTTTACTTTGAATTCTCACTACACAAACTGCATTTGTACTGAAATAGTTTTTTTTTAACAAAAATTATTTATAAAGGTGCTTTTCATTAACAATTTTGTTCAAAAAATATTTACCGGGTAATTTTTTTATTCCCGTTTCCCGGGAAATAAAAAAGTCCGGGAAATCCCAAACCCTAGCTGCTATAGATGAATACGTTTGTTTTGTTGAAATATTTCTTTTGAACCCAATGGCGTTCCAATTTGAAATTTGCACAGTTTGTAGCTGAAATATTAAGTTATTTGCTTCAATAATTTAAAGAAAGTTAATGATGGATTTTTTTCCAAATTTAGGATATTTTTCAAATTGTATTATCTTTTTTGCATTCAAAATTTATTTTTGCAATTTATGTTGAAAGTAGATTATATAAGCATTACTAGGTAAGAATTTTATAACAACCGTATACCGCGTTCAAAAGTTGTAATCATTTGAAAATCATGTATTTTTCACAAATTTACTGAAAAAAAAATCAACTAAAACCAGCGAAAAAAAGCGAAATTAGATGAATTTTACAAAAATTTAAAAATAGTAAATTTCGTGATAGTCATGAGAATCTACAAACCGAATTTTATCCAAATCCAGAGACCTTCTTTTGATGACTGTACCGGTTCATTTTGGAATGATTCAATACTCTTTTCCAATTTTTAAACTTTTCTTCTATTTGGTATATTATTCTAGCATCTTCTTCCCTTTTCTTAATTTTCTAGAGTTTTCTTCCATTTTATCCATTATAGCGGCTAACTTTGCCGTAATGTACATACTGTTTGCCGCTGAACGGGTAAATACCTCCATTTCTACTCAATTCTTGCTTTCGCTGTCCCACTTTAAGCTCTTCAGACATTTTAAAACGTTGGTTTATATATATTTTTTATTTTGCAATCCCACTTCTGACACCAATTGTTACGTTTTTACATTTTAAAAACGTTGGTTTATTTCCGGGTTCTTTTCTATTGCTCACAAAATAACCAATTCTATAGCTGACACCAATTATTACGTTTTACCGTTTATCTCCTTTAGAAAAAACGGGTTGGTGCTCTTTGCAATTAAATTAGCACACCCCCTTTAGTTTGATTTTGAGCTTATACACTTATTTACTTAACACTTTATTGCTTTACAAATATATAACACCCACACAAACTATAAAAACTCTAGTATACAACTAACTTAACGCTATGGTAATACGCGACTTCCACTTCCTTCGTAACGTTCGGTCTTTTTGTACATAGTTTAACCGTCGCACAGAGGAGTATTTGACCCGAAAAGTTGGCCAAAACTATTAAACTTTTTTTTAACTAAAACTTCGGGGTTTTTGACAAATTTGGGTTTAATTTGATAAAAAGAATCCAGCGGCGAATTTTTGGAGGGTTCGTATTTTTTTTGATCCCACGCTCTTTCGTACTTCGCAGAAGAATGCGAGTTTACAAATTTTTTATTTTAATCCTTTTTTGACCAAAGTTTTAAGAAACGTGGATACATATAAAGAAAGAATTTTAGATTAATTTTGTGTCTTTGCAACGCTCCCTAGTGGAAATATTTGGAACTAAAGTCTAAACTTTGACATGCTGTATCTCCGGAACTAATCTAGGTTTTCCCAAAACTAAAATTTTGTATTTTTTGTATAACAAATCTCTTTATATTTTAAGGATCTTTTTAAATATATTTAAATTGATTTTTGAGATTTATTAAAAAAACTTGTTCAAATAGGGAAAAAGCTGCATAGGGAGAGTTTTCTGCATAAATTTCAATGAACTTCCCCATCGCAATAACTCTTTAATCTCATGTAGATAACTCCCTCAATTTATCATTGCAGACCCTACCGTAAACCTAAGGGGCCTAGAGACGATTCTTTTGATGGCCATTTCCCTACTTGGGTCAACGATGATCTATCTTCTCCTAATAGTCCGCCAATGCCGGTAATTCTGCGAAAAGACAATTAGGGGAAAAAGATCCCTAAATATCAAACTTATCGGTTTTTCCATTCTTACCACCGCAAGTGAAAACAAAATCCCCCCCAAAAAAAAAATAAACCAGAAAACAAAAACCAGGGTTGGCAGGCAATACCGCTAAAACACCGTTATCGATTCAAAACCTTTTCAACTAACTACTGTTACCCCTAAAATACCGTTACCGAAATAACCCAAATACAGTTATCTTTATAATACCGCTACCGAAATAACTGAAATACAGTTATCCTTAAAATACCGATACCGAAATAAATAAAATATCGATACCCTTAAAATACCGTTACCGAAATAAATGAAATATCCTTACCCCTAAAATACCGTTACCGATATTTTTAATTTTCTGCTTTTGGTAATTGCACGTGGTTAAATTGTTTCTATTTTTACTCTCGGTTGTGTTTTTGTAAAAAAAATTGCAGGATGCACCGAAATAATTGACTACCGTTATCCTTAAAATACCGTTACCGAAATAACTGAAATACCGTTAACCTTAAAATACCGTTACCGAAATAATCAAAAACCGTTATCCTTAAAATACCGTTACCGAAATAATTAAAAACCGTTATCCTTAAAATACCGATACCGAAATAAATGAAATAGCGTTACCATTAAAATACCGTTACCGAAATAATCTAGATTAGTATTTGCCCTTACCGCTAACCGCATCGTTTCGGTTACCATCCATGACAAAAACAGAATAACCAAACCCACCATCCATACAAAAACATGAAGCACTTTCGTCCCCTGCCAAAGGGACTCATCAGCAGAATTAACCTACTGGTTCCACAGAACTACTCTGGGATGCATATCAACATGATCCCGAAAAATTACCAGAATAGTAAAAAATAACACACCAAATCGCAAATAACACTGTTCAAGTTGTAAAATGGTACTAACGTGAAAACCATATGGTTGTGTTTGGATGAGCCCCCTGACTACTACTCCACCGATGAAAGTGCCAATTTGGCTCATTGGGAAAAATTTATGGCGTTTTTTTGAATTTCGGTCAATTCGTCAATTTTTGACCATTTTCAGCCCATTTAAGTCGCTTTTCCTGTATTCAAAATTTCTTGTGTTATCTTTATACGGCTCACAATTACTATTTCCACCATTAGAACGCACATTTCAACTGAGAAAATCATTTTTCATCGATTTTCCCCATTTTTGTGCTGTTTTTATGCGCTTTTTTGTAGTTCTTGCGCAAACTTATCGACATAATTCTTACCGTTTTTCCTTTTTACAATATATTATGCAATATTATTGCCATTTCAAGCAACTCAACACACTTTTTAAATACAAAAACCATAGTGTTTTACGCTTTTTCGGTAATGTGCGTGGACAATTAAAAGGAAAGTGTACTTTTTTAATTATTTGGGTTTTTTCCGTTGGCTACCTGCATGATTTTTTTACACAAATTTTATTTACACAAACGCACACGAATCAGGTATATAGCCACCCTTAAAAGATTCGCCAATTCATAAGTACCTCTCAGTAAAATATTGAAACTTACGTAGTATTTATAGATGTTCATTGATCGATTTTTGTCAGTCAACAAGTGTCTCCGAACGCGTAAAGTACGATTTTTTTAAAGTGACGAAAAAGTAATAAAAGTATAAATAAAGTTTCCAGTTTGAAGTGATTAATTTTTACGGTAAAAAATGGATGAATGCCTGAAAAACTTCAATCATTACTGTTATATGTGCGGAAAGTGGACCATTATGTCGTCTAAGAAAAAAATTACTGATGAAATTGCAACATTGTACGAGCAGTACTTTAATATTCCAGTGATTCGTAAAATAGCTTGTTCATCGTGTGTAGCACGTTTGTATGATTGGCGAACAGGTCGACGGGAAAGCATGCCATATGGAATACCGATGATTTGGTCAGAGTTTTTTACTCGCAACGAAAACAATTCATTTACGTACTGTAATGATATCGATGGTTTGATGTCGGCCATGAATTACACGTACAATGCGGACCAATGGCGGTTGTTCATCGATGGATCGAAGAGCAGTCTCAAGGCTGTGCTGCTGTATTTCGATAATACAAAAAACTCTGTGCCAATTGCGCTTGCCGTGAAAACAAAGGAAACGTATGATTCCATGAAACTAATCTTGGATTCTGTGAAATACCATGAACATTGTTGGAAAATATGCGCTGATTTGAAAGTGGTTGCACTTATCTGTGGCCTTCAAACTGGTTACACTAAAAATATGTGCTACTTGTGTACGTGGGATTCGCGATATACACCACAGTATCAAAAACGAGATTGGTTACCGAGAACAAATCGTCTAATCGGGCAGCAGAACGTTATCCACGAGGAGTTGGTGCCGATGGATAAGGTATTGCTGCCACCTTTGCACATTAAACTTGGGTTAATGAAGAATTTCATCAAAGCGTTACTGGTGCGTGGAAATAGATTGGCTTTTGGACGATTGGAGTACATTTTTTCACGCTTGAGTGAAGCGAAAATTAAAGAAGGTAAATAAATATTTGGAATTCTTTTTCCGCCAAACAAAGATGAAGTATTCTTGAAAGTTTTTATATAAAATCATATATTTATTTCAGGTGTGTTGAATGGCCCAGACATTCGCAAACTGATGAAGGATGAAGACTTCAATAATGTCCTTCAAGAGGAGGAACTCATCGCTTAGGATAGCCTGAAAGCAGTGATCGAAAAAGTTCTCGGCATTCATCGAGTGGACAATTGGCGTGCCATTGTTGATGATATGCTGCAATCTTTCGAAAACATCGGTGTTCGAATGTCGTTGAAAGTGCATTTCATGCATCACCACCAGGATCACTTCGAGCGTCAGTTGCCGTCTGAATCAGACGAGCATGGGGAACGTTTCCACCAGGTATCAGCACAGTTGGAACACTGGTATAGTGGAAAAAAATTAGATTCACTTTTGGCGGATCTTTCCTGGAATTTGTATAAAGATAACACAAGAAATTTTGAATACAGGAAAAGCGACTTAAATGGGCTGTAAATGGTCAAAAATTGACGAATTGACCGAAATTCAAAAAAAAAACGCCATACATTTTTCCCAATGAGCCAAATTGGCACTTTCATCGGTGGAGTAGTAGTCAGGGGGCTCATCCAAACACAACCATATGGTTTTCACGTTAGTACCACAAATTTCGTGTTAAAAACTTGAACAGTGTAATCATAAAACCATAAATTCAAAATAAATTCGAAAAAAATGGGAGAGGTGAGGTGAGGGCAAATGGCTCCTCATTGGGACAAAGGCGGTGGTGAAGGGTTAAAAATCCACAGAAAGCCCCACAAATGCCCCAGAGTCGCCCATAGAGCGGTGAAATATAAGACCGACCACATTTATTTTTCCTCCTGTCTCCACTCCGTAAGAGGGCTCCCATACAAATATGACATTTTTATAAAATTTGCTCCCACCGCTCTGTCTCAAGGCTGCACCTAGAAGAGTCAAATGTATGACTGACCCCCAATAATTTTTTAACCCCAATATTTTCTCGAAATATATCTACCCTCTGTCTACAACCCTTAAGGCGGTCTCCATACAAATTTTTATTTTTTATTATTTTTTTATGAGATTAGCTCCTACCGCTCCCATGGTGCCTCCTAAAGGGAAGGAATGTAAGACTGATGTCCATGAATTTTCCCCATCCAACATTTTTTCCGAACATATCTACATTCTGTCCCTAAGGGGCTCCCATACACAAATGACATTTTTACAAAATTTGCTCCCACCGCTCTAACTGTCCTAAGGGTACCACTTCAACTCCAACATTTTCTCGGAACATATCTACCCTCTATCTTCAACCCTTAAGACTGACCCCATATACATTTTTTATTTTTCTATAATTTTATTTTTTATGAAATCAGCTCCTACCTCTCCCATGGTGCTTCCTAGAGGGGTGGAATGTAAGACCGACCTCCAATAGTTTTCCCCATCCAACCTTTCTTCCGAACATACCTACTCTCTATCTCTACTCCCTAAGGGGGCTCCCATACAAAACTGGCATTTTTATAAAATTTTCTACCACGGTTTTAACTGTCCCAAAGGTGCCCCTAGAGGAGTCAAATGTATGACTGACCCCAATATTTTTTCAAACCCAACATTTTCGCGTTCTTTAATAGACATAGATTATTTAGAAGATTTTCAATTAGATACATATGTATATGCCGAGAACATTTCTATAAAATATACAGTGGCGAGCGCTATTGAGTATATGTCAGTAATTGACGAAACTTATAAGTTCAGGCATAAAAATATCAGACATGGGGACTAAAGTATAATTTTCTGAAAGCAAAAGTTTCGCTTAATCTAAATCTGGCCTTAGAAATGTCCTTCCGTATCAGACTTTCGAGCTATATAAATCGGAAAAACTTAACTTTTCTTCAAAATATTTCGAATCGTATGTTTCCTCGAAAAATATTTTTAACAATATTCGTAACGGCATCGGAATATACTACTCTTCCTCTTTAAGATGAGTTTTTAGTTTTTTTAAAAAACTGTTTTAAAACGAAATATTATGTGCTTTCAAACAGGAACGAACACAGACCAAGTCCACTCCAGTATCACACAAGAGATACAAAAACTGCTGACCATAACATCCGCACACCATACCACACACTCGCGAGAAAAAGCAATAACATTTATTCAACACACATACACAATAATATACAATATTTAGTTCCAGAAATAAAATTAAAATGTCAGAAACCTACCCCAAAAAATTTACACAAAAGCACACGAAAAAACCAATGAACAGACATCACAATCAATTTGACAGTATTCAAATATTTCCTAAAAACCAGCCAAGAAAACATGATCAACACATCCACAGCACCTGAGAGCGATACCTACCGAATGGTGGACTTGTACATTAACTTTATATAATCATTCGCCCAGTAAAATCCACTGATGAAAATAATTTTTCATTCAATTACAGTTGCAACCCAAAAAAACTTTGTGAGTTAATAGGCAGTGTTAGGGGGTTATTTTGTAATACGCAACGCCTTGCGTTGCGTTGTTTTCCATACAAATTGTTTTTGTAACAATAACAATTTACACATAAATAAACGCAACGCAAGGCGTTGCGTTTTAAAAAATTACCCACTTAATCCCCAAACAAAAGTTTATGATTCACAAAAAAATATGAGAAAAAGTGCCTGATGAGCAAAAATTAAAAAAGATGAAATTTTCAAAAAACCACCAAAAAATCATGGCGCAAACTTGCGCAAACTATTTTCTTTTGTTTAAAAAAAAGATTTAAAATTTTTTTTTGGTATATAACGTCTTTACTACAGTCACTATCTTGGCTTTTAAAAACCTTTTTATTTTTTGTTTTTGCAAAAAAAGAGTATAAAAAAAACATTTGTTTAATTTTTGAAGGAAGATACAATTTAAGATACAATTTTTTGAAAATTGGTGAAAATATCTATTGATCAAGTATTTCAGTGAAGAAAAAATCAATTTAAAAACTCCATTCGTTCAGTCATAAAAAATATCACATAAATCTCTTACAACAGAAAAAAATTAATAAAAACGGATGAAATTTTCTTCACTTTCCTGATTTCAACAGTGTCCCGGAACTACAAATCTCAACTTAAAAGCTTGAAAATTTGCAACATAATGCAGAATTCCCTATCCATCTGTGTACTTTCCCAGGTGGAAATTATGTGTGGTAACAAAAAAGAAGCACTGGCAAAGCGCAAGTAGACCGCGGTCTTACAAAAAGCTGGCAAAGCACTAAATTTGGACGCCTTCCCAACGCTTTAAAGCACTTGTTTTCCTATAACATTATTTTGTTTTTGAAAAAGAAACTCCAAAAGAGTGAATATTTAAATAATTTTTGACTCCACAATACAATAACTCCAAGAATCGTCTATTTTTAGAGTAATTTAAAATTCTTCAGTGATGAGGGTTCATAATTTGGTGGCAGGGAAAACACTTGATTTTTATGTTTCTTGGTGCTATCTCAATACTTTGCAAAGCATTAAATAGATCGGTGTTATCATTTGGGTGTCAGGAAAGCACTTTAATTTTTTTATTTGAGCGTTGGCAAATCATTTGATTTTTATGTTTATGGGTGCTTTCCCAGGGTTTGGTAAAGCATTGGCACCACCGTGGAACGGTGTTATCATTTGGGCGTTGGGAAAGCGCTGTTAACAAGCACTCATACCACCCATTTCGGTGCTTTGCCAGTGCTGGCCCCTTTGTAATTTTCTACCTGGGTTGTTTTTTAGATTTCTTGAAATTTATTTTTGCCTTTTTGGCCAGCTTTTTGGGTCAAATACTCCTCTGTGCGTCGTGGATGTAGAACACAGGAAACAATTCCAGTGCTTCTAAAATTATAACACTTATGTTATTCATAACAGAGCACCCAACTACTTAACATTATACTGATTATACCAGGGTTGGCAGGCAATACCGCTAAAATACCGTTATCGATTCAAAACCCTTTCAACTGACTACCGTTACCCCTAAAATACCGTTACCGAAATACCCGGAATACCGTTATCCTTAAAATACCGTTACCGAAGGAACTGAAATACCGTTATCCTTAAAATACCGATACCGAAATAAATGAAATATCAATACCCTTAAAATACCCTTACCGAAACAAATGAAATATTGTTATCCCTAAAATACCGTCACCATTATTTTTAATTTTCTGATTTTGATAATTTCACGTGGTTATTGAGTATTTTTTGTACATTAAGTTGATAAATTGGTTCTGTTTTTAATCTCGTTTGTTTTTTGTAAAAAAAAATACGAGTTGCATCGAAATAACTGACTACCGTTACCCTTAAAATACCTTTACCGATATAACTGAAATACCGTTAACCTTAAAATACCATAACCGTAATAACCTAAATATCGTTATCTTTAAAATACCGTTACCGAAACAACTCAAATACCGTTATCCGAAATAATAGCGTTACCCTTAAACTACCGTTACCGAAATAACCTAAAATATCGTTACCCTAACGATAACCGCATTCATTTCGGTTACCATCCATGGATTATACTTAAATGCAGTGCTGCCAGTTTGAATGGTTTAGTAAATCCCGCCTCGGGATATATTTCTTCCAAAATTTCAGAATTTTCTATACTAGACTAATCCAATTCCGTCACAATATTATGTTATATATCAAGGGGGGCACGGATTTTTCACCGAGGGCCATATTGTGGGTTTTCATAAATTATAAAGGGCCGCACTATACATTAAAAATGTAAAATGACAAATCTTTACCTTAAATGAAACTAATATTTTATTTTATTTTTCATGTAAGAAAAAAATCTGTTCTCAAATCCATTCTAAAACTGTTTCCACAAGAACTCATTGCAAACTCAACTTTTTTCAAATTCTGTTTTAATATTTTTTAATTACATAAGTAGAATTAAACGTTTTTGGAAAACATTTTTCATATTTTTTTAATTAAACTGCGGTGTCGCGGAATCGGCCAAAGAAAATTTAAAACTCAACGAGTTATAAAAGACTGAATATTATTCCGACAACAAATACATGTACAAAGAATTATATCCTTCATTCGGGTTTTAATTTAATAATTTCGTTGCGTACAACAAAAAAAATCTCGCCCTTTAAAGGAACACTATGCACTAAAGGGTAAATTTAAACGAAGATTACAAACCTAAATATTTAGTCAGTAACTTGAGTGCTTTTTGATGAATTAAAATGCCAACTTTTTCAGTTCTAAATTTAAGACCAATGCGGTGCAGTATTATAGTCAGCACAAAGTACGAATTTTAATAACACTTTACTTCGGTAAGAAATTTTCAAACAAAGTTTCTTACTAAAGTAAAATCTGAGTTTACGATCGTGCTTTGTGCTGACGTTTTATAGTCGTCCACCGAACAAAAAGTCTGAAATGGCTACTGAAAATGTTGATGTTATTACTGGAAATTTAACTATTTTGAGCCGTGCGGTATATTCTGTAATTTTAGCAACGCAATTTACTGATTTGTAGTATAAAGAAATTACTGGAAAAAATTAATAAATTTTAGTAAAATTGTTTTAAACTGTAATCTAGAAATTATTGCTGAAATTATTCGAAGAAAAACTTTCATCATATTTATAAAAAGCTTCATAAATGTGATGAAAAACAAAAATTAAACTTGAAAAATGTGACAGTTTTTTTAAATACAAAATTACATGTCTTTTAAATTTGTGACAAAGTAGTTGTCAATATCGACAGTAGCGTAAAAGATGTTGAATTTATTTTGTAAAGAATTAATTGCCAGTTTCATAGTCAGAAATAAGATCGATTTTTGTCTTAATTACTTTTTAAGTAAGAAATTTCTAACTAAACTGGCCCTAAGAGTACCCAGCAAAATATTGGTAATGACACCTCATTGCTGTCTGCATTACCAATAATTATATATCATTACCTTTTACATTATTTTGTAATATAAAATAATGACTTCCTAATAACGGTCTATTGTAGTCATTGCTTTTAAATATAAAATAATGACTTACTCACAATAGTTTAAATAAGTACTTTTTACAAGGTTAAATTTTATACATTTATATTTATAACTTGTAAATATGTTTTGTGTTAAAATTTTTATGTCGAGTTCTAAAATTACACACTAGCAAAAACTTTAATTTCTCTGAATGTATTTCCTGAAGCTAATATTATTTGTGTAACTCCTTATTTTTAAGAATCAAGTAAGCAGTCGGATAACCTCTTATAATTCAACTTTTTGTAAGCATGTTTGTAACCACTTATTATTCAGAATCTCATAACCACTTATTTCTCATTTTTTCGTAAGCGAGCGAGTAAGCGTGACTACTTATAAAAACGACCACGCCAAACAAAAATAATGAGTTTAGACGCCTAAAAATAAGTTGTGCGGAGCTATGAATTTCTATTATACATATAACCACTTATTTGGTAATAAAAGATTTTGCTGGGTAATATCAATTGTTCCTTTAAATATCTCTTAAGTAAGAAATTTTCAAATCGATCATAGCCCTGACAATAAAACTGGCCTTAATTTTTTATCTAAAAATTTTCGAAATAAAAAATTTTAAAACATTGCGAAATAAGATATTAAAAAAAATTTTAAATAAAAAAATTATAAATTTAAATTTCAACAATTGCCGCACAAAAATCAGTAAAGAACCGCATGCGGCCCAATGGGCTGCATTTGCCCACCGTTGTTATATATATATTTGTTCCTTTTACTCCTGCAAGGAGCATAGGGCCGCGTTGTTATATATAATCATTTATATTTATAACTATATGACAATAGATCTATCATATCTGATTATGTGTGGCATATATGTTCAACCCTGCTTAGATAACGTTAATTTAGCTTCCATATCATTAACATAGAAATCGTACGTCCCGCAGACATACATACGTTAGTTAATTTCATAAAACACAATATATAAAAATATATGATTGTATATAGTACAACATAAGAAACATATAATTCTATATGGCTGCGCATGACAACACATATATTGACATATTACAATATACCATAAGTTTAAAAGACATGTACACTCAGAAAAGTTCTGCAGTTACTACATGACAGTTATTTGTGTAGTAATGCGGTTGTAGTTATTTTAACTACAATTGCTGTTAATTTACTTAGAGAAAAATTTTTAAATGTTTTTAACAAAAAAACTACAAAAACCACTACGTTGTAGTAACATTTATTTTATGACGTTGTTTTGCATTTTGTTACACATACTTCAATTTTCAAGTATGTGTGTACGAAGCACACAAAAATAATATGGCTCTTGTTTAGAAATTTCTAGTAAAAGAATATGAGAAGAACATGTTTTCCCTTGTATCTTTAGTTATAAAACAACGCTAAAAAGTGAAGACGCGTAATAAGGAAAAAGGTTATTTTATTAAATAATTAAAATAATAAGGTAAGTTTTATAATAAAGAATATATATTTATTTAAGGGAATATTAAAAAATATTGTATTTATTTTCTTTCAGCTCTTTAATATATTCATCACTTTCTACCTAGAGAAAAAAAGGAAGCCAAACAAACAATATTTTATTCCTCACAGACGGACATCTAGAACAATATCTTAATTCTGAACAATAAAAGTGATAAGTGTAAATTTTTTTTTATCAATTTTAAATTGATTTGAGAATAAAATTTTTATTGAATTAATAAATTTTACATTAATTTTTGTGTATGTTATTTTAACTACATTTGCAGTTGTTTATACAGTTTTACAGTAATTTGCATGTATGTTGTTTTAATTGCATTTGTAGTTGTTTTTACTACATTTGTCAGTTGATTTTTAACAGTTAAAAATAACTTCATATTGCAGTTGATTTAAATGCAAATGTAGTCTACACCTTTTTAACTTCAAATGCAGTTATTTTAACTGTCATTTGCAGTTGATTTTACCTACATAATTCCGTGAGTGTATAAACATTTTTATTCGTTTTTTTTAATTTATATTGAAAAAGACATATTGTTTTCAATTTGAAAACATTTACATTAAATACTTATTCCCAAATTTCAACGTTTTTTTTATTAATAATTCCCCAGAGTTAAATAAATTTTCCAAAAATTAAGCAGCAACAGTCCTAGCTAATTAATTTTATACTTTCTTAAAAAAGAGCAAATTAACCCAGCAAAAAAAGAATTTTGCCAGGCTTGCTTTCTTTAGGCGTAAAAAGTAGCATTCTAGCTTACAACACCTAAATTTGGTAAGCTGTAATAAGCAAGAATTCAACATTTTTGAAGTTGTTTAAAAGATCTTGTACATAAGATCCTATTTACATATTTATATCCTAGTGTAGAAATGTTAATTGGATTTCCTTATTTTTTCACTACTAAAATGAAATCCCTTACCTTCTGCATTCTACATTACTTTACAACATAAAATAATGCGTATATGTATTCATATTTGACCGCTGCAGCAAGTAATTTATGATTTATCTAGCAAATATAACATGACGAGATAAGTTAAATGTTAGAGCTTTGACTGGGACTCTGGAATTCCAGTATATTTTATTATAAAAAATGTTAACAATTTCTTTTATTGAAATTTGTTTTAATACTGATAAGCATATAGGTAGCCATCCATTGTGCGATATACCAATAAAAAAGTAATAAGAATAATAATTACCTGTTAATGGTTTATATAATGGGAAAGCTTTTCTGGCATGAATCTCAATAAGTCATGTATTTATAAGTATTTACTAAATTTTTTGTTGGGTACTTTATGAATTATAAAAAAACAAATATTATTTTGCCACAAGTACAATAATTTTCCCCATAAACGCATATTTTTGAATGGTTTAATGTAACAAACAAACCTTAATGTTACAATATAATTTGAATATTTCTTAAATGTTTTCGTTTTGTGATTTTTTCTATTGTTTTGTATTTTTTACAGAGCTAGAACAAACAAAAAATCGTCGTGGTGGTGGTGGAACATCAGGACTTTTTGCTTTTCCCCGTGTTGGTCGTAGTGATCCCAGTTTAAATAATAACAACAATTTACATAACAGGAATGACGCTGACAATGAGGCAGCAGCTGCTGCGGCCGCATTTGATGTCTTATATCCATCATCCTTTGAAGAGTATGAAGGTAAGCTTTATCAAGTTGTAGCATGTTTTACAATCTGCAGATAAATTAACCATTGAATATTACAATAATATTGGAATATATTAACCTTTTTCAATATGTTTACTTTAAATAAGTCTGTATTGTTTTTATTATTTGTTATTTTTTTAGAATATCCCAAATCTGATGTTAAGAGAGCGGGTTTAATTGTTTACCCACGAATTGGTCGTAGTGATGCTGATGTACGTAAATGGGCTAGATATTTAGCATTACAACAGGTTTTGGATAAACGTGCAGGACCCAGCGCAACAACAGGAGTGTGGTTTGGCCCACGTTTGGGTAAAAGAAGTGTGGGTAGTCAAAATATCGAAACTTCGTCAGAACAAAAAGAGGAATATTAATTTAATTAATCCTCTAATATAGTAACTTATACTAAAACCGACCTTGGCATTCTCAACAAATGAAAATATTTCTAACAAAAACATGATATTTAATTTACTACAAATATGAATAAAAGACTATCCCCTCAATTCATAAATGCTTTGTAAAGTTATAGCAGGTTTACAAAACGTCATTTTCATACAAAATTTGTTCAATAAACCTCCTATAATTTTACAAAGCGTTTATGAATATAGGGGTTCGTATATTCGAAGCTTAATACTCCAGTATTTTTTCAAAGAGATCAATTTTTGGATTTTTGTTTTAAATTAGGAAAACCATCATCGTCTTAAAAAATCAAACAAATTAAAAATTAAAAGCCTTAAAATCGTTATTTTTCAATCCCGTCTAAAAAGAGCTGAAGTTTAACAAAAATAATAATAATAATAATAACAATAATATTTAAGTGGGCTGGTGTAGGCTTTCATTTTTTATCATCCTAATGATATTTAATGAAAGTCTCAATATAATATTTTTTATTTTCTAATTAAACATCACTCAAATGTATAATTACTCATACGTAAATTGTCTTGCTTTTATAAACCTGTAAATAAAAATTGTAAATATATATTTCGAAAAATATTATTGTATGTATTATATATATATATATATAAGTAGTAATGTTATTTATTTTATTGAAATTCAAAAAAAAAATATGAAAAAACTCATTAAATAAAAGAAATGCATTACAATTAATAAATGCAAAGCTCAAACACTTTTTAAAATTTTTTATTGTAATCAGACAGAAAATATAATAAGGTAAAATTATAATTCAGCGCAAATCTTAAATCTTAAATGTAATTTTTGACCCAAAAAATATATAAAGCAGAGTATCGCAGCAAAAACATGGTAATAACAGGTCCTTAAGGTACAGATTACCAAGTAATGATAGGTCGTTATCCTTTGCATTATATTAAAACACAAAATAATGACTTATTTAAAATAAGTTATAGAAATACTGATATATTCTATTAAAATAATTGCTTAAATACCCAGTGTAGAAATGGTAATGACATATCATTATTTTTTAAACTACCAATAATGATACCGACATACTTTCTACATTATTTTAAAACATGTAATAATAAGCTACTAATAATGACTTTGTTCCTAATGGAACCATAGGACATAATATATATATTAGCCCAGCAATATCTTTCATTACCAAATAAGTGGTTATATAATAGAAATTCATAGCTCCGCACAACTTATTTTTTGGCGTCTAAACTCATTATATTTGTTTGGCGTGGTCGTTTTTATAAGTAGTCACGCTTACCCGCTCGCTTACGAAAAAATGAGAAGTAAGTAGTTATGAGATTTTGAATAAGTTGAAGTTGCTTACAAAACGTTGAATTATAAGTGGTTATCCGATTGCTTACTTGATTCTTAAAAATAAGGAGTTACACAAATACTATTAGCTTAAAGAAATACATTCACAAAAATTTAAGTTTTTCAAGTGTGTGATTTTAGGAATCGTCATAAAACTTAAAATATAAATCATATTTACATATAACAGAGCTTCGAAGAATTAATTCCCTAATTCCCTTTTTTTGAACTGAATTTATATTTTGGGAATGAATTCCCTGACCAATCTTAAGGAATTGAATGAATTCCTTTTTTTTCATTCGATTTATATTAAAGGATTTCATTCATTTTTTTCTAATGCCTTCATAAAATTTTATGAATTCATTCAACAAGGAATTCATTCAATTCTAGTTAATTCAACTTTTAGTAAAGGAATTCATTCAATTCTAGTTAATTCAACTTTTGGTCAAGGAATTCATTCAATTCTAGTTAATTCAACTATTAAATTTTTTTCGTTTAATTCCCTGAATTAAGTTTTCAATTTCTAGGGAATTAAACAAAAAAAATTTAATTCCTTAGAGATATAAACGAAATAAATTTAATTCCTTGACTAAAAGTTGAATTAACTAGAATTGAATGAATTCCTTGACTAAAAGTTGAATTAATTAGAATTGAATGAATTCCTTGACCAAAAGTTGAATTAACTAGAATTGAATGAATTCCTTGATCAAAAGTTGAATTAAGTGCACAGTTGAATGAATTCCTTAGCCAAAAGTTGAGTTAACTAGAATTGAATGAATTCCTTGACTTCAAATTGAATTAAATAGTGTTGAATGAATTCTTTAGTGAATGAATTATTTAATTTTAATTCTTTACGCTTTGGTCAGGGAATTCATTCTAGAAATTTGAATTCTTTGAATTCATTTACAGGAATTAATTCCTGCTTATGTCTTATTGATGAATTCATTCCTTGAATTAAAGAATTGAATTAAATTTTTGGGAATTCATTCCAAAAAGGAATTAATTCTTTAAAGCTCTGACATATAATAAATAAAAATGTATAAAATTTAACTGTGTAAACAGTAGGGGAAGTGCGACACATTTAATCCGGAAAAAGGTGAAGCCCAATATCTTCTAAACTATTTAATATTTTGTATTCTTTCTGAAATAGGTATCTTCTATTCTGAAAGAAATATTAAGGGTTTTCACAAGGGGTGTGCTATTTGTTGTATCGTCCTAACAAAAAACAGAGTTGTTAAAAATTAAATTGAAAAAATACAACATTTGAGAATAGCACGATACAACATTTTTACGTATGTTTAGTGTCCTATGTTTGAGTGTACTAATAGATAGGAAACTGAATAGAATATCGTTGTTAAACACAAATAAAAATTTTAACAACTCTGTTTTTTGTTAGGACGATACAACGATACAACAGATAGCATACTCCTTATGAACAATTCTGTGTTTATAACTTTTTGAGTAATAATCAAAAATATAAATCGCCATAAAAGGATCAAGTGTGTTATACCATGAATACACTTGATCTCTATATGTAACACACATGATCCCGGGGATCAAATGTATATAAGAAAAAAGTATTTATTAAAATTAATACATCAGATTTAAATAATTCAGTTAAAGCGTTTTATTAAAAAAAAAATAAAAAATACTAATTTTTACTATGTCTTTACTAATTTGCGGCTTTTAGCCTCTATATTGGCTATGGACAGTATCGTATTTTTAAAATCTAATTGCTTAAAAACGTCGTATGATATTGTTGTGATTCATAAACTGTTTGGTTATATGCGCACAGAGAAAAACTATAGCATTTTCCAACTGAAATGCGGTTACATCTACTAAAATAGGTCGGTGCAACTGTATTTTGGGTATCACAACAAAATTCGGTTTACACAACTGAATTTTAGTTGCAATACCCAAAATATTTAGGAATAACATTCCAATATGGTTTCACCAATCGTATTTATTGGTTGTAGCAACCAAAATAGGCTTAGCAAATCGGTTGGCAATTTTTTTCCTGTGTGTATATGTTTTCGAAAATAAAATTGGTCTAAGATTGAATTAAATTGAATTTTTATGTTTTTGGGTTCCTTTAGATTTCGATAAAATTTGGATATGTGATATAACTTGCTGCAACCGGAAATTCAGTTATTTCAACCATATTTTGGTTGTCACAACCCCATTTCGGCAACTGAATTATCGGTTGCAGCAACCGAATGACTCGGTTAGAACTAAATTCGGTTGCGACAAACAACCTTTTTTGTAGGTGCAGGGGCAAAATTAAATAACTTTCGGTTCTAAACATATCAGCTCAAATTGATATTTAAGGGATAAAAGTGAGTTTCAAGTGATTCGAACATTTTTGTTTGAAAACTTTTTAGTAATTTTAGTACACTATTTCACAGATCTTGAAAATACATTTCATCTGGTATCCAATTTGTACACACAGAAAATAAATTGGCTGGAATTCGACCACATCTACACTTATTTTACTATTGCAATATAGTTTTTAATTCAATTACATAAAATCAATTATATTAATAAAAAATTACTGGTTTATGATTCATAATTTGGAATTGCAACTAAAAGAAGGTTATTTATGTCATAAAAATCAGTTTTCCCTACCAATTCATATTAAAATAAAACTAATGAGATAATTCGGTAGTCACAACATTCTTAAAATCTTTAACTAGTGAATTTTTCACCATAAATTTACAACTACAATTACATTTTAGTTATAGTGGCCAATATTTTATTTATAATTGTTTACTAATGCTTTACTAATTTTTTTTTACCGAATGATGGTTGTCTATACCGATCTAAAAATAAGTATTCTAATAAATTTGGTCACTATCTCCAAAACAACACCAACATAACCGAATAGTGTTGTTTGAATTAAATTCAATGTCAACAATTAAAAATACAAAAAAGAAATTATAAAACAAAATAAAATTTACAAATTCATATAAATAAATACAATTTAGTAATTCAATAATGATTTCATCCTGGCGATTTAATAAAGTAGAGGTAATCTTATTAAATATATCATCCCTTAGTACATTATATTTAATCAATTACTTCTTTTCTATATAGATTAAATGCGAATTGAAAAGCCTTAGTTTGCAATTTTAAAAAGTATCAGCGAACTATATATAATAAATGCAAGTACTCGTACAACAATCCATTCATTATAAGTGTATACCATGTAGATAGTGGAACATATTTCGAACTTTTTATAAAAGCCTTCAGAAAACTAAGAGAAATAAAGGAAAGTATCATCTGAAACTGATATTTTTAAAGGAATATTTTCGAAATCCACCACTGGAAAAAGCATTTACAGTTTTTTGGCATTAAAGGTAAACTCGTTTCTCGTATAAAATAGATATATTTTGTATATTTAAATTAAATTATTTATTTTATAAATAAAAACTTAAAACCTAAAAAATTTTTGGAAACAGGGTTTTAATTTAAGGAATGAATTCGGTCGGGTTTACCATATCAATTCGGTTGAGGCAACTTTCATATATTTATGTTCAACAACAAAATTCGGCATTTGCAACCGAATTATGTGATAGTTCATGCAACTACCAAAATTCGGTTGGCAACAAATTCGGTTGACATAACGAATTCATTTTCTGTGTGTATACATTTCCTTGTAAACATGAAAAAGCCCTAAAAACGAAACACGGGGAAATTTTTACTGCACTTTTTAAATCCTAAATATCAGATTGGATCGCTTAAAAGGTTCACTTGCTTAGTTTTCCATCTTCTCTACCACATATCCAAATTTAACCTTCCTTGTAAGCGATTTTGTTAAGCGAAATAGCTTAAATATAATGCAGGCAACTAATACTTATTAAAAATTATTTACAATATACAGTTTATTTGTCCAATAATAGTCGTTTGTTTAATTAAAAGCATTTTTATCAAAAAATACAAACTTGATCCCTGGGATCAAGTGTATTAAAAAGAAAGGAATCAAGTGTATAGGTAATGTCATTTTTCAATTTTTGTTTTAGTGAAAAATTACAAGATGCAATACGGATTTTTTTAAAACGTGGAATAACACCTTACATAGTAATGTTTAAAATTACATAACCAAAATTTTTGTATTTAAAATAGGAACTTCAGAAATTTTTGCTAAGTAAGAGCACAAAATAACAGAAATGAGAAAATACAGGTGATGGTGCCCAGAAGTTAAAGAAACCTAAAAAAAAAAAATAAAATAAATATTAGTGTAAAGTGATGAGCGCAATATGAACAATCGATAGAAGAAAATTTTGTTCTATGTTATGTACGAGATAGTAGGGGGGAACAAGTCTTTTAAAGGATCAAGTGTATCGCACTTCCCCTACTTATTCAAATTATTACGAATAAGTCATTATTTTATATTTAAAAACAATTACTACAATAGGGCGTTATTAGGAAGTCATTATTTTATATTATAAAATAATGCAAAAGGTAATGCTATATCATATATTATATATCATATATAATGCAGATAGTATGAGGTGTCATTACCAATATTTTGCTGGGAGAGTGTCCCTTAAAAATAGATTTTTCATTACACCCCCAGTTTTATTGGAAATGGTCCCAAATGGAAGAAATCGTTTTTTTTTTGAGAACGTTAACCCGTGCCGAAAGTTGGACGAAAATGTTCCATTTTGGAAAAAAGTGGATTACTATTAAAAATTCGAAATTTCGTAAAAAAATATTTTTTATTCCATTTATTCATTTAATATAGTCAAAATTATTCAGACATGGAATTTTGACTTCATCGGATATCATTAACCCATTTTAGCCTGGAATCCAAAATGACCCACGAATTTGATAAAAATTCAAAAACGTGTTTTTTTTAAATTAATTTTAAAGATTTTTTAAAATGTCTAATTTGGAGATGTCGATTGCTATTTGTACCACATAATAGTTGATATTAAAGAAAAAAAATAAATTGGAAAAATGATAATTCGAGTTTGTGTTTGGAGCGACTGCTTTCCAGGACATTTTACAAAAATTGTTCATTTTGTTAAAAATTAAACAAAATTTTAATGTTTTCATCAAATTTAAAAAATCTTTAACCCTTAGTATCCTGGGGTCAGAAAAGACCCATGAAACTTAATATTAAAAAAAATCTCAACTGGATAAAAATAATTATTTTATGTAAAGTGATCCATATGGGGTTAATTTTTATTCTTTTGGCCAAAAACGCCCACTAGGAAATATACAGAATAACACCTTTCATAATTTTCGGAAAAATATCGCTTCCCAGCAAAATATTGGTAATGACACCTCATTACTATCTGCATTACCAAAAATGATATATCATTACCTTCTGCATTATTTTATAATATAAAATAATGACTTGATAATAACGGCCTATTGTATTCATTGTTTCTAAATATAAAATAATGACTTACTCTTAATATTTTAAATAAATACTTTTTACACAGTTAAATTTTATACATTTGTATTTATTATATGTAAATATGTTTTATGTTTAAATTTTTATGACGAGTCCTAAAATTACACATTAGAAAAAACTTCTGAATGTATTTTCTTAAGCTAATAGTATTTGCTTAACTCCTTATTTTTAAGAATCAAGTAAGCAATCGGATAACCACTTATAATTCAACTTTTTGTAAGCATGTGTGTAACCACTTATTATTCAAAATCTCATAACTACTTATTTCTCATTTTTTTCGTAAGCGAGCGGGTAAGCGTGACTACTTATAAAAACGACCACGCCAAATAATGAGCTTAGACGCCAAAAAATAAGTTGTGCGGAGCTATGAATTTCTATTATATAAACACTTATTTGGTAATGAAAGATTTTGCTGGGTTTGAATGGATAAAAAAAAATTTCCTCTTGATAAAAATTATTATTTTGAGTAACCTGTCTGAATTATTTTGACTATATTAAATGAATAAATAGAATTTCTTCCAACTTTCGGCACGGGTTAACGCTTTCCAAAAAAGAAAAAAAATCGATTTCTTCCATTTGGGACCATTTCAAATAAAACTGTGGGGTGTAATGATCGAAAATCGCTATTTTAAGGGACAGTCTAATATATGTATATGCAATGCATATATATTAGGGCGGGTCGATTTAATAATCGCCCATGGCTCAGTTGAAATCGTATTCTAGGGATCAAAATAAGAAACTTTGCCGAAGGAACCATACCTCTAAAACGAATTCTACTACCCCCCAACTGTTGACTTTTGTCCCGTAGGGTCAAGTTTTGAAAAATCCCACTTTGACCCATTTAGAGTGCCCCAATCGAGTCCAAATGTATGACCGACCCCCACTAACTTTGGAGGGCCGATCCACCCATGCCAGTGGCACACCCACTGGAACTCCTCTGGGGGGTTCCCCATACAAACATTTTAAAAAATCACCATTTTTGGCACTTTATTTTATTATTTTTTATTTATTTTATTTATTTTTATTATTTTATTTATTTTTTCTCTTTAGAAATTTATTTAGTCAGAACATATGTAAATGAAAAAATTAATTTAACTTAGTAATAGAAAAGAAAATAAAAAAAATTACTGTTTGAAGTCTTTTTTGCTTTCAAGTCTGGGCAATTTCGCACGGCTCTCTAATGTCGTCACCATAACAGCCTCTACATTTTCCGGTATAACTCGTTTGGAAACGCTAGCTAGCAATTGAACGTGTCGTTCTGTTGCAGGTCGTAAAATAGGTTGTGTGGGTTTTTTAAGCCACCACAAGACACAGCTGCATGTCGTAAACTTACTTAAGCTAAATCGGTTACAGGTAGAATTGAGCATAAAATTATCATAAAGGATTTTCCAGAAGTAATAAAAGGCGCACTTGCTTAACAGAATTTGTGGTCAGATTAACGTTTAATTTACATGTAAGTACTTTATGGGCAGTTTTGACAACAAAATCGGTTACAGGTAGAATTGAGCATAAAATTATCATAAAGGATTTTCCAGAAGTAATAAAAGGCGCACTTGCTTAACAGAATTTGTAGTCAGATTAACGTTTAATTTACATGTAAGTACTTTATGGGCAGTTTTGACAACAAAATCGGTTACAGGTAGAATTGAAATTACCATTTCATTCTTATTACCTCGTCTCCTAGACCATATATAACGCAACAGTTTTTGTGAATGCATTAAGTCGTTGTGAAGAACTCGAAGTGTGAAGTGCTAATTTGAGATAAAAAAATATTTAAAAAAAAATCATTCCAAATCAAGAAGTTTACAATGAATCCACCATCCTCTACACAATAAGATGAAGCAATAACAACATCAACAACTATCGAAAACCCAATGAGTCATATACCCAGGCATGATGTTACTGTTTTTGGTGTGTCTACTGATTTGACTGATCTTAATTTACCAACCCATCTGGATATCTTGAGATATTATTTTTACTTGAGCGAACAAAAAAAGTTGTCCTATAAAGCATTCACTATTCAAGTACAAGATAAGTTGATTGGAATTTGGGAAAAACTTGGTATGGAAATAATGCTGAAAAAAGTGTATGTAATAAATTGAATAGATTGCTTGACAAATATCAAGAGCAAATCAAGAGAAGAAACAAACCCCAACAATTTACAGAGTATGTAAAATCTCTGGAAACAATTTTTTTCATTGGAACATGTAAATGCGATTTGAAGGCAGCTCCATGTGCATGCGGTTTGGTTCCCGAACGCCTCAAAGAGTTTATGCATGATCAACATAATCAGAGAAGTCTAACAATGGATGGATTTGCGATGGAAATTGAAGAGCAAGGAGCAACGTCTATGTCATCAATGCCAACATACCAAGATCCCGATGATTCAACATACGCACCGCCACCGGTTCAAGAAGATTTGGATATAAGCACAAGTTCACAATACACACAGAGATACGATTGTTTTAACTTTGCCTTGGTATGTGACAGATTTGGCGTGCCTGATAGAGTAGCATCAGCAATGGGAACAGCTCTTTTCCAAGATTTTAAAATGAAAGATATCCATGGCAAACCTCTCATCATGGATAAATCGAAAGTTCGCCGAGAAAAAGAGAAATGCAGACAAGAAGTGCTTCGCAAACGGTTAGATGATACCAATTTGTTAGCATTTTCAATCGATGGCAGAAAAGACGAGAGATACAATTGATGAGAAGTATCATACTAGAATGGTAAAAGAACCTCATCTTGTTATTTTGAGAGAACCGAATTCTGAATTGATTGGTTACGTAAGACTGGAACATGAAACCGCTGAATACAAAACAACCAAATTAAATGATTTTTTCAACGATAAAAATATATCACTGGATGCATTAATTGGCATATGCACTGACGGTGAGCCAACAAACACTGGCCCAAACGGTGGAATTATACGACGATTCGAATTGCTGTTAAAAAGACCATTGCATTGGTTCGTTTGCCTTCTACACTTCAACGAACTTCCGTTTCGGCATTTGTTTGAAGCTTTGGATAAATCAACCAGCACTGGACCAAGATCGGCAACCGCAAAATTGAGCCGTCAAATCGAAACTTGTGAAACTCTTCCGGTAAGTTATTGCTATCACTCATTTATTATACTTGTCAACCGTTTTTAATTGTTTTATTTTTATATATTTTCAGGTGGTGGACGGCTTTCAGAAAATTGAGTTGAAAAATATGCCCCCTGCTCCAGAAAAAATTGAATTTTCCACCGATTCCAAGTACTTATACGACATGGCCCATGCAATTTCTAGCGGCGTGGTTTCAGTGGATCTGGCAAACATCAAACCAGGGAAAATTGTACATTCTCGGTGGCTCACCAAGGCCGCTAGACTATTACGATTATATGTGACAACGGAAAATCCAGATGCAAATTTAAGAATACTGGTTGAATTTATAATTACATGTTATGTGCCAATGTACTTCAATATCAAGTATTACAGTTCTGTCGTGTACGGTAGTAGATTATTTTTCAAATTCATTAGTTGGTCAAGATTTCTAGAACCTCGTTTACGCAAAATTGTCAATAAAGTAATTACAGATAATTCATATTATGCGTATTCGGAAAATATCTTGTTATCAATGTTGTTTGATGATAGCAAAGAAAAGCGCGACTGTGCTATCAAGATAATTCTACGCTATCGAACCGATGTTGACGACCCAACGGGACTTAGAGCTTATAAAAAACCAGATATAAACTTTTATTGCACAAGTTACACGGAAATGATCAATATGAATGACATAAATGACGTATTTGAACCACCATTCACGCGAAGCATTCCATACGATACTTTGAAAGAATATTTAAATCAAGATGATCCACCGTTTAATGATCCAAAAATTCCATCACACATACAAGAAACAGAACGACACGTTCAATTGCTAGCTAGCGTTTCCAAACGAGTTATACCGGAAAATGTAGAGGCTGTTATGGCGACGACATTAGAGAGCCGTGCGAAATTGCCCAGACTTGAAAGCAAAAAAGACTTCAAACAGTAATTTTTTATTTTTTCTTTTCTATTACTAAGTTAAATTAATTTTTTCATTTACATATGTTCTGACTAAATAAATTTATAAGAAAAAAAATAAATAAAATAATAAAAATAAATAAAATAAATAAAAAATAATAAAATAAAGTGCCAAAAATGGTGATTTTTTAAAATGTTTGTATGGGGAACCCCCCAGGGGAGTTCCAGCGGGTGTGCCACTGGCATGGGTGGATCGGCCCTCCAAAGTTAGTGGGGGTCGGTCATACATTTGGACTCGATTGGGGCACTCTAAATGGGTCGAAGTGTGATTTTTCAAAACTTGACCCTACGGGACAAAAGTCAACAGTTGGTAGTAGAATTCGTTTTAGAGCTATGGTTCCTTCGGCAAAGTTTCTTATTTTGATCCCTAGAATACGATTTTCCCTGAGCCAGGGAAAATCCTATTCCTATTCCTCCCCACAAATCGACCCGGCCTAATATATATATATATGTATACTAGCGGGCACAGCCCGCTACGTTGTTAGCGTGCCTTAAAATTTACAATTTTTTTTAAATTCGCTTTTTTTTAAAGTACAGTTTTTATATAGTAAAAGCCTTCACCCAGTCACCACAAATAAATAATTCTGCACAACAATGGGTTTAAAATAAATAAATAAATATTTGATCACTTTTTCTCATGAAAGTGGATTGTTAGTAATGAATCCATAATAAATTGCAATATACGTGTGTATGTTAAGATAATTTGGTAAAGTGCGAACTTAGGTAGATAGACCCGTAAGTAGTTTTGTTCATTTGTGTTTTGAATGAAAATAAATAACGTAAAGCAGGGTTGTTAGCGTGCCTTAAAGTTTTTTTTTTTATTCCAGTTTATGTAAAGGTAGACCTGGCAATTCAAGGAAATTCACAAATTCAGTTGGAAAATTTACTGCGTCGGTTTCTTCCACCGGTGCTTCGTTACATGAAGTTTAGATATCGGAATATATAAGTTCCATTCCTTTTCTAAGGTTTTTTCTCTTTTAGAAAATTTGTTTAACTTTTTGGAGAGTATGTTTCAATGCTACATAAGTTTCATATTCCGTGGATAGTGTTTGAACAGGTAATTCCCTCTTCCAATCCATTTGCATTGTCTATAATTTCAATTCCACTTGTTCAACTTTTATATCCATTTCATTCCACTTGTGTAGTGTTTCAATTCCACTCGTTTCCTATTTAGTTTCTTAATTTTAGTGTTTCATATACACTTGTTCTTTAAGTTTTAGGTTTCTAGCTAAAGACGTTAAGGGGCGGGGGCAATTTTCCCCTTTTGAACCACCATTTTTACCACGTTCCTGTCCAAAGTCCTAGAAATGCCTTGTCGATAAGTTAGCCCATACTCCAAGGAAAACATATTATATATTACAGGTTTCTAGCCGAAGGGTTCGGTTAGGCCATCAAGGGGGAGAATTATTCCGTTTTTACCCCTCCCGGTAGGAATTTCCAAAAATTCCGTCTTAGAGGACGTCTGCGTTGGAGGAGGAACCTACTACATACATAATTTTAGGTCTCTATATCCAGCAGTTTAGCCAGGCCGTCAAGGGGGAAGTTTTTTCCCTTTTTACCCCTCCCGGTATGAATTTCCAAAAATACCATCTTAGGGGACGTCAAAGTTGGAGAAGGAACCCAAATACCGAATTTAAGCTCCCTTGTTCCAGCAGTTTGGCCAGGCCGTTAAGGGGGAGACTTTTCCCGTTTTTGACCCTACCTGTGGAAATTTCCAAAAATCTCATCTTAGCAGATGTCTACAATAGAGGAGGAACTTTAATACCAAATTTCAACTTCCTACCTCCAGCGGTTTGGGCAGGCCTTTAAGCGGCACTTTTCGCTTCATTAATCCCCATTTTTGCAATGTCCCTGTCCAAAAAGCACCTTCCCGGTAAGTGAGCCCATACTCCAAGTAACATATGTTTTACATTTCAGGTTTCTATCCAACTTTTACTATTTGTGCCCCTCTCGGTAGGAATTTCCGAAAATCCATCGACAGGGAATTTCAGCTTCCTAGTTCCAGCAGTTTGAGCAGGCTGTCAAGGGGGACACTTTTTCTTTTTTTGTTCCTCCCGGTTGGAATTAGGCTGGAAGAGAAACCTAAGTACCGAATTTCAGCTTCCTAGTTCCAGCAGTTTGGACAGGTCGTTAAGGGGCAACTTTCCCTTTTTGAGCCCCCATTTTATAACGACCCTGTCCAAAATTCAAAAAAGTATCTTTCTAATAAGTTAGCCATTACTCCAGGGACCCACATTTTAAGCTTCAGGTTTCTAGCCGAAGGGGTTTTTACCGGCCCACAAGGTGAGGCTTTTCTTCTTTTTGCCCCTCACTTTAGGAATTTACAAAAATTCCATCTTCGCGGCTATCTGCGATGGATGAGGAACATTCATACCAAATTTCAACTGCATTGCCTAAGCGGTTTGGGCAGGCCGTTAGTGGGGACATTTTTCCCTTTTAACCACAATTTTTACTATGTTCCTGTTCCAAAATAGAAAAATTACGTTGCCGGTGAGTTAGTCCTACTCCAAGGAATACATATTTAAAATTTTAGGTTGGCCAAAAGGGATTGGGCAAGCCGTCAGGAGGAGACTTTTACCTTATTTCCCCTCCCGATAGGAATTTAAAAAATTCCGTCTAAGCGGACGCCTACACAGAAGGAGGAACTCACATACCGAGTTTCCTTTTGGGATATCCTGTAGGGAATTCCAAAAACACAAACTTAGTCGATGTCTACTACAGTGGAGGAACCTTTATACCAAATTTCAACTTCTTACCTCCAGTGGTTTGGGCAGGCACTTTTCCAATTTGTGAGACTGTTTATGGAGAGACTTTTCCCCTTTTTGCCCGTTCCGGTAGGAATTTCCAAAAATCCCGTCTTAGCGCACGTCTATGCCGAATATCAAGAAACCTTGTTTTAGTGGAGATATCCATGGGGGGAGGAAAAAAAGTAGTTTTTTTGAAATTATATATTATTTTAAATGGTACTTTTTGGAAAAACGAAATTTTTTGGAAAAAGATACTTTGTTTTTACAAAGTACTTTATTTGTACTTTTTTTGTAAAGGGTATTTTTTTTTAAAAGGTGTTGTTTTTGGAAAAATGTATGTTTTTTGGAAAAAGGTACTTTTTTTGGAAAAGGTACTTCTTTTGGAAAAGGAAAATTTTTTTAGAAAACGGTACTTTTTTTTGCGAAAAGGTACTTTTTTTTGGAAAAGGTACTTTTTTTGAAAAAGGTATTTTTTTGAAAAAATGTATGTTTTTTGGAAAAATGTATGTTTTTTGGGAAAAGGTACTTTTTTTGGAAAAGGTACTTTTTTTTTTGGAAAAGGCACATTTTTTGGAAAAAGGTACTTTTTTTAAAAAAGGTACTTTTTTTTGAAAAAAGGTAATTTTTTTGGAAAAGGTACTTTTTTGGAAAAAGGAATTTTTTTTGGAAAAAGGTACTTTTTTTGGAAAAAGGTACTTTTTTTGGAAAAAGGTACTTTTTTCGGGAAAAGGTACTTTTTTTGGAAAAAGGTACTTTTTTTGGAAAAAGGTAGTTTTTTTGGAAAAAGGTACTTTTTTGGAAAAAGGTACTTTTTTGGAAAAAGGTACTTTTTTTGGAAAAAGGTACTTTTTTTGGAAAAAGGTACTTTTTTTGGAAAAAGGTACTTTTTTTGGAAAAAGGAATTTTTTTTGGAAAAAGGTACTTTTTTTGGAAAAAGGTACTTTTTTTGGAAAAATGTACTTTTTTTGGAAAAAGGTACTTTTTTCAGAAAAAGGTACTTTTTTCGGAAAAAGGTACTTTTTCGGAAAAAGGTACTTTTTTTTGGAAAAAGGTACTTTTTTTTGGAAAAAGGTACTTTTTTTGGAAAAAGGTACTTTGTTTTGGAAAAAGGTACTTTGTTTTGGAAAAAGGTACTTTTTTTGGAAAAAGGTACTTTTTTGGAAAAAGGTACTTTTTTTGGAAAAAGGTACTTTTTTGGGAAAAAAGTACTTTTTTTGGGAAAATGTACTTTTTTTGGGAAAAGGTACTTTTTTGGAAAAAGGTACTTTTTTTGTCCCCTTTTTGCCCCTCCCGATAAGAATTTCCAAAAATGCCGTCTCAAAGGGACGTCTACACCGGTCGAGGAACCTATATACCAAATTTCAACTTCATAGCTCCAGCAGTTTGAGCAGGCCGTCAAGGGGGAGACTTTTTCCCCTTTTTGCCCGTCCCTGTAAAAATTTCCAAATCTCCCGTCTTGGTAGATGTCTACGATAGTGGAGGAACCTTTATACCAAATTTCCACTTCCTACCTCCAGCGGTTTGGGCAGGCCGTCAGGCCCCTTTTTAACCCCCATTTTTACAACGTCCCTGTCCAAATTTCCAGAAAGTACTTTTCAGAAAAGTTAGCCCATACTCCAAGGAACACATATCTTAAATTTCAGCTTTCTAGCCAAAGGGGTTTTGGCAGGCCGCCAAGGGGGAGACTTTTCTCCTTTTTGCCCGTTCCGGTTTGGGCTGGGCGATGTTGAGTCAGTCAGTCAGTCAGTCAATCAGTCATATACATATACATTATACATATACATTAGGCCGGGTCGATTTGTGGGGAGGCAAAAAAATCGCCCATGGCTCAGGGAAAATCGTATTCTAGGGATCAAAATAAGAAACTTTGCCGAAGGAATCATACCTCTAAAACAAATTCTACTACTGTTGACTTTTGTCCCGTAGGGTCAAGTTTTGAAAAATCACACTTTGACCCATTTAGAGTGCCCCAATCGAGTCCAAATGTATGACCGACCCCCACTAACTTTGGAGGGCCGATCCACCCATGGCAGTGGCACACCCGCTGGAACTCCCCTGGGGGATTCCCCATACAAACATTTTAAAAAATCACCATTTTTGGCACTTTATTTTATTAGTTTTTATTTATTTTATTTATTTTTATTATTTTATTTATTCTTTCTCCTTAGAAATTTATTTAGTCAGAACATATGTAAATGAAAAAATTAATTTAACTTAGTAATAGAAAAGAAAAAATAAAAAATTACTGTTTGAAGTCTTTTTTGCTTTCAAGTCTGGGCAATTTCGCACGGCTCTCTAATGTCGTCGCCATAACAGCCTCTACATTTTCCGGTATAACTCGTTTGGAAACGCTAGCTAGCAATTGAACGTGTCGTTCTGTTTCTTGTATGTGTGATGGAATTTTTGGATCATTAAACGGTGGATCATCTTGATTTAAATATTCTTTCAAAGTATCGTATGGAATGCTTCGCGTGAATGGTGGTTCAAATACGTCATTTATGTCATTCATATTGATCATTTCCGTGTAACTTGTGCAATAAAAGTTTATATCTGGTTTTTTATAAGCTCTAAGTCCCGTTGGGTCGTCAACATCGGTTCGATAGTGTAGAATTATCTTGATAGCACAGTCGCGCTTTTCTTTGCTATCATCAAACAACATTGATAACAAGATATTTTCCGAATACGCATAATATGAATTATCTGTAATTACTTTATTGACAATTTTGCGTAAACGAGGTTCTAGAAATCTTGACCAACTAATGAATTTGAAAAATAATCTACTACCGTACACGACAGAGCTGTAATACTTGATATTGAAGTACATTGGCGCATAACATGTAATTATAAATTCAACCAGTGTTCTTAAATTTGCATCTGGATTTTCCGTTGTCACATATAATCGTAATAGTCTAGCGGCCTTGGTGAGCCACCGAGAATGTACAATTTTCCCTGGTTTGATGTTTGCCAGATCCACTGAAACCACGCCGCTAGAAATTGCATGGGCCATGTCGTATAAGTACTTGGAATCGGTGGAAAATTCAATTTTTTCTGGAGCAGGGGGCATATTTTTCAACTCAATTTTCTGAAAGCCGTCCACCACCTGAAAATATATAAAAATAAAACAATTAAAAACGGTTGACAATTATAATAAATGAGTGATAGCAATAACTTACCGGAAGAGTTTCACAAGTTTCGATTTGACGGCTCAATTTTCCGGTTGCCGATCTTGGTCCAGTGCTGGTTGATTTATCCAAAGCTTCAAACAAATGCCGAAACGGAAGTTCGTTGAAGTGTAGAAGGCAAACGAACCAATGCAATGGTCTTTTTAACAGCAATTCGAATCGTCGTATAATTCCACCGTTTGGGCCAGTGTTTGTTGGCTCACCGTCAGTGCATATGCCAATTAATGCATCCAGTGATATATTTTTATCGTTGAAAAAAATCATTTAATTTGGTTGTTTTGTATTCAGCGGTTTCATGTTCCAGTCTTACGTAACCAATCAATTCAGAATTCGGTTCTCTCAAAATAACAAGATGAGGTTCTTTTACCATTCTAGTATGATACTTCTCATCAATTGTATCTCTCGTTAAAGTATCATCTTTTCTGCCATCGAATGAAAATGCTAACAAATTGGTATCATCTAACCGTTTGCGAAGCACTTCTTGTCTGCATTTCTCTTTTTCTCGGCGAACTTTCGATTTATCCATGATGAGAGGTTTGCCATGGATATCTTTCATTTTAAAATCTTGGAAAAGAGCTGTTCCCATTGCTGATGCTACTCTATCAGGCACGCCAAATCTGTCACATACCAAGGCAAAGTTAAAACAATCGTATCTCTGTGTGTATTGTGAACTTGTGCTTATATCCAAATCTTCTTGAACCGGTGGCGGTGCGTATGTTGAATCATCGGGATCTTGGTATGTTGGCATTGATGACATAGACGTTGCTCCTTGCTCTTCAATTTCCATCGCAAATCCATCCATTGTTAGACTTCTCTGATTATGTTGATCGTGCATAAACTCTTTGAGGCGTTCGGGAACCAAACCGCATGCACATGGAGCTGCCTTCAAATCGCATTTACATGTTCCAATGAAAAAAATTGTTTCCAGAGATTTTACATACTCTGTAAATTGTTGGGGTTTGTTTCTTCTCTTGATTTGCTCTTGATATTTGTCAAGCAATCTATTCAATTTATTACATACACTTTTTTCAGCATTATTTCCATACCAAGTTTTTCCCAAATTCCAATCAACTTATCTTGTACTTGAATAGTGAATGCTTTATAGGACAACTTTTTTTGTTCGCTCAAGTAAAAATAATATCTCAAGATATCCAGATGGGTTGGTAAATTAAGATCAGTCAAATCAGTAGACACACCAAAAACAGTAACATCATGCCTGGGTATATGACTCATTGGGTTTTCGATAGTTGTTGATGTTGTTATTGCTTCATCTTGCGGTGTAGAGGATGGTGGATTCATTGTAAACTTCTTGATTTGGAATGATTTTTTTTTAAATATTTTTTTATCTCAAATTAGCACTTCACACTTCGAGTTCTTCACAACGACTTAATGCATTCACAAAAACTGTTGCGTTATATATGGTCTAGGAGACGAGGTAATAAGAATGAAATGGTAATTTCAATTCTACCTGTAACCGATTTTGTTGTCAAAACTGCCCATAAAGTACTTACATGTAAATTAAACGTTAATCTGACTACAAATTCTGTTAAGCAAGTGCGCCTTTTATTACTTCTGGAAAATCCTTTATGATAATTTTATGCTCAATTCTACCTGTAACCGATTTTGTTGTCAAAACTGCCCATAAAGTACTTACATGTAAATTAAACGTTAATCTGACCACAAATTCTGTTAAGCAAGTGCGCCTTTTATTACTTCTGGAAAATCCTTTATGATAATTTTATGCTCAATTCTACCTGTAACCGATTTAGCTTAAGTAAGTTTACGACATGCAGCTGTGTCTTGTGGTGGCTTAAAAAACCCACACAACCTATTTTACGACCTGCAACAGGACGACACGTTCAATTGCTAGCTAGCGTTTCCAAACGAGTTATACCGGAAAATGTAGAGGCTGTTATGGTGACGACATTAGAGAGCCGTGCGAAATTGCCCAGACTTGAAAGCAAAAAAGACTTCAAACAGTAATTTTTTTTATTTTCTTTTCTATTACTAAGTTAAATTAATTTTTTCATTTACATATGTTCTGACTAAATAAATTTCTAAAGAGAAAAAATAAATAAAATAATAAAAATAAATAAAATAATAAAATAAAGTGCCAAAAATGGTGATTTTTTAAAATGTTTGTATGGGGAACCCCCCAGTGGAGTTCCAGGGGGTGTGCCACTGGCATGGGTGGATCGGCCCTCCAAAGTTAGTGGGGGTCGGTCATACATTTGGACTCGATTGGGGCACTCTAAATGGGTTAAAGTTTGATTTTTCAAAATTTGACTCTACTGGTCAAAAAGCCGGACATCAGAATTCGTTTTGGAGGTACGGATGTAGAGGCAAAGACGTTTTTGCCTCCATACAAATCGACCAGCCCTAATACAAACATTATAGTGTCCCTTAAAAATAGATTTGACTTTAGCCTGGAATCCAAAATGACCCACGAATTTGATAAAAATGCAAAAACGTAATCTTTTTTAAATTAATTTTAAAGATTTTTTAAAATGCCTAATTTGGAGATGTCGATTGCTATTTGTAAAACATAATAGTTGACATTAAAGAAAACAAATAAATTGGAGAAATGATAATTCGAGTTTGTGTTTGGAGCGACTGCTATCCAGGACATTTTATAAAAATTGCTCATTTGTGCAAAAATTAAACAGAATTTGAATGTTTACATCAAATTTTACACAGTTTTCGGAAAAACATCACTTACATTTGGTTAGATTATAATTATCTTTACGTTTGGTTAAAAAATAGTTAACCCTTAGTGGCCTGGGGTCAGAAAAGACCCATGAAACTTAATATAAATTATGACTACGAGATTGGAAAGCCATGAAATTGACAAAAAAAGTCTCAACTGGTTAAAAATAAATATTTTATGTAACGTGATCCATATGGCGTTAATTTTTCTACTTTTGGCCAAAAACGCCCCACTAGGAAATTTACAGAATAACACCTTTCATAATTTTCGGAAAAATATCGCTTTGAATGAATAAAAAAATTTTTCCACTTGATAAAAATTATTATTTTGAGTAACTTGATCAATATAGGGTTAATATTCTCACTTTTCACAAAAAAACCCACTAGGAAATTTACAGAATAACATTTATCAGATTTTTATTAAATTGGGATATGCGATGGAAGGTACAAAACTATCGAACAAGCGCAATTTTCTCTAGCCCCAATCTTATTTTTAAGGGTTAAAAAGGTGGCATCAAAAGTATGCGTATGTTAATACAATTTTAGTTTTGTAATCGTATTATATTGTAATTAAAAGCTTTTGTTTTTGATGCATTTATTGCTTTCTATTTGGATAGACGTTATTATGAAAATTTCCAAGAGGGCTTTTGTTGCCGAAAAGTGAAAACATTAACCCTATATGGATCAAGTTACACAAAATAATAATTTTTATCAAACGGAAAAAAGATTTTTTTGATCCATTTGAAGGGATATTTTAACGAAAATTATGAAAGATGTTATTCTGTAAATTTCCTTGTGGGGCATTTTGGCCAAAAGCATAAAATTTAACCCCATCTGGATCACGTTACATAAAATAATTATTTTTTTCCAGTTGATATCTTTTTTTTATAAATTTATTGGCTTTACAATCTCGTAGTCATAATTAATATTAAGTTTCATTGGTCTTTTCTGACCGCAGGCCACTAAGGGTTAAAGATTTTTTAAACAAATGTAAAGACAATTATAGTCTTAACAAATTTAAGTGATACTTTTCCGAAAACTATGTAATCGTTGATGAAAACATTAAAATTTTGTTAAATTTTTGACAAAATGAGCAATTTTTGTAAAATGTCCTGGAAAGCAGTCGCTCTCGAAACTCGAATTATCATTTTTCCAATTTATTTTTTTTTCTTTAATATCAACTATTATGTGGTACAAGTAGCAATCGACATCCCCAAATTAGGCATTTTAAAAAATCTTTAAAATTAATTAAAAAAGAAAACACGTTTTCGCTTTTTTATCAAATTCGTGGGTCATTTTGGATTCCAGGCTAAAGTGGGTTAATGGGTTGGGACATCTTAAGAAAATGTACCTGAATATGTAGAAAAATTAAATCATTTATGTATCAAAATTTCTCCTTGGCGTGCTTGGTTCCCTTTTTCGTTAAGTATGCTTTTAAATATTGGTCAACCAATTGAAATGAATATAACGATGTTTCGGTTAGAAAAAGTATTTTCAATGTATTTTCATAATCAATTTTTTATATAGAAAAAGTTCCTATAATCTAAGGAAGTTTCTATAAAAAAAGTCCTAAGAATCTCTGGTTTTTTCTAATGAGAAATATTCTCTAGTGTTGGGAGTATTTATATAGCAAGAATTCATTGGAATTTAAAAAGTTCTTTGAATCTGTAGGTTTTTCTATAAAAAAAATCCCCAGAGTAAGTTTTTTTTGTAGAATATGCTTTTTGCACAGAAAAAATTTCATTTCCTGATTATATTATCCTATAGAAAAATCATAAAACTCTGAATTCCTTTAACCCAATAAAATTCTCTGATTATGAGTCCTTTTTCGTATAGAAAAATCCTCACATTTGAGTGCTTTTACTTTATAAAAAATCTCAAATTCAAAATTGTCTTATAGAGAAATCTTCAAAATCAAAAAGTTTTTCTATAGGAAAAGCCTGAGGTTTTGTTTATAAAACCGCTAATATAATACCATGTAGTGTAGAATTAATATCTGTAATTTATATTTTAAATCATTTGTTAAATTCATATATCTTTTCTTTAGATATTTCTTAATAAATGAACTTAAATTTAATGAAATAAAAAACATCCATTATTTTGCGGGTTTGTTACAATAAAAACAATGTCAATATCGATGTTATATTACCGATATTTTGCCTACGCTGAAACTGGTAATACACCCATTTTTTTAGTTAATTTAACAAAAGCTATAGGTGATTTTTCGAACATAATGCCTTAAAACCATTGATTCAAAGACCGGCATTCGCTAAGAAAATTTTCTTTTAACTTTAACTACAATTTTAAATAATTTAAAAAGCACCAGCAGAAGTCATTGAATAACTTTCAGTTATTCTAAAAGAGTCAGCAATTGTTTTGAGTGGTTTAAGGTTTTCGTTATATCCCGGATAAAAATAGTTATAGTTATACTCAAATAGTTGTGATTGAGTTATATCTGACTGTAAATGGATTCACATTAAGACACATATCATTATATACAAAAACATCTGATATTATTTTTTCAATGAATTTTTTGTACGGTAATTGATGTTATTACATATCCCCAAATCTGACTCCATATATAACTCTATAAGCCATATAAAACTAATCAAAATATATGTAGTGAACGATATGATTATATGGTTCGATACTAAGTTATATAACACTGTGTGTATCGTCATACTAAAAATATATTCTTGTAATTTTATATAACTTTCTATATGATCTCGTACAAATTAATATAAATTAAGAGTTAATTTCTCCACAGCCAAATAATTTTCACGTTTTGCATATTAAATTAAGTTAAAAAATTATGCAAACAATTTAGTTTAGATTTTTATTTTATGTTATAAAATTTGGGCCTTTAAAATTGTTCAAGCTATAGAAATTTTAATATCAATTTAAATAAAAAGTATACCTACTATTAGACAAAATTATATAAAATCAGATATTTTTATATCGATTTAGATGTAATTTGATGTCCTGGATATGGGCAAATCTCGGATCAAACTGTATCAAATTATATCTAATTTGATATAATTAGACACAAGTAGATGACCCATTTTTCGGATCAAGTTGTATGTCGTTGTATATGGGGACTTATCAAATAAGATATAATTATATATGATACCGTATTAAGATTTTTTACCCGGGATGTAACTTAAACCACACAAAAAATCTACTGCTG
Organism: Leucophora obtusa; assembly: GCA_949987735.1. NCBI lineage: Eukaryota > Metazoa > Arthropoda > Insecta > Diptera > Anthomyiidae > Leucophora > Leucophora obtusa. The sequence goes on along the minus strand of OX465295.1, from coordinate 161,890,674 downwards.
CCGAAACAGTTTAAGTACAAAACAATATTTACTGCTGTAGCAATAGAAAACACTTTTAAATTATCTGCTGGCAGCTTTAAAAAAAAGTAACAAGAAAAACTGGACGCTAAAAACAAAAAACGATCAATAGCTGATTCTGCTTTGTTTTGTTTGAAACAGTATGTATGTATTGAAAGCAGAACATCAAGATATGAAAGGCGGTCAGTGATGCCAATGCATTTAGTTTAAAAAAAGGTATATTTTTGGCACACATATTGGCAAAAAATAAAAGTGATGTTTAGTGCAAATATCGTAATGTTTTTCGATTGTGTAATTTGTTCGGAAATAAAATTAACAATATTTACATAAATTTACAATTATTTTTAATTGAATAAGAGTTCAATTAATAATAAAAAGTGATTGTAATTTTAACGGCATGTTTTGTAAATTTCAACAGAACAGAATTTTTTACCTGGATTTAATCAACCTGAATATATACTCCTGTTACTCCTTTACAATTAATAAAAATATCTAAAAAATTTTGTAGGTTAAAAATTCAGAAACATATCTTTACCCGAGTAAAAAAGAGTATACATAACATATATTTTTTAATATTAAAATATATGATAATATAAAATATTGTGTGCGACCTTATATGTTTTTATATGATGATATATTAGAAATTTTTTTAGAAATTTTCTCATATGTAATCATATTAAATCATATATCAGTATTTGCTTTATTGCAAATTGTATATATAGGAATATATTATTGATAAAACCGTTCAAAATTTTATATATAAATTGATAGGAAAAATATTTTAAATTTTATTTTTTATATAACAATATCGTCGGCTTGCCTGCAAGTAGTGTTATGTGTTCTTTAACAGGTTTTCAGGAGCGCGAAAAAACTGGTTTATATTATCCTTTTAATATATTTCATTGACATCATATGCCTCAATAATGATTGTAATAAATAAGGTCGTCAATCATTAGGGCATATGATGTCAAGAAAATATCTTAAAAGGATAATATAAATGAGTTTTTTCGCTCTCCTGAAAACCTGTTACAACCAAAAAACAGCACTTCTTGCAGGCAAGCCGACGATATATTAGTTAATATCAGACCCAAGTTCGAGATTAACTAATATATTCGAGATTTATGTAATATTTGATCAAAAACAATTTTTTATATGTTTTACTCAATTTTTTCATTAAATTAATATTTTCTGAGCTTTTTTACTTCTAAAAGTTTTTTTTAATCTAAAAAATCCAATTTAAAAAATTAACATTTAAAATCATGGCCCGGCTTGTAATGGGTTAATAAGTTTAGGCATGTTGCATATCATTGCAAAGGTATTTCAAGTACCTTTCCAACGATATATATATTTTGTTCTGGTCTGATAAGTTTTGAGTGGAGAAATAAGCCATTGAATATTGTTGTAGATCATCTTCAGCTCCATAAATCGGGAACTATGAAAAAAGAAGTGCATTGCCGGGCTAACCATTAAAATTTTATTTAAAATAAAAAAAAGCTTAACATATTTAAAAAAAATTTATAAGACCAAAGAAAATTCCCATAATTGGTAAAAATTATCTAGTCTTTAAAGAATAACAGATTTATACATTAACGTCTTTAGTTTCTAAATAAACAAGAGCTGTTTTTAAACGAAACGCAATAAGAATTTTTTAAAAATATAAAATCGTTTTTGCGAAATTCAAGAACAAAATTTGACAGCACTGCCACTGGCACCTTCACTATGTGGTTTGGGCTTTACTCATTATCAACAGTAGCCCTCGGCTGACAGTCAGGCATGTGATGAATATCGAAAACGAAAACGATCTGATTTTCAATGGTAAATATTTTAGGATCTGTACACACAGAGAAAAGTTCTGTTGGGAATCGGTTATACCCGACTAAAAAAGTTTTCATATAATCTTATATGATTTGATATAATTATAAATGTTTATATCTGTGGCTTTATATGACCATATACATTTATATTAACACTTTGGTTTTATAAATATGTTTGACATGACGTTATATATAATCATATGCGATTTGGTCTCCAGCCATATATTAAGAGATCTGCAAATATAGTTTATACATAATTATATATAATGGCGTATAAGCTTCTCTAAACAATCTTATATCAAAAAATATAACATAGTTAATATAAAGTTGTATTAATTTTATGTATTAATTTATCTGACATGATATCTAATTATACAAAATTTTATAAAGTTTAATTGCACTATAAAAATTAAAAAAACTCCGAAATTGTGGATCTGGTTTTGAATTTTGCACTTTGACATATAAATAAATGTTTATAATTGAATTTAACATATATTTTTCAAATAGTTGGCGAAATACTCTTTATTAAACTAAAAATAATTTTAAAGAAATAAATAAGGGGAAAAATTTTTTTTTTCATTGTGGAATTAAAGGTCGAAATAAATATTTTTACTTTTAAATTTAAAAATTAGACAAACATATGTTGAAATAAATATGGTTTAAGTTCATTTATTTTTCCGTAAAAAAAAATTAATTAAGAAAGTTAATTTTATATCATGTTGGTTTTTAATTTTTATTTAAAAAAAAAATTGTTTTTTTTCGACCTTTTTAATTGATTAATTAGAAACTTATTAATTCAGTTCGAGCCCAATTTCCTTATTATGAATTAACATAATAAGTACTTTTTTTCAAAATCTGCTATTTTTCTTCATCAGTTTTTGCTTTCAAAAAACCTCTACATTTTCAGGAATGAAAAGACGATCGTTTTGGGGTTTTTCCAGGTCCCCTTCATCAGTTTTCTTTAGAAAGTGGTGGCGTAATCCCCGAAACGATCGTCTTTTCATTCCTGAAAGTGTAGAGGTTTTTTGAAAGCAAAAACTCTGTGAAGTATTTGTCAGGAGAGTATCCTGATGAAGAAAAATAGCAGTTTTTGAAAAAAAGTACTTATTATGTTAATTCATAATAAGGAAATTGGCCTCGAACTGAATTAATAAATTTCTAATTAGTTAATTTTTTATTTTATAAGAAAGACACACATTTTATAAGAAAGACCAAAACTTTAACCTAGAAAAAGTTGTTCCGATAAATTTTTGTAATGTTTTATTTTGTTAGCTATTTTCAAGTTTATTAGCAAAAATTTGTCTAAACATTAAGCATTAGTATTTAATATAAATGAAATAATTGATCTCAATAATATTTACTAAAATTTTCTTCGAAAATCTTCATCAAATTATATGTATTTATATATAATTTGATGCAGTTAGATAGACTCATTTTTCGGATCAAATTGTATCAGGTGAGATAACATGCTTATCTCGCTTGATATAATTATATATTCCAATATTCGGATCAAATTAGATATGGACGTATATATGGGTTTATATAGGGTGATATATGATTATATAACATCTTTTTTAGTCGGGTAACTACCATTATTCCTTTACCAAATCGAAATTTTACTTGACATTATAAAATATCAATAGAAGATATTAAGGTTGTTGTTGTCCATAGAAATTACAAAATCGCAACTGATAGAAATTCTTTGTGCAAGAAAAATCGGGCATCCCAACAACTTACGTAATAAAATACACTCTGCACAATTAATATATCCCGACTAAAAAAGATGTTATATAATCATATATCACCATATATAAACCCATATATATGTTCATATCTTATTTGATCCGAATATTGGAATATATAATTATATCAAACGAGATTAGCATGTTATCTAACCTGATACAATTTGATCCGAAAAATGGGTCTATCTAATTCCATTAAATTATATATAAATACATATAATTTTATAAAAATTTTCAAATAAAATTTTAGTAAATATTGTTGAGATCACTTATTTTCATTCATATTAAATACTCATGGCCGACAGAACAGTTTGGCTAACAAAGTGGGTATTGGTCGATCTTTGGCATTGATGGATATGAGGATTGAATGCGATTTAGGACATTTTGAGGACGCAAATTGTCCTTAAACTTAGAATAACGCAGTTTGTAACTGAATTTCAATAAAAAGCAAAATTCAAAACGAGAAAAAGTTGTTTAGAAAAATTTATGCTAATAAACTTGGAAATAGCTGACAAAGTAAATTTTCGGTTTAACTCAACTTTACAAAAATTTGTTTGAAAAACTTTTTCTAGTTTAGAGTTTTGGTCTTTCATATAAAATGTGTCTTTCTTATAAAATGTGTCTTTCTTATAAAATGTGTCTTTCTTATAAAATGTGTCTTTCTTATAAAATAAAAAAAAATTTTCTAAGTTTGTTTTCTTCATTGTTATAGTGCAATTAAACTTTATAAAATTTTGTATAATTAGATATCATGTCAGTTATATATTTTGATATACGATTTATTTATAGAAGCTTATACGCTATTATATATAATTATATATAAAATATATCGCAGATCTCTTAATATATGGATGGAGACCAAATCGCGTATGATTATATATAACGTCATATCAAACATATTTATAAAACCAAAGTGTTAATATAAATGTATATGGTTATATAAAGCCACGCATATAAACATTTATAATAATATCAAATCATATAAGATTATATGAAAACTTTTTTAGTCGGGATATTATAGTTTTCTCTGATTTATTAGTCCCGGGTAAAAATCTTAATATGGTGTCATATATAATTATAACTTATTTGATAAGTCCCCATATACAACCACATACAGCTTGATCCGAAAAATGGGTCATCTACATGTGTCTAATTATATAAAATTAGATATAATTTGATACAGTTTGATCCGAGATTTGTCCATATCCAGGACATCATATTATATCTAATTCGATATAAAAATATCTGATTTTATATAATTTTTTCTAATAGTAGGTATACTTTTTATGCATACCAGCTATTAAATTGACATAGAAATTCGTATAGTTTGAACAATTTCAAAGACCCAAATTTTATAACATAAAATAAAAATTTAGTTGAATGCTTTTGTCTTCTAAATCGTACGCATCATATTTTAACATGATTTTACATGCAAAAAAATCACGTGAACATTATTTGGCAATGGTGTAATTAACTCTTAATTTGCAGACTACTAAATTTGATGTTGAACTATATATTAATTTCTACGGGATTATAAAGAAAGTTATATAAAATTACAAGAATATATTTTTAGCATGATGACATATATATATAATCATATCGGTCACTACATATATTTTGATTAGTTTTATATGGCTTATGTAGTTATATATGGAGTCAGATTTGGGGATATGTAATAACATCATTTACCGTACAAAAAATTCGTTGAAAAAATAATATCAAATGTAGTTGTATATAATGATATGTGTCTTAATGTGACTCCATTCATTGTCAGATATAACCCACACACAGGAAAAAAATTGCCAACCGAATTGCTAAGCCTATTTTGGTTGCTACAACCAATAAATTCGGTTGATGAAACCATATTGGAATGTGATTCCTAATTATTTTGGGTATTGCAACTAAAATTTAGTTGTATAAACCGAATTTTGTTGTGATAACCAATATTCAGTTGCACCAACCTATTTTAGTAGATGTAACCGAATTTTAGTTGGAAAATGGCATATTTTTTCTCTGTGTGCAATCACATTATATATGACAATATATAACTATTTTTACTCGGGGTGTTAAAAACTAAAAGTTGGCTGTTGTAACTTAAAATTAGTGTATATTTTGTGTGTCATATCTGCAACAGATCAATGGTTGATTCAACAGATTATTTTATTATGTATTATATAATTTCGGTTGTTGTTACCAAAGTACAATTATAAATATTAGGTTGGTAATCAGAACCATTATACAATTCTACATACCAGTTTAAAAATATATTAAAATAAAATTTCAACAATTAAAATTAATAAATTTTGTAAGAAATTTTAAAAGTAAAAAAAAACGCATTCGGCAGGAAAGTAAATGCATTTTTTTGGGTTCCAAAGGAATGTTACTTTAGAAGGACGTATTTGTTGTAGGAGCTAACATCAGTTATTTTTCTCAATCAATTATTATTCTACAATATATATTTTTTGTAGATTAATTTTAATGCCTTTTTGTGAAATTATCTTCACTTGCCAATCGAGGAAATGGTTTTTGTAATAAGGCATACTTCAAGACCCTAAAGAGGATGATTTCCTCCACGGAAAAGGAGTAGGACGTCAATGCATTTTCTGTTCTAGGAAGACTTTAGGAATTACAGCTTAGCTAGAAAAATGGTCCTTCTTAAATAAACTCTTGCAGTAATTACGTATTAACGTAAGTTTGATACAAAGGTTTAAATTTATAAAATCTTATTTTTATTCATTTTCAATAAATTTAATAAAAAAATATGTTTTCATATGCATTTTTATTGGAAATGGTGTAGAAAATTTGTAAACTCAATTGTTACTACCAAATTATTTTTTATAAGGGCGGTATTCACAACTGAACATATTTAATTTCATAACCGAATAATGCATTAGTACAGACCGAATCTACAATAAAAGGGGATGATAGTTGCCGTAACCGCCCCAATTCGATTGGCAACAAATTCAGTTATAACAACGAATCTGTTTTCTGGGTATACAATACCAATTATTTTTTATTTCCTAATTTAGATGTCCGGCGTCAAATAAAACGATAAATAATAATTTAAAGCCAATTTGATTTTCGCGAAACTAATTATTCTAGATTGAAAAACTGTTCGTTTTCGATTTTCATCACATCCCTTAGTGTGTAGGACCCGAAATCCTGCTGCCCTCCAATTCAAAGTTTTTTTCATCATTTAAATTTAATCATATCGTTTTCTATTAACTTATATCCAATTTGATCGGGACAAAATTCGGATACAGGTTTATCATTTGATATAACTTTGTATCCTTGTAAATACAATTATATCCAATATGATACAATTTAATATAACCATTTTTCGGATGAAATTATATCTAGTTACATATTGCAAATATATCCATTCTCATATAATTTTATATACACTTTTTTACTGGGGTATTTAATTTTTTTTTCTTTAAATTTTATTAAGGAGTTACCGAATTAATGTATATTATAAAAAACACCGTATTATGATTTTTTATATGATTTTTATTAAAAAATGAGTGCAATTAAATAAAACAAAAAAAAATTCAACGAAAAACCCTTGGACGTTTGTCAAAAGTCAGAAAAATGCAGTTTACGGTACTTTTTTGGTACTGTTTTGTTGTTTTACAGTTGCGACAAAATTGTTGGAATTTTATGCAGATTTTTCCCGAGAGTCTATTTTTTCATTATGGTGGCAAGCCTATGGATAGGGCTGATAAGCCCAAATACCCTGGGTTTTAATTAAAGTTTGAAATTGAAGTTATTATTTAAAATACTAATTATTACTCCAAACTAAATTAATTTAATATAAAACGAGTAAAAAGGTTAAAGTCGGGCATGCCGACTATACAATACCCTACACCAGTCTGGTTAAAAGCCAACTAATGTTTGGATCCGAAATTCGAATGGGCTAAAATGGGGCTTGTGTCAAAATTTTCTATAATGTGAGCCAGCGCACCAAATTTCATTAAAATATCTTAATATTTGCGACCTGCAGTTTGTAACCAAGCCAATTTTGGGGGGACCCTTATATGGGCACTAGGTCTAAACATTGACCGATGTTCACCAAAATCAATAGGCTTCGTCCTTGTGCCAACATAGGTCTGTGTACCAAATTTCATTAAAATATCTTAATATTTGCGACCTGCAGCGTATAAACAGTATAATTTTGGTAGGACCCTTATATGGGCACTAGGTCTAAACATGGACCGATATTCACCAAAATCAATAGGCTGCGTTATTGGGCCAATATAGGTCCGTGTACCAAATTTCATCAAAATATCTTAATATGTGCGACCTGCAGCGTATAAACAATATAATTTTGGTAGGACCCTTATATGGGCACTAGGTCTAAACATGGACCGATGTTCACCAAAATCAATAGGCGTCGTCCTTTGGCCGACATAAGTCGGTGTACCAAGTTTCATCAAAATTTCTTATTATTTGCGACCTGTAGAGTGCGCACAAGAATGCATGGACAGACAGACAGACGGACATCGTTAAATCGAAATAAAAAAAAATTCTGAGCCGATCGGTATACTATAAGGTGGGTCTAGGACCAATATTTTTTGGTGTTACAAACATCAGCACAAACTTATAATACCCTGACCACATAGTGGTGTAGGGTATAAATATTGAGTGCGTTTACCAGACGCTCAATTGGTGCTAATGCGCTACTCAACAATCTGGTGAACGATTTGATTAGCTACACCCAGGAAAAAGATTGGATGGAATTCGATCAAAACTATTAAAATGAATTTGCCACGACGTTATTTTATTTGGAGTTAGCTATAATTGAATACTACACCAAAAATATTTTACTAGGTATTAAAAATAGGGTAAGCAAACTACAAAACAACCCTTTTAACAAATTATTGGTATCTCCAATCAATTTTAAAATTAGTATCAGTTTAGTAATTCTTTGCAGTAGAAGCAGCCATTTATTTAGTGAATATACAAGAAAATTGGTGTTATTTATCACCTTTATTAAAAAAATTTCAATATTCGAAAGTGGTACCTACAAATACGCGTATCCTAATCAAATAAGACCTTAAAGTCGAGTTTCTGTAGAACCAACCGAATTGTGGATTGTATTGATAACACACTCAACTATTAATTGGTATTGGTAAACGAAGTTTATACTATATTTGTTTTACAAACTAAACACATAAATTCAAAATTAGACATTAAAATTAGTAAGTGTTTGTGGTTTAGTGGGTGAGGAGTTGGCCTACCACGCCAGATTTCCGGGTTCGAATCCCGGAAAAGACAAAAATTTAGATGTTGTTTGTTTAATAAAAATAAAATATTCTTAAGTATAAAAAGTAAATATGGCTAAGAAAATTAAAAGTAGTTGTGGTGCAATGGATAAGAGTGTGGATTATTAATCAGAATGACCGGGTTCAATACCGAAGAAATGAAAAAAAGTTTTGTAATTTCAATAAAATTTTGTGGAGCATAATAATTTTTGGAATATAATATTGAATTAGACAACCGAATATTGGCTTTCACGACGAAAAATATAATTTAATATAAAGGTATTTGTCGTAACCGCACAAATTCGATTGGCAACAAATTCGGTGGCCACAACTGAGACTGTTTTCTGGGTGTACCGCTAAATCAACATGTTGTGGTAGCGCTAACTTGTTTTGGTAGCGTAAAAATTTTCCGCTACTTGTGAGCAGTTAATGATACATCAGCTGTCGTTTTTTTTTTGTATATTTTTTTTTAAAAAATAATAAACATACAAATATAATTATAAAGGAATAAAAAAGTTCGAAAAAATCAATGAAACATCTACAAATATTTTTATTTTAAAACAAAAACAAAAGTAGCATCGTTCACCAGATTAATGTAATCATAAAGCGCTACATATCAATTGAAGCGGTAGCGTGTTTCTCTGGTAAACCTGCCCATTGTTTAAAAATTTGTCTATAAATTTTAAAACATAAAATTTTCGAGATGTTTAATTCCGTGTGATTTTACAAATCCACTCTAAAAATCCGAATCTCAGAACAGGGGTGTTTGATTTATTTTCAATTTAATAAAATTTCGGTGAATAAAAACATCATAATTACTTACAAAACTCAAATGAAAAAGTCTGTGAAATTCACAGAAAAGTTCACAATTGTAATAGAAAATTTTACTAAATTTAGGCCATTTTTAATAATTTAATTAATTTGTATCATCCTTTGACTTTTTCTACATATTTTAGATTTTAGAAATTTCACCGTAAAAAGTATTTGCCGCAATTATGGAAACAACATTAAAGGCACGTTTAGAATGATAGAGTGACTCTACTCTGTAGCACAGATTGAAATGTTAACTGTTCAAAATACAGAGTAGAGTTACTTCAAAAATGTATGACACTTCAATACTTACATTATATTTTCGCATAGTTTATGCCACCACCGCAATTTATTCTCGTATTTAATTTTTTTTTTAATATTTTTATATAGTTTATTAAAAAAATTTCATTTTATTTTGTTTATTTTAAAAAAGTTGTTTTTAATTTGTTGACAATTAGAGATGTGAACAAATTAGTGATGGGTTTTTTTAGGTATATTTGTCATATTAAACACTTAACAGAACAATGTTAGCTCTAGAGTGGAGCAAATCTGTACTCCAGAGTCAAACAAGTTTTACTCTGGAGTGGAATAAAAAGAGATAGTAAAATATAATAATGTGTTAATATGAAAAAGAAAAAAACTAAATTTGCTACAGATTGGAGTACTCCATCATTGTAAACGCACCTTAAAAGTTAAAAAATTTCAAAATCGGCTTTAAAAGTTTTTTTAAATATTTTTCTAAAATATGTTGTAAGGTGGGATTTAAAATATTTTACTTACTTATTTTTCTACAAACTTTTTAATTTGAGCTTACTTGTCTGGAAATATTTATGAATATTTTTAGACAATATATCGTCGTTGCGCCTAAGAAAATAGCTGTTTGTTTTTTCCCAACTTTTCAGGAGAGCAAAAAAACTGTTTAATTTTGTAATTTCGCGATATTTTTTAATGTTATATTTTTTATTTATTCCTTTACCACTTTCCCATAATTATACCACAAAAAAATCCAGCTTTTTAAGGCGCATAGGCGCTATTAAAGATTTTTCCCAAAAACTACACATATCTATTTTTAAATTGCCATTTGATGTACTACCTTAATTTTGGTTTTTATACAAATAGCTATTTCTGTTTATAAAGATCTGAGTTCTTACAAAGTAATTATATTAAAATTGGATGATGGGCTTCTGTTAATATTACTTGTGGTGTCATATGCAAAAATCATAATGCAAAAAAAAAATCTACCAAAAACTAGTTCAAAATAACCTTGCAGAAAACACAGCTGAAATTAGCAGATCTTTTTGCTCAATACCAGTAAAATAAGAACAGCAAACATAAATATACATAATTTGAGTTAATTGAAAATAACTAATCTAAATCTGCAGAAAATTTTGCTAAATATTAGTAGACTCAAAATAGCAAAAAAAAACCGTTATATCTACAAAAGTTTTGTTATTTTTAAGTTAAATCTAGTTGAATACAAATAGTACACTCAAAAAAATCAGTTAGTAGAAAAATTAGTAAAACGTTTTGTATATCAAGTGTACTAGATTTCAGCAATTTTTTTGCTGAAATTCCGTTTTCAGCAAAAGTTTTAGTTATATTTTTTTAGCACTAAACTAAGTTCTTTTTCATTTGTTTTTATTTTAATTTAATTAAAAAGCACTAAACTAATTTTGAACTAATGTTTTACTAATTTATTTTGCTACGCAAATTGTGCTGATAACAGCATTTATAGCGTGGACGACAACCAGATAGACAAGACCCAGGGAAAAAAGTGAGGAAAAAGAAGTAGTAAAAGCATAACAACAGTTGAATAGGGAGTTGTGAAAATTTGTGGTTTTCACTGATGAATTTAAAATTGGTTTGTTCTTTTTTGAAACAAATTATGTATATTTAAACCAATGAAAAGGAAGTTCTTTTTCACTACACCCAAAAGATTCCTTAGTTGATTACAACGAATATTTCAACTATATCGTAGGTTAAATACCCCTAACTAATACTTAGTTGAATTGATATCGTTGATATTAACTAAGTTTTTAAATATTAATAATTCAACTATAAATTGAGTTACCACCTACGATTTTATAGTTGAAGTTTAAGAAATCTCGCTAATCGTAGAATACAACAATTATAAAATGAAATTAGTCGTTAACAGCTAAATATTATTTGATTTTAAATGTGATTATATCTCAAAATTTTTATTACATTTTTAATTTCAGCATCACAAAACTAATATATAAACTTTAAATATTTATGTTTTTTTTTTTAGTTAACCGCTTTTAATATTCCAATGTATATCTCTAAAAGCTAATTAGTCCGATGTTTTAGTTATTTTCTGCTATTATCTCTTATTTTGTAGCTTTTCTATGGATTTTATGATGAAGCACGTTTGAAATGTTGTTTTTATTTCTGTAAATAAAGCTAAACTTTAATGTTTTTTCATTGAAAAGGCATGAATCAAAGAAAACAGTATAACTTGCCATTTTAAATAAAGTTTTTGTTCTTAAATAAAGTTTTTGTTCTAATTTTATTTCAAATTAATTTTAAATATTTCTTCAGTTTTGATTTTTGTTGAAAATAATTTGTCAATTTGAAAACATCATCACAGGGTTACATAAAAACAATTTTTGTTAACAAAAGCCATAGTTGCCAATGATTATAATAGTTATTTAAAATTTATTTCAATTCAACTATAGAATTTGTATAACTACACCACTATGGAATTTTTTCGGTGTAGTTATTTTTTTAAATTTAATTAAAAAAAAAAAATTATCGTCATGCATCGTATGGGGTTTGAACCCACACTCGTTGGCATTTCAATCAAACGCTCTACCCACTATGCTATCGCTTGTTATAACTGATAGCTGACTTTTAGCAGTCTTGTTTAGTAAATTGTTTTTATCTGCATTTCTTTAATTTTTTATTAACAAAAATATATAAAGCGGCGAATACGAATACGAAATATATAACATATTGGAAAATATATAAAGTTTTTTTTTTAAGTGTTATTTTTTTATAAAAATAATACACTCAGAAATAAAGCTGCAAAAATTGGAGAAAAAGCTACTAAAAATTATGTAATTAAAAATTGCCTTGCAAAAAAACTGCTGATATTAGCAGAATGTTTTTTTCTAAATACTAGTAAGATAAGAAATAAAAATAAAACTGTTAAATTTACAAAAGTTTGGTTACATTTAAGTTAACTTTTAATACGAATTACCTTGATAAAATCCGTAAAAAATTTTGTAGTATATTAGTAGATAAAAAATTGTTTTTTTTGCAAGCTAACTTATTTTTACTAGTTCTAACTAAAATGTTTACAGGATTTTTCTTTTTCTGTTATATTTAGTTTCTAAATATATTTAGTAAAAATTTAATCAAAATGGATTCCTTAAATTACAATTTTTCAAATACAAACAAAATTGTAATATTTACCTTTTTCGTATTTTAACAAAAAATATTTGAAGAATTACATATTTATTTAGAACTTTTATATTTCCATAAAATTTCATAAAAAATTAATAGAAAATTGAAAAAAATTTTAAATCATTTCAAAATTAATTTTTGACTGTACAAAAATAGAAAAAAATAAAAATTTTACAGTGAAAACTACAAAAAAATGTTAATTGTATAAAAAAAGTTCTAAAAAATTTTTTTCGACCTTTGATTTGAACCCATAACCCTCTAATTTCTGTGCCATCACATTCCTATGCAACCCCCATACAAAATATTAACTTCTTATCACCAATGAAAAAGAACTTCTGACTAGCATATATTTATTGCAGCATTAGATATTGTTTAAAACCCATTACTAAGGTAGTAATTCTTTGTGATGTAATGAAGGAAGTGATTCATTTAGAAGTCATTCCATTTATTTTTGCTGGGGATGTACCTACACTCACAATAACTTTACCGTAAAAGTTCAACAGTTGTTTAAAAAATAAATCAGTAAAGTTGTTTTCATTGAATAAGTAGTTAAATTGCAAAGAAATATATTTTTTAACTTTTTCTATCAGTTATTCAATAAACAAAATACACAAAATACGGAGTTTCCGTAGAAGTTAAAATATTCAATCAAAATTTTCTGTTAAAAACAATCAGTTGTTAGAATACAATTAATTTTAAAATAAACGAAAAATCTATTATTTTTACCGACTTTGCCAGTTAATTAATTAACAATTAAAAATAAGCGACAAAATACAAATGTTTTGAACGAAAAGTGGGTAGTCCTTTTTTTAACTTATTTTCAATTGTTTTAATGTATATATTCGGTTGATTTTAAGGAACAAATATTGTGAGTGTAGATGTCGCAGCTTGTCTGAATTTACTACAAACAACGGAAATGATAATTAAAAAAAAAAACACCCTGTGAAAAATGTTCATATACGCTCAAACATGTTCATATATGGTTTATGTATGGACACATATGAACAAATATGGATTTTTTATGAACATATATGGATTTTATATGAACATATATGGGAGTATATGTGATTCCATATATTGAAAAAAATTTCATATACAGACATATATGGAGGCACCTGTTATTTCATATATGGAAAAGGCACTCATATATGGACAAATATGGAAGTATATGTTATTCAGTTTATGCAAAAGAGACTCGTATATGAACATATTTAGAAGAATACATTTTTCCATATATGTGGAAGGAACTCATGGATAAATATGGAATTATATTTAATGGAATAAATAACGAGTAAAAAGGTTAAAGTCGGGCATGCCGACTATACAATACCCTACACCCGTCTGGGTAAAAGCCAACTAATGTTTGGATCCGAAATTCGAAAATTCGGGGCTTGTGTCAAAATTTTATATAATGTGAGTCATCGCACCAAATTTCATTAAAATATCTTAATATTTGCGATCTGCAGTTTGTAACCAAGCCAATTTTGGGGGGACCCTTATATGGGCACTAGGTCTAAACATGGACCGATGTTCACCAAAATCAATAGGATTCGTCCTTAGGTCTGTGTATCAAATTTCATCAAAATAACTTAATATTTGCGACCTGCAGCGTATAAACAATATAATTTTGGGGGGACCCTTATATGGGCACTAGGTCTAAACATAGACCGATGTTCACCAAAATCAAGAGGCTTCGTCCTTGGGCTGATATAGGTCGGTATACCAAATTTCATCAAAATATCTTAATATTTGCGACCTGCCGTTTGTAACCAAGCCAATTTTGGGGGGACCCTTATATGGGCACTGGGTCTAAACATGGACCGGTGTTAACCAAAATCAATAGGCTTCGTACTTGGCCTGCCATAGGTCGGTGTACCAAATTTCATCAAAATATCTTTATATTTGCGACCTGCAGCGTATAAACAATATAATTTTAGTAGGCCCCCTATATAGGCACTAGGTCTAAACATGGACCGATGTTCACCAAAATCAACAGGCTTCGTCCTTGGGCTGATATAGGTCGGTGTACCAAATTTCATCAAAATATCTTAATATTTGCGACCTGCAGCGTATAAACAATATAATTTTGGTAGGCCCCTTAATGGGCACTAGGTCTAAACATGGACCGATGTTCACCAAACTCAATAGGCTTCGTCCTTTGGCCTGTGTACCAGATTTCATCAAAATATCTTAATATTTGCGACCTGCAGCGTATAAACAATACAATTTTGGTAGGACCCTTATATGGGCACTAGGTCTAAACATGGACCGATGTTCACCAAAATCAATAGGCGTTGTCCTTTGGCCGACATAAGTCAGTGTACCAAGTTTCATCAAAATTTCTTAATATTTGCGACCTGTAGAGTGCGCACAAGAATGCATGGACAGACAGACAGACGGACGGACGGACAGACGGACATCGTTAAATCGAAATAAAAAAAAATTCTGAGCCGATCGGTATACTATAAGGTGGGTCTAGGACCAATATTTTTTGGTGTTACAAACATCAGCACACACTTATAATACCCTGACCACATAGTGGTGTAGGGTATAAAAATGGAACATATCCCAGCAGAAATTCGGAAGCGGTAAAAATGAGTAAACATGATTAGTACTTCTTTTCTGCTTCGTTTACTGCTTCTGAGGATTTATAGCTTGCAGTAGTGTGTTAAAAAAGGCAATGGAGTTTTGTTTACCACACTTTATTGGTCTAACAAAGCACGAAAGAATGACAATGACAACCGAATTTACAAGCTAAAAGCTGTGATTTCATGCCATTATTTGGAGCTATGATAGAAGCGCATATCGGATATCGAAACAAGTGCTTTCACGCGAGCTATCTCGAACAAAAATCATGCCTTATATCAGCAATAATGCAAGCGCTACACTATTTTCTTTCCCTGACGAACCTGCTTCCAAGCAAGCAGTATTTTTTGCTGGGATGTAGCGCCTAATTTGAATTTCATACATAAATTTATATCTATAGTACAACCTTATAATAAAGGACAGCAACGTTCGCATGTATTCGCATATATTTAATAAATGTTTTTTATCTTTCACTAAATCTCTTTATATATCTTTTAATAAATGTATATATTCATATATGTCCATACATGAACATATACTTAGGTGTTACCTCATTTTTCGGATCCATACATATATGGTTGAACCATAAATGTTCATATATGGACATTTTTTACTGGGCATTCTACACAATTTCTATATTTTAATTTTCAGCAAATAAATTAACTAAATTGAATTTCGCTGCAAGTTTCTTTCAGTCTACTAATATTCAGCAAAAACTTTAGTAATTTTAGCAAGGATTTTTTTCATTTGCAATCGACTAAGTGTTAGCAAAACTTTTGCTGAGATTACTATTTTTTTTTGGTAAAAATCATATCGCTGATTTTCAGCAAATATTTTGCTGAAATTACCAACTTTTTTGCAAGCACGCTCCTGACTAAAAATTTGCTGACACAGCAACAAATTATTGTTGACTTTACTGAATTTTTTTTTGGGTGTAGTCTATCCTGGTAAAATCAGCAGAAATATTTGGTGATTTCAGAAGGCTCGATTTTTATTTGCATTAAAAAAATAATGTAAAAAAATTTTAAGGTTTATCACTTCCCAATAAGCACACAGGTTTTAAAAATTCAAGTGCTTTAAATTTTGCTTGAATTAAAGTAGATTTCAAATTCTAGCACTTGTTTATTTAACAAAAATATTTCAAACTAGAATTTTTGTTTCCCTTTTGCTGGAGTATGCTATTGAAATAAAATGTAATGAAAGTTGTATTCAAGCCTTGAAACTGGAAAACAGGGCTGGAATTGAACTTTATTTCAACTTGAATTCCAGTGAAATTGTTTATAGGGTTGTTTGTGATTTTTGACCTACTAATTACACTATGCGACAGTCAAAATCGGGATGGGATGAAACCAAAGGGAAATGTTATATCGGTCAAAAGCAAGTTATACGTGTCCCGGCGTTTCGCTGGGTCACCCCTAGGAATCGAGATATATATTTTTTTTTGACATAACTCGAGAACCACTAGTCCGATTTTGCTCAAACAATTTTAAAAAAATTAAAAATTACAATTCCTTTAATCTGTTCATATAACGTTTTTCTATATACTCAACAGTTTTGCCGGTAAAAATAAATGTTTGTTACCGCTACCATAAAAATCAATAACCTTTTGTTTATTACTTTTTTTCAATATTTTAGGCAAAAAATATTTTTTTCTTCATACATTTATTTGTACCGGCAAAACTGTTGAGTATATAGAAAAACGTTATATGAACAGATTAAAGGAATTGTAATTTTTAATTTTTTTAAAATTGTTTGAGCAAAATCGGACTAGTGGTTCTCGAGTTATGTCAAAAAAAAGACCACCAAAGGTCAAATCGATATATCTCGATTCCTAGGTGTGACCCAGCGAAACGCCGGGACACGTATAACTTCTTTTTTACCGACATAACTTTCCACGGTAGTTTGAACCCTTCCCGATCACTGACCCCTACCATTTGTCTCGCAGTGTTATTTAGCAATTTTTTCTGATTTTGTTATTTTCTATTAATAAAAATTTAACTCAAATATACTTAAAATTTTGTATATTTATCAGTTTAGTTTTTGCTGTTCCTATCTTACTAATATATAGCAAAAATAATTTTCTAATTTCAGCAATTTTTTCTGTAATGTAATTTTTAATTAATTTTTAGTAGTTTTAACTAATTTTTTTATTAACTTTTTTCTATTAGTGTATAATACTTTTTTAGTGGTTTGAAATATAGTTTGAGATCGTGGTGGTGTATTAACCCTCTAACTAGCTTTCTTCTATTTGCGATAATATTTAAACTATATATTTGGCATTGAAAACCTTCCATTGAACAATTATTAAAATTTTAATTTATCGCATTATTTAGGCGATATAGCACAAAAAAAGCTGAAGAAGAATCAAAAATAATTTCAGGTTTTGCTATAAATAATACTATTAGTAAAATAAAATTACATACCGGAAACTGTTGATCTAGTATTGTTATTTCAGAAGTTTTTGACGAATTTAGCAATAAACATCAATAAATTTTGATGAAATTAGTTTCACTTACTACTAACTCTGAGCGTATAATAATTAATTTCAGAAAAATTTTTCAACTAGTTTTTGAGTTAGAGAGATATTGATAAGACTAGGGTTTGGGATTTCCCGGACTTTTTTATTTCCCGGGAAACGGGAATGAAATATTTTTGAACAAAAGTGTTAATGAAAACTACCTATATAAGTAATTTTTGTTAAAAAAAACACTATTTCAGTACAAATTCAGTCTGTGTATTGAGAATTCAAAGTAAAAATATCAGAATGTTGAACATTTGATTTCACATAAATTACTCTAAAATAAACCGTTTCATCACACTTGGCCCATTAGATATGGTGGCCACAATGTTATTTTCTAAAGACAAATAAAACTCTTCTAGTCTTATTTCTACAATTCTTCTTATTTCATCAGCATTACATCTTCCTGATATATAAACCAACCCCAGGTTATAAAATTAATTATTTCCGTTTATACACATGTTCAAATATCTCTTTTGTGATATTCTTGTCCATTCATCTAAAAATATAGAAAATCTCCCATTGTTAGAAATATTGCTCGATATTTCTTTTATCATGATATCTTTTACATGATTGTAGTAATTTAATATAATGTTCTTTATATCGGTTTCATTTTTTTTGCAATGCCAGGTTTTTATTATAAAAACTTTCTCGAATAAACGAAAATCTAGTTATGGTGCGGATTGACTGCGGCTAATTTGGAACCATTTCAGGAAATGTTTGCCCTACCAAAAAACCTTTAATGCCTATTCAGTTTACACTTTTTTCTTCGGGTACTTTGCTAATTTTAGCTGAAACGTTGTTTTTGTTGTTGTTTTCTTCAAGAGAAGTTGCATGACCATAAATTTTTTTTTTTTTTTGTGAACCAAATTTAGATGTCGGATAACCAAATTTAGATACCACCGTTAACCATTAGTCTTTTCTTTTCATATTTATTAATGAAAACGTTACTTATAAAATTGTTGACCCTTAATATAAAGGAGTATTTTAAATTTAAAGTCGACTTTATTTTTAATCAAACGGTTTTGTTCATTTTGTGTATGAAAACCTTACAAAAATATTTATATTTCCAAATATTTTGATTGGTTAAAAATAAATTAACCAATCAGAATGCTCCAATAATAAACCAAGTCAAGGTATACTGCCACCCAATATTTTAACTAAAGTCGACTTTACCTAAATTATACATTTGAAAAATTTAGATACTAAGGGCGATTATTTGTAAGAAACAAAGCTATTTTTTCATATTTCTTTTAAACATTTTACCAAGTTTTTAGGTTTTACTACTTAAATTTTGAATAAGTTATGCGAAAAATCTTTATTAGTTGAAATGCTCCTAATTACTTGCCAAAGATTTTATTTCTGTGTCAAATAAATGTATTCCCTTTTAAAAGATTTTAACAATGACATTTTTGTTTTGGTATTTAAAATGTTTTTTATGACTAAAATTAAAAAATGCTATTCGAAACAAAAATAATTTAAAAAATTTAATATTTTTAAAATTTCCCGTTTTCCCGGGAAAAATATATTATTTTCCCGGGAATTCCCGGCAAACTTTTCCCGGGATTTCCCGGGAATTCCCGAACCCCAAACCCTAGATAAGACGTATCCTGACGTTATCCTTTGAGCCGTGGAGCAAAACTCATTTTACAAGTATTAGAGACTCTACACTAGCTTCGTGATTACCGATAATATATGCCAAATCGTAAATGTATTTTTGGCAACTTTTCAAATATTTTTTTCTGTTTTAAGAAGTTATTTTTTTCAAATTTAAAAAATTTTCACTTCAACTACATCCTTCTCGCTTTAAAATCATTTCTTGTCCAAAAAAATCTGAATGCAGAAAAATAGCTAATTATGTTTTATATCCATACAATATTACTAGTTTAATAAATTTTTTTTATTTAGCCAAAAACTATTTAAAATTATTAGAGGGTTAAAGGTATAAAAAGAAGAGGATTTTTAGTTAACCCTTTAATGACCCAATTTTTGAAGCTGTAAATGCAACGTAATATGTGCACTCTCAGAACAGTTTCGTTGTGACAACAAAATTTGTCGTCACCACCGAATTAGGCTGACATTCGTTTGCGACAATTCGGTTGTCACAACTGAATTCGTTTAGGGCAACCAAATTAGGGAGTTGGGGCCAGAGATACAAGCTAGCCGACTTTAACCGGTCAGCCGCCGCCAGCCGACACCTTTGCCAAGCCGATTCAGCCGCCGACAATAATCGGCTAAGCCAATTTTCGGCTAAAGCCGATAAATGCAAAAATATTAATTTTTTTTTAAAATTATAAAATTTGTTTAAATATACATAATTATTCGAAAAGTAAATTTTTTTTGTTTTAAGATATCGTTGATTTTGAAAATGTTTTGCATCAAACTGGCGGTAGCACAACCAGGCGGTTTTGTTGATACTACAATTCTACAGGTTTCCGCATTATTAGAACTGCGTTTTGAAAAATATGTCTATTACTAAATCCAAAAAAAAAAACTGATGAAACAGTCATTCAATTTTAAAAATAGAAACTATTTTATACCCGTATTTATTAAGATTAAGATTATTATAAAACTATATAAAATTTTTATTATTTTTATTTTACCAAATTTTTTAATTTTTCTGATGCCTTACCCCCAGCAAAACCTTGGTAATATATGGGTATTACTATGAATATTACCTGGTAATATATCAAACCGCTTACCCTTGCATTACCTTGGACCCTTGCAGTACTTGTAAATACCAAATTCATACTTTTGGATGTTTTATTGGTATAAATAATTCGTTTTTCTAGAAAATTTTAGAAATTCTATTTTTTGTTAAAAACCCTTGAATATAAAATTGATATTCGGTTAAAAAAATTAAAATTTAAACAAACTATTTTTAAAAACTTATTACCTGTAAGTTCAGAATAACATGTCCTTGTTAAAATAATAGGTCTGTCTAGTAATAGAAAAGTAAGAGCTTACCCTCTTCATTACAAAATGCTTATTTTTGTAACCAAAACTTATAAAAAAAATTTTTACAAAATTTGTTGTTAAAAATATGTAATTCTTAATTTAATAGTCAATATAAAACAAATTGAAATTTTAAGAAAAAAAAGTTCAGAATAACATATTACTAGGTAAGGAGTTACCTCAATGGACATACCCTTGTTAAAATAATATCTTTGGTAATAGAAAAGTAAGAGATTACCTACCCTTATTTCTTCTTACCAAAGTCATTACCGGGTAATAGAAGGTTTTGCTGGGCGTTTTTATGGTATTATTAATATCTTTCGAGTTGCTAAATACCACTTTCCGCGGAAATCTTTGACATCGTTAGCGACTTTTTTTGTTACCTTAGTTTCTCTTTTAACGAAGCCCAGAATTAACGAATAATTAATTCGTAACAAAAGAAATCGAACGAAAACAAATATGAATTAATTCCATTCAATAAATAGTCTTTTGTGAATTAATTCATTGACTTTTTAAATCAGAATTCAAAAACTGAATTAAAGAATTAATTCTTCAAAGCTTTGGGTGAGGTAAAGCTAGGAATAGTCGAATTTCATTTCGATCTACTTCTATTAGTTTAGTAGATATGTACCATTTTAAAAAAACCGGGAGGGACCATCTAATAGTTTATGGCAGAGAGATGAAAATCTTATATTTCAACCCTTCTTTGCATGATTTTTTGTTTTTTTTTGTGAAAAAAATCACTGTAATATATTGGGTGACAAGTTGAAACCTGCTAATTAATAATGAAGCTTACTTTAATTTTTTGACAGATGTGCTCCAATTGAAACAATAGTCATTGTAAATTGTTGCTAGCAACAAAAAAATTACAAATCACGTGGCTGTGTGCATTTTTTCTTCAATAAATTTTATGATGGAAATTCCCATCATCATGCAAAGAAGGGTTAACAATAAATTGTGTAAAATTTAACAAATGTATATATAATTTTATCGACATTGTGAAATATAAACTCAATTTTTATAAATTTGGAAAACTACACTCAAAATAATAAGTCTGTTGGCTGAACAGAAAAATTTGTTACTTACAAAATTTATTCCTGATTTTGGCTTAAAATAAAATTTGTTGATTTTAACACTTTTTTGTTAAATTTAAAAAATCAACTTAAGTAAAAAATTTGTAAAACTTCAGTTTTATCTATAATTATACTGAGTAGTAGAATTTATTCAAATTTAGAGTCTCGCGACCCTCCCCGGGCCTAATCCATATCATGTGAGGCCATATTAGGGCACTCCAATGGAGCAAACATTTTGTTCGCTTTGCTCTATCTCGCTTAGTTTTCGAGATATGGGCCATTTTATGAAAAGGAAAATTTTTATTAAAAATTTCCGAGGGTCCAAGGCCCGTCAAGGTCCATTTTTGGATAGAGATAGCGCTTTTCTCTGGGGTATTACATGGTTAGAAGTAGTCGAAATTTTCATCAATTTTGCTCTATCTCTCTTAGTTTTCGAGATATGGGACTTTTTAAAAAATCGGGAGGGAAAAAAATGGCGCCATCTTTTAAAGTTCGGATACATTGGTGGCGCCATCTACCGGGTAATAATAGTAACATGAAAATATTATATTTTAACAATAAATTTTTTAAAATTTACCGAATTAGTTTTAAATAATTTTGAAAATTAACACTCAAAATTAATTAAAGTACTGGCGATTGCTTAAATCAACTAAAAATTTGTTAAAAATTAGTCAAATCGATTTAAAACACCTTTGACAGATTTTTCTACTGACGTATTATTTTAAGTGTACCTATAAAAATATTACAAAGTTGATTTCGATATTTTTGCAGTTGCTTTTTTTGCGTGCGTGTATCTGTTGAAATTCTTGGAAAATGTACCTTTTAGCCGACGTTAGCCGGTTTGCCGCCGCCAGTCGACACTATTTTTTTAAGCCAGCCGCCGCCGATGCGTTTTAACCATTAGCCGCCGCCAGCCGATAGAATGGACCGGCTTGTATCTCTGGTTGGGGCAACCAAACCAATTCGGTTGGCAAAAAATTCGGTCAGGCAACTTTTCGTGGTCAAATAACTTTTCCGTGCTGAATCCGAATTTGGTTTCCAAATTTTTCCAGCACATCTCGTTTTTGATCAAATTGAGGTCATAGTTACCAAAGTTATACGTGTCCCGGCGTTTCGCTGGGTCAAGTCTAGGGATCGAGATATATCGATTTGAAGTAAGTAACTATCATATAGGGGAAATTGTCACCTTTGGTGGTCTTTTTTTTGACATAACTCGAGAACCACTAGTCCGATTTTGCTCAAACAATTTTAAAAAATTAAAAATTACAATTCCTTTAATCTGTTCATATAACGTTTTTTTATATACTCAACAGTTTTGCCGGTAAAAATAAATGTATGAAGAAAAAAATATTTTTTGCCTAAAATATTAAAAAAAAGTAATAAACAAAAGGTTATTTGATTTTTATGGTAGCGGTAACAAACTAAAAAACGGTCGTATATGTGCGTGGACAATTAAAAGGAAGAAAGGAAAGTGCACTTTTTTAATTATTTGGGTTTTTTTCCGTTGGCTACCTGCATGATTTTGTTACACAAATTGCACCCACAATTTGATTTTTATGGTAGCGGTAACAAACTAAAAAACGGTCATAAATGTGCGTGGACAATTAAAAGGGAAAAAGGAAAGTGCACTTTTTTAATTATTTGGGTTTTTTCCGTTGGCTACCTGCATGATTTTGTTACACAAATTGCACCCACATTTATGAGTGGTCATGTTTTAGAACGTTTCGAAAAATTTAAAACGCACACGAATCAGGTATATAGCCACCCTTAAAAGATACGCCAATTCATAAGTACGTCTCAGTAAAATATTGAAACTTACGTAGTTTTTATAGGTGTTCATTGATCGATTTTTGTCATTCAACAAGTGTCTCCCAACGCGTAAAGTACAATTTTTTTAAAGTGACGAAAAAGTAATAAAAGTATAAAACCGAAATGAGTGCAAATTATTCAGAAAATATCAATTTATTTTGTTACGGTTGTGGCAAAAGAGCTTTTTCAACAAATACTGCATTACTCACTGAGCAAGTGGAGCGTGCTTTTAAACTTTATTTTGATTCCGAAATAATTCGCGGCGTTTCGTGGGCCCTAGACAAAATTTGTAAAACGTGCTACAATGCTCTTAACATGTGGATCCAAGGGAAACGCAGTTCACTTTCTTTTGGTGTACCAATGATTTGGACTGATCCAGGAGAGCACAATTCCGATAACTGTTACGCTTGCGCAAACAAAATATGTGGAGTAAATCGTAAAGGCCTTAAACGAAGAGTTTACATATCTGTTAGAAGTGCACAAATACCTCTACCGCATTCGGATGAAATACCAATTCCACCGCTTCCAAGTCCTGACAGAGAAACTTCTTTTTCTATTGAAACAATGGATCAATCGGATTTCACCTATAAACCAACACCAGAAGCCGGCCCATCGAACAAAATAATTCCAATATCACAAGCAAGAATGGACAAGATTGTTGCAGAATTAAACCTTTCTCAACGTGAAGCAGAAAAACTTGCCCAGCTTTTGAAAGAAGGCAACAATTTGGAGCCTAATGTCAAAGTCACCGGATATCGAAGACGACAATTGCTATTCCAACGGTACTACACACTCAACGAAGGGAACACATTTGTTTACTGCCACGATATAAAGGGACTGATGGAGGCGATGGCCATTAATTATGTCGCAGCTGATTGGCGAATGTTCATCGATTCTTCGAAATCAAGCCTGAAAGTCGTTTTGCTACATAAATATAATAAAAAACCAAGCATTCCCATTGGCTACAGCACAGACATGAGCGAAACATACGATTCGATGAAAATAATTTTGGATAAAGTTTGCTACACTAATCACATGTGGCGGATCAGTTGTGATCTGAAAGTCGTGGCGATGCTAAGAGATCTCCAAGGAGGCTATACGAAAAACATGTATTTCTTGTGTCTTTGGGATACCGGATTTAAAGGAAACCAATACGAAACGCATGACTGGCTTCCTCGAGATCCAACGGAGAAAGGACACAACTGCGTGAGTGATCCACTGGTGCCAGTGGAGAACGTCCTCATGCCCCCTCTCCATATCAAACTGGGAATCGTAAAAAATTTCATCAAGGCCATTGTGAAGCAACCGAAAATTCTTGATTGTTTGAATAATATTTTCCCACGAATCAGCGAAGCAAAATTGAAGGAAGGTGTTCTGAATGGGCCGGATATACGAAAGCTCATGAAATCAAAGGAATTTAAAGGTGCTTTAGACGGTAATGATTACTTTGCGTGGAGGGCAGTGAAGAAAGTCATACGATATTTTTTGGGAAGTACGCGAGCACACAATTACCCCGCTCTTGTGACCAAGATGTTGCACTACTTCCAGAAAATTGGAGTGAATATATCCCTCAAAATTCACTTCTAGCATCACCATCTCCAATACTTCAGCAAGTAGCTAGCCTCAGAGTCGGATGAACATGGCGAGCGCTTCCATCAAGTGGCAATGCCAATGGAAACGCGATATAAAGGCAAAAGGCTCGATTCGCTGCTGGCTGAAATTTGTTGGTGGTCGCAAAAGAGGTACGATCCCGACAATTAAGATGAAGAAGAATATACAATGGGAGTTTCCTCCGAGGGTATGTCACAAAAATGAAGTTAACTGACTGATTAAAAACAATCGTTTTTTTCCAGATGAAGACAGATCCTCATCCGGTACAGACTCTGAACAAGTGGGCGAACCACCACGCAAGAAAGTAAAGGGCGCAAACAAACGAAAATAAGTTTTGCGTTCATCGATTTTTATAACCTATGTATCTACGTAATAACCTAATAATTATAATAAATATTATCCAAACTCATTGAAACATAAAATCAATATTCATGTCAAAATGAGATACCTTCACTTAATTGGGAATAAAAGCGAAACGCGTCCATCGATTGTCATGATCTATGTCTCATTTTGTTTAAAGGTTATGTGACTTTGCGTGAAACTAATACGACTAGCCTTTTTTCCGTTTTGGATTTTTTATGAATTTAAAAAATAAAAAAATTTAATATTTTAGGCAAAAAATATTTTTTTTCTTCATACATTTATTTTTACCGGCAAAACTGTTGAGTATATAGAAAAACGTTATATGAACAGATTAAAGGAATTGTAATTTTTAATTTTTTTAAAATTGTTTGATCAAAATCGGACTAGTAGTTCTCGAGTTATGTCAAAAAAAAGACCACCAAAGGTGACAATTTCCCCTATATGATAGTTACTAACTTCAAATCGATATATCTCGATTCCTAGACGTGACCCAGCGAAACGTTGGGACACGTATAACTTGTTTTTGACCGATATAACATTCCCCGTTGGTTTCATCGCATTTGATTTTGACTGTCGCATAGTGTTATAAGTAATGTTGTTTTTTTTAATTTTCCCCTCCGTCCGTCTCACAGTGAGACAACGCCGGCATTAAATACAAGGAGTCATTGTAGAGCTCTGAAATTTTGCACAGGCTGTTTTTGAGAAAAAAAATTAAGAAAATTCGCCCACTTTTACGCCCACCTCCCATACAATCGAAATTTGTAAAATGCCGTATTGTCCGTAATACTTTAGGTATAACTTTCTGAATAGTTACGGGTTAAGGGGGTTTAAAAATGTCTACGTTCCTATGTACAAGTCCTATATGGCGGGAAATTGTACATCCAAATAAAAAGATGGAGGGTTTTTCTTTTTAACGTTATAAATACGGGATTTTATTTAACTTTAGTTTAAGGTTCAATTAAATTTTAAACATTAGGGTTTGTACAGTTCATAAGATTATAATTTCATTTAATACAGACTTCAAGTTCAATAATTTTGGCAAGTTTCTCAAATTTAATTTTAAATTTCACATTATTATAGGTATATCACTTTAGTTTTAACTTTTTATGTTTAAGGGGTTTTTTACTTTTCAAATTTAAACAATTTCCTTCACTTGAGACACGATCAAAAAATCCTTGTTGCTCGTTCTACCGATTGAATATTTTGATTTTTTTGCAGGTTTTGTTTATTGACAAGCAAATGTCATTAGGTGGGAAGGGTTGATGGTGGCATCTTTGGTACCATCGTACGGTACCTTTTGTTTACAAAGTGAACATTCTCCCCGCCTTTACGTATCTGTAAATGAAATTCGAAAAATAGACTTTAGTAATGGTTCAACGTTATGGGTAAGAAATGGGTAAAGTATTCAAATGTTATACAAATACTTGAAATATTAATTGGGTTAGCTTAGCCAGAGAACGATCCCATAATGAGCCACCCAAAAGTGGAATCCTGGGCTATTAGCGATCCACCAGCTATCGAGATCGTGTTGGTCTTTAAAATGGTGGTATATAGATTGCCACCAATTTCCATAGACACAGGGGTATTAGAGTAAAAGTTGGGGTCTGCTAGAGCAAGATGCCCAAACTTTTCCTTTATAGACTCGTTGAATGGAGTTATATAAGGGGTTTTTGGTAAATCCTTAGCAACCAGCCAGCACATTTCATATTTAGTGAGTGATGTCATGTTGGGTGTAATGGTAAGCTTCACGTAAGTTTTACCATCCAGTTTAAAAGTTGCTAACTTGTTATCTCGTACGAACGAAACTGCAATGCGAGATGAAGTTAAGCTGGGATTTAAGATGGCTCTTATAGAAACGCAACCATCTTCAGTCATTCCGTAGACTTCGACCGTAGGTACAAGTGTCCGGGTTATTGACGACGGTACTCCAAAGGTTGAGCTGGTTAGTGTTGCCGTTGTTGATTGTCTGGGGTTTTCTCTACGAGTAGTGGTTGTGGCTCGAGCATCAGTGGGTATATTCGTTAAAACTCTTTGGTGGCCGTGAAGTATGGTGTGATGGTTTAAACCACATACACGGCAACGCGCTGTGTTGGTGCAGTTGGCCACAAGATGGTTTCTAGCCAGGCAATTTGTACAGTAGTGTAGCTGTAACACAGTTCTATATTTTTGCGCCAAGTTCTGATCTAAGAACTTTTTGCAGGTGGCAATACGGTGGTCGGCTTTACATATGCCACATCCAAAATAACGGCTGCTTCTATGAGGACTTGACCGTATTGTAGCTTCCTGTCTGGGTCTTGTGGTTTGGGTTGCAGAACTTGTAGCCCTTTGGCGTCTGATGACTCGTGAAGTTTGGGTAGTGGTGGCGGTGCGGTTAGGAACGCGTGGTGTTCTCCGGGTTTGGGTACGTGGAGTCATTTTCTAAATGAAATAATGAAATTAATGATATGATTGAGGTTAGTGTGTTAGATGAGTGTAATGAGTGAGTGAGTTTTGGGTGAGTATGTAATGTTAGAGGTCGAAGATACAAGTGGGGGGTTATTGGTACAAACAAACAGAGGGTGAGGTTAATTTGTGGGTAGAACTACGACTTTGGTTATGGGCCTAGTCAATGTTCCCGTTGGTGTGCGCAAATCTACGACTCTAGTTCGGCCGTCGGAACCGGGATAAACTTTAGTCACTCGTCCTAGTGACCATTCGTTAACTGGTAGATTGTCCTGCTTAATAACGACAATATCATCGATTTCAAGTTGACGCCTTGGATTTTTCCACTTGTATCGCTTGTGAAGCTCCTTTAAGTATTCATCCTTCCATCTTCTGCAAAAGTAATGGTGTTGAATCCTGAGCTTCTGCCATCTATTTGCTAGGGTAATGTTTCCATTGCTTAGGTCTGGTTCGG
The DNA here is from genome assembly GCA_949987735.1 of Leucophora obtusa. Lineage (NCBI taxonomy): Eukaryota > Metazoa > Arthropoda > Insecta > Diptera > Anthomyiidae > Leucophora > Leucophora obtusa. The sequence goes on along the minus strand of OX465295.1, from coordinate 161,861,789 downwards.
CTGGGGTTAATAAGGGTGAACCTATCAAAAAATTACCTGGGGTTAATGGGTTAAGATCCTGAGGGTTATCGCTTGCCGGGCTAAGGGGTCTCGAGTTTAAACAGCCTTCAATTCGGGCAAGAAGGGTAGCAAGCTCTTCAAAAGTGTATTTCAGGGTGTTCATTTTCTTGAGGTGAGACTTAAAGCTTTTCACCCCTGCTTCCCACAATCCTCCCATGTGCGGAGCTCCTGGCGGAATGAAGTGCCACGTCAAATTTTGGAAACTGTTCGCTGACGTAACAGATCCTTTCAAATTCTTCATGAATTCCTGCCGTTCTTTTCTCAATAACTGGCTAGCTCCTACGAAGTTAGTACCGTTATCCGAGTAAATGGCGGCAGGGCATCCCCGCCTCGAAAAAAATCGTGCGAAAGCTGCCATAAAAGCTTGGGTTGATAGGTCCGATGTCGGTTCCAAATGAATGGCTTTTGTTGCAAAACAAACAAAAACGCATACGTAACCTTTGGTAATTCTGCTCGTGCGGCCAGAATATACCTTAATATCAAACGGTCCAGCGAAATCAATTCCAACATTATAAAATGGCCGGGTTAAATGGGTGCGTTCCGGAGGAAGTGCTGCCATCAATTGAGTTGCCTGACGATTTTTGTACCGTATGCAGGGCGAACATCTGTTTATAACTAGGCTAATCAAATTTTGAAGCTTGGGAATCCAATAGCCTGACCGAATTATTCTTAGCATAACCTGATTTCCTCCATGTAGGGTTACCAAATGGACATGAAGGGTTAATAATTTGGCAAAGCAACTTGCATAGGGTAATAAGACTGGATGTCGTTCATCATAAGTTAAACAACTTGATTTCGCTAATCGGCCGTTGGCACGAATAATATTCCTAGAGTCCAAGAAGGGTGTAAGGGTAAGTAGGGTACTCTTTTTGGGTATTGGGGTTTTCCTTTTCAAACATTGATACTCGTTTGTAAAGTATTGGGTTTGGCACATGATTATCAGTCTATCTTTAGTCGAGTTTATCTCCTGAGAATCGAGTGAAATGCTCGATGAAATGATTTAACAAAATATTAATTCTTTCGTTGCCTGAAATCGTATTATTACGATCAGGAACAATTCCTTCATGACGAGCCAGGTTTCGTCGGGTAAATGAGATGCGGTCACAAAATCGATAGACATACGCCATGACTCGCAGGGCTTTGGACCATTTTGAAAATCTGCCCAGAATGTCAGGGCTTTCTGTGTCCCTTGGGTTGGTATCCACAGTTGTAACAAAAGATTGACTAGTTTTTGCCTCAGCTTGAGTTGTAAATTTCCGTGTAGTTATTGGCCATTTCGATGGGGGTTCCTTCAACCAGGAAGGTCCATTCCACCAAAGGGAGTCAACTTTCAGCTCATCCGGATTACAGCCACGGCTAGCAACATCTGCTGGGTTATCGTAAGACGCGACGTGATTCCAATTTTCAACTCCAACAGTTTCCGATATTGTAGAAACACGATTTGCAACAAATGTCTTCCAAGAGCTTGGTTGCTTATCAAGCCAAGCCAAGACTATGGATGAGTCCGTCCAAAAATACGTTCGATGCTGCGATAAGTTGAGTTGGGTGAGTAAATTGTGTACCATATTTGCCAATAACACGGCGCCACAAAGTTCCAATTTGGGTAAAGACACCACTTTGAGGGGTGCTACTCTAGTCCTAGCGAAAAGTAGCTTTATGGAACTTGGTCCGTCTGCGGGTGATATTCGAGCATATAAAACTGCCGAGTATGCTTTTTCAGAAGCATCTGAAAAGCCATGAAACTCAATTTCAGCTGAGGGTGTGTACTGAATCCATCTCGGAATTCGAATTCCTTCAATATTGTCATAATATTGTAAAAACTTTTGCCATCTTATTAGGGTGAGGGGTTTGAGACATTCGTCCCATGCTGTGTTGTCCTGCCATATTTGCTGCATAATAATCTTAGCAGAAATAACAATAGGCGCTAACCAACCAGCTGGGTCAAATAGGCGCGCAATATCAGATAAAACTGAGCGTTTCGTGTATGCCGATTTTCCCTCAACATTGGGTACATTGAAGAAAAATATATCCTCTTTTGCATTCCACCGAATGCCAAGGGTTTTCGCGTTGTTCGATTCTGGAAGGGTTAATAGATCGACATCGAGTAGATGGTCTTCGGGTAATGTGCTCAAGTATTTGAGATCCATTTTCTCAATGGAAAGCCGGCTGAATCCAACACTGAGATCAACTCTTGTTGAGCGGTTTTAGCGTCATTAATGGTATGTGCACCAGCTAAAACATCGTCAACATACATATTGCTTCTCAAAACCTGAGATGCTATTGGGTGAGTAGCCTGAACATCTTTAGCCAGTTCTAAAAGAGTCCGAATTGCCAAATAGGGTGCGCAATTGACTCCGAACGTGACTGTTTGAAGCTCGTAATCCTGAATGGGTTCGTTGACGCTTTTACGAAATAATATTCGCTGAAAGGGGGTTTGGGTAGGATTCAATAAGATCTGCCGATACATTTTCGTAATGTCGGCATTAAAAAGATCTTATAAAAGCGCCATTTCAAAATTACAACAACTAAATCTTGTTGCAATGTAGGACCAGTAAATAACGCATCGTTCAAGCTTCTGCCGTTCGAGGTTTTGCTAGACGCATTAAATACAACTCGAACCTTTGTCGTAACACGATCCATTTTTACGACAGCGTGATGGGGTAAATAATAATGATCATTTGAAGAAGTATTTGGGTTATATTTAATGGGTTTCATATGACCTAAGTCTATGTATTCTTGCAGTGCGTTATCATACTCCACTTTTAGCTCGGGTTTCTTCATCAAATTCTTCTCGTTCAAAAAATATCTAATATTGAGCCATCGCTATATGGCGAGAGTTTCCTAACTCCATTTGTGGGGTTCGAAACGGAAGATTAACCTGATAACGGCCATCGGGTAAGCGTTGGGTTGTCTCCGTATAATGTTCTTCGCAAAAAGAATCTTCGGAAGACTTAACGGGTTTTCTCGGGACTTCTTCAATTTCCCAAAATTTAGTTATACACCTATCAAGTGTACTTGAGTTGAAAAAAGATACGACGGTTGGGGTTTCGCGCGATTCATCAACTGGACCTGTCAATATCCATCCGAAATTGGTTTCCTGAGCGATAAGTGTGTTAAGAAAACCATTTTTAACACCTGTTAAAAAAACTTCCGGGTAATATTCGCTGCCGATTAACATGTCGACAGGACGGCTCTCATAGAACCTCGGGTCAGCCAATTGAATGTCACCTAGATCATTGGTGACCTTTGAGTTTACATCGTGGGTGGGTAAATGGCTAGAAACTCCTTTCACGACAATTGCTTGCATTGTCATTCTAAAATCTGCCTGGGTGTTTGACCTTAAAGTCACATCGCATAATTTACTTGATTGAGAAGAACCAAGGTCTTCTAATCCTGCGATTTCAGCGAATATGGGTGTGGTGGGTATTTGCAACTTTCGTCTGAAGTTGTCCGTGATAAAGCTGTCATCTAAAGCTGGATCAATAAGTGCTCTCGCCGGGAACAGTTCGCCGTTAACCTCAACATTCAGAATCGCTGTTCCCAATAATTTCTTTCTATTGGAGCGAGATTTATTTGTAGGGGTAACCGTAGCAAAAGACTGCGCCGCATTTCGTGATGTCGACTGTTGAGCCAAATCATTCGCGCCATTGCCGGTATTCTGGGTATTCGAGGCAGCAGTGGGTTTATGCAGAAGCGTATTGTGGCAATTACCACATTGCCTACATGTAAATGTGCTGCGGCAATCCTTAATTGTATGAGCAACAGCCAAACAATTGTAACACATGCCATTCTTCTTAACGAAATCAATTCTTTCGTTTACTCCCAAAGAGGTAAACTTAGTACACTCTCTGAGAGTATGATTGCCCTTGCAAAGCCTGCAAATTGAGCCATCGGGTTTGTTCAATTTGGGTGGGTGGGTTGGGTTAGAGTATGAGACTCTTTGCTCATTTTGAGATTTTCCAAAATGAGTCTGCTTTTTGGGTGCTTGGGTTACCGTGAGAAAAGTATTTCCTCTTCTTTCATTCTGATTTCGATTATCAGAGAAATGTTTGGGTTTGTTATTCGGGTTGTGTGTTGGGTTCTGGGTTGGGTTTGCAAAAAGAGTTTTTGCATCGGTCGCGGACTCAAGGCCCCTATATTCTGAGGTCAAAAATTGATCCAAGTGCGACCATGTCGGAACGACCGTATTGTCCAACAGTGTTCTCTCGAATATGACCAAAGTCTCCTTGGGTAACCTTGAAGTACAAATGAATACAATCATTGCATCTCCCCAAAGATCTTTATCATAACCCAATGTTTGCAATGTCAAAATACAGCTATTAACTGTCCTCTGAAGGTTTCTAATAGCCACTCCGCACTGGACATTAATAACGGGTAAATTGAGAAGTTTCCGAAACTGCGCATTAACCTGCATGCGAACATTTTCGTACTCCTTATTCAATCCCCTCCAGGCGATATCAAAACCTTCATTTGTTGAGGGTGCGTCATCAACTATTCTCTTGGCCTCTTTCCGAACCTTTACCCTAAGATAGCATAATTTCTCAATGCCACTTTTGCGTCTGTTCTTGACAATAATAGCCTCGAACAAATCTCTAAACGAAGTCACAAGGCGACACATGAACCGAAGTTGTATCCTCTTGAGTCTGGGTGGGTGGGGTGGACATAGATTGCTTCGATTCGATCTGTTGGGCAGCTTCTTCAAGGGCCTCCTCTAACGATACCCTCCTATTCAGATAATAGGCCTTAGACTTCATGAACCTCTCGGTTAAGTCCTCCAAATTTATAGCTGCGGCTTCTTTTGGGTCTTCTAGGAATTCCGATTCGTTTATCCTATCGAAAAGGGAGTCCATTTTGCCCCATATGCTTTCCAGATCACTAAGTTGAACCTTAATCATCGGAACAGTTCTTGGACTCTCTCTAACTCTCTTATATTCTGCGTCGAACGCCGGTAAATCCGTTTGGATGTAACGCAAAAGACCGTTGGCCAAGGCTTTTAATTGAGGCATATTGTGTTGTAAAAAAGTGTGGGTAATTGAAAACAAAATCCAAAACTTGTGGGTAGGAAATTAAATTTCGGACCGAGAATAGTTGATAAAGGGGTAAAACGCACTTACTTTCAAGGGTAATGGGTACAAATTCAACAAACGGAATTATTTGCGTGGGTTCAAGAGTAAAAGCAAACAATTGCACAGGTTTTTGGATTGAAAATGGGTAAAAATGGGTTAAAAAACGGTGTTGCGGTTGTAAGAGGGTTAAATGTGATACCGCGGTATAAAAAGGGTTAAAATGTGTTATTGCAGTACAAACAGGGTTAAAATGTGGGTTCGTGGTGCAACACGGGTTAAAAATGGGTTAAAGCAAATAAATGCACGGGTTTGTGGGTAAATGCAAATAAATGCAAAGTAAATGCAATTAATTGCACGGGTTTACGGTTAAAAACTGATAAATAACAAGTTTTTACTATCGAAGTTTTCAAATTCAACAATTGTCGTTAGTCGCAAAATTTTCCAATTGGGTATTTAAACACTGAAAATGATATGCGCTACACAATGGTAAACGTTAGTATCAGTTTCTCAGACAAAATAATAAAAACCTGACAAATACTATTAAAAGGGGTGGGTGTGGGGTTGTGTACAGGTTTGAAAATAAATAATGTACTGATTAGTGTTTAAATGTGTAAAAAATTTTAAAAATTATCGTGTTGAAATTCTTAATTAAGTTGCGAATAAATCAACTTACCGACTATGCTGGGTTATAAGGTACCAATGTTAGTTACTTGTGTATGTGGGTATGTGTGTTTTTACTTGTTTGTTCTGCTTTGTGCTGTTGTTCCCGCTTAACTACCCTGTAGGAAATGTCACTAGTGAATCAGTACTGATTCACTATTGATACTGTCACCAGTACTAGTGATTTATTATACCCCGACAATGCTTTTTTACTATAGACATTTAACATGTGCGTGTCATTGGAAATCTACTACTGACACTGTCACTATTGAGTAGGTGGTTCTTTTGGGACCATATGTAGACATTGTCACCAGAGATTCACTAGTGCATTTTAGTAATTCTAGTCTACACTTTTGGTACTTTTATGGTGTAAATGTCAGTAGTGAATCTGTACTGACCGTCTGTTGACACAGTCACCACCCTGTAGGAAATGTCACTAGTGAATCAGTACTGATTCACTATTGACACTGTCACCAGTACTAGTGATTTATTATACCCCGACAATGCTTTTTTACTATAGACATTTAACATGTGCGTGTCATTGGAAATCTACTACTGACACTGTCACTATTGAGTAGGTGGTTCTTTTGGGACCATATGTAGACATTGTCACCAGAGATTCACTAGTGCATTTTAGTAATTCTAGTCTACACTTTTGGTACTTTTATGGTGTAAATGTCAGTAGTGAATCTGTTCCCACCGTCTGTTGACACAGTCACCACCCTGTAGGAAATGTCACTAGTGAATCAGTACTTATTCACTATTGACACTGTCACCAGTACTAGTGATTTATTATACCCCGACAATGCTTTTTTACTATAGACATTTAACATGTGCGTGTCATTGGAAATCTACTACTGACACTGTCACTATTGAGTAGGTGGTTCTTTTGGGACCATATGTAGACATTGTCACCAGAGATTCACTAGTGCATTTTAGTAATTCTAGTCTACACTTTTGATACTTTTCTGAAATAGACGTCGTTAATGAAACTTTTGTTAACATTTCATGTTTTATTAAAAAAATTAAGGATGCATAACATCCGTTTTAAATATTAAATATTTAAAGTAAATAGGTACATTTCAGCCTTTTAAATAGTATTTAAAAAAAAAATTAAATTAAATTGCATTATAAAAATTAAGGAATTCATAACAGGCGTTTTAAATATTAAATGTAAATAAGGTACATTTCAGCCTTTTAAGTTTAGCCGAGTTTAGCCGCCGACATTCTTTTAATATTGCCGCCGTCGAACTCGTCAGCTCTTAATTTTTAATAAACAAAAGAAATACAAAATATGAAAAACGGGATGTTGTATCTACTTTTTAAATTTATAAAGATTAATGTACTGCATACTTATTATAGCACAATTGAAAAAATACTAGATTAATAAAAACAATTATGCCGCCGATGAATAATAGCGCTTTGGCGGCGAATTAGAACTTTAATTTGTTGTGTATACATTTTTCTTCTCGTCAAAACAAATATAAAAAAAATGTAGACGCTTTGTTGACAATGTCACCGAGAAGTCACCAAAATAGTCGACAAAACTGGTGACTTGGAGACACTTGCCCCCAGGTTTCCTTCAGGGTAACTATTGTTGTTATTGTTGATATTGTAGTTCGTGACGTATATGTTAAACACTTGTTATTAGGATTTTGTTTTTTCTCTTTGGATTTGCACTTTTAAGCTGACAACGTATGTATATTTATTTTTTAAAAATTTTTTGGGTGTTACAGTATTGCCTGTAATTGGGTGTACGGTTTTAACTTTAATACTTAAATATTTTTATAATTTTTTGAACCAAGTTTAGGCAAAAAACTTTCAAAATAAATTATATTTTAATGGGTAAAATTAATTTTAATTTTTATTTCATTTAATTTAATTAATTATTTTTGTTCTCTTTTTTTTTTATAAAACTTTTGGGTTCAAAGAAAAAAAATTTTGTTTTTATGGCACTGTCACTTGCCCTGTTGGTTCATATGTAACGTTTTTTGAATTTTCGTTTTTTTTTTCTTTTATATTTTTTACAAATTTTTCACAAAATTTAATATTTTTTTTTTTTAAAGTGTTAGAAACTTTTCTATTGTCACTGTACCTTATTTGGTTTGTATGTACATATGTATATACCTATTTAAGGTTTTGGGTATTTTTGTTATTTTCTCTGTTTTTTTCCGAATTTTTTCCAAATTTAGATATTATTTATTTATTGTTTGAAAAAAACTCAAGATTTTATTTAAATATCTTTTGCTTTCGCACTTTTGCAATATCTTTGTTTTGTTGTTCTTGTTTATTTTCTTATAATCAAAAATATTTTTAGGGGTGGGTTTTTAACATTTTGTTTTGTATTTAACACTTTTGTTGTAGAATTGTTTTTAATTGTTCACTGTTTAATTGTTCACTTTTTCCAAACTAAAACTTTTAAGTTCTTTTAACTTAAATCAATTTATTTAATTTTAATTTGCCGAACTGTTATTTTTCGTAAATAAAAAAAGTATATGTTTTTTGGTGGACTGTATTATTTAATATCACTGTCTCTTTCACTTGAAGGACCATGAATAGTTACGGGTTAAGGGGGTTTAAAAATGTCTACGTTCCTATGTACAAGTCCTATATGGCGGGAAATTGTACATCCAAATAAAAAGATGGAGGGTTTTTCTTTTTAACGTTATAAATACGGGATTTTATTTAACTTTAGTTTAAGGTTCAATTAAATTTTAAACATTAGGGTTTGTACAGTTCATAAGATTATAATTTCATTTAATACATACTTCAAGTTCAATAATTTTGGCAAGTTTCTCAAATTTAATTTTAAATTTCACATTATTATAGGTATATCACTTTAGTTTTAACTTTTTATGTTTAAGGGGTTTTTTCCTTTTCAAATTTAAACAATTTCCTTCACTTGAGACACGATCAAAAAATCCTTGTTGCTCGTTCTACCGATTGAATATTTTGATTTTTTTTTGCAGGTTTTGTTTATTGACAAGCAAATGTCATTAGGTGGGAAGGGTTGATGGTGGCATCTTTGGTACCATCGTACGGTACCTTTTGTTTACAAAGTGAACACTTTCAATTTTGGTATACTTGAATGTTATATTGTTACAAACATTATCGAAAAAAAATTTTGAACTTTGGCCCACTTTTACCCCCACCACCCATACAACCTCAACATAAAAAGTGAATTTTTTCTAAAATATTTTAGGTACAACCTTCAAATTTGATATCACTGTAATTTATATCATTTGAAATGTTTCATGCAAAAATTACAATAACACGCCCATTCCCAGTGTAGAAAATCATTACTAGATATGAGGTTATGTAACTACATACTTGGTAATGGTAACTAGTTACTTTTGTTATTACATTTCTTATTACCTTTATATGGCGATGTCGCGAAAAATAATGAGTTATGGTTACACACCAGCATACGAAAAATCAAAAAGTATATCGTTACCTATGTGCTTACCAGTACTGACAAAAATAAGGAGTCTAAAAATAGATTTTCAAAAAATTAATTATATAAAACAAAATATTTTTTATTGTATTTTTTTTTTAAATAAAATTTCCTGGTACAGGAATCGAACCTGGGTCTACAGATTGCCAGTCAATAGCTCTACCAGCTGAGCTATATCAACATATAATATTTAATAGATAAAAACATACTTGACCTCCTGCACACAAGTAAGCTTACTCGCCAACATACAAAAAATCAAAAAATATGTGGTTACATATATCCTTACCAGTGTTTAAAAAATATTGAGTCTAAAAATAGATTTCAAAAAATTTTCAAAAAAATCTAGAAAATTATTTGCTATTTGAAATAATGATAAAAATAAGTCATTATCAGTAACTCATTATTATATGTTTTAAAATAATTCAGAAGGTAAGTGGGTGTCATTACTGGTAGTCCAAAAAATAATGATATGTCATTACCGTTTCTACACTGGGTTATTACGCCCACCTCCCATTGAAATGCAATAAAAAAGAACAATTTTTTTTTTCATTCTATCATAATTTTTAAATATCATCATGGTATTCTAATTTTTTCAATTTCATTCTCATTCTAAATGAATTAATATAAGGATCTGATGATATTTGCAAATAGTGCATTACATCTTCATTCGTAGAAATACGTGAATTTTTACGAAAATGGAATTGCCTACAGTTTCTATACTCCTTATTCATTGCTTCTTGCGCTTTTTCGGATAACATTCCTGTAGCAAAAAAAAAAGTTAATATTAAATAAAATTTAAAAAATACTTTCAAAAATAAAAATTGCAAACAAACCTATTGGCAATATAGCCTCAGATACCATATTGCTGCCGTGAATGAGATAGGCATGTAATACCAGCCATAAAGATCTACATACAATTTTGCAGTGTCCATGCAATACGTATGGAATTTACCAACATCTATATTTTTACTAGTATTTATAGTATTTAATATAATTTTAAAGCGGTGAATTAAGTCTACATTTACACCAGTTATGTCAGCGGTTATTTCTGGATTTTCAAAAAATCTTCTAAAAACATTACCATCATTGGTTGTCCCCATGCCTTGTTTCACCACATCGACTTTTAAACCCAGAACTAATTTGAAATTTTTTTTTATTTCTGTTTTAACAGCTTCTTTCTGTTCTTTTGTGTCTTTATTTGTCCTCCACGCTTTAAAACTTTTATTATAACTGATATGTAATATACATTTTATTCGAGCATGTAGCGGCAAAATTCCAAATTTCAATGCTTCAGCTGAATTTGTTCTCAAGATAACTGCATCCAAATTATTCATTTCAGTAGGTTTTGCTCCACATATGAAACAAACAGCCATCGAGCAATTCTTACTGACTGTTGTTGCCACTTTTCCGTCAATCATCGTCATTGTTAAACTATGAGATATCGCAAACTTCTTGTTGAACATTTCGAATTCTGTCGTTTTTAAATTTTGAATTTCTGTATTTACACGATTCACTTCATTGTTAATAACATCTGCTGTTTCTTTCACAAATTCGAATTTCATAGGCCTACAAAGTCTTGTTAGATGTTAAGATGGTTCTGAATTTGTCCAACACAAATAAGAATCATTGTAAAGATCAGTTAACTTTAACGGAACAAGAGATGTTAAAAACATATTTTTATCAGAAACATTTTCATCGGTGAAACGTTGATGATATTCACTGTGCCCTGATGATCCATCACACCCCCATTTACTTATTAAATTCAACTCATTTGGAATCTCATCAATCTCACTTTTTGTTTTTGTTTGAAAAATTCTTGAAACAGTGTGATCAAGTAATTCTTGTAATCCAACACTGCTAAAACGTTCGTCAACCTTAATATTTGCAGAATAGCATTTTTTTTAACTTCTAATATTTTGCTATAGTGTGGGAATATATCACAACCAATTTCTTTTGCAGAGCTTCTTAAAACATCATATTCGTGTCTTGATAATGAAGCATCAATTATAAGGCTGAGTGCTTTCTCTGGTGTAAATGATTTGAATTGTTCACTCTTTTCATATATTTAGCAGCAGACACTATCAAGTCTTTTGGAAAACTTTCACAAAATTGAGATATTTTACTTCTCGTAGATCTTTCTTGGCTTTCTTCGAAAGCTTTTTCAGGTCGTCCACGCTTAACGGAATGCGAAGTGCTTGGTTGTTCATCATCCAAAGTTTCTTCACATATGGTGTAAAGCTGTGCAAGCCATTCTTCATTATCAGCCAAAAATTTACTTTTTATGCGCCCAGATTTGTTCCATTTGGATTTTAATTTTGGTATGAAATATTTTATTAAAAAATCACGAAATTTTTTAATAATTAAGTCTGACATTTCATTGAATTTTGTTGATATGACACAAACAACAACATCAATATCTTTATTGCTATCGATCCCAATATCAGAAATTGCACTATAAGAAATTGTTGAATTATCCATGACCTTGTAAATTATTTTTTAACACTTTATATAAACTTGTATAAACTTGCACTCTCAAATAGATTGTGAATTAAATATATAATTGCAATTACCGTTTGTTGATCAATAATATTTAAAACAACAACAATGTAATATTATTTTACAGTTTGTTTTTAAAAAGTTTGTGAGCACAAAATAAAATATCAAATATGTTAGAGAAATGCTAATCTCTTATCAAAAAAGATCATTACAAGAACACTCATTATTACTTAACCCAATAAATAATCCAACAACTAAATTCAATATATAACAATTAAACTAACCACATTAGAAAGTGAGCATAACACAACTTAGATAAGAACAACAGCTTGCACTATCAATTTAAATTAAAAATTATGCAACTATCTAACCCAAAGTCAATGACCTTCAAAAAAATTATCAATCAAATGAATAATTTAAATAAAATAATAATAAACAATAAGTGAATAGTGGTAAACAATTAAAAAAAATAAAAGTAAAAAGATGTAAACATGCTATTGCATGCTAACATACGTATAGCGACAGAATGCGCGCGTTGCGTATTTTTTGTAGTTTTTTGTATGTTTAAAGTACTTTTGCAAACGTTTGCTATATGTCCTTTACTTTAAATGAAAGCTGAGACTTCAATATTTTATTTGATATAAGTCTGCACCTACACAGAAAAAATTTACAAAATTCTGTTTGTAATGTTAAACACCTTTTTTGCATAAACAAACAAAAAATTTTTTAAAAAGGCACCAACAATGGAATTTGTATATACAAATCCCTTTTTGTAACTTTTTTGTAATTTGTTAAAAATAAATTCAATTTTTTTTTAACAATGTGTTTTGTAAATACAATAATTTTTTTTTGTAACTTGTTTGTATTTGTTAAAAATAAAAAAATAAAATTCAACAACGAGTTTGTTATATTAAAACAATTATTCGCTTTATGTTGTCGTATTGACAAAAAGAAAATACTTTTTTGAAATTTTTGTTACAATTTACAAACATTTGAGCAATTGAAAACAAAAAATAAATGATTTGTTTTTTTTTTTTTGTTTCAAAAAATTCTAATGCTATTTTTTTTGATATTTTTGATACAATTTACAAACATTTAATAAAAAAATTGTTAGATATCTAAGTAAAAAGCCAACAATTTTTTTTAATTACTTAAAATTTTGTGATACTTTTTTCTGTGTAGGGCGAGGGGTTGCTCTATATTTCCTAGTCCATTGAAAATGCAAAATGTTCAATTTTTACACCACAATTCTGTTGATAAGAAATTTTTTTTTTGTGTTTTTTTTTAAATTTATTTTTTCATCTACTCATTCTACAACAACTAAATTAATTAAAAAAATACTTTAAAGTTATATTTATTGTGTATTTTTTTATTAATAAGCTTTTGAATCATAGATGGGCACAAGTACATTAAGTACAAGTACAAGTACCATGGTACTTGTACTTGAAATTTTTTAAGTACAAGTACCAAGTTTCAAGTGTACTTTGTAATGAGTACCAATTACTAGGGAAGTACTTGATACTTAAGTACCAATACCTTAAAATGTACTAGGTACTTGCTAAGTACACTTGGTACTTGCTAAGTCCAAGGTACTTGCTAAGTACACTTGGTACTTGCTAAGTCCTATGGTACTTGTTAAGTACTTTTGGTACTTGATAAGTTCTATGGTACTTGCTAAGTACTTGTGGTACTTATTAAGTACTATGGTACTTGTTAAGTACCTTTGGTACTTGTTAAGTACTATGGTACTTGCTAAGTACCTTTGGTACTTGTTAAGTTCTATGGTACTTGTTAAGTACCTTTGGTACTTGCTAAGTACCATGGTACTTGTTAAGTACTATAGGTACTCGCTAAGTACTATGGAACTTGCTAAGTACTATAGGTACTTAACAAGTACTATGGTACTCGCTAAGTACTATGATACTATATTTTGTCTGTTTATGTCTTTAAAAAAAAAATACAAAAAAAATTAAAAATTTTAATAAAAGACTCAGGAAGAACCAGTTAACAAGCCTAAAAAAGATTAGTGGGATTCATGTAGCGTCGTATATTAATGTTACATAGCGTAAACCTTGTATTTATATCAGGGATGGAAAGAAAGCTCGAGTGAGCCATAAATATATACATTTTTTTAAAAAGCTCGGAAGCCAAAATTAAAAGAGCTGCTCAAATGAAAAAAGCTCGCAACTAAAAAAAATTAAGAGCTTATAAAAATGAAAAGGCTCGGTTACAAAACTGAATGAGTTTTTTAAATCGAGCAGCTCGTATAAAAAATTTCATAGAGTTTTTTTATCGAGTAGCTCTTTAACGAAATTTAATTGAGTTTTTTGAAATCGAGCCGCTAAAAAAGCTCGCTCCCATTAAAATAATTTAGTTATTATAAAAAAAACGGTAACTTAGTTACACTATATCCAACAGTAATATTAGCTGTGTTTGTGTGACTCTCTATCAGTGTTATCAAGAACGATTTTGACAGTTTTTCAACATATTCCTGCTTTCTACTGTCAAAATTGTTAGAGATATCATTGATAGGAATACCGCACAAACGCAGCTATAGTCCCTAGATTTTGAATTTTAAAAATTGAAAAAAACATAGATAAATTGAAAAGTTTCAAATATCAGAAAAAATCGCCAAAACAAAAAAAATGCAAAAAATTTAAAAAATGGCCAAAATTAAAAAAAATCATCAAAAGTGAAAAAAACTTTAAAATTAAAAAAAACGTCAAAAGTGAAAAAATCACCAAATTAAAAAAATCTAAAATTTAAAAAAATTAAAAAAAAATTGACAAAATTGGAAAAAATTAAAAAAAATGGCAAAAATTTAAAAAATCGTAGAAATTGGAAAACAAATCTCCAAATTTAAAAAATCATGTAATTTTATAAAAAAAATTTAAAAATCGATAAAATATTAAAAAATCTTCAAAATTTCTCAACATCGTCAAAAATTAAAAAAATCGCCAAATTAAAAAAATCGTTAAAATTTAGAAAAAATCGCCCAAAATTTGAAAAATTGCCTAATTGAAAAATTTTGAAAAAATCGTCATAAGTTGAAAAAATTGTCAATATTTGCATAAATTGCCCAAATAATCAAAATTAAAAAAACAATCTTCAAAAATTAGACAAAATCGCCAAAATTGCGAAATATCGTAAAAATTTTTAAAATTGTCAATATTTTAAAAAATTACCAAAATTTCAAAAAGTCGTCAAAAATTTTGAAAAATTGCCAAAATTAAAAAATTTTGTAAAAATTTTGAAAAAATCGTCATAACTTGAAAAAATAGTCAATATTTGAAAAAATTATCCAAATAGTCAAAATTTAAAAAAATTGTCAAAAATTAGACAAAATTTCTAAAATTGTAAAATATCGTAAAATTTTTGAAAAAATCGTTTTGAAAAAATTGTCAATATGTGAAAAATTACCAAAATCGTCAAAATTTGGAAAATTAGAAAAAATCGGGAAATTTTGAAAAATTGAAAAAAATTAAAAATTTTTAAAAAATTACCAAAATTTCAAAAAGTTGTCAAAATTGGAAAAAATTGCCAAAATTGAAAAAATTTAAAAATTTGTGAAAATCGACAAAAATTAGAAAAAATCGCTAAAATTGAAAAAATTTTCCAGGTATTAAAAAACGAAATTTCCAAAATTTATTTCTCGCATTTATTTTTCCTTGTTACAAAACCGTTGTCCGTTTTCATTTAACTCATTTGGTTTTAAAGATACTAGCGATATTACAAATAAAAGCCCTTTTCTGTCTACGAGGATTAGTTTTTGAAAAAACGCGATTTTAAAATCTAGCAATGCAAGTAAAAATTTAGTTTCGGTATCGGGGTATTGGTAGTGGGTTTTGACCTTTGGTGCAGTCATTTTTCCTCTAGCTCTTCTAGTTTGGGAGATATGGATGCTTAAAATTTTATTTTAGCGATTTTCGCACTAATTTTTCCACATGTGACGCACAATGACCTCCTTGTTCCAAAACCGTTGTCCATTTTCATTTAACTCATTCAGTTTTCGAGATATGGGCGATATACCAAATAAAAGCCCTTTTCTCTCTACGAGGCTTAGTTTTCGTGAAAAACGCGATCTTAAAATCTACCAATGCAAGTCAAAATTTAGTTTCGTTATCGGGGTATTGGGGGTGGGTTTTGACCTCTGGTGCAAACATTTCTACCCTAGCCCTTCTAGTTTTCGAGATATGGACGACTTAAGTTTTATTTAAGCGATATTTGATAAGAAAATAGTTTCGGAATCTACGGTTTTTATCCTTCGATTCTATGCACAGTTCAATCCCTGACCATTCCAATATTTTCCTGGAAAGCGCACGAAAAATTTTTATTTTTAAATTTTTACCTTATAAAAAACCAAATTTATGGACAACTTTTATGGCCGGTTGTAAGGCCCCATGGCGATTCGCCAATATTGGACATACCTGAAAATATTCTCGGACTCTTGTAGATTCCATAGGTTTGTGTCCCATAATACAATTCATCGGAGGAGCGGAGAAAATTGTACGGCCATATTTTTCAAATTTGCTAAAAATTAAAATCTATGGATGACTTTGGCAGACTGTAATTCACAGGTTTGATTCGCCAGTATGGGACATACCTTAAAATATTCTCGGACTCTTGTAGATTCTATGGGTATGTGTCCCATCATCCAATTCATCGGAGGAGTCGAGAAAATATTCTTGAAATATTTTTTTTATAAGGCCGAAATCCAAATCTACGGATGACTTTGAAAGACTGTTAGTACTGCACAGGTGCGAAGCGCCAATATGGGACATACCTTAAAATTTGCTCGGACTCTTGTAGATTCGATGGGTATGTGTCCCATAATCCAAATCATAGGAGGAGCGGAGAAAATTGTACTGCCATATTTTTCAAATTTGCCAAAAATAAAAATCTATGGATGACTTTGGCAGACTGTTTGTAGTGTACAGGTTCGATTCGCCAATACGGGACATACCTTAAAACATGCTAGGACTCTTGTACATTCCATGGGTATGGCCCAGCATCCAATTCATCGGAGGAACGGAGAAAATAGTACGTCCATAATTTTCAAATTTGCCAAAAATTAAAATTTATGGATGACTTTGAAGGACTGTTAGTACTGCCCAGGTGCGATTCGCCAATATGGGACATAACTGCAAATATTCTCGCACTCTTGCAGATTGCATACACACAGAAAATAAATTGGTTGGAATTCTATCGGAACCAACGAAATATTTTCATCATTCAATAATTTTAATTGCAGTTATTTAAAATTCATCATCAGGAAAGTTATATTTATTTGTGAACAAAAAATATATATGATGAACCAAAACACTGTCACATTATCCAAAATATTGGCTTTTCTAACCAATATTCAAAAATTACTAACTTCCACATTACCTTTAATACCAACAACCACCAATTTATCGAAGATTTAGTCATTTGAATAAAATATCGGCAGCAACAATTTAGTATCAGTTGTGTTTCAATAAAATCGATCACTCTATCCAAAGTATTAGTTTTTCCAATCAACTTAAAATTTTTTTTTAACTTTAGTAGCTTTAACCATTAATTTCCATTATTTTGGTAATTGTAATAATATATTGAGACAAGGAACAGAAATTTTATTTATCATAATAAAATTTTGGAATCTATCATATTTTTTCGTTTTATCATATCGTTGCGTGTTTAAATTCCAAGTTAGACAACAATTAAACGTAAGTATCTGTGGCGCAGGAGGTAGAGACCCAGTCTTATAGCCTTAGAGATTTGAGTTCAAACCTCAACCAACGCATTACTTTTTTTTTTAATAATTTTTTTATTGATTCAAATTAAAAGACACAATTGATTTTCTGTTGTGAATATAATTTTATTCAAAAAAAAAATATTCAAATTTTCAACCTGAAGAAATTCAAATTTGAAATTTAACTGAAAAAATTTACATAGAGCTTAGCTTAGAGGGAAAGCAATGTGCTGACAAGCGGAGGGTCGGGGGTTCGATACCAGTTAGCGGCAAAGAAAATTTTAATTTTTAAATAAATTTTGTGGAATGTGATTTTTTATTTATAGAATTTATAATCCACAAACATTAAAGTAATCTATTAACACAACAAAAATTCAAATATTGTAAATAAATTTCGGTAGTTACAATGGTATTAAAAATAAATAAAAGTGATTGTACCTGGAACTACAAAAATTCGGTTGGCGAAAAATTCGGTTGGAACTACGAATCTGTTTTCTGTGTGTAGGTATATGTCCCGTTATCCAATTCATCGGAGGAGTCGAGAAAATAATCTTGAAATATTTTCTTACATGGCCGTAATCCAAATCTATGGATAACTTTGGCAGACTGTTTGTAGTGCACAGGTTGGATTCGCCAATATGGGACATACCTTGAAATATGCTAGGACTCTTGTAGATTCCATGGGTATGTGTCCCAGCATCTAATTCTACGGAGGAGCTAAGAAATTTGCACGTAAATTTTCCATTTGCAAAGTAAAGGAAAATAGTAAATATACACTTAACAGCACTTACATTGTATTTAAATTAAAAAAACGCTTTAAACATTAAAATTTATTTATTTTTAAGTAATTTTATTGACTAGATTCGACTATTTTAATTATTTTATTAAATAAAATTGTGTTCCACTTAAGTTCCACATGAGAAAAATCTATGGATAACTTTTTAATGGATAATTTCACACACATATATATATTATGTCCTATGGTTCCATTATGAACAAAGGGCCACAAAAAACTACTATAGTACTTAGTAAGTACCATAGTACTTAGTAAGTACCATAGTACTTAGCAAGTACCATGGTACTTAACAAGTACCAAAGGTACTTAGCAAGTACCATAGTACTTAACAAGTACCAAAGGTACTTAACAAGTACCATAGTACTTAACAAGTACCAAAGGTACTTAGCAAGTACCATAGAACTTAGCAAGTACCTATAGTACTTAGCAAGTACCACAGAACTTAGCAAGTACCCGTAGTACTTAGCAAGTTCCACAGTACTTGTTAAGTGCCTTGGTACTTAGAAAGTACCAAGTAATTAACCAAGTAATTGTACTTAAGTACAAGTACATTCAAAGTACTTAAGTACAAGTACATTCAAAGTACTTGCACTTATTTTTTTTAAGTACAAGTACCAAATACTTGTACTTTACTAGTACTTAAGTACTGAGGTACTGAATACTTCCCGACTATGTTTTGAATATTACATATTGAACTAACATATTTCAAGCGCGTTGGCATACCTCTACTTTGACTTGCTCTAGACCAAAAGGTAATGAAGTTATGAGGCTGAAAATTCAGGGAATTGTTAGTCATATATCTGTTAATATACTGTGAAAATTTCATCCAAATTGGACGACACGCCAAAAAACATTTTTTGACGCGGTTACAATAGGGCTGTCTCACTGTGCGTCTGTCTCTCCATGTATTCTTTTGCGAACGCTACAGGTCGCAAATATTAAGAATTTTTGATAAAGCTTGGTAGACCGATTTATATCGGCCCAAGGACAAAGTCTATTGATTTTGGTTTAAATCGGTCTATGTTTGGACTTGTGCCCATATAAATTTCCCTCAAAACTGCAGCACAAAATTGAATGGCACATCCACGGTTTAAAGAATTATTATGTCTTGAATGGTACATATCTTCATTACTATTATTATCTGAAAGTGCTAAACGGATCGGACGATATTTGATAAAAGGTTAAATTAAAATTGATGGCACATCCACAGTTTTAAGAATTATGGAGTCCAATCTATCTGGAATGGCACATCCACAGTTTTAAGAATTATGGAGTCCAATCTATCTGGAATGGTATATCTTATCTTATCTTATCTTATCTTATCTTATCTTATCTTATCTTATCTTATCTTATCTTATCTTATCTTATCTTATCTTATCTTATCTTATCTTATCTTATCTTATCTTATCTTATCTTATCTTATCTTATCTTATCTTATCTTATCTTATCTTATCTTATCTTATCTTATCTTATCTTATCTTATCTTATCTTATCTTATCTTATCTTATCTTATCTTATCTTATCTTATCTTATCTTATCTTATCTTATCTTATCTTATCTTATCTTATCTTATCTTATCTTATCTTATCTTATCTTATCTTATCTTATCTTATCTTATCTTATCTTATCTTATCTTATCTTATCTTATCTTATCTTATCTTATCTTATCTTATCTTATCTTATCTTATCTTATCTTATCTTATCTTATCTTATCTTATCTTATCTTATCTTATCTTATCTTATCTTATCTTATCTTATCTTATCTTATCTTATCTTATCTTATCTTATCTTATCTTATCTTATCTTATCTTATCTTATCTTATCTTATCTTATCTTATCTTATCTTATCTTATCTTATCTTATCTTATCTTATCTTATCTTATCTTATCTTATCTTATCTTATCTTATCTTATCTTATCTTATCTTATCTTATCTTATCTTATCTTATCTTATCTTATCTTATCTTATCTTATCTTATCTTATCTTATCTTATCTTATCTTATCTTATCTTATCTTATCTTATCTTATCTTATCTTATCTTATCTTATCTTATCTTATCTTATCTTATCTTATCTTATCTTATCTTATCTTATCTTATCTTATCTTATCTTATCTTATCTTATCTTATCTTATCTTATCTTATCTTATCTTATCTTATCTTATCTTATCTTATCTTATCTTATCTTATCTTATCTTATCTTATCTTATCTTATCTTATCTTATCTTATCTTATCTTATCTTATCTTATCTTATCTTATCTTATCTTATCTTATCTTATCTTATCTTATCTTATCTTATCTTATCTTATCTTATCTTATCTTATCTTATCTTATCTTATCTTATCTTATCTTATCTTATCTTATCTTATCTTATCTTATCTTATCTTATCTTATCTTATCTTATCTTCTCTTATCTTCTCTTATCTTCTCTTATCTTCTCTTATCTTCTCTTATCTTCTCTTATCTTCTCTTATCTTCTCTTATCTTATCTTATCTTATCTTATCTTATCTTATCTTATCTTATCTTATCTTATCTTATCTTATCTTATCTTATCTTATCTTATCTTATCTTATCTTATCTTATCTTATCTTATCTTATCTTATCTTATCTTATCTTATCTTATCTTATCTTATCTTATCTTATCTTATCTTATCTTATCTTATCTTATCTTATCTTATCTTATCTTATCTTATCTTATCTTATCTTATCTTATCTTATCTTATCTTATCTTATCTTATCTTATCTTATCTTATCTTATCTTATCTTATCTTATCTTATCTTATCTTATCTTATCTTATCTTATCTTATCTTATCTTATCTTATCTTATCTTATCTTATCTTATCTTATCTTATCTTATCTTATCTTATCTTATCTTATCTTATCTTATCTTATCTTATCTTATCTTATCTTATCTTATCTTATCTTATCTTATCTTATCTTATCTTATCTTATCTTATCTTATCTTATCTTATCTTATCTTATCTTATCTTATCTTATCTTATCTTATCTTATCTTATCTTATCTTATCTTATCTTATCTTATCTTATCTTATCTTATCTTATCTTATCTTATCTTATCTTATCTTATCTTATCTTATCTTATCTTATCTTATCTTATCTTATCTTATCTTATCTTATCTTATCTTATCTTATCTTATCTTATCTTATCTTATCTTATCTTATCTTATCTTATCTTATCTTATCTTATCTATCATTATGTGAAAGTGCTAAACAGGTCAGATTTTATTTTTAGGCTTTACATAAATTTTCGCTGTACAATACGCTAAAAATCCAACTTTAAATTGACTAGCACGTCCACAGATAAAAGAATTAATGGCTGAAATCTGGCTTATATGATGTATATCGCAATTAATATTGTTGTGTGTAAGTGCTAAAATGATCGGATTATCCGTTTGGTTTCTACATCACTTTTAGCTCCAAAAATCTATGAAAAGCTACAAAATTTAACCTAAAATGGGTCTGGACACCAAACTAATAGTATGATCCATTTAACACTTACACACAATAATAGTATCACGGATATATACCGATCACCCAGGACTGCAACTAATTATTTCTCAAACTGCGGACGTGCCCTTCAAAAAATATCAAATTTCAAGTTGTTCACGCATAGAGGTGAAAAAATTATTATTGTCATATTTTCTTTATTTTTGAAGGCACACTTATTAATTTGATCTCAATTTTTTTGTTTACTTGTCAGTTATATGTCAGTAGCAAAAAATTTTCAATTGCATTGAAGCTGAAAGCGCAAAAAATAAAAATGTCTGAAATTACTCTTTATTCAAAAAACAGAGTTACAGATTTTAAAGAGCTACCATTTGTTCCTAATTGAGGGCACCTATTTTTTTCAACAAGTGGGAGATTTTCTAACATCATAATTATTATTATTCACCAAAGGTTTTGGGAGATTTCTTTTTATGCTGAAAAAATTATAACCAAAAGAGTTGAAAAATTCTCGAAAGTTGCAAGCAAAATTAGGGTAAATTAGGGTGGTTTTTAATTGAGTAGAGCAATGTTATCGAAAATGCTGATACCATCAAAAATATTATATATTGTTACTAAAATGGGTTAAATCCTGAGTTACATGGAATCGCCCGGTTCCGTAGATTTGCCAATATTTATATATATTTATTTCTTTTCTTAGAAATATAATATTCCAAATAAAAATTCTATTTGGAATTGATCATATTAGATCCTAAACCGAACAAAAATAACACTCATTTAAATATTTTTTAATTATTTTTACTTTTTTTTAAATAAAAAATCCGATTTGCTACTTTCAAATTAAAATCTAAAATTTTTTAACTAATTTTTTTCTTTTAATTTTAATTAATTTAAAACACAATTCGAAATATTGTTATAAAAATGACTTTTATAACATAGCGCTTGAATTTTCTTAACACGTTCGTTAACTTAATATTTTATTTTAACTCATAAGAAAGCTGCAATATTTAATTGTTTCCATGGTTGTATCTTTAAGGATATAGTGCGCATTTAAAGGTTAACAAAAAAACTTTATTTACTTATCTGACAATCAAATATTTTAAAAATAAGTTATATTTGATTTTGAGATAAGTAAATAAAGTGGGTTATTGTGTAAAACGCAACGCCTTGCGTTGCGTTGATTTGTGTATAAATTGTTATTGTTACAAAAACAATTTGTATGGAAAACAACGCAACGCAAGGCGTTACGTATTACAAAATAATCCCCAAAGTTTTTTTGTTAACCCTTAAATGCGCACTGTATCCTTAAAGATACAACCATGGAATAAAAAGACGCTCAAATATAATAAAAAGACGCTTGTGTACATGAAACTTTTCGACATTGTTATTTAATTTTGTGTGTGCAAATCAGTTTTTCTTGGTTTGGTTTTTTTTTTTAGCTGTGTTTAATAATTTTGTTGCTGATCAGTCAGTTATACGACAGAAAACGATTTAAGTATGTATAAAAGCCTGTTTGTTTAACTTTCATTGTTTTCACTTTAGTCTTTACAGCTGTGTGGTAAAACTGGAAGTTTTTACAATAACTCTTTCAGCTCAGTTTTCCTTTTTCAAATATAAACTTTTGCTGTGCTACTGCTGATGAAATTTGATGGTAGCTGAAGTTTAAGCAATTGTTAAATGTGCAGTTTTGTTTTTTGTTTAGCTGATGAAACATTTAAAAATATGTGCTTTTACTGAAAGAGCGTTAGCAATTGAAACTCTGCTTAAAACATAGCAAACTCTATGTTGCCTTTGAAAATAGGTGATATCACCCTATAATTTTAAGCAATATTACCTATAGTTTTTTTTGTGTGGTGTGTACCCGACTAAAAAAGTTTTCATATAATCTTATATGATTTGATATAATTATAATTGTTTATATGTGTGGCTTTATATGACCATATACATTTATATTAACACTTTGGTTTTATAAATATGTTTGACATGACGTTATATATAATCATATGCGATTTGGTCTCCAGGCATATATTAAGAGATCTGCAAATATAGTTTATACATAATTATATATAATGGCGTATAAGCTTCTCTAAACAATCTTATATCAAAATATATAACAAAGTTAATATAAAATTGTATTAATTTTATGTATAAATTTATCTGACATGATATCTATACAAAATTTTATAAAATTTAATTGCACTATAAAAATTAAAAAAAAAAACTCCGAAATTGTGGATCTGGTTTTTAATTTTGCACTTTGACATATAAATAAATGTTTATAATTGAATTTAACATATATTTTTCAAATAGTTAGCGAAATACTCTTTATTAAACTCAAAATAATTTTAAAGAAATAAATAAAGGAATTTTTTTTTTTTCATTGTGGAATTAAAGGTCGAAATAATTATTTTTACTTTTAAATTTAAAAATTAGACAAACATATGTTGAAATAAATATGGTTTAAGTTCATTTATTTTTCCGTAAAAAAAATTAATTGTGAAAGTTAATTTTTTATCATGTTGGTTTTTAATTTTTATTTTAAAAAATAAAATTTGTTTTTTTCGACCTTTTTAATTTATTAATTAGAAATTTATTAATTCAGTTCGAGGACTATTTCCTTATTATGAATTAACATAATAAGTACTTTTTTCAAAAACTGTTTTTTTTTCTTCATCAGGATACTCTCCTGACAAATACTTCACAGAGTTTTTGCTTTCAAAAAACCTCTACACTTTCAAGAATGAAAAGAGGATCGTTTCGGGGATTTTCCAGGTCCCATTCATCAGTTTTCTTTAGAAAGTGGTGGCGTAATCCCCGAAACGATCGCCTTTTCATTCCTGAAAGTGTAGAGGTTTTTTGAAAGCAAAAACTCTGTGAAGTATTTGTCAGGAGAGTATCCTGATGAAGAAAAATAGCAGTTTTTTAAAAAAAGTACTTATTATATTAATTCATAATAAGGAAATTGGCCTCGAACTGAATTAATAAATTTCTAATTAGTTAATTCAGTTATTTTATAAGAAAGATAAAAACTCTAATCTAAAGTTGTTCTGACAAATTTTTGTAATGTCCCGACTAAAAAAGATGTTATATAATCATCAGAGAAGACAGAAAAAAGCAAATTTCGATATGTTTAAAGCAAAAAATGTTGTAAAAAAAGCAAAAGGCAAAAAACTTGCAAAAACAACAGTTTTCAAAAAAAATAATTCAAAGCTAAGAGAAAAAATATTTTTTTGTGAGCAAAAAAAGAATTTTTGGGCAAAAAGTTTTAAAAAAAGCAATTCAAAGCTCAAAAATCTTAAGAAAAAGCTATTTTAAAGCTAAAAAACGAAAAATCCAAAAAAGCAAAAACAAGCAAATATGAGTAAAACAAGCAATAAAAAGCATAAAAAGCAAAAATAGCAATTTTGTCTTCTCTGATAATCATATATCCCCGAGTAAAAAAAATTATATATAATCATATATGGCATATATTACAATATATAATTATACATGTCGTTATGTATATCCATATATAATTATATATGACGTTTTTTACAAAATTTTTCCTTATATTATGCCATATATAATTTCATCTAATTAGATATCGGCCTTCATAATATTAGATATGGCATATATAATTATATATTACATGACATGGTTGATCTTATTGCATATATAGTTATATATAGAACTATATCTTAATATATATGGTGGCATTTAAGCAATATATAATTATACATGGTATCATTTAAAAAATATATAATTATATATGGGGCCAGTTAAACTAGATATTATCATATATGGTGCCATTTAAACAATATATGGTCATATATGGTACCTCATTAAGAAAATCTTTAATTCAGTTCCAGATATGATAATATATGGTACTATATATAGTGCGATATATATTTATATATGGTGCTATTTAAGCAATATATTATCATATACGGTGACATTCAAACCATATATTATCATATATGGTGCCATTCAAATTCATATATGGTACCATATATTATCATATATGGTGCAATTTCAACAATATATGCCCATATATGGTACCTCATGAACAATATTTTTAATACAGTTCCACATATGATACTATATATAGTGCAATATATATTTATACATGGTGTTATTTAAGTAATATATTACTATATATGGTGCCATTTAAACCATATATTATCATATATGGTGCCATTTCAACAATATATGCTCATATATGGGACCTCATGAACAACATTTTTAATACAGTTATAATAATATATGCTACTATATATGGTGCAATATATATTGATATATGGTATCATTTAAACAATATATTACCATATGTGGTGACATTTAAACCATACATTATGATATATGGTGCCATTTCAACAACATTTTTAATACAGTTCCAGATATGATAATATATGCTACCATATATAGTACCATATACTTTGATATATCGTATCATTTAAACAACCCGAATAAAAATAGTTACATATAGTCATATATGTATGTGATTAAGTTATATCTGTATAAATATACAGTTTCATCCGAAGAATGGCCCGATATATTTTTATCGATTGTTTATAAATTTTTATCTAATTGTATCAGTTTAGATCAGACCTGATTAAATTATGTGTTAATCAGATGAAATTGTATCCGATTTTTGACTTGATGCAATTTTATCGGTTTATATGTAATGGTGTCAGGTTTGATCGTAATTGGTTCAATTTTATATAAATAAAATATAATTGTATCCGACATTTACCTTATACAATTGTATTAAAGTTTGAAACTGATATCAGGTGAAAATTGGGATATAACTATATAATTTTGTATACAAATATATCTATTTGGACCTAAGCTGATACCATGTGATATAAACCAATAAAATTGTATCAGGTCAAAAATCAGATACAATTTCATCTGATTAACACATAATTTAATCAGGTCAGATCTAAACTGATACAATAAGTTAAAAACTGATAAACAACTGATACAATTTTATCGGGCCATTTTTCGGATCAAATGGTACGTGGATGACTCTAAGTTATATATTACCATATAAAGCTCCATATTATTTTTTTTAATAGGGAACATATCATATATGGTCCCATTTGAACAGTATATTGTCATATAAGGTGCCATTTAAGCAATATATGGTCATAAATGGTAACTCAACTACAATATTAACTGTATTTCAGAAGCTATTAATTGCATTTAACAAATTTTAAATGTATTTCAGAAATTATGGAATGTATTTCAGAAATTATTAATTGTATTTCAGAAATAATCAAATCTATTTCAGAAATAATCAAATCTATTTCAAAACTTGTTGATTGTTTATCATAGTTAATAGAGAAAAATTTCTAAATTACATTTCATAATTTCTGAAATACAATTGATAATTTCTGAAATACAGTTTGATAATTTCGGAAATACAATTAATAATTTCTGAAACAGAATTGATAAAACTGAACTCCAATTGACTAGTTCTGAAATACAATTCATAAATCTGAAAAATAAATGATAAGTTCTGAAATACAATTGATAAAACTGAAACTCAATTGATTATTTCTGAAATACAATTAATAAATCTTAAAAACAATTAATACAATTGAAATGGTGTAGAGCGTTAAAAAGATGTAAATAAAATTATTTTATTCAAAGATTTCAATTTAATAAAAAAATAAATATATAATTTTATAAAAAAATTTATAGAAAAAAAAATTTTAATTTTATAAAAAGAAATTCATTTTGTAAAAAAAATGCATATCGAACTCGAGACCTTCTGAGTTTAAACCTTATTTTAACAAAATATTGTAATTTTTATAAAATCAGTGCTCTGCCAGTGTATTCTTTTTTGAACAGTTGGCAATATATGTCTGGGATCTTATTTAATCCCAAATAAATGGAGATCTTACGTAGTACCAAATATAATGCGGCATCTAATTTTATCTGTCATTTTTATGGATAGTTTTAGATGTCAATCCCCAAATATATTGCTGTTTCTAATTCTATCTGCCATTTTAATACCTAAATAAATTGCTGGATGTAATTCGATCTGCAATTTATGGGAAAAATTAAGATTTTACCCAATCACTAAATATATCACTGGATTCAATTCAATCTGCAACTTACTGAAAAAGTTAAGATCTTACGCAATCCCGAAATATATTACTGGATCTAATTTCATCTGTTATTTTTTTCATAAATTTAGATCTTACGTAATCCCCAAATATAATCCTCGATCTTATTCGATCTGCCGTTTTCCAGATAAAGTTAGATACAACTTAATCCTGAAATATATATGTGACCTTCTCCGAGAAAAGGGACCTAGTGTGTGAAAATTAAGTTTTGAGAAGAACACATTTAAAGTTTCATAACGCATTATCACTTTAAACACACCTTCAGTTGGGAGATGCGATTTGGTATGGTTAGGTGCCTCAACTCATTTTATCTTATTCTACACCCTTTTTGGTACCAGAATCCACTCTTAAGTCCAAACCCGTTTTTTGACATACTAGGTCCCTTTTCTCGGAGAAGGTCACATATACCTAGATCTACTTTTTCGCATAAATTTAGATCCAAGTTTATCCCCATATATATTGCTGGATCTAATTCGATCTGCCATTTTTCTGATAAATTTAGATCCAAGTTTATCCCCAAATATATTGCTGGATCTAGTTCGATCTGCCATTTTTCTGATAAATTTAGATCCAGGTTTATCCCCAAATATATTGCTGGATCTAATTCGATCTGCCATTTTTCGGTTAAATTTAGATCCAAGTTTATGCCCATATATATTGCTGGATCTAATTTGATCTGCCAATGTTCGGATCAATTTATATCCAAGTTTATCCCCAAATATATTGCTGGATCTAATTCGATCAGGCATTTTTCTGATAAAGTTAGATCCAAGTTTATCCCTAAATATATTACTGGATCTAATTCGATCTGTCATTTTTCGTATCAAATTAGATCTAAGTTCATCCACAAATATATATCTGGATCTAATTCGAT
Organism: Leucophora obtusa; assembly: GCA_949987735.1. Classification (NCBI taxonomy): domain Eukaryota; kingdom Metazoa; phylum Arthropoda; class Insecta; order Diptera; family Anthomyiidae; genus Leucophora; species Leucophora obtusa. Next base: position 161,833,074 of record OX465295.1, on the reverse strand, counting down.
CTGCCATTTTTCGGATCAAATTAGGTCTTACTAAATCCCAAAATATATTGCTGGATCTAATTTGATCTGCCAATTTTCTATTCAATTTATATCCAGGTTTATCCACAAATATATTGCTGGATCTAATTGGATCTGCCATTTTTCAGATCAATTTATATCTAAGTTTATCCACAAATATATTGCTGGATCTAATTCGATGTGCTATTTTTCGGATCAAATTAGATCTAAGTTTATCCCCAAATATATTGCTAGATCTAATTCGATCTGCCACTTTTTCGGATCAAATTAGATCTAAGTTTATCCACAAATATATTGCTGGATCTAATTCGATCTGCCAAAATTGAGATCAAATTAGATATAAGTTTATCCACAAATATATAGCTGAATCTAATTGGATCCGCCATTTTTCGGTTCAAATTAGATCTAAAAATATCCCCAAATATATAGCTGGATCCGCCAATTTTCGGATCAAAGTAGATCTAGGTTTATCCCCAAAGATATCATTGGACCTCCCAATTTTGAGATATAACTTGATCTTAGTTTATCCCCATATATACAATTGGATCTAACACGATATGATTGGATACACCCAATTTTGAGATCTAATTGGATCAGCTAGATATTACAGCAGATCTTAAACAATATCAAATTGGATATGATTAGATATTGCGCGAGATAAATTTTTTTTACTCGGGTCACCATATTGGAATATATAATTATATCAAGCGAGATAAGCGTGTTATCTAACCTGATACAATTTGATCTGAAAAATGGGTCTATCTAACTGCATCAAATTATATATAAATACATATAATTTGATGAAGATTTTCAAATAAAATTTTAGTAAATATTGTTGAGATCACTTATTTTCATTCATATTAAATAGTAATGCCCGACAGAACAGTTTGGCTAACAAAGTGGGTATTGGTCGATCTTTGATATTTTGATGCAATACAAAACAATTTTATTGATGGAAAGATGTTTAAAATGAGGATTGAATGCGATTTGGGCCGTTTTTAGAACGCTGATTGTCTTTAAACTTAGAATAACGCAGTTTGTAATTGAAACCCTTCTTGAAATGTGGTTTTTTTGTTAAACACCAAAATTCAAAACGGGAAAAAGTTGTTTAGAAAAATGTTTGCTAATAAACTTAGAAATAGCTGCCAAATTAATTTTCAGTTTAACTCATCATTACAAAAATTTGTCGGAGCAACTTTTTCTAGGTTAGTGTTTTGGTCTTTCTTATAAAATGTGTGTCTTTCTTATAAAATAAAAAAATTAACTTTCACCATTAATTTTTTTTCACGGAAAAAGTAACTGAACTTAAACAGTATTTATTTCAACATATGTTTGTCTAAGTTTTATTTTTAAACTTCAAAATAATTCTTTCAACCTTTAATTCCACAATGAAAAAAATTTTTTTCCTTATGTCTTTAAAATTTATTTTATTTTATTAAAGAGTGTTTTGCCAAATTTTTGAAAAATAGATGTTAAATTCAAATATAAACATTTATTTATATGTCAAAGTAAAAAATTCAAAACCTGATCCACAATTTCTGAGTTTTTTTTTTAAATTTTTTTAGTGCAATTAGACTTTATAACATTTTGTATAATTAGATATCATGTCAGATATAATTATATATAAAATTAATACAATTTTCTATTAACTTTGTTTTATATTTTCCCAAGTAAAAGAAAAATGATATGGAGCCATATAAAGTTGTATTTAATTATATATAATCTTCTATGTAATTAGATATAATTATATCCAAAAAAAAAAATGAGAATTGTATCCGAATTTCGTCCTCATCCAATTACATAAAATTTTTGTATAAAATTATATAAAATGTTATAAAAGTGGACATAGTTTGATACAATTATACCTAAATATTAATCCTATATTATGACCATATCTAACAATATACAAAATTATATTTATACCCTACACCACTATGTGGTCAGGGTATTATAAGTTTGTGCTGATGTTTGTAACACCAAAAAATATTGGTCGTAGACCCACCTTATAGTATATCGATCGGTTCAGAATTTTTTTTTATTTAGATTTAACGATGTCCGCCTGTCCGTCCGTCCGTCCGTCTGTCTGTCTGTCCATGCAATCTTGTGCGCACTCTACAGGTCGCACCTATTAAGATATTTTGATGAAATTTGGTACGCAGACCTATGTTGGCCCAAGGACGAACAAGTTTGATTTTTTTGAACATCGGTCCATGTTTAGACCTAGTGCCCATATAAGGGTCCTACCAAAATTATATTGTTTATATGCTGCAGGTCGTAAATATTAAGATATTTTGACGAAATTTGGTACACAGACCTATGTTAGCCCAATAACGCAGCCTATTGATTTTGGTGAACATCGGTCCATGTTTAGACCTAGTGCCCATATAAGGGTCCTACCAAAATTATACTGTTTATACGCTGCATGTCGTAAATATTAAGATATTTTGATGAAATTTGGTACACAGCCCTACATTGGCCCAATAACGCAGCCTATTGATTTTGGTGAACATCGGTCCATGTTTAGACCTAGTGCCCATATAAGGGTCCTACCAAAATTATACTGTTTATACGCTGCAGGTCGTAAATATTAAGATATTTTGATGAAATTTGGTACACAGACCTATATTGGCCCAATAACGCCGCCTATTGATTTTGGTGAACATCGGTCCATGTTTAGACCTAGTGCCCATATAAGGGTCCTACCAAAATTATACTGTTTATACGCTGCAGGTCGTAAATATTAAGATATTTTGATGAAATTTGGTACACAGACCTACATTGGCCCAATAACGCAGCCTATTGATTTTGGTGAACATCGGTCCATGTTTAGACCTAGTGCCCATATAAGGGTCCTACCAAAATTATACTGTTTATACGCTGCAGGTCGTAAATATTAAGATATTTAGATGAAATTTGGTACACAGACCTATGTTGGCCCAAGGACGAAGCCTATTGATTTTGGTGAACATCGGTCCATGTTTAGAACTAGTGCCCATATAAGGGTCCCCCCAAAATTGGCTTGGTTACAAACTGCAGGTCGCAAATATTAAGATATTTTAATGAAATTTGGTGCGCTGACTCACATTATAGAAAATTTTGACACAAGCCCCATTTTAACCCATTCGAATTTCGGATCCAAACAATACACCAGACTGGTTTTTATTTCGATTTAACGATGTCCGTCTGTCCGTCCGTCTGTCTGTCTGTCCATGCAATCTTGTGCGCACTCTACAGGTCGCAACTATTAAGATATTTTGATGAAATTTGGTACGCAGACCTATGTTGGCCCAAGGACGAACAAGTTCGATTTTGGTGAACATCAGTCCATGTTTAGACCTAGTGCCCATATAAGGGTCCTACCAAAATTATACTGTTTATACGCTGCAGATCGCAAATATTAATATATTTTGATGAAATTTGGTACATAGACCTATGTTGGCTCAAGGACGAAGCCTATTGATTTTGGTGAACATCGGTCCATGTTTAGAACTAGTGCCCATATAAGGGTCCCCCCAAAATTGGCTTGGTTACAAACTGCAGGTCGCAAATATTAAGATATTTTAATGAAATTTGGTACATAGACCTATGTTGGCCCAAGGACGAAGCCTATGGATTTTGGTGAACATCGGTCCATGTTTAGACCTAGTGCCCATATAAGGGTCCCCCCAAAATTGGCTTGGTTACAAACTGCAGGTCGCAAATATTAAGATATTTTAATGAAATTTGGTGCGCTGACTCACATTATAGAAAATTTTGACCCAAGCCCCATTTTAACCCATTCGAATTTCGGATCCAAACAATACACCAGAGTGGTGTAGGGTATTGTATAGTCGGCATGCCTGACTTTAACCTTTTTACTCGTTTTAAATAAAAAAAGATATACAATATCTGGAGATCAGACCTGAGGGATTTCAATTACTATTACTTGTAATTTGTAATTGAAATTACAAGTAATTGTAATTGAAAATTTTCAATTACAAATTACTAGTAATTGTAATTGAAAGTGATTTCAATTACAAATTTCAATTACATTTAGAATTAAAAAGTGTTTTTTGTTAAAATTTTGTAGAAAAATCTGACTGGGATAGGTTGCATAGGCATGGATGCGTATAAAAAGAATACGTCATTTTGGGCTTACCCCTAACTTGTGCTTTTTGTCATTATTTATTTTCCCAAAAAATGTAATTGACATTTTTCAAATTACAAATTACTTGTAATTGTTCTTTTTTGAATTACAATTACAAATAATTTGTAATTGTAATTGAGTTTTTTTCAATTACAATTACATGAATTGTGTAAATGAATGTGTAATTATTTACAAAATGTAATGATTAACCCCAGGTCTACTTTTATCCAGATTTACCATGACAGTGCATTAAACATGAACAAATTTTTATTTGTTTTTAGTAATTTTAAAATAAGGTTAACAATACTGAAATTTTTAACTTAATAGGATTGTGATACAACCAAGATATAAGAGATCAGTCAAGTGTGCGTTATAGTATAGAGAATTCCATATTAAAGCTTCAGCATTGTTAATTATGCTCCTAAACAAAAACAAATTACTCACGCACGAGTATTTCGTGTCTTACTCACGCACACATGAGTATATTAAAAACTTACTCACAATCAGAAAATTCTCACGCAAAACAGTAAAAATTACTAAAAACATATGATGCAAAAAATAAACTCACACACGAATCATGCACGGGTTATATATTCTTACTCACGCTCACGCACGAATTATATATTCTCACGCTCACGGGTGAATTACTTTGGTATAGTAATTATTACTCACGATCACTTGTGAATAACTTCACTCACGATCGTGTCATGCGCCAATCCCTAGTAATTACTAAATCTAAAACCAGTTCAAAATAATTTTTAATATGGAACCACATTTAATACAATACGGTTTTAAAAGGACCTTATACATATATTTTTATATAAAATCACTTTGAAAAAATTTCTAATGTGGGATGATATATAATTAAAAATGATTTTATAAAGAACGTTATATCGTTATATATAAAAGAAATCATGAAATATTGTAGATATGAAACCATACTAAGTTATATATGGGTTCATATGCGTCAATATATAACCATATATAACACCTATTATATAATATTTCTTAAATGGCTCCATATATAGTTTTATATTATTATGTATAGTGTCATACTACATTATATATAAACGTATATGTAATTATATCTTTTAAATATTACATTGTGTACTTATATATAGCACATACACTTATATGTAGGCCAGTATGTAATAATATAAAATCACATATGTCTCAATATTAAAACCTTTGAGGAAAAAATATTTAATATATGACTATATAAAAGTCTATATGCTTCAATTTAAAAGCATATGTGGCCATATCTAACTATAAATTACTATATGTAATTACATAAAATAATATATGATTATATCAAAACTTTTTTACTCGGGTTGATATAAAATTGTTTATAGAAGCTTGTACGCCATTATACATAATTATGTATAAAATATATCGCAGATCATTTAATATATGGCTGGAGACCAAATCGCATATGATTATATAGAACGTCATGTCAAACATATTTATAAAACCAAAGTGTTAATATGGTTACATAAAGCCAGGCATATCAACATTTATAATTATATCAAATCATATAAGATTATATGAAAACTTTTTTAGTCGGGGTTTTATTTTGTCACCTATTTCCAAGTTTATTAGCAAAAATTTTTCTAAACATTAAGCATTAGATTTAATATGAATGAAATAAGTGATCTCAATAATATTTACTAAAATTTTCTTTGAAAATCTTCATCAAATTATATGTATTTATATATAATTTGATGCAGTTAGATAGACCCATTTTTCGGATCAAATTGTATCAGGTGAGATAACATGCTTATCTCGCTTGATATAATTATACATTCCAATATTCGGATCAAATTAGATATGGACGTATATATTGGTTTATATATGGTGATATATGATTATATAATATCTTTTTTGGTCGGGTAGGAACAATTTTTCGCTTTTCTGAAAAATCGTAATTTTTTAAAATGCATAAAATTATTAAAGACTTTAATACGTGCAATCAACAACACTACTAAAGCTAATCTCTCTACATTTAAAAATTTTTGAATCTGTCTTAATAACCAATTTTTCAAAAGTACCAAGGTACACGGTATTCCCCTACCCTCCTTATTAGTTGAAACGAAGAAGTTTCGAAAAATTTCGATATTCAAGTCGACTACAAAATATCCAAATTTTATCAATAAAATAAAATCTGGCTGTTCAATAGTTCGATCCGAAAAATATTTTCTGGAAGGGTGAAAAAACGATCGCGGGATTTTTTGCCTTTCTTTTGATTTTTTAAAGTATTAAAGAGATCAAATCATCTAATGATATTTTCTATACTTTTTGTTTTATTTAAATGCAATATAATATTTATTTTAAAATAAGAAATGTATTATTGTTCCAAAATAATTCGAGTGAGTGAAATGTTTATGAAAACTAATTTGAATCTTTTTGAAATTTACGCAGTTCATTTTGTATGGCCTCTATTAAAGGTGCTGTTGAAAGATCGTTTACCGGACGTGTCGATATATTACTCTGAAAATCTATTGGACGATGAAAAGGTCCAGCACTCATTGGTCTAACAAGAGGCGAGTGTGAACCATGAGCACTGCCGCCTCTCCAAGCACCCAAAGTGGGAGAAGGCGGTTGTGTTGAGTGATTTGATTTTGTAGTTTTTTCTGGTTGAGCTGTAGATGGACGATTTTCGTAAGCTAAAAATTTAAAATTGCAGCTGTAAATGAAAATAACAAAAATTGAATTAGCGAAATGTTCAAGACATATAATTCTCACATTAAGCCTTACTTAGGAACTACAGCTGAAGAACCACGTAATTCACGTTTTGTTGGTTTGCGATGATTTGAAAAATCTCTATTGGGCAATGGCATTGGTAAATCATCTTGACTGGAATACATTTGTAGAGCACCCTCAAGTAAACCTTCATAATGGGTACGCATGGCAGCTGGGTCCCTTGATGGACTAAAACAATCCATATTTTTTCGTTTATATACCTCATCATCATCACCATAATCAGCTTTTGTAGTTGGAGTTTATCAAATAAAATTGAAAAGTTGAAAACAAGAAAATATTTTGAAAAATAAATGTGTCAGTATCGCTGTCTTCTTTTGTAATTACCATTGTCCAAAACATCATCGGCACTTAAACGTTTTTTATGCCTTTCCCAAACTACCGGACCGACAACACCAGGATCTGGATTATCACTTTGTGAAGCAAAACGTGAAAATTTCTTTGGAGCTTTGGGTGATGGAAAACTTTCGATAGTTGCTATAGTAGTCGAATCTAAACCATCTCTAGATGGCCGTTTTTTATTCTGATATTTTCCAGATTTCCCCAATGATTGATGAACATTTTCAATATTATCATAGTAAGTAACAAAAACTGGTTCTAATACACGATTTAATGGTTCTGGTAATGTTGTTTTTGGAAAGGCCTTGACCGACTGCATAGACAAAAAGGATCCTATACTACCAGAATCTGAAGATTTTTCCGTTGGTTGTAAAGCTTTTATAATTTCCTTGTTTATAGCCTCGGATGAGGCATGCTGATCACTATCATTGTAAATAGTTCGTTGATGTAACAATTTATTACGATGATAATTATTATTTGGATTATAAGCTTCATTTGTTCGATCAAAATGTGTATGCGCTCTTTTTGACGCTGCTACATCAGCTTCATCATCAGAAAAATCTCTCTGACTTTGTACGGGACTTGTTTCCAGAGATCCAACACGATTTTCCGATAAATATCGTCTTTTGGGTTTATTTCTAGACTTATCACGCTTCCTTTCTGATATAACAGCAGTATAGACAGCATCTTCGTGACCCTCTGCTCTATCATATTGATTGTGCCTTCGAATTTTATGACGTTCAAATAAATTAGCTGCCTTTTCGTCTAGCATACGTTGAACATCAGCTGTAGGTGGATTAATTGGACAGTAGACGGAAGAATCTGAAGTATTATCGGAAGATGTAATAGATGATCTACGAGTATTTTGCGTTGGTGGTCCTGGGAAATGTATTTGAGGTTCGCGGCCATTATGACAATTTTCATTTTCAAACGATAAATTTTGTACACCAACATCACGGGACTGTGTAGTTGTACGACCAGTATCTAATGCTGTGCCACTTGATGTCGGCCGCCCAGACTGCGTTTCGGATAATAATTCATTACGAGAGGTTGTTCTGTAAAGAAAATATTATTACAATAGTTAATTAGTAAAGTGTTAAATGAAGGGTTTTTTCTTAACCGGTTAATCGAACAAAATTTTAAAATTAATCGATTAATCGAAAAAATTTTCTCTAAAATAATATACATATACTTGTTGTGTTTTTAATAGTTTTATTTAAAAAAGGAACAAAAATAAATTCAGCAACTCTTCTGAAATTCATGAAAGTAAAAAAGATGTAGATCAGATGTAGAGATCAGACTTTGTCATTATTTTTATTTTTTCTGTCCCCTCTTTCATATATTATATTTAAAGAATATAAGACCCCGTACATTAATCTATATCTCTTTCGTATGCATTGAATACATGAAAAACGTAAATGTAGAGAGGAATTTTGTTGAGAATTGATTTCCCCCCGACGTTTCCGTGCCTCCATCCCTTTATTAATTCAGAGTGCTCACTAAACAAGCTTTATTACATATTTAAAATGTATTATACCTAAATGGATTTTTTTTGGGATTCAGATGTTTATTAACGCTCCTTCTTGAAAACATGAAATTCTTATTGAGTTGAAGCTAACAAATATTTATAGAAATTCTAAAAGGTAATCCCTTAATTATTTTCTTAGACCAGAATGAAATCCGGTTAGGTACAAGCCAACAGCAAATTATTTATCACAATTTTTTAAAAAAGTTTTAAGATTTTAGCACTAAATGTGCTAAAAAATATATAGTTTTTAAACATTTTTGAAATTTTCTACCAATTTTGATTAATCGTATGAAATTATTCGAATTATTCGTTATTCGAAATTTGGACATTTTAAATTATTCGAACAATTTTTAAGAAAAATTGCTCGATTAATCGATTGAATACCCTAGTTAATTAAGATGGTAATAGAAGTCACTTTTAAAAAAATTAAGTGAATAACTGGGTTCTAAAGTATTTTGTTGTTTTTGTTTTTTCTTTGATATTTTAAATGTTTAATACTGCTCCTAGACGGGAACAAGAAATTCCCACTGATTTTGTAATTTAACTTAACAAATATTTTTTGAAATTCTAAAAACGTCGCACAGTGCTTCGTCCCCATATAGTAAATCGGCAAAATTAGAGAAGTTATCGCAGAAGAATGACATTTGGTGTCCTGGTTCATAACATGTTAAGTTAAGAAAACTTCGAGGTTTCGGCAAAATCGGTGCAAGGACATGACTACCTCCCATATATCCTTTTTCTCAAAAATTATATTTTGGCTACATTTATGATCAGAATGCACTAGGAACTTAAAATAGTTTGTAAAGTAATACTTTTTAGCTGTGTGGCCAGTTTTGTTTCATTCGGTGCAAGGACATAAGTACCTCCCATATATCGTTTTTCTCAAAAACTATATTTAAGCTACATTTATGATCAAAATGCACTAAAAACTATTTATAACTTATAAAATTATACTTTTTAACACTCTGTAAAATTTTTTTTTATTTGGTATCAGGAAGTGTCTGCCTCCCTTATGAATTTTAGTTATTTTAAAAAATTAATAATTAGGTTATTCACAAGGGGTGTGCTTTCTGTCGTATCATTGTATCGTCCTAAAAAAACAGAGTTGTAAAAAATTTTTATTTGACTTTAAAAATGATTTTCTATTGGGTTTTCTGTCTGTTAGCACACCCAAATATAGGACACGAAACATACGTAAAAATGTTGTATCGTGCTGTTCTCAAATGTTGTATTTTCCAATTTAAATTTTAACAACTCTGGTTTTTGTTAGGACGATAAAACGATACAACAAAAAGCACACCCCTTGAGAACAACCTTAATTTTATATTTTACTTTGTAGAGTTTTAGGCTTTCCGAGTTTACTCTTATGTTATTACTTTCAATTTGTTTGTTATTTTTTGTCGCTATTTAATTAACCATTAAATGCATGGTGTAGCCATTTGGCAACATACCGGGTTTTTAATAAAAAAAAACCCACTTGATGCACAGAACTGCATTTTTGGGCATTAGGGGCCCCTTCTGTACATAGTGTTCCTATATTTTAGCGCAGAAGTTTTAAACAGTTAGAGTAGAAATCTTGGTTTTGGTCTGTACAGTGTAATAATCAGAAATATTTGTTTAAATATTTAAAGTGGTATTCTCGCAATAAAATTCATTTTGGCGACAATAAATGTATAAATTACACAGTACAACACTAAAAATGCATCGGGCATGCGACATATCAATTCTGATAGATTTTAGGATGAACATCACGAATGTGAACACCAAATTTCAAAATTAGCTCTATTTTTGAAATATTTGCAAATTTAACTTTTAGAAAAAATACAGTTTTTTTGTTAAAATTTCTTATTTATTCATACACCTGACTGAACCACAGATAACTTTTAATAAGTTATTATAAAACACGATATCGGTAACTTATTATTTCATACCTCCCACATAAGTATTGATGTATCACAATATTAGTAACATATTACTTTAGGATTCTAAGTAAAACCAAGGGTAAAGGGGTACCCATTGCCAGGCAATGCGTGAAAAAGGTCAAACCCATTACAAAGGTTTTGCTGGGTGGCTGCAAATGAAGAATTAATTAACTTCAAACATAACCATATAAGGCTCCATAAACAAATAATTTTCAACTTATTTTTTATATATAATTTCATATTAAAAAAAAATATGCGTACGTTTTATAAAAATGCTTTTCAAATGCATTTTTATAAAAAAAAAACAACCAATTTTGTAAGAAAATTTTTAGACATTTTGTTATGTTTTATTTTATAAAATTAAGGTCTTTAAAATAGTTTAAGCTATAGAAATTTCAATTGTCAACTTAATAACTGTTAAGCATAACTTCTAGTTATAAAAAGCCTACCTACTATTTGATTTAATTATATAAAATCAGATATATTTATGTCGAATTATATATAATTTGATGTCCTGGATATGGACAAATCTCGGATGAAATTGTATCAAATTATATCTAATTTTATGTAATTAGACACATATAGATGACCCATTTTTCGGATCAAATTGTATGTTGTTGTATATGGGCAATTATCAAATGAGATACAATTATATAATACACTATATTAAAATGTTTACCCGGGATTTCATCAATATCTTGTTTTATATTTATTAATTGTTATTTTCATCACACATACATATGATGTTTTTTATAAATACGATAAAGCGTTTCCTTTGACTCACCTATTAATTACATAATTTTTATGTTTAACATGTGAACGACCCATCAGTAGTAAAGCAACCAGTAACAGTAATAACAACAATATTGCAAATGAACTGACTATAACCAACAACGGATTGTTTTGTATGGAATCTATGAAACCCACTGAGCCACTATGTGTCGCTGGGGCTAGAGGTGTGGCTTGGGGCTCTCTAAGGTATGCTGTAATAGTAAATATAATTATGAAATTAACAAAAATTTTATTGATTTTTTATATAAAAAAACTTACGTTCAGCTTTCATAAAAATCTCCTTACCCATTACGGAGGACACTTCAGCATCGCTAACTAATTTCATATCATTTGCAGCAGTTATAGCTAAAACAGGACGTCCGTTAACAAATACCGTATATATTAATTCTGTTTGATTGGCTACCGGACGTTCATCTCTAAAATATGAAAAATTTGTATTTCCAAAAATTAGAACATTAAATATTCACGTCTTGCTTACATTTTTTCATTAACATCTTCATCATATAAACTTCCGCTGCCAAGAATACTTGCTGCACTCCCTATATTGCCCCTTTGTTGTATATCATCTTCGGTTAGTTGAGTGATATTTTGAATGATAACACGTACTTGATTTAAATTTGAATGTAGTTGTGGTTGGAATAGTGGTATTGCAAGTGGTTTTAACAATGACGCAGATATTTGCTTTTCTGACATTGAATTCTGTTGTATTAATTCCCATGGTTCAACAGTTACAATGTATGGTGATATATCCGATGATTCAGCCTGCATATCGGAACGGCCTATTTGATAATTAGAGGTTGTGGTACCACCAAAATTTTCTTCAGACGATGTTATTAGTTCGGAATTTTTATTAAAGGGATAGGATGATTGGGGTTTCTTATCCAAAGGAGTATTAGTAGTAACCATATCAAGTAGCTCGGCATCATAATCTGGGGGTTCTAAAAGAAAAGAGACCAAGAATAAGTGTTATATTTGGCATGCACCAATTTTGGACAACCTATTATATTTTTATAGCCTCAACCTTTCGTAACATGTTGAAAAAGAAACTATTCAGAATTAGTTCTGAATATTAACAATATTTTTTTTTTTATTTCTTAGATAAAACTCTATTGACGTAGTAAATTTTCCCAAATTCTATTAAATTATAATGAATATAAGATTAAAACAGTGGTAAAACTGACCAATATATAACCACGCCTACTTCGCCCACTTTTTTAAAAATTTTATAAGTTATTCCATTTTTTTCGTATCACAAAAAAGAAACTCTAGAAACTACTCTTGCAAAATTTCAAACAAAAAATTTCCATTTCCCAAAGTTATCGCAATAAATATACTTATTTACTAAGGATAGTATCGTATTAAAGAAATTATAATACTAAGGGTTTTCACAAGGGGTGTACTATTTGTTGTATCGTTGTATAGTCCTAACAAAAATAAGAGTTGTTAAAAAATAAATTGAAAAAATACAACATTTGAGAATAGCACGATACAACATTTTTACGTATGTTTAGTGTCCTATGTTTGAGTGTGCTAACAGATAGAAAACTGAATAGAAAATCGTTGTTAAACACAAATAAAAATTTTAACAACTCTGTTTTTTGTGAGGAAGATACAACGATACAACAGATAGCACACCCCTTGTGAACAACCTAACTAATTTTCCCAATAAGCACATAGGTTTTAAAAATTCAAGTGCTTTAAATTTTGCTTGAAGTAAAGTATATTTCAAATTCTAGCACTTGTTTTTTTAACAAAAATATTTCAAATTTGAATTTTTGTTTCCCTTTTGCTGGATAATATAATAAAAGTTGAATTCAAGCCTTGAAACTGGAAAACAGGGCTGGAATTGCACTTGATTTCAATTTAAATTCCAATGAAAATGTTTATAGGGTTACAATGAGTGTTATTTTTGTTCGGTTTAAGATCAAATATTACAAATTCCAAATAGAATTCACAATTTATTTTACAACAAATAGAGAAAAAAAACTTATAAAAAAACTTTCCTAGAACCAATGGTTGACAATTAATGCATTTTCAAGTGTTACCAATTCACTATCATCAGATTGTCTTTATGGGGTTCTCTCTAGTCTATAATGTAGATTTTAGTTTTTTGTATATATATGTTAACTTTCAAAGAAAAGCATTTTGAGAAGTAAACTCAAACATTTTTACTTATCCATTTCGTATTATTATAACTAACGAAACGTAAAAACTAAACAAAATGTATAGTATATTTTTGGGATGAAATAATAAATATTAGACTGACTCACGAAAAAATTGCCTTGGTTTGTTTTATGATGATTCCCAAAATATTTCGGGTCTAGCAATGAGATCTCACGAGCTGGATAACTTTTAAAAAAGGTATTTTTTTAGCTTTTGTAAGAATTTTGCATTTTATCTGAAGACAACATACACAAAATGGGTATCATATGAAAGGTTTTTTATAGGCGCGTCCAGCGGTATATATAACATGTTGAAGCATATCCAGAGATGTTCTATTTTCAAGGATATTCTATAAAAATAAACAAATGTTTAACCTTTTTGGTCGGAGAAGTTTGTGATTGAAATGTCAACTTTCAAATCAAAATCTATAGCCGATTTAAGTGAACACTTGTTTCAGATTTTTTTGAAATTCGCGATTGTTCGCGTTTTATCAGAAATTCAATATGGTGGAAACAACATGTTCTAAATAGGGCTTTTTTCGCGTTTTATCAGAAATTCAATATGGTGCAAACAATATGTTCTAAATAGGACTTTTCTTTTGACGAGTAAATAAATCATCACTGAGTGAATATAGTTTAGAATTTTGCAAATTTAACACATTTTTCACGGTGCTCTGGATTTAATTTTGATAAAATTTGGAGTTACCCCAATTTAATAAAAAACGAGTAAAAAGGTTAAAGTCGGGCATGCCGACTATACAATACCCTACACCAGTCTGGGTAAAAGCAAACTAATGTTTGGATACGAAATTCGAATGGGTTAAAAGGGGCTGTGTCAAAATTTTCTATAATGTGAGTCAGCGCACCAAATTTCATTAAAATATCTTAATATTTGCGATCTGCAGTTTGTAACCAAGCCAATTGGCCCAAGGACGAAGCCTATTGATTTTGGTGAAAACATTGGTAAACATTGGTCCATGTATAGACCTAGTGCCCATATAAGGGTCCCCGCAAAATTAAATTGTTTATACGCTGCAGGTCGCAAATATTAAGCTATTTCGATAAAATTTGGTACACAGACCTATGTTGGCCCAAGGACGAAGCCTATTGATTTTGGTGAAAATCGGTCCATGGTTAGACCTAGTGCCAATATAAGGGTCCCCCCAAAATTGGCTTGGTTACAAACTGCAGGTCGCAAATATTAAGATATTTTAATGAAATTTGGTTCGCTGACTCACATTATAGAAAATTTTGACACAAGTCCCATTTTAACCCATTCGAATTTCGGATCCAAACATTAGTTGGCTTTTAACCAGACTGGTGAGGGTATTGTATAGTCGGCATGCCCGACTTTAACCTTTTTACTCGTTATCCTTACATCTATGAGAAACTAAATTTAAATTATTAATAAAATTTAAAAAAAAAAATTTTCTCGGAAAAAAAGTTATTCCTTCAAAAAGCGTGTGCTGGATTTATTTCTGTTTAGTTGCATTTTTATCTTGCAGCAGCTAGATACTGAATTTAAATGCAGATTGCAGTAACCCAAAATTTTTTGAAAATTTTGGTGCAGAGCACCGTGCAAAATATATGAAATTTGCAAAATTCCAAACTATATCCACTTACCCAGCAAAAACATGGTAATGACAGGTCATTGCCATACGGATTACCAAGTAATGATAGGTCATTACCTTTTGCATTACTTTAAAATACAAAATAATGACTTAGCGATAATAAGTTATAGAAGTACTTATATATTAGTGCAAAGTAATCACTTACTGGTAATTGATTAAATAAGTACTGATTAAGTATTTTTTTATATTAAAATTTTATTTATAAATTTGTTTTGAACTAAATAGGAAATTTTCCAAGGTAAAAAGCTTTTTTTTTGCCAATATGAACAACTATTTCACAATGTAGGGTATCCACTTATTTCCTAACTTCTGAGTAACCACTTATTCTATCTTTGTGAGTAACTACTTATTCTTTCACTATGGGTAACTCATTATTCGCACTTTCTTTGTAAGCGAGAGGGTAATGACCACCCATGAATTTTTGGACATCGCGAACAAAAGTAATGTTGCGAATAAATAGCCTGGTAAGTAATGAAACCCTTTGTGTGCTACTTACTCGCTTAATTACTCGGTAATGTCTGTTTTTGCTGGGTAGCGAAGATTTATTTGTCAAAAGAAAACGTGGTATGCACAGTTTCGATGCGGTTAATTTTTTCGAAAGTTTATCGAAGTTTTTTCGAGAAAATGTATAGAAATCGATATGAAATAGAGTCGTGATTTTAAGGTTTCTCGAACACATTTTTTAATCGAAAATTTTATTGATTTCGACACTTTTTAATATCGTAATTTCTCAATTTATCGTATTTTTTATTTTTCGCAAGTTTGGTTCGTTTTCCGTCCAATCTATTTCAAGTTTAAATATTGAAATTTCTCGATATTAATTTTCACCCAAAAATTACGCGATTAATAATTTTTTTATACTTTTTATGTTAAAAACGTAGTTTACTTAAAAAAAGTAAAAAAGGATATACATAGTTATTAGGGCCTGCGGTCAAGACCGGTTAACCGGGTAGACCGTAAGACCGGTTGTGAAAACCGGCCTGACCGGGTAGACCAAAGACCGGGTAGACCGAAAAACCGTAAAAGACATAGAAGAAAGAAAATTTTACATAAAAATGTACCTTTTTTCGAAAAAAAAACTTTTTGTGGGTATTTTATTGTAGATTTTTAGTTGATCTGAAGATATTTTACAATAAGTGTTATTTTTGATCGGTTTACGATCAAATATTACAAATTCTAAATAGAATTTACAATTTTTTTTTACAACCAATAGAGAAAAACTTATGAAAAAAAACCTTTCCTAGAACCAATGGTTGACAATTAATGCAATTTCAAGTGACACCGCTCACTATCATCAGATTGTCTTTATGGGGTCCTCTCTAGGCTATAATGTAGTTTTTTGTATATATATGTTCAATTTCAAAGAAATGCATTTTGAGAAGTAAATTCAAACATTTTTACTTATCCATTTTTCATTATTATAACTAACGAAAACCACATGTCTTTAACAAAGCTATTATTTTTCCCTATGTTGTAGTTGTAGAGTACTTTTTCCCAAAAAATAGTTTTTTTTTGGGAAAAAGTCCTTTTTTTGGAAAAAAAGTACATTTAACTTTTTAAAAAAAAAAAAATACTTTTTGTTGGAAAAAATTACATTTTATAAAAAAGTACTTTTTTTTTTAAAAAAGTTTACTTTTTTTCTAAAAAAATGTTCCGAAAATCATAATAGAATTCAGAAAGTGCTGCATTTCCCATACATTTATATGAAACTGTCACGGTCTTTTTCGGGTAGTAGTACGGCGTTTTTACATCGTACCTTCAAACGGGCTGAAACTTTACAGAAAACAAGTGAACATAAATTGTACCAAGAATTATAGACGGCACTACGAAATTAGCCCCAACGAAATAACCCCCAAACCTAAAAACGAAAAAAGCCCAAAAAAAATGGCAAAAATTTAGTTTGGAGATTGTTTCATTTATTTTGGGGATTGTTTCGTATATGATTTTTGGGGTTTTTTTCATTATGAAATAAGCCCAAAATGAAAGAATTCCCAAACATATTAATTTGGGGATTTTTGCATTCACTTACTTTTTGGGGAGAATTTAATTTTTTTTGGGGGTTATTTCAATTCAATTCAATTCTTTATTGATATAACCGAGCCCAGTGGGCCATATATGGTTAAAAAATACTACATTAAATAATACTATAAATTATATCAAAATAGTTAACTAAAAATAACTAATTAATAAGGGTTTTCACAAGGGGTGTACTATTTGTTGTACCGTCCTAACAAAAAACAGAGTTGTTAAAAATTAAATTGAAAAAATACAACATTTGAGAATAGCACGATACAACATTTTTACGTATGTTTAGTGTCCTATGTTTGAGTGTGCTAACAGATAGAAAACTGAATAGAGAATCGTTGTTAAACACAAATAAAAATTTTAACAACTCTGTATTTTGTTAGGAAGATACAACGATACAACAGATAGCACACCCCTTATGAACAACCTAAATGTTTCTATATAAAAAACAATTGATGCAACTTCAATTTCATTTTTATAATTTCTGAAATTTTTAAAAATTTGTTTCTGTCAAACGGATTTTAGTAAATATTTCTACAATTTAAACCGTTCAGATTTACAAATATTGCTACCTGAAATCATAACTTTATTTATCTATATAAAGGCACATCTACACGAGAGAGAAAATTACTAGATATAGAGCAAAAAACACCCCTAAATAGCTTAAATCATTCACAATAGAGCTAATTAGAGATGTTTTTTGCTCTATCTCTAGAAGTTTTCTCTCTCGTGTAGATGTGCCTTAACTATTAGTTTTAATTGACGGTAACTTTGCGGTTGTGCCGATGGGTTGCTTTTCAACAGCTGCTATAGTTCAACATGGAATATATGGATAGTGTACGTAAAGTGAAGTTTGTTGTAGTGCTTCTTTAGATACCGAAAGTTTCAAATTAAAGAAAACAGTGCCGCAGGCTTTTTATTTTTTTATTCATATTTCTGAAAGCGCCGAATTTGGTATAAAAAATCGCCGCGATTTTTTATACCAAATTTTCGCCTGTTGCGCTTTCAGAAATAAAAAGAAATCAATGCCACAGGCGAAAATTTGGTATAAAAAATCGCGGCGATTTTTTATACCAAATTTTCCCCTGCGGCGCTTTCAGAAATATGAATAAAAAAATTAAAAGCCTGCAGCACGGTTTTCCTTAATTTCAAATTACCTGACTTTCGGTACCTAAAGAAGCACTACAACAAACTTCACTGTACATTTTAAAATTACAAGCAGATGCAATTTCTAATTTCAGGGAGAAGTTATCATGCCCAGTGTGCCGTCAGACTGTTGACAAAACTATACAAGTGTTTAACTAATGTTAATTAATTATTATATGAATGCTTCAGCTGTCAAATCGATTAACTCCACTTTCTGAATTGTCTACACTTTATTGACTCCAAACCAGAATTTGAAAACACTTTATTGACTCCAAACCAGGGATGATAAATGGGATTTTGAAAATAGTACCAACCAGCTTAAAAAATAGTACTTTTTCGACCTCTATAGTACCAAACATTTTTTGTTATGTGTAACTCATACAGCAATAGAAAAACGTAAAAATTTGAGTTAAAACTTGTAAAAATTAGTTAAAAATTATCTTGCATAAAAAATGCAAGCAGTCTACTTTTGTAAAGTATTAGTATAAGAACAGTAAAAACCAAACTGTCAAATACATATACAAAATTTTAGTTATATTTGAATAAATAATAAACAGAAAATAACAATTTAACCTGCTAAAATCAGCAATGAATAATAATTAGTAGACTAAAAAAATTTAAAATCTTGAAAGCTTTTTTGCAATTTTTTTAAAACGAATGAAAATCCAGTCTTCTGAAATCAGCAGTTTACTATTTTTAGCAACCATTTCCGTTGATTTTAGCAGGATAGACTGCTACTTTCATTCAACTAAATTTAACTTAAAAATAACAAAATTATTTTAGATACAACACTTTATTTTTGCTATTTTTAGTCTACTAATATTAATATTTTGTGCAGATTTTAAAGTATATTTTTTTTATTTTCAATAAACTAAAAGTTAACTTAAATATAACTAAAATTTTGTAAATTTAACAGACCGGTGAAAAATGTCCATATATGAACATTTATGGTTCAACCATATATGTATGGATCCGAAAAATGAGGTAACACCTAAGTACATTTATTAAATATATGCGAATACATGCGAACGTTGCTGTCCTTTATTATAAGGTTGTACGATAGATATAAATTTGTGTATGACATTCAAATTAGGCGCTACATATGTTCCTTTTTTTATTCATGGCATTAAATATAATTCCAATATTTATCCAAATAAGAGTTCCTTTTACATATATTTCAAAATGTATTCTTCGAAATATGTTCATATACAAGTCCCTTTTGCATAAATTGAATAACATATACCTTCATATTTGTCCATATATGAGTGCCATTTCCATATATGAAATAACAGATGCTTCCATATATGTCTGTATATGAAATTTTTTCCATATATGGAATCACATATACTTCCATATATGTTCATATAAAATCCATATATGTTCATAAAAAAATCCATATTTGTTCATATGTGTCCATACATAAACCATATATGAACATGTTTGAGCGTATATGAGCATTTTTCACCGGGAGTTTTATTTTTGCTGTTCTTAATATATCTGCTAATCTCAGCAGTTTCTTTTGTAAGGCCATTTTTACCTAATTTTTAGTAGCTTTTTCTGCTATTTTTAAAGATTATTTCTTAGGGTTCAGAATTTAAGTCCGTGAAAACTGTATTCAACTTCGTTTTAAAGCGAACATTATTTTAAAAGTATTTACGGATCTATTCCACCTTGGTAATGTCATAAGAATTTTTTCGAATCAACAATTTGATTGACAATCGAATCAAATGAATTTAATGATTGAATTAGGTGGATTAAGAATTCATTCGATTCTTCGAAATAGGGTTTAGGTATTTAATCATTCAGAATTGAAAATCGAATGAGTTAATTCTTTAGAATCTCGTTTCAAACAACACAAAAATTTCTAGATTTTTTAATTCTCCTAATTTTTAATATTTTTTTTTAGATTTTAATGAAACATGCGAAAGAACATTTTGTATTTGTTTAACTTGAGTTTTCAATAGTAACATCTAATATTTTAAATATTTTCAATATAAGAATTTTTTATTCAAAACTCCGATATTTGATGTTATCGCTATAAACGCAATAATATGTATGAAAATTAAAAAAGCACAAAAAATTTAAAAGTAGGAAAATGTACTTTTGAGCATATATTACATAGATCTCTTACTCTTTGACATTCGATGTCAGTGGACGTATCTCATGAGAATGTGTTGGACATACGCCCTATATCTATACAAAAAATATTTGAATATGTGTGAAAAAATGTGTTTGTTGACAAAATAAGAAGAAGAGTAAGATATCTATGTAATCTATGCTTTTGAGGTTCCAATAGTACCACAAAAAGTACGATAGTACTAACTTTATCATCCCTGCTCCAAACTCTGGAATATTCAAAACAAATTTCTCTAATAATAAATACTAACATCCTAATTTTTGCATTAAACATACAAAAATTGTTTTTTTGGATTTTCTATATTTTCATATATTTAGTTAGAATATTCTTCTACCTTAAGTCCAAATTCTAATATGATATTGTCATATTAGATTTTATTTGTTGTTTCAAAAAGGGGGTTGATCATTTTCATGATAGACAATACAATTGTTTCATAGGTATCAGCCTACTCTTCAGTTGTCCGCAATAAGAAAATGATAACTTTTTTACTCAAACCAAGACATTACATACGGTACAAAAAATCAACGTGACGAGAATTTTATACTTTCGTATATGAACTGTCTGATTTGGTAAAACCACCCTACGGGAAATTTTAACAAACTGTCACCGAACTGGCCCCTTTATATGAAATAGACTGGTCACTTTTACATGGCGTTGTCATAGGAGGTGCAAATTGACCCCTTGTGACATGTCACAAGACAAATACTAGGACAGGTTACTGAACTCTCAATTTCAGGGACCTGTCCTGGGATTTGTCTTGTGACATGTCACAAGGGGTCAATTTGCACCTCCTATGACAACGCCATGTAAAAGTGACCAGTCTATTTCATATAAAGGGGCCAGTTCGGTGACAGTTTGTTAAAATTTCCCGTAGGGCAGTTATAAATCAACTCCTTTTTGAAAGCAACAATTACATAAAAGTACCCTTTAAGTACTATTTATATGTATGTTCCTTCTCAATACATTTTGTAAAAATAACTAACTTTAAACTCAAAACAAAATAAATATTTTTAATGAGATTTTAGCCGTGGTATGCTTGTACAATCATCCTAATTTTTGCATTAAAAATACAAAAAAAAATTTTTTGGACTTTCTATATTTTCATATATTTAGTTAGAATATTCTTCTACCTTAAGTCCAAATTCTAATATGATATTGTCATATTCGATTTTATTTGTTGTTTCAATAAGGGGGTTGATCATTTTCATATGACAATATCATATTAGAATTTGGACTTAAGGTAGAAGAATATTCTAACTAAATATATGAAAATATAGAAAGTCCAAAAAAACATTTTCTGTATTTTTAATGCAAAAATTAGGATGATTGTACAAGCATACCACGGCTAAAATCTCATTAAAAATATTTATTTTGTTTTGAGTTTAAAGTTAGTTGTTTTTACAAAATGTATTGACAACAAACATACATATAAATAGTACCCAAAGGGTACTTTTATGTAATTGTTGCTTTCAAAAAGGAGTTGATTTATAACTGGTTTTACCAAATCAGACAGTTCATATACGAAAGTATAAAATTCTCGTCACGTTGATTTTTTTCCCTTATGTAATGTCTTGGTTTGAGTAAGAAAGTTA
The DNA here is from genome assembly GCA_949987735.1 of Leucophora obtusa. Taxonomy (NCBI): domain Eukaryota; kingdom Metazoa; phylum Arthropoda; class Insecta; order Diptera; family Anthomyiidae; genus Leucophora; species Leucophora obtusa. The sequence continues at coordinate 161,810,899 of OX465295.1, read as the reverse complement.
TCATTTTCTTATTGCGGACAACTGAAGAGTAGGGTGATGCCTATGAAACAATTGTATTGTCTATCATGAAAATGATCAACCCCCTTTTTGAAACAACAAATAAAATCTAATATGACAATATCATATTCGAATTTGGACTTAAAGGCTCAATTAGACGTGCCATAACCATAACCATATAAAACAGCTGTTCAAACCAATCTTATGGGCTACAATGTATTCGATTATAGGTGACATGCCATAACGCCATAACCGTAACCGTAGATACCAATTGAATTTTGGTTGTCTGCTATGGCGTTATGGTTACGGCTATGGCGTTATGGCACGTCTAATTTAACCTTAAGGTAGAAGAATATTCTAAATAGCAAAAATTATAATTTAACAGGAATTTTAAAAAACAATTATATATTTTTTTCTAATTTTTTTTTCTTTGAGACTCATTTATTTTTCTTTATGGAGATAATCGATTTGCAATTGAAGCATTCATATATGTATGTATATTCGTATAAAATAAAATAAATTTCTGAAGAAATATTTTTGGTCTTTATTTAATTTTTTTGGGGTCAATTTCAGTGGGAGTTATTTCATATTTCTTTTTGGGAGTTGTTTCATTATGAAATAAAGACCAATATTTGGCCTTAATTTCATTTTTCGTTCAGGGGTTATTTCATTTATTTTGGGAGTTAATTCATTTTTTTTTCTTTGGGTATTATTTCATTTCTTTTGGCTCTTATTTCATTGGGGGTTTTTGCATTTTTCTGCTTCGGGTTATTTCGTTGGGGCTAATTTCGTAGTGCCATTATAGACATCTGGGCGGATCGTGGAACAAAAATGTTCCGAAAATCGTAATAGAATTCAGAAAGTGCTGCAGTTCCCATATATTTATACACTCACAATATTTTATCGTTAAAAACAACCTAAAATACATATCAAATTAATTGAAAACACAATTAAAAAAAGGACTACTGATTTTTCATTATATTCAAACCATTTTGCTATTTATTTTCAAACATTGTTTAAACAATCCATAAAAGAAATAAAAATAATTGAAAAATCTGTTAAAACAATCATCAATTTTTAACTGACAAAACGTAAAAAAAACGATTTTTTGGTTTGTTATTTCATATTCGAAAGTTTTTTTTTGTTTCAATTTTCAAAACACTGCACACATAACACACACGTTCTTTGTTTATTTAATTTCTCTTTAATTTAATTTTCTTTCGTTTTAAATTCAAAGCAATTTTGTTTTGTTCCAACACCAGACACGACTCGAACCATCGACCTTTGGTTTAGAAGTTCATCGCCTTACCCCGTGAGCCAAACTATATTGAAACAAATAGTTTCATAAACATTTTTTTATAATTCAAATTGTTTTTATTTTATTTGAATCTATCTTTTTAAATTTCAAATTACCCATTACACATAAATATAATAGTTAAAAGAAATGCCCTAAATGTAACAACGAATATGCTGCTCTTTTCAAATTTTTGGTATATAAATTTAATGCTTAATGCACAAAGGTCCTAACTGGAATTAATATTCCATTAGAGAAAATGGAAATCTGAAAAACTTAGATTATACTTTTTATTTTATTGTTTTTGTATTAATATAAAGTTTCATTCTGAGAAACCAGAGATGGGAGTAATTAATTACTTTGTAATGACCATTGCGGGTTTTCATTACCATTAAATCTATAAAATGAAAATTAAAAAAAAATTCATTACCATTACAAAATGTAATTGCAATGAAAAAAATGTTAATTTCATTTGTTTTCTTTACATGTAATGAAACGTTTTTATAATTTTCATTACAATACGCAATGGTAGTAAAAACAAAAAATCATTTTCATTTTTTCTACACTACACCGACAAAATTTCTCAGTTACTGGCTACTAAATTTTCAACTGAGTCTCAGGTGAAATACCCCTTACTAAATCTCAGTTGTTTAAATTAATTAAAAATAACTAATTTTTCCAAATGACAAAATTAACTGAGATCTCAGTTGCTGGAAACCTAACTATTAGTTAAAATAATTAAATATGAAATTTTAGTAACAAACAACTAAAAGCCAACAAAATTAATAAAAAAATTCCTGTAATTATTCAATTTTTATTTCTATTATTGGAATATTTTAAATGAAATTGAATTAATTTTAAACTTATATGATTTCTACACTCCGTGTTTGAGCCAATCGACAAAATTCGAGATACATTACATGGAAAATTTCTTTCCGATTTTTTTAAGATCTAAAAAGAAATATTGCAAATTTTATTATGCAAACATTTTTAAATCCCAGCTAATAAATAAGGATTACCTTTCTGGAAAAATCCCTTCAGTTTTATAAATTTATTATTTGAAAATTTAGATGATTTGCTTTTCCTAATGGCCAAATGTGCGTTTTTTGTCAGATATTAAGTTGAAAAGAAAATTAACTTCAAATTTGTTTTCTATTTATTTTTAAAAATATTTGTTAATTTCAAATACAGGGTAACAGAAAAAAATGTATTTAACCAATTTCAGTTAATTAAAATTTTTTCAGTTTTAACTGAGTAACTGTAGAATTTTATCGGTGTAGGTAGACAAATGAAATTTCATTACCATTACTTAACATAATGATATAAAGAAAGTTTTGTTCTTTGTTCTACACTAAAAAATTTACCTTTATGGAAATTTTTTTTCGCAATTTTTTTTTGGCAACTAGCCACCAAACTTTGATGTATGTCTCTAGATTATAAATTAAAAAAAAAAACGAACTTAAAAAATAGCAAAATTATGGCGGAACGCGAAAAAAGACTTTATGGCAGAAAAATTCAATTAAAAAACTTAATCAGCGATTAACATTCTTCAAACAAATATACTGATGCAAAAAGTTTCGTTTTGGCAAATTATTTTCGCGATTTTTTTTTTTCCAACTAACTACCAAACTTTGTTATATGAAATAGGCATTATAGTCCCTAGATTATAAATTTGAAAAAACCGAACTTAAAAAATTTCAAAATAATGGTGGAACGCGAAAAAAGACTTTATGGTACAAAAACTGAATTAAAAAACCTAATCAGTGATTAACATTCTGCAAACAAATATATTAATGTAAGAAATTTCCTTTTTGCAAATTTTTTTTCGCGATTTTTTTTTAACTATGAAATGTATGAAATGGGCATTATAGTACCTAGATTACAAATTTTAAGAAACCGCACTTAAAAAATTCAAAAATAATGGTGGGACGCGAAAAAAGACTTTATGGTAAAACAATTTTATTAAAACACTTATTCAGCGATTTACATTCTGCAAACAAATCTATTGATTTAAGAATTTTCATTTTTGTAAATTTTTTTTTCGCGATTTTTTTCGCGGTTTTTTTTTTAAACTAGCTCCCAAACTTTCTTGTAAGAAACGGGTTTATAGTCACAAGAATATAAATTTTAAGAAACCGCACTTAAAAAACTCCAAAATAACGGCGGGACGCGAAAAAAGACTTTATGGTAAAAAAATTTCATTAAAACACTTAATCAGCGACTTACATTCTGCAAACAAATCTATTGATGTAAGAATTTTCCTTTTTGTAATTTTTTTTTTCACAATTTTTTTTCGCGGTTTTTTTTTTAACTAGCTCCCAAACTTTGTTGTATTAAACGGGCATTATAGTCCCTAGATTACAAATTTTAATAAACCGCACTTAAAAAACTCCAAAATAATGGCGGGCCGCGAAAAAAGGCTTTATGGTAAAAATATGTAATTAAAACACTTATTCAGCGATTTACATTCTGCAAACAAATCTATTGATGTAAGAATTTTCCTTTTTGTAAATTTTTTTTTCGCGGTTTTTTTTTTAACTAGCCCCAAAACTTTGTTGTATGAAACGGGTATTATAGTCACTAGAATATAAATTCTAAGAAACCGCACTTAAAAACTCCAAAATAATGGCGGGACGCGAAAAAAGATTTTATGGTAAAAGAATTGAATTAAAACACTTAATCAGTGATTTACATTCTGCAAGCAAATATAATAATGCAAAAATTTTCCTTTTTCGATTTTTTTTGTTTGCGATTTTTTTTTCGCAATTTTTGTTTTTTGTTTTTACTAGCCACCAAACTTTGTTGTACGAAATGAGTATTATTATTATTATTAGTCCTTAAATTATAGATTTAAAAAAACCGCACTTACAAAATTGCAAAATAATGGCGGATCGCGAAAAAAGACTATGGTACTAGAATTGAATTAAAAAACTTAATCAGCTATTTATGTTCTGCAAACAAATTATATTGATGCCAGAATTTTCCTTTATGCAATTTTTTTTCGCAATTTTTTTTTTTTGCAACTAGACACCAAAACTTGGTATCAAATATGCATACCATAGGCCTCAGATTATGAACTAAAAAATGCTTTTAGTAATTTGTAAACCTCATATTTTAAAAATAAAAAACTTCGACAAAAACGGATTGTAATGAAAAACAAATGTGTGTTTCATTACTATGTAAACATTAGGTAAAAGTAATGAAAATTAAAAAAAGGTTCATTTTAATTTTCAAAACAAATGAAAATTAAAAAAAATATTCATTACCATTTTTTAACGCAATGGTAATGAAAAAAAAAACATTACCATTTCTTCAAAAAATGGTAATGATAAAAAAAGCTCCATTACAATTACATCAAGTAATGGAAATGAAAATGTAATGGTAATGATTTTAGCCCATCTCTGTGAGAAACAATATTTCCACCGCTTTTATATTTTTATTGCCTTTCCCTCTATAGAAATTAAGATTAAAGATACACTGAGAGAATTATCTGCATGATATTAATGAATTTTTGCATAAAATCGATAAAGTTTCACGGGAACTCGTCCATTGATACTTTTCATTGAATTAATGGAATTTTTCATAAAATATTATCAAAGATTTCATTTTATTTGCTTAAAGTTTCATACGCTTCATGAAAAAGTTTCACTAAAACTATATTCATAAAATATACGAAGCTTTTTCATCGAATTTCACAAATTTTTCATTTATATTGTGAAGAAAACTTCAACAAAGTACTGAAAAATTTCACTAAAACTCGTCCAGCAAAATTCTCTCTGTGTAGCTTCTTTCTTTATTAAGCCATCGATATTAAACTTTTGAGCAAAATTGCACAAAAATATTTTTATCATAAAATTATTTAAGATTTTAAAATAATCCTGTTTGACGACAATTATCTTAAAAGTGACAATACTCTCTGAATTAGATGAGAATAACATTAGTTGACTGACTATAAATACCAATTTACATAAATCAAAGTCCCTAGAATTTTGTGTTTAACTGCAGTTATAAAATTTAATTTTAATTAAGAAGAACTTGCGTTATATTTACTTTTTTTGATTTTTTAAGTTAAATTTTCATTTGAATAAAATTTATAACCCTGTATTTATTTAATTTCTGACATGCATAAAACTTTTTGAGAATAAAAAAAATTCATAAAATATAAAATCTTTCGTTTTTACTTCCACACAAAATTAAAAATAAAAACTCTGTAAAAAAATTCCCCTCAAAGGGCATTATAAAAAAGCTTGTTTTTAAATTTTATTTTAGTATTTTATATTTTTAGTTTTTATAACGATTTGTATGGTGAACATTTAAAACGATTTGTGTGGTAAATATTTTAGTCGTATATGCCGACCCTATTGCTAGCAGCTGACATCATCGAGATTTCTTCACATTTTAACAACCCGGGAACCCCGTGATTATCAAATCAATTTAAACATTTTTACTAACAATTCAAATAAATTTCGCAATCAATTTCGATAATTTCGTTATCGTAAACACTGATTGAATTCATATTATTTAATATTCAACTATTTTAAGTTAAAACAAACAAAAGAATTTAGATATAAAACGAAGTTCAGTTTTTCTAGTCGTGCGAGAGATTCAAATTATTTTTATAAATTCAAATTGTGTGTTGGGTACATTTGTTTGTTTAAATTTCTTTTTGTTGTATAAATAAATATTTCAAAATATTTCAAATTCAAATTTAATTTATACAATTTTCAAATCGGTTGTGGTGTAGATGTCTGGAAGGTCAGGCATTGACAAAATTTAAATTTTTGAGGGTAGTAGTTCAAATCTCATCCCAAAAATTTTTTTTTTTTTTATTTTTTCTATAACTATGTATACACTTAAAATATTTTATCGTTAAAAACCACCTAAAATACATATTAAATTAATTGAAAACACAATTAAAAAATGAAAAGATAATTGAAAAGTCTGTTAAAACAATCGTCAATTTTTAACTGAAAACCGAAAATATTTGAATTTTTTGTTTTAAAACAGAAAACAACGAAATTATTTAAATTATTTTTTATAAAAATTGATTATTTGACTGAAAATATCAACTCCTACAGACGATAAATATTTCTTGTAGTTTGTTTTTTATTGACGAATATAAAAAGTTAAACAATATGTTTCAATGTAATTTAATTGATTCTTTAATTGAAAACAAACTTTACCTATTACTTTTCAAATAAACCTCAATCGGTTATGGAAAATATATTGTGAGTGTATGAAAATGCCACGGTATTTTTCGGGTAGTAGTACGGCGTTTTTACATCGTAGCTTCAAATAGGCTGAAACTTTGCAAAAATTATCGGGAGGTAAATTCGATCAATAATTATAGATATTTGTGCAGTTTGTGGCACAAAAATATTCTGAAAATTACAATGGAATTCAGAAAGTGCTGCATTTTCCATACATTTATAAGAAACTGTCACGGTCTTTTTCGGGTAGTAGTACGGCGTTTTTACATCGTACCTTCAAACGGGCTGAAACTCTACAGAAAACAAGTGAACATAAATTGTACCAAGAATTATTGACATCTGGGCGGATCGTGGAACAAAAATGTTCCGAAAATCGTAATAGAATTCAGAAAGTGCTGCATTTTCCATACATTTATATGAAACTGTCACGGTCTTTTTCGGGTAGTAGTACGGCGTTTTTACATCGTAGCTTCAAACGGGCTGAAACTTTACAGAAAACAAGTCAACATAAATTGGACCAAGAATTATAGACATCTGGGCGGATTGTGGAACAAAAATGTTCCGAAAATCGTAATAGAATTCAGAAAGTAATGCATTTCCCATGTATTTATGTGAAAATGGTACGGTCTTTTTCGGGTAGTAACACGGCGTTTTCACACCGTAGTTCCAAATGTGTTGAAACTTTGCAAAAATTATCGGGAGGTAAATTCGATCAATATTTAGAGATATCTCTCTACTTTGTGGGACAAAAATATTCTGAAAATTACTATAGAATTCAAAAAGTACTGCATTTTCCATACATTTACATGAAACAGCCACGGTTCTTTTTTCCGAAAATCGTAATAGAATTCAGAAAGTGTTGCATTTCCCATATATTTATATGAAAATGCCACGGTCTTTTTCGGGTAGTAATACGGCGTTTTCACACCGTAGTTCCAAATTATGTTGAAACTTTGCAAAAATTATCGGGAGGTAAATTCGACCAACAATTGTAGCGAGTTTTTTAAGTCGTGGAACAAAAATGTTCAGCAAATCGAACTAGACTCCAGAAAGTGCAGTGATTTCTATACATTTCTATGAAAATGCCACGGTCTTTATCGGGTAGTAGTACGGCGTTTTTATACGATAACTCCAAAAAGGTCCAAACTTTACAGAAATTATCTGGACATGAATTTTATCGCCAATTATAGCCTTTTGCGTAGGTCGTGGAACAAAAATTTTCCGAAAATCTCAATAGAATTCAGAAACTACTACGATTTCTATACATTTATATGACAATGACACCGTCTTTTTCGGGTAGTTGCACGGTGTTATTACACCGTAGCTCCAAATAGGTTAAGCACATAAATGAGTTATCTGGATATAAATTGAACAAAGAATTATAGACATCTGCGTAGGTCGTGGAACGAAAATATGTATTTCAAAAATGACACTAAAATTCAGAAAGTGCTGCATTCTATATATATTCACATGAAACTGCCGCGGTATTTTTCTATATCTCGAAAACTAAGCGAGATAGAGTACAATGGTTAAAATTTTTGCCTTTTGGGTGTTAATACACCTATAAAACCTGTTTAGTGAAATCAAATTCTAGCTAACTCTGCTAGATTTTAAAATTGCATTTTCATAGAAATGTATAGAAATCACTGCACTTTCTAGAGTCTAGTTCGATTTGCGGAACATTTTTGTTCCACGACCTAAAAAACTCGCTACAATTGTTGGTCGAATTTACATCCAGATAATTTTTGTAAATTTTTAACTCCTTTGGAATCACTGTGTAAAAACGCCGTACTACTACCCGAAAAAGACCGTGGCTGTTTCATGTAAATGTTTGGAAAATGCAGTACTTTCTGAATTCTATAGTAATTTTCAGAATATTTTTGTTCAACAAAGTAGACAGGTATCCCTAAATATTGATAGAATTTACCACACGATAATTTTTGCAAAGTTTCAATACATTTGGAACTACGGTGTGAAAACGCCGTATTACTACCCGAAAAAGACCGTGGCATTTTCACAGAAATACATGGGAAATGCATTACTTTCTGAATTCTATTACGATTTTCGGAACATTTTTGTTTCACGATCCGCCCATATGTCTATAATTCTTGGTCCAATTTATGTTGACTTGTTTTCTGTAAAGCTTCAGCCCGTTTGAAGCTACGATGTAAAAACGCCGTACTACTACCCGAAAAAGATCGTGGCATTTTCATATAAATATATGCGAAATGCAGCACTTTCTGAATTCTATTACGATTTTCGGAATATTTTTGTTCCACGATCCGCCCAGATGTCTATAATTCTTGGTACAATTTATGTTCGCTTGTTTTCTGTAAAGTTTCAGCCCGTTTGAAGGTACGATGTAAAAACGCCGTACTACCCGTAAAAGACCGTGATAGTTTCATATAAATGTATGGGAAATGCAGCACTTTCTGAATTCTATTATGATTTTCGGAACATTTTTGTTCCACGATCTACACAGATGTTCATAACTCTTGGTCCAATTTATGTCTAGATATTTTCTGTAAAGTTTCAGCCCATTTGAAGGTACGATGTAAAAACGCCGTACTACTACCCGAAAAAGACCGTGACAGTTTCATATAAATGTATGGGAAATGCAGCACTTTCTGAATTCTATTATGATTTTCGGAACATTTTTGTTCCACGATCTACACAGATATCCATAATTCTTGGTCCAATTTATGTCTAGATATTTCCTGTAAAGTTTTAGCCCATTTGAAGCTACGATGTAAAAACGCCGTACTACTACCCGAAAAAGACCGTGGTATTTTTATATGAATATACAAATTATAGTAGAGTTTGTTGTATTACCATAGAAAGATTGTCATATAAAAATGTACTTTTTCTGAAAAAAGTACTTTGAAAAAAAAAAAAATACATTTTATAAAAAAAAAAAAATTTTAGGAAAAAGTACCTTTTTCAAAAAAAAAAAGTACGGTCAGACCGAAGACCGGGTAGACCGTAAGACCGGGTTTGAGACCGGGTAGACCGAAAACCGGGTAATGGGGGGCTCTAATAGTTATATAAAAAATAGAAAGAAAATTTAAGCTGTAATAGAGATTTGAACAACGACCCTCATAAAGTGATATTTCTTCTATGTCTGACCTTCCAGACCGATTTAAAAATTGTATAAATTAAATTTGAATTTAAAATATTTTGACATACCCGAGTAAAAAAAATTATATATAATCATATGTAGCATATATTACAATATATAATTAGACATGTGGTTATGTATATCCATATATAATTATATATGACGTTTTTTCCGAAAAATTTTCCTTATATTATCATATATAATTTCATCTAATTAGATATCGGCCTTCATAATATTAGATATGGCATATATAATTATATATTACATAACATGGTTGATCTTATTGCATATATAGTTATATATAGAACTATATCTTAATATATATGGTGGCATTTTATCAATATATAATTATATATGGTATCATTTAAACAATATATAAATATATATAGTGACAGTTAAACTAGATATTATCATATATGGTGCCATTTAAACAATATATGGTCATATATGGTACCTCATAAACGAAATTTTTAATTCAGTTCCAGATATGATAATATATGGTACTATATATAGTGCGATATATATTTATATATGGTGTTATTTAAGCTATATATTATCATATATGGTGCCATTCAAACCATATATTATCATATATGGTACCATTTAAACCATATATTATCATATATGGTGCAATTTCAACAATATATGCGCATATATGGTACCTCATGAACAATATTTTTAATACAGTTCCACATATGATAATATATGCTACCATATATAGTGACATATATATTTATATATGGTGTTATTTAAGCAATATATTACCATATATGGTGCCATTTAAACCATATATTATCTTATATGGTGCCATTTCAACAATATATGCTCATATATGGTACCTCATGAACAACATTTTTAATACAGTTCCAGATATGATAATATATGCTACTATATAGTGCCATATATGTTTATATATGCTGTTATTTAAGAAATATATTAACATATTTGGTGCCATTTCAACAATATATGCTCATATATGGTACCTGATGAACGACATTTTTAATACAGATGCAGATATGATAATATATGCTACCATATATAGTACCATATACTTTGATATATCGTATCATTTAAACAACCCGAGGAAAAATAGTTACATATAGTCATATATGTGATTAAGTTATATCTGTATAAATATACAGTTTCATCCGAAGAATGGCCCGATATATTTTTATCAATTGTTTATCAATTTTTATCTAAATGTATCAGTTTAGATCTGACCTGATTCAATTATGTGTTAATCAGATGAAATTGTATCAGATTTTTGATCTTTTGATCGTAATTGGTTCAATTTTATATAAATAAAATATAATTGTATCCGACATTTACCTTATATAATTGTATCAAAGTTTTAAACTGATATCAGGTCAAAATTGGGATATAACTATATAATTTTGTATACAAATATATCTATTTGGACCTAAACTGATACCATGTAATATAAACCAATAAAATTGTATCAGGTCAAAAATCTGATACAATTTCATCTGATTAACACATAATTTAATCAGGTCAGATCTAAACTGATGCAATTAGATAACAACTGATACAAATAAGAACTGATACAATTTTATCGGGCCATTTTTCGGATCAAATGGTATATGGATGAATCTAAGTTATATATTACCATATAAAGCTCCATATTGGTGGCATTTAAACAATATATTGTCATATATGGTGCTATCATATATGGTAACTCATCAGCAACTACAATATTAACTGTATTTCAGAAGCTATTAATTGTATTTCAGAAATTTTAAATGTATTTTAGAAATTATGGAATGTATTTCAGAAATATATTAATTGTATTTCAGAAATAATCAAATCTATTTCAGAACTTGTTGATGGTTTATCATAGTTAATAGAGAAAAATTTCTAAATTACATTTCATAATTTCTGAAATACAATTGATAATTTCTGAAATACAGTTTGATAATTTCTGAAATACAGTTGTGAATTTCGGAAATACAATTAATAATTTCTGAAATACAATTGATAAAACTGAAATTCAATTGACTAGTTCTGAAATACAATTCATAAATCTGAAAAATAATTGATAAGTTCTGAAATACAATTGATAAAACTGAAATTCAATTGATTATTTCTGAAATACAATTGATAAATCTTAAAAACAATTGATACAATTGAAAATGGTGTAGAGCGTTAAAAATATGTAAATAAAATTATTTTTTAAAAAAAATTCAATTTAATAAAAAAAATATAATTTTATAAAAACATTTATAGAAAATAAAATTATAATTTTATAAAAAGAAATTCTTTTGAATGGGGGAAATGTTTTTAGTTGATCTGTTATTTTTAAGTAAATAAATGTTATTTTAGTTTGACTCAAGATCATAAATTAATATCACTTTCTGTTTAAATTATTTTCAAATCAAAGAAAGATGATACAATTTTTACAAGTAAACTACAAAGAATAAAAATTATTGAAAAAATTTCGATTAGACCAGCAAGGAGAATGCGGATTTTTATAAAAAAATGCATAGCCGTGAAAGGTATCGAACTCGAGACCTTCTGTGTTTAAACCTTATTTTAACAAAATATTGTAATTTTTATAAAATCAGTGCTCTTCCAGTGTATTATTTTTTGAACTATTGTCAATATCTGTCTGGGATCTTATTTAATCCCAAATAAATGGAGATCTTACGTAGTACCCAAATATAATGCGGGATCTAATTTTAGCTGTCATTTTTCTGGATAGTTTTATATGTCAATCTCCAAATATATTGCTGTTTCTAATTCGATCTGCAATTTATGGGATAAATTAAGATCCTGCCAAATCCCCAAATATATCACTGGATTTAATTCGATCTGCAATTTATCGGAAAAGTTAAGATCTTACGCAATCCCGAAGTATATTACTGGATCTAATTTTATCTGTAATTTTTTGGATAAATTTAGATCTTACTTAATCCCCAAATATATTGCTGGATCTAATTTGATCTGCCAATTTTCTATTCAATTTATATCCAAGTTTATCCACAAATATATTGCTGGATCTAATTCGATCTGCCATTTTTCAGATAAATTTATATCTAAGTTAATCCACAAATATATTGCTGGATCTAATTTGATCTCCCATTTTTCAGATCAATTTATATCTAAGTTTATCCACAAATATATTGTTAAAAGGCAACATTTTAAAAATGTTGCCCTCACCCCATTAAAATGTTACATTTTTCCTATTAGAATAGAACACAATAAAATCACTGTTGCATTTTTCTAAACATATGTATGTGTATTGTATACTCGTATGCAATATTGTTTACGCCAATTATTACTAATTGTAGCCTAGTGGTTGTGATGCCTGCCTTTGACATGGGCTGGATGGGTTCAAATTCCAGACAAAGTAAAAAATAAATTTTTTTATGTATTTTCTTTTTCCAATTAAATTTTTTTTCATATTTAAAGCAAATTGTATAATTTTTTATTTATTTTTAGCCTAAAAAATTGTTAAATATTAAATAACAGCAAAACTATAAAAATCTAATTAAAATTTTATAAAAACAAAAAAAAACCAAAAAAAAATATTGTGCTCCAACCGGGGTTTGAACCTGCGACCTACGTCATAAGAAGCCATGATAGTATACCCTAGGCCACCAAGTTAGTTAGCTGGCAAAAAACATTACAGTATATACACATGGCGTTGACATAAAGAAAAAAACAGGGCAACACTCTACCCCATAAATTTTTTGAGGTCGAAAAATGTTGCACTTTTGCCCTTTATTTAGGCAACATTTTTAGAAAAGAACACCTAGCCCTCTTAGAATGTTACCCTTAATTTAGAAAATAACACAAAAAAGGCAATTCAAAAGTAAAATGCAAAAAAAAGGCAACATTTTTTTCAGAAAAGAAAACGCCATTAATTTCAATTGAAGTGAAGGCAATACAAATCTAAAAACCTTCGATATAGAGTTTTCTGAATGAATTTTTTTATTAATACAAAAACAATAAAATAAAAAGTATAATCAAAGTTTTTCAGATTTTATTTTCCTCTAATGAAATATTAAGTCAAGTTAGGGTCTTTCTGTATTAACCCTGCTGTTAGGTTAGGACCATTTTGGTCCATTTTGTTTTACTTCTCTCTTTAACTTTGCAACGGTACAATATATTGACTTAAAATTTTAGCTCATGTGATTTTTTTCTGAATTAATGTTTTTGTCAAAATAAATAAGTGTCTAACATAAAATGGAAGGGATAAAAATAAACAGTTACAAATCTTATGTTAGGGACCATTTTGGTTCATTTTTTTACTTTTCATTCACATATTCGCATTACAGGATGAGCAAATTATTTTGCGGTTTAGTTTACAAATAAATTTACTGCAGACAACACATTTACTTTCACATTTGGATTTGCAGCAACGTTCCACGTTTTCTAGAGGGTATGTTTCTTGTATCACTTCCAGAAGTTACGGAACCTGAGGAAGATGCTCTTAACTCAGCCAATAGCTTCGATGAAAATTTTTCTTTTGGTATATTAGATGCGTTCTTTGGCCAAAGAAAGCGCCAATTGTCGTAAAAATTCGGGTCTCCTACGATTTGGATCACTTGGTGCCACGAAACATCAATTTTATAAAAAATTATAAAAGCATTCAATGCGGATATAACTATAATTTTTTCAAATACAACATTCGGCCATCGATTTTTCTTCCATTTAGGAATATAGTAACCAATCATTTGGACGGCGTTATCTACGCCTTCTAAGAGAGAAGACAATTAATCGACTAATAAATAATGGCAAAACAATTGCAAACCTTTTGTCGAATTATAGAAAGATACAAGCTCAGGCTTCTTTTTCGGTGCATTGACATCGATTTCTGGTACCTTATCAAAACAGTTCCTTTATGTATATGGCCAATGTAAAAAACGAATGTAGGGATTTCATTGGAAGTAAACTGTTCCCACATATGTAAATTTTCTTTCTAAAAGTTTTTTTGACCTTTCAAACCTTTAGTTAAATCCAATACGACATAATTTAGAGTCGCCATGTGTTGAGATAATATTCTCAGCAGTAGTTGCAATGGGACAGGATAATAGAGTTGCACTCCATTGCATATTATTTTTTTCAATATACAATGGATCCATAGTGCCAGCTGCAGGCACATTTTTTTCATTTTCTGTATCAGAACCACTTGTTTCTGTATTTTCGTATTAGATATTTTCATCGACATTGAAATATCCGAGTCACTTTCGTTTAGACTTTTAGCAATAGCATTAGAGTCCAAATTAAGCCGATTTTCCATTTTATCAAAAAACAAAGAAAACACAAGCTGAACTGAAACTGAAGTGAAACTAATGCGATTAGTTGATATATGACTAAATGAAACTAGGTAAATCACAAAAATAACACAAATAACTGAATAGCAGCAGTAATATGTATAAATTACTGATTTGATTGTACAACCAAAAAAAATTAGGAGCACCCCAAATATAATTTTGAGTTTTGTAACAGTTTTGCAATTAGTTTTCAAATAAAATTGTTATGACAAGTACTATAGTAATAAACAAACATTCAACGTTTAATGAATACCCAGCCAGCAATTTCGGAGCGCTCATAAATAAGATTTTTAAATGGCTCATAGAAATGATTATTGTTTTTTTGAAAACACTCTTTTTTTTGGTAGAAAATATGAACCCTCAGAAAACAATCCAAAAAGTTATCTCTACAATCTAAAAAGCTGTTTCAAAATGAGGGTTCATTTTTCGGTCTCAAAGAAGATTCCAAAATTATTTAGATTTATGAGGAAAATTTCGATTTTATACTTTCTTTTTTCTGAGTCATTTCTGAGTGCACAGGGGGCTCTTTTGGACGGACCACTTTCATAAGAAAAAGTGGAAAAATGCTTATGTTTTTGGAGCTCATTTCTGAGCCATTAATGATCATCTAGGTAGCCCAAAATATTTCGTGAGCATGAGAAATATATTTTTTAGAGTTAGTATTGCGTTCTCAAAATACTAAATGGAAATAGCTATAAAAAATGGGTTTATGGTCTTTTTTTTCTGAAAAATTAGGTATGGACCAAAATGGTCCATCAACCTAAAATTCGTAAGTAGTTTTTAACCTAACAGCAGGGTTAAGCATTAAATTTATTTACGAAAAATTGGAAAAGAACAGCATATTCGTTCTTACACATAGGGCATTTATTTTAACTTTTACATTCATGCACTCACAATATATTTTCCATAACCGATTGAGGTTTATTTAAAAAGTAATAGGTAAAGTTTGTTTTCAATTGAAGAATCAATTAAAATACATTGAAACATATTGTTTAACTTTATTTGTCAACCAATAAAAAACAAACTACTAAAATATATGTATCGTCTATAGGAGTTGCTATTTTCAGTCAAATATTCTATTTTTAGATTTCTATTTTTAGAAAAAATAATTTAAATAATTTCGTTGTTTTCTGTTTTAAAACAAAAAAATCAAATATTTTCGGTTTTCTTTTTTGTTAATATAGTTTGTTTATATACAAAATTATTTCAATTCAAATTACAAGAAATTCTTTACTCATACCCACAAACATAGCCAATAAAAATATGAATATGAATGTGTTTGTTGTGTATGGTGTAGTGTTTTGAAAATCTAAACAAAAAAAAAACTTTCAAATGTGAAAAAACAAAGCACAAAATCGTTTTTTTTTTACGTTTTGTCAGTTAAAAATTAATAATTGTTTTAATAGACTTTTCAATTATTTGTATTTCTTTTATGGGTTGTTTAAACAATGTTTGAAAATAAATAGCAAAATGGTTTGAATATAATGAAAAATCAGTAGTCCTTTTTTTAACCCTAGAAAGATAACGTTATTTTTTTGTACTGAAAAGATAACGATACGTCTGTGAGACGTATACTTCTTTAAATCCTTCTAAGGACATTAAATAGACAAATATTGATACAATTTTTTTTGAGATAATTTTTTTTATTCAATTTCATTTTATTTTTATTTATTGTTACAGAAAACTTAAATATAAAATTAAAATAAAATATGTATTAAAAATAATGAGAACATTTAAAGTCTTCTTTGAAGAACTTTGGTTTTGTTTAAAAACTAAAAAAAAATAAAAAATTTGTACTCCAATTAGAAATTAATAAAATTATTGAACTAAACAAATAAACAAAAATTAAATTCAAAGTGCATTATATGCAAGAATCACAAATTAAATTCTTGTGGTCTCCACATACAGGTGTATGCTATGCTCATTTCTCAGAAAATAAACAACTTACCGCAGAAAAACAACCACCACCATCAAGCTACTGCTAACGACTGAGATAAATAAACGTGAGAACTTTCTATGTTAACGATTGAGAGAAAGATAGCATAAAATGCAAAATCCATACGTCTCGCAGACGTACGTTATCTTTCTAGGGTTAATTGTGTTTTCAATTAATTTAATATGTATTTTAGGTCGTTTTTAAGGATAAAATATTGTGAGTGTGTTTGTTGGGTAATATGAAGTTTACAAAGGTATATTGAAATAAAATAAAAACTCTTTGAATTATAAAAAAATGTTTATGAAACTATGTATATGTATCATTACGGTTTGGCTCAAGGGGTAAGCCGACGAACTTCTAAACCAAAGGACGTTGGTTCGAATCTTGGCTGGTGTTGGAACAAAACAAAATTGCTTTGAATTTATATTAAAGAAAATTAAATTAAAGAGAAATAACAAAATAAACAAAGAGAAAGGTAAAAAAAGAAAAATGTTTTTTTTCGTTTTTATTAGTCATATTCTTCTTCGAAAAATATTCGTTGTTTCAATGAAATATCGAATCTATAAATCAACAATTTTTCGAATCTATGTATATCACCTTGCACGCCACATACGAAAATACCATCATTCTTGCACTCACAATATATTTTCCATAACCGATTGAGGTTTATTTAAAAAGTAATAGGTAAAGTTTGTTTTCAATTGAAGAATCAATTAAAATACATTGAAACATATTGTTTAATTTTTTTTGTCAACCAATAAAAAAATAAACCAGAAAAAAATATGTATCGTCTGTAGGAGTTGTTATTTTCAGTCAAATATTCTATTTTTAGATTTCTATTTTTAAAAAAAAATTATTTAAATAATTTCGTTGTTTTCTGTTTTAAAACAAAAAATTCAAATATTTTCGGTTTTCTTTTTTGTTAAAATAGTTTGTTTATATACAAAATTATTTCAATTTAAATTACAAGAAATTCTTTACTCATACACACAAACATTACCAATAAAAATATGAACGTGTCTGTTGTGTATGGTGTAGTGTTTTGAAAATCGAAACAAAAATAAAACTTTCAAATATGAATAAACAAACCACAAAATAGTTTTTTTACGTTTTGTCAGTTAAAAAATTGATGATTGTTTTAATAGACTTTTCAATTATTTTTATTTCTTTTCTGGATTGTTTAAACAATGTTTGAAAATAAATAGCAAAATGGTTTGATTATAATGAAAAATCAGTAGTCCTTTTTTTAATAGTGTTTTCAATTAATTTAATATGTATTTTAGGTTGTTTTTAAGGATAAAATATTGTGAGTGTGGTATTATATCGAACTCGATATCGAAGAAATTTTACGAGAAAATGATTCAGTTTCGATACAAGCTCGACTCATTTGGCATACTGGGAAGTTTTGGTATCCAAATTGCCCTATTTAGAATATTTTTCTTCAACCACATAGAATTTCTGATAAAACGCGAAAAATCGCGAATTTAAAAAAAAAATCGACTACATATTATGATATGTAAGTTTGACATTTCAATCACAATCATCTCTATACAAAAGATTCAAAAATTTGTTTTTGTATAGAATATCCTTGAAAATAGGAAACGCCTGGTATGCTTGAACGTGTTACATATACCGCTGGACGCGCCTCAAAAAAACCTTTCATATGATACCTATATTGAGTACGTCTTCAGCCAAAAAGCAAAATTCTTACAAAAACTAAA
This sequence comes from Leucophora obtusa, assembly GCA_949987735.1. Classification (NCBI taxonomy): domain Eukaryota; kingdom Metazoa; phylum Arthropoda; class Insecta; order Diptera; family Anthomyiidae; genus Leucophora; species Leucophora obtusa. The sequence continues at coordinate 161,792,326 of OX465295.1, read as the reverse complement.
AAAATACCTTTTTTAACCCTTTCAGTACCGATCGTTATCTTGTTAGGAGTCCTCAAATTAGAACAAAATATGTTAAAACATTTCCCCTTCCCCCTCCTATACACCAGAAATGACGTTCGAAAATCAATTTTTTTAAAACTTCTCATCCCCGTTTTACCCCTTAAACTTTCGAATTTCCCAAAATCCTTTGGTTGGGTTTCTTCTCGTCTTAAAGCGAAGCTATATGCCAAATTTCAATTTTCTATCTTGAGTATCTAATTTTATTATAAAAATTAGACCTCATTAACAAATATCTCGACTATATTGCCATGTTGAACTGCCTATACATATAATGATTTTTCTTTGAAGACCAAGAGTCAAATAAACTTACTTACAAAAAATATAAGATTTTTTTTCCAATATCAAATTTTATATATTCTTTTAAAGATATGCACAGTTTAGTGTACAAGGTTAGTGAAATAGTACGGCTCGTGAGATCTCATTGCTAGACCCGACATATTTTGGGAATTGTCATAAAACATACCATGGTTTATTTTGAGGGGGGCACTTTTTGTACTTTTTTTCTGTTCATATACAGTTGCGAGCATAAAAAATGCAATACAACCCTAAATCATCTAACAAGGAAAGACTCCCAACGCGGACCGGCAGATCTTAATGAGCTTCGCATATGTTGTAGAGGAGAAAAATTTAAAGGACACGTATTTTTTTTTAGCTGCCCAATCTCGTATTTAAGGGTTTAAAAATGTGGTAAAAAATGGCCCAATTTTTCATTTTTTCTGTTTATTTCATATTTGTTCCAAAGTAACTATAGGAAATTTTGGTGTCGTACGAAAGGTAGTTCAAAGGCCTATTTACGGATGTATAAAACATGGTCAAGCATGCTTATTTGTTTATAGCATAGCACAAAACATGAAAATTTTAGGTGGTTTTGTATGGAGACGCATAAAGGGTTAAGGGCCAAATTCACATATATTAATCCTTATAAAATTTAAGTGAGGGGGTGTTTCGGCTTTTTTCGATATTCGGTCTACTTCGGGTTTCAGACGAATTTTCCCGAAGGTCTATATTTTTAAATATTTGGGAACCCCTGACTTTTTAATATATGCAATGTGGGTATCAAACTTTTTCTTTTTGAGAGTACATTCCTGTTATTTAAAAATAATTTAATATTTCACAAATGTCAGACATGTCCCCGTACAAAAAAGTATGAAAAATGGAGTTTTCCCAAATAACTTTTTTGGTTGTTATACAACATGCCATGTCTTTCTACATCAGCTAATGCAGTTTTCAATAGCTTTCCGAAAACATATAACATGATATAGGAAAATAAAACCTTAATGGAAAATTAAGGGAAATACGTATTTTAAGTAAGCTCCCATACCAAATAGTACCGTGCAGTGTTGCCAACTCTTGAAGGCAGGAAAGCACCGTGAGCATTTTGAAAACGGGTAAAAAGGGTAAAAATTTACCCAAAATGGGGTAAAAAAGCACGATAATAATTTTTTGAAAAATTTAAGTCAGGATTTTAAAAACACATTTTAGCTTTGTAAAATCGTATAAAAAAGGTTCAAAAAATTAACAAAAAAGGGGTAAAAAGCACCAAACTAATATTTCAAAATTTTGAAGTTTAAGGCTGCATTCACACCTAATTCTTAAACACATGTTTAGCTAAAACACGTATTTTAGCTCTTTATTCTACTACAACCGTATTCTTTTACACTAGTTTTAGCTAAACACGTGTTTAAGAATTAGGTGTGAATGCAGCTTAAATATAACGAAGTTGTTATTTAAAATTGTACTACAAACATTGTGAAAAAATTTATTTTTTGTATATATCGTATTATTTTTTCAACTTTGACAGAAAATTCAATAAAAATTGAAAAAAGGAGAACAAATACCAAAAATATAAACTGTACAAAAAGCACTAAAAAAATACCCGAAAAGCACTGAAATGGCAACACTGGTACCGTGATGTAGTTATACCATACACAGCTAAGTGGACAAGGTATATTAAGTTTGTATTTGATCCACTCAGAATCACTTTTTGATTCGATTTGGCAATGTAACATTTTTTTGTATATGCACCCCTTGATTAATTAATTAAAAAAATGTATTTGATTTTTTACAATTAGTATAGAAATTATTGGTATAACATGTTATATATCATTTTAAAGAAAATAGTCTAATTTTTGGTTTTAATAAACATTTTATTAATCTAAAAAACAACAAAATATTGTGAAATATAACACCATAAAAAATGTGCATAAAAAATATTTGATAAATATTTTTTAAATTATTTTCAACAACTTCGGTCTATTCTCTTTAAAATGAGGTATTAATCATCAAAATCGGGATGACGGTTATGAAATAGCGAGCATTTAAACTTTAAAGACATTATTTGATTTAGATTTTTTCATTTTTGAAAGAAAGTACTCCTAAAATATATTTTAACGAATATGTATGTTTGTGTTTACTATATTTGCCTAGTCTATATATATAAAAATAAGTTTGTATATGTTCGTCATTTTATAACTCGAGAACCAATACGTGCGTTGGAAAGGTCTACTTTTAATGATGGTTCTTAAAAAAAAATTACGAAAAATGTCTACGCATACGCGTTATAAGCACACTTTTGTGATGGTGTGTTTTTCCCATATAAAATGTGTGATTGATACACAAATTTTTATTTTTCAACGGATTTCTGTCAATCGATTTCAACCAAAATTTCAGGATACGTTGAGGATGGTCTGTAGATATGTGAAGTTCGCACGAAATTGGCCCAGTGGTTCCGGAGATATGGCGTCCCTACCTATAAATTTTCGTGTTGCTATGACAACCAGGCAGCACTTATAGCACTAACCTAATCTAATCTCAGCTCATCCTATCTCATCTCAATTTTTTTTTTGTGGTAACACTTTTTTTGTAGAAACATTTTTTTTGTGGAAACTTTTTATTTTTTTTTTTGTGGAAACTTTTTTTTGTGGAAATTGTTTTTTTGTAGAAACTTTTTTTTTGTGAAACATTTTTTTTGTGGAAAGTTTTTTTTTTTTTGTGAAATCTTTTTTTTTCGTGCGAAAACTTTTTTTGTGGAAACATGTTTTCTTTGTGAAAACTTTTTTTTTTTTGTTGGAACACTGTGTTTTGTGGAAAAATTTTTTTTTGTTGTGGAAACTTTATTTATTTTATTGTGAAAACTTTTTATTTGTGCAAACATTTTTTTTTTGTGCAAACACTTTTTTTTTTGTGGAAACACTTTTTTTTTGTGGAAAATCTTTTTTTGTGGAAATTTTGTTTTTTTTTGTGGAAACTTTTTTTTTGTGGAAACACTTTTTTTTTGTGGAAACTTTTTTTTTTGGGCGGAAACCTTTTTTTTTGTGGAAACACTTTTTTTAGAAACACTTTATTTCGTGGAAACACTTTATTTCGTGGAAACACTTTTTTTTTGTGGAAACTCTTTTTTTTGTGGAAACTCTTTTTTTTTGTGGAAACTGTTTTTTTTGTGGAAACTTTTGTTTGTGGCAAAACAGTTTTTTTTTTTGTGGAAACTTTTTTTTGAGGAAATACGTTTTTTTTGTGGAAACACTTTTTTTTGGAAACACTTTTTTTGTGTAAACTTCTTTTTTTTTGGAAACACTTTTTTGTTGAAACACTTTTTTTGTGGCAACACTTTTTTTGTGGAAATATTTTTTTTAACACACTTTTGGGAAAGAAAATTTGTCCACGGCCACTTTTTTTAACATTCTTTTTTTTTGTTTTTGAACAAACATTTTTATTAAGGAGTAAGTAATATACACTCATAGAAAAAAGTTTGTAGAAAAGTTAGTAAAACTGTTAGTACTTCAACTTAACAAACTTTTAACTAATTTTTAGTTAAAATTTAATTTTTTGTTAATTTTTTTGCTACCTCCACATTACTAACCTACAAACTTTTTTGCTATTTTTTTTTTTTGCTGAATTTAGTTACTAATTTTTAACAATAAATTTGCTAACTTTACAGTATTTTGCTGAATTTTAGTTATTAATTTTTAACAGAAGATTTGCTAATTTTACAAATTTTTTGTAAACTAAACCACCAATTTTGGAGCGCTTATAAACAGAATGCTAAATGACTCATAAAAATTACTGCATATTTTTAACTCGCCAAAAATAATACAAAAAGTTTTTAAATAAAGCTAAATTGAAATGGTTGAAAATTTGTCCTACTCATAAAATATCTAAATTATTAAAATTTATGAGAAAAGTTTCTATTTATCGTAATACATTAATTTTCAAAGATCAAGGTTTAAAAGGATTAAAAGTATCTCTTGGGAGCAAGTGGAGTTTACGGGGATGACCCTAATTTTTCCCCCCAATATTGTACTTTTTAAGCTTATTTAAAGAATACGATATTTTTAATCGGCCACACCTTTCCTGTGGGTGGAGCTTTAGAGGTGAAAATGAAAACTCAAATAAATTCGGAAGTACATATCCGATTAGCGTTCCTCTCGGAGCGTTGAAGTCGGTCCAACCACCGTTTTGGTGAGAGTAAAGTGTTTGCTCTGGATATTTCAAAGGCCTTTGATGGTGTATGGCACGGGGCGCTTGTATCAAAGCTTATTGCTTTTGGTGTGGGTAATGACTTCGCTCGTTTTATTTCGAGCTTTCTCAGAGATCGCACTATTCGTGTTGTTATAGATGTGATCTCATCCGATGAGTTTCAGCTGAATTCAGGGGTACCGCAGGGTTCTGTTCTTTCTCCTTCCCTATTTCTTATCTTTCTCAATGACCTTCTTGGTCAAACTTTCAACCCTGTCTACTCCTTTGCAGATGACAGCAACATTTGTCATTCATTTTCCTTCAATAGTAGGCCAAGCCTTGTGGAGATTGGGGGCAAAAGGCAAATTATGAATGACACACTCAATCGTGACCTTTCTACAATCTCTGAGTGGGGTCGTGTGAATAAGGTCGACTTTAATGCACGCAAGACCCAATGTTGTATGTTGACCCATAGGGCTGTGGGGTCAACACTGCCATCTGTAAATATGGGTGATATTGATATTGAGGAATCGGATACTCTTGATGTTCTGGGCATCAAAATTCAGTGTGATGTCCGTTGGAATAAGCATGTTTTCCAAGTGTCGAAAGAAGCATTCAAGTGTCTAGGTTTTCTACGTCGGTGCAAGAAGTACTTCACCCCATCCGATTTACTCAATATTTATACCACCTAATCCGACCGAAGATGGAATACAACTCCCATATATGGGCAGGAGCTTCGAGGTCTATTTTGGAGCTTCTGGGCCGTGTGCAAAGGAGGGCGTCGGCGCTTATCAATGACAATAGGGTATCCAGCTCTATTGACTCATTGGAGCATCGTTGGAATGTGGGTTGTGTGACTCTGTTCTATCGATATTACCATGGGAAGTGTTCTGCTGAGATAAGTGAACTTATCCCCAGAGCCCGAGTTTTTATTCGTAATACTCGCCTATCAAGTAGAGCACATCCGTTTGTAGTCGATCGTCCAGTGGATCGCACAACGCATTACAGAGAGAATTCGTTTATCAGTCGCACCAGCCGTATGTGGAATAAACTCCCCGCAGAAGTCTTCCCAGTACTTACAATGTAGAGAAATTCAAATCAAATATTCACAAACACTCTTTCCTCCTCCCCACAACCTATTTTCCTAATACCAACACAATGCACTGCGTTAATAAGGGGCATCCCCTGATTGTTGGTCCAACAAGAAAAAAAAAAAACAATGAAAATCAAAAGAAGGGTCTCTAAAATACATTTTGTTATGGTTAACATCATGATACAACTATACTAGGTAGATGCATTAGGGAGAGTTTGACAGTTCAGGGTTTTATTATGACAGCTCAGGGATTTTTCGTATGCTTTCGCTATGTATTTATCAAAAGTAGCCGATTACATTTTTTGTTGTTGTTTGTTGTGTTTGTTGTTCTAATGCATCTACCTAGTATGGTTGTATCATGGGTTAACATATTATTGTCTATAAATATTACCACTTTTACAAAAAATCATTCTTGGGAAATTTTCATTGGCATTGAAATATCTCTATATATAAAAGAATAACGTGACTGACTGACTGAATGACTGACTGACTGACTGACTCAACATCGCCCAGCCCAAACCGCTGAAGCTGGGAAGTTGGAATTTGGTATGTAGGTTCCTCTTTTGGCGTAGACGTCCGCTAAGACGGGATTTTTGGAAATTCCTACCGGAACGGGCAAAAAGGGGAAAAGTCTCCCCCTTGGCGGCCTGCCAAAACCCCTTTGGCTAGAAAGCTGAAATTTAAGATATGTGTTCCTTGGAGTATGGGCTAACTTTTCTGGAAAGTACTTTCTGGAATTTTGGACAGGGACGTTGTAAAAATGGGGGTTAAAAAGGGGAAAAAGGCCCCCCTTGACGGCCTGACCAAACCGCTGGAGGTAGGAAGTTGAAATTTGGTATAAAGGTTCCTCCACTATCGTAGACATCCACCAAGACGGGAGTTTTGGAAATTTTTACAGGGACGGGCAAAAAGGGGAAAAAGTCTCCCCTTTGACGGCCTGCTCAAACTGCTGGAGCTATGAAGTTGAAATTTGGTATGTAGGTTCCTCGACCGGTGTAGACGTCCGTTGAGACGGCATTTTTGGAAATTCTTATCGGGAGGGGCAAAAAGGGGACAAAAAGTACCTTTTCCAAAAAAGTACCTTTTCCCAAAAAAAGTACCTTTTCCAAAAAAAGTACCTTTTTCCAAAAAAAGTACCTTTTTCCAAAACAAGTACCTTTTTCCAAAAAAAGTACCTTTTCCAAAAAAAATACCTTTTTCCAAAAAAAATACCTTTTTCCAAAAAAAGTACCTTTTTCCAAAAAAAGTACCTTTTTCCAAAACAAAGTTCCTTTTTCCAAAAAAAGTACCTTTCTCCAAAAAAAGTACCTTTTTCCAAAAAAAGTACCTTTTTCCAAAAAAAAGTACCTTTTCCAAAAAAAGTACCTTTTTCCAAAAAAAGTACCTTTTTCCAAAAAAAAGTACCTTTTTCCAAAAACAGTACGTTTTTCCAAAAAAGTACGTTTTTCCTAAAAAAGTACCTTTTTCCAAAAAATGTACCTTTTTCCAAAAAACGTACCTTTTTCCAAAAAATGTACCTTTTTCCAAAAAACGTACCTTTTTCCAAAAAAGTACCTTTTTCCAAAAAAGTACCTTTTTCCAAAAAAAAGTACCTTTTTCCAAAAAAAAGTACCTTTTTCCAAAAACAGTACGTTTTTCCAAAAAAAGTACGTTTTTCCTAAAAAAGTACCTTTTTCCAAAAAAAGTACCTTTTTCCAAAAAAAAGTACCTTTTCCAAAAAAAGTACCTTTTTCCAAAAAAAGTACCTTTTTCCAAAAAAAAGTACCTTTTTCCAAAAAAAAGTACCTTTTTCCAAAAACAGTACGTTTTTCCAAAAAAAGTACGTTTTTCCTAAAAAAGTACCTTTTTCCAAAAAATGTACCTTTTTCCAAAAAAAGTACCTTTTTCCAAAACAAAGTTCCTTTTTCCAAAAAAAGTACCTTTTTCAAAAAAACGTACCTTTTTCCAAAAAATGTACCTTTTTCTAAAAAAATGTACCTTTTCCAAAAAAAAAGTACCTTTTCCAAAAAAAGTAACTTTTCCCAAAAAACAAATGTAAAATACCTTTTTCAACAAAAGTATCTTTTCCAAAAAAAAGTACCTTTTCCCAAAATAGTACCTTTTTCTAAAAAAATGTTCCTTTTCCCAAAAAACATATGTACATTTTTCCAAAAAAATACTTTTTCAAAAAAAGTACCTTTTCCAAAAAAAAGTACCTTTTCCCAAAAAAGTACCTTTTTCTAAAAAAATGTTCCTTTTCCAAAAGAAGTACCTTTTCCAAAAAAAGTACCTTTTTCCAAAAAACTACATTTTTCCAAAAAAAATACATTTTTCCAAAAAAAAATACCTTTTAAAAAAAAAATACCTTTTCTAAAAAAAGTACAAATAAAGTACTTTGTAAAAACAAAGTATCTTTTTCCAAAAAATTTCGTTTTTCCAAAAAGTACCATTGAAAATAATATATGTATAATTTCAAAAAAAATACTTTTTTTCCTCCCCCCACGGATATCTCCACTAAAACAAGGTTTCTTGATATTCGGCATAGACGTGCGCTAAGACGGGATTTTTGGAAATTCCTACCGGAACGGGCAAAAAGGGGAAAAGTCTCCCAATAAACAGTCTCACAAAATTGCCTGCCCAAACCCCTGGAGGTAAGAAGTTGAAATTTGGTATAAAGGTTCCTCCACTGTAGTAGACATCGACTAATTCCCTATAGGATATCCCAAAAGCAAATTCGGAATGTGAGTTCTTCCTTCTGTGTAAGCGTCCGCTTAGACGGAATTTTTGACATTCCTATCGGGAGGGGAAATAAGGGGAAAAGTCTCCTCCTTGACGGCCTGCCCAATCCCTTTTGGCCAACGTAAAATTTTAAATATATATTCCTTGGAGTAGGACTAACTCCCCGGTAACGTAATTTTTCTATTTTGGAACAGGAACATAGTAAAAATGATGGTTGAAAGGGAAAAATGTCCCCACTCACGGCCTGCCCAAACCGCTTAGGCAATGCAGTTGAAATTTGGTATGAATGTTCCTCATCCATCGCAGATAGCCGCGAAGATGGAATTTTTGTAAATTCCTAAAGGGAGGGGCAAAAAGAAGTAAAGCCTCACCTTGGGGGCCGGTAAAAACCCCTTCGGCTAGAAACCTGAAACTTAAAATGTGGGTCCCTGGAGTAAGGGCTAACTTATTAGAAAGATACTTTTTTAAATTTTGGACAGGGTCGTTATAAAATGGGGGCTCAAAAAGGGAAAGTGGCCCCTTAACGACCTGTCCAAACTGCTGCAACTAGGAAGCTGAAATTCCCTGTCGATGGATTATCGGAAATTCCTACCCAGAGGGGCACAAATAGTAAAAGTTGGCTAGAAACCTGAAATGTAAAACATCCCGAGTAAAAAAAATTATATATAATCATATGTGGCATATATTACAATATATAATTAGACATGTGGTTATGTATATCCATATATAATTATATATGAGGTTTTTTCTGAAAAATTTTCCTTATATTATGCCATATATAATTTCATCTAATTAGATATCGGCCTTCATAATATTAGATATGGCATATATAATTATATATTACATAACATGGTTGATCTTATTGCATATATAGTTATATATAGAACTATATCTTAATATATATGGTGGCATTTTAGCAATATATAATTATATATGGTATCATTTAAACAATATATAATTATATATGGTGACAGTTAAACGAGATATTATCATATATGGTGCCATTTAAACAATATATGGTCATATATGGTACCTCATAAACCAAATCTTTAATTCAGTTCCAGATATGATAATATATGGTACTATATATATTGCGATATATATTTATATATGGTGTTATTTAAGCTATATATTATCATATATGGTGCCATTCAAACCATATATTATCATATATGGTGCCATTCAAACCATATATTATCATATATGGTACCATTTAAACCATATATTATCATATATGGTGCAATTTCAACAATATATGCCCATATATGGTACCTCATGAACAATATTTTTAATACAGTTCCACATATGATAATATATGCTACCATATATAGTGCCATATATATTTATATATGGTGTTATTTAAGCAATATATTACCATATATGGTGCCATTTAAACCATATATTGTCATATATGGTGCCATTTCAACAATATATGCTCATATATGGTACCTGATGAACGACATTTTTAATACAGATGCAGATATGATAATATATGCTACCATATACAGTCCCATATATATTGATATATGGTGTCATTTAAACAATATTAATATATAGACATACATGGTATCATTTAAACAATATATTGTCATATATGGCACAATTTTAACAATATATGGTCAAATTTGGTACCACATCAACATTTTGAATACAATTCCATATATGGTTTAATTTGAATAATGTAAAACTGTATGGCGCTATAAAAAATATTATCAGATATGTTACTTCATTAACAATATTTATAATACAGTGTCATATATTGTAATATATGTATATCATTCAATATATATTGATGTATGGTAATGGTACAATAATTCCAATATCAGTTGAGATACAATTTGTGGGTCCATATCAACAATTTGTTCAGGTACATTTAACATATATATATATGTACATTTAAGTTATAATTTATAAACACTTTATAAAGTTAAATAGTTCCATAAACCTCGTCTAACTGTATAGAATGTTTACGAATATACGATTTAATATATAATAATTACAACTACAAATTGGTGCCATTATCTAAAATTTAATTTAATGTTAACTTATAATAAAATAAAAATGTATTTCCTAAAAATAAAAATATAGTGTTAATTAATGTTAATATACAATAGGTTTAAGTTTAACATCCCAGACAGAAAAATATAATCGGCACAATGCTGGCAAACCGTTGGCGATGGTCGGTTATGCGTTGGCAGAACGTTGCATTAACTATCTTGGCAAAAAAATAGATTTCAAAAAACATTTTTCAAAAAATTGAGAAAACTTTTTTAATATTTGCTTTTAAAAACATGAAATTTAACCCAGTCCACCAGATTGTCAGCCAAGACCTCTACACTCTAATCTAACGAGACTTGTTATAGATGTGTGATAGCTACACATTAAATGAATGATAAAAGCATTTCGAGCTAACTTATAAGCATCGAAAAAAGGTATTCCAGAAATTATTAAATGTATTTTAGAAAATTTTAATTGTATATCACAAAATATTATTTGCACTTCAGAAACTACAATATTACGCAAATTTAATTATTTATTTATTTAGTTGTGTCCAGAAATAATGAAATCTATTTCAGAATTTCATAGCTAATAGAGAAAAATTTCTAAAATACATTTAATAATTTCGGAAATACGATTGATAATTTCTGAAATACAGTTTGATAATTTCTAAAATACAGTTGTGAATTTCGGAAATACAATTAATAATTTCTGAAACACAATTGATAAAACTGAACTTCAATTGACTAGTTCTGAAATACAATTCATAAATGTGAAAAATAATTGATGAGTTCTGAAACACAATTGATAAAACTGAAATTCAATTGATTATTTCTGAAATACAATTGATAAATCTTAAAACAATTAATACAATTGGAAATGGTGTAGAGCGTCAAAAAGATGTAAATAAAATTATTTTATTCAAAGATTTCAATTTAATAAAAAAATAAATATATAATTTTATAAAAAAATTTATAGAAAAAAAAATTTTAATTTTATAAAAATAAATTCATTTTGTAAAAGAAATGCATATTGAACTCGTTACCTTCTGAGTTTAAACCTTATTTTAACAAAATATTGTAATTTTTATACAATCAGTGCTCTGCCAGTCTATTATTTTTTGAACAGTTGGCAATATATGTCTGGGATCTTATTTAATCCCAAATAAATGGAGATCTTACGTAGTACCCAAATATAATGCGGCATCTAATTTTATCTGTCATTTTTATGGATACTTTTAGATGTCAATCCCCAAATATATTGCTGTTTCTAATTCGATCTGCCATTTTAATACCGAAATAAATTGCTGGATCTAATTCGATCTGCCATTTTTCTGATAAATTTAGATCCAAGTTTATCCCCAAATATATTGCTGGATCTAATTTGATCTGCCATTCTTCAGATCAATTTATATCTAAGTTTATCCACAAATATATTGCTGGATCTAATTCGATGTGCCATTTTTCGGATCAAATTAGATCTAAGTTTATCCCCAAATATATAGCTAGATCTAATTCGATCTGCCACTTTTTCGGATCAAATTAGATATACGTTTATCCACAAATATATTGCAGGATCTAATTTGATCTGCCAAAATTGAGATCAAATTAGATCTAAGTTTATCCCCAAATATATAGCTGGATCTAATTGGATCCGCCATTTTTCGGATCAAATAAGATCTAAAAATATCCGCAAATATATAGCTGGATCCGCCAATTTTCGGATCAAAATAGATCTAGGTTTATCCCCAAAGACATCACTGGACCTCCCAATTTTGAGATATAACTTGATCTTAGTTTATCCCCATATATACAATGGGATCTAATACGATATGATTGGATACACCCAATTTTGAGATCTAATTGGATCAGCTAGATATTACAGCAGATCTTAAACAATATCAAATTGGATATAATTTGATATTGCGCGAGATCAATTTTTTTTACTCGGGATATGTTACTTGGAGTATGGGCTCACTTACCGGGAAGGTGCTTTTTGGACAGGGACATTGCAAAAATGGGGATTAATGAAGCGAAAAGAGCCGCTTAAAGGCCTGCTCAAACCGCTGGAGGTAGGAAGTTGAAATTTGGTATTAAAGTTCTTCCTCTATTGTAGACATCCGCTAAGATGAGATTTTTGGAAATTTCCACAGGTAGGGTCAAAAACAGGAAAAGTCTCCCCTTAACGGCCTGGCCAAACTGCTGGATCTAGGGAGCCTAAATTCGGTATTTGGGTTCCTTCTCCCCTAATACGGTATTTTTGGAAATTCATACCGGGAGGGGTATGATTAGCCTTGATAGCCTGGCCAAACTGCTGGATATAGAGACCTAAAATTATGTATGTAGTAGGTTCCTCCTCCAACGCAGACGTCCTCTAAGACGGAATTTTTGGAAATTCCTACCGGGAGGGGTAAAAACGGAATAATTCTCCCCCTTGATTGCCTAACCGAACCCTTCGGCTAGAAACCTGTAATATATATGTTTTCCTTGGAGTATGGGCTAACTTATCGACAAGGCATCTCTAGGACTTTGGACAGGAACGTGGTAAAAATCGTGGTTCAAAAGGGGAAAATTGCCCCCCCCTCTTAACGTCTGCGTATTTAGCTAGAAACCTAAAACTTAAAGAACAAGTGTATATGGAACACTAAAATTAAGAAACTAAATAGGAAACGAGTGGAATTGAAACACTACACATGTGGAACGAAATGGATATAAACGTTGAACGAGTGGAATTGAAATTATAGACAATGCAAATGGATTGGAAGAGGGAATTACCTGTTCAAACACTATCCACGGAATATGAAACTTATGTAGCATTGAAACATACTCTCAATAAAGTTAAACAAATTTTCTAAAAGAGAAAAAACCTTAGAAAAGGAATAGAACTTATATATTCCGATATTTAAACTTCATGTAACGAAGCACCGGTGGAAGAAACCGACGCAGTAAATTTTCCAACTGAATTTGTGAATTTACTTGAATTGCCAGGTCTACCTTTACATAAACTGGAATAAAAAAAAAAACTTTAAGGCACGCTAACAACCCTGCTTTACGTTATTTATTTTCATTCAAAACACAAATGAACAAAACTACTTACCGGTCTATCTACCTAAGTTCGCACTTTACCAAATTATCTTAACATACACACGTATATTGCAATTTATTATGGATTCATTACCAACAATCCACTTTCATGAGAAAAAGTGATCCACTTTCATGAGAAGGGCGCAGCCCCCCCCTTAAATTTTAAGGCACGCTAACAACGTAGCGGGCTGCGCCCGCTAGTAATTATATATATATATATATATATTCCTCTAACTCCTACTGGAGCATAGGGCGCTATTGGCATTACTTTATCTCAATGTCAATGCCAAAAAATTTCATCACCATTCAATGCCAATGAAATTTTTTTCAATTTGCATTAATGAAAACAATGGTAATGAAATGTACACATAATTGAAGAAAAAGCATTGTAATATAAAAAAAATATAAGAAATACGCGAATTTTTATTTTTTTTTTCTTAATTTATTCTTTTATTAAAACATGAAAACAAATACTTCTTTCATCAATTATAAATGGGCATTTAGGCATTGAACAATGCCAATTGAAAAAATTCAATTAATTGACACATTCAATAAACTGGTCCCAAGTATGTTTTTAAATACACATTTGTTTTTTATTTATTAATTTTCATTTCATTTGCTCCTTTTTTACCTTTTTCCAGTCCACTAGTAATCTGCAAAAGTTTTGTTGATTTCACAAAATTTTAACCAAAATTTTGTAGATTTAACAGTTTTTTTTGCTATTATTTAGCAATTTTTTGCTGATTTCAGCAAGTTAAATTGTTATTTGCAATTAACAAAAATTTAGCTCAAATATTACTAAAATTCTGTAAATTTAACAGTTTTTTTTTTGCTATTATTATTGTACTATTATTCAGCATTTTTTTTTGCTAATTTTAGCGGGTTAAATTGTTATTTGCAATTAACAAAAATTTAGCTCAAATATTACTAAAATTCTGTAAATTTAACAGTGTTTTTTGCTGTTTTCATTTTATTAATATTTAGCAAACTGATTCTGCTAATATTAGCAGTTTTTTCTGCAGCATCATTTTTAACTAATTTTTAGTAACTTTTTCTGCTATTTTTACGGACTTATTTGTATGAGTGTAGAGTTTGTTTACGACCATTTTTTTTTGTTTTTTTAAACACTTTCGGGAAAGAACGGGGAACAAGTGGAATTGAATTTCGAGAAAATGGCAAAGGAACAGAGAACGAAATGGAATGCGGAACGAAATGAAACAGAACGGGGAGCGAATGGATTCGCAATGACAATAAACAAATCGCAAAAAGAGTCATAGTGTTTACATATAACTTATTTTACCCTCTAACCGGCATATGCTTTTTCACCAAAGTATAAATAAAATAAAAAAATTAAATTTTTTGTGCCTTTGATTAAGAAGATGTAATGATTTTCGTTTTTCGGAAACTACGAAACTAAGCGAAAACGGGTCTTAATTTTAATAAATATTGGTACTAATACTAAATTTATTCTTTTTGCCAAATTTCATAATAATTCGTTTTCAAGTTAAGACGATGTCCCAGAAAGGTATCCTGATAGAAACCTGTATGTGCTTGGTCCAAAGTAATGACTTTTTTAAAAGCTAAAGCTGTAGTCTTACTTTGTGTGTATTATCAATGGTTTAAAAGTAACTTAAATATATTTTTCAGATTTTTGAAAATTGTGTTAGTGTCAGAATATTAGTTGGCGAACTTTAGTTGAGGCAGTTTATTTCATAGCCCTGTTATATTATTTTACTTCGGTGGGGTTAAGTGCTATGGGAATAGTGAAGGAGGACACTGTATTAGGGATAAAAAAATCATACACATTATTTTTCCAACTTGATGTTGCGGTCTCTGGGGATCGAACCCGCAACCACATGTGTAACAGTTTAACGCGCTAACCATTACACCACAGCTCTCACATCGTCATCGTTATTTATTGTTAATTATAAAGTGTGTCTATTTGATTTTATTTTTAATTAAAAAGTAGAAAATTTGTTTTAACATAAGCTTCCTCTGAATATTAATTTTTGAAATTATTTATTTTTTATATAAGCTAATAAGCATAAGCATTCTCATCGAAGGGGGCTTTTATTTTGAAGATTTTTACACTAATAAAAAACATTGTATTTTATTTTCATAAAAATATTTAATTCCTATTCCTATACAAAACATATTACATTTTAAATTTTAAGGTAGCTAACAACGTAGCGGGCTTGCCCGATACGGCAAAATTCGTTTTCGGTTTAAATGACGTCCTAAAAACTAGGCCTAAGGCACGCCGCTAAATCTAGTGGGCTTGCGCGCTAGTATTATATATCGGTGGAAAACTTATTGAAAACTGCATTATCTACTGAAGAAAGACATGGCATGTTGTATAACAAGTAAAAAAGTTATTTGGGAAAAACTACATTTTTCATACTTTTTTGTACGGGGACATGTCTGAAACTTATGAAATATTAAATTATTTTTAAATTAAAGGAATGTACTTTCAAAAAGAAAAAGTTTGATACCCATATTGCATATATTAAGTAGTGAGGGGTTCCCAAATCTTTAAAAATATAGACCTTCGGGAAAATTCGTCTGAAACCCGAAATAGACCGAATATCGAAAAAAGCCGAAACACCCCCTTACTTAAATTTTATAAGGATTAATATATGTGAATTTGCGTCCCCATACAAAACCAACGAAAATTTTCATGTTTTGTGCTACACTCTTATAAATATTTATAGAAATTTACATGTGCCTAATTAAATACAAATAAATGGAAAGAGCTACATTAAAATGCTTAAGAATGCTTTTATCTACGCTTTTGGTTAAAATTTCTATTTTTAAAGAAAATCACCATAAAATTCTTTTAATATTTTATTTCAACACTAAACTTTATAACCAAAAACAGAAACTTCTAAGTAAGGCTGCACAAGAAAATTGTTCTTGTTCTTTGTTTCATCTTGAGGACAACGACATGATTGAGAGCTTTTATCCACATGTAATTCATTATTTCAACAGCATAATTTTGGCAACTTCATTGGGAAAACTGATACAAAGACTCGATTAAAACCTCGTTACATTCTTTTAAAAAAAACAAAAAACTAACTTACCGCAGAATTAATAATTGGAGCTATAAATCCTATTATGAAATTAGGGCCCGATATTAAAATATTGGCTACATATTGGTATTTCTAAAGCCTTTTGTATTCCATACGTGTCTGTATTTATTTTCTTAATAAAAACAATTTTTTGACAACTTTTAGTCAAACACAAATAGTTTTATAATTAGACACAAATGTGTAAATTTAAAACATAATAGATATTTACTCTAATTATTACTCCTTTTACAATAAAATGTACTCAGTTTTATGTACAAAATACGTAAAATGGTTTTCTAAACATATTGTGCTCAAAGAGAAGCATTCTGCGTTGTTTTAAATAAAAAGTTACACACAATATGCTAGTATTTTTAAAGGCACTTTTTAGAGTGTATGCTATAAACAAATAAGCATGCTTGATCATGTTTTATACATCCGTAAATAGGCCTCTGAAATACCTTTCGTACGACACCAAAATTTCCTGTAGTTACTTTGGAACAAATATGAAATAAACCGAAAAAACGAAAATTTGGGCCATTTTTGACCCCATTCTTTAACCCTTAAATACGAGATTGGGCAGCTAAAAAAAGTAAGTGTCCTTTAAATTGTTCTCCTCTACAACATTAAGATCTGCCGGTCCGAGTTGGGAGTCTTTCCTTGTAAGTATGCTTTGATTTCTTCTAATGGTTTTTTATTTACGCTTATCTTTTTTTATTATATGTTGATGTGTAAGTTCATATTTTAAGTCGTTATATTTGCATTTATTTATGTGTATTATTCATACATGAGACTAATTAATTATTGGACAAATTAATTGGTGATTTCACTACCATTAAATTGAAACTAATGCTAGTGAAATTTTTGGCATTATTATTACTTAGACTAATGCTAATGCTTTGAAATACATCGATTTCATTACTAATGCCAATTGTATAGTAAATTCATTACGATTACTAATGCCTCAATTATAAGAAAGAATTGGCATCTGTAAACGTCATTTTATAGATTTCAAATTCATTTCTGAGCTTGCAAATGCGGAATGCGAAAAGGGTTTTGTGGTAAAAAAATTAATTAAAATACTTAATCAGCGATTTACATTGTGCAAAGGAATATATTGATGCAAGAATTTTACTTTTTGCAAAATTATTTTCGCAAACTTTTTTTTTCAAACTAACCACCAGTCTTGGTACGAGTTATGGGTATTATAGTAACCAGATTCTAATTTTAACAAAACCACACTTAAAAAATTGCAAAATAATGGCGGAACGCGAAAAAAAGCTTTATGGTACAAAAACTTAATCAGCGATTTTCATTCTGCAAATAAATGTACTGATGTAAGAATTTTCGTTTTTGGAAATTTTTTCCGCGACTTTTTCGCGATTTCTTTTTTCAATTAATCACAGAACTTTGTTCCATGAATTGTGTATTATAGTCCATAGATTATAAATTTTAAAAAACCGCACTGAAAAAATTGCAAAATAACTGCGGAACGCGAAAAAAGACTTTATGGTACATAAGTTGCATTTTTGTTTGCAGATTGTTAATTGTTGAATTAAAAAACTAAATCAGGGATTTTTATTCTGCAAACAAACATACTGATGTAAGAATTTTCCTTTTTGTAAATTTTTTTCCGCGACTTTTTTCGCGATTTCTTTTTTCAATTAATCACAGAACTTTGTTCTATGAATTGGGTATTATAGTCCCTAGATTATAAATTTAAAAAAACCGCACTTAAAAAACTGCAAAATAATCGCGGAACGCGAAAAAAGATTTTATGGTACAACAATTGAATTAAAAAACTTAGTCAGCGATTTTCATTCTGCAAACAAACACTGATGTAAGAATTTTCCTTTTTGGATTTTTTTCCGCGATTTTATTTGCGATTTCCTTTTTTAATTAATCACCGAACTTTGTTCTATGAATTGGGTATTATAGTCCCTATATTATAAATTTTAAAAAAACCACACATAAAAAATTGCAAAATTGCCACCCAATTCATAGAATAAAGTTCGGTGGCTAGTTGCAAAAAATACCGCGAAAAATTGTCACGCAAAAGTAATTTTGTAAAAAGGAAAATTCTTACATCAGTATATTTTTTCGCAGAATGAAAATCGCTGATTAACTTTTTTAATTAAATTTTTGTAGCATAAAATCTTTTTTCGCGTTTCACGATTATTTTACAATTTTTTAAGTGCGGTTTTGTTAAATATATAAGCTAGGGACTATAATACCAAATTCATAGAACAAAGTTCTGTGATTAATTAAAAAAAGAAATCGCGAAAAATGTCGCGGAAAAAAATTTACAAAAAGGAAAATTCTTATATCAGTATGTTTGTATGCAGAACAAAAATCACTGATTAAGTTTTTTAATTCAACTTTTGTACTATAAAGACTTTTTTCGCGTTCCGCGATTATTTTTCAATTTGTTAAGTGCGGTTTTTTAAAATTTATAATGTAGGGACTATAATACCCAACTCATAGAACAAATTTCGGTGATTAATTAAAAAAAGAAATCGCGAAAAAAGGCGCGGAAAAAATTTACAAAAAGGAAAATTTTTACATCAGTATGTTTGTTTGCAGAATGAAAATCGCTGATTAAGTTTTGAAATCGGAAATGTGTTATAAGGAAACAGCGCCAAATTGCAACTCGGCATTAGGTTCGCGATTATATTCATAGTTAAATAGGAAGTGAAGGACCCCGAAATAAGACCGCCGTAGATGTTATGCAGTATGCTTCAGAACATTTGGGAGCAAGCTTCGGAGTTCATACCGCACATAGACGCTTAAAGGAAGTAAGCTTATTAGCAAGACGTCCAGCAAATAAACCCTTCATAAGTAAAGTGAATACAAAGAAGCGTATCGATTTTGAAAAGCGTCATAGGCACTGGGCAAAACAACAATGGGCAAAGATTTTATTTAGTGACGAAACGAAATCAAATTTATTTGGATCTGATGGATTGAAGTCCATCCGCATAACACCAAATAAACCGTACTCTCCTAGATACAAGAGACAACACGTTAAACACAGAGGAGCATCCTTTATGCTCTGGGATGTGAAATCGTTATCTTAAATATAGCACACTTGTTTACATTTTTATTTTTAGGTGCATTCTCCCGTAATGGTGTTGGACCAGAAGTCAAAATTGATGACAAAATAAACGCAGGGGGTTACTAGAGGAGCACATGCTTCCTCACATGCAGGAAAAATGGCTGTTGGAAGCATATTCCAATACGACAATGACCTTAAGCACACCAGTCGCTTGACTAGGCAATTTCTAAGTAACAACGGCGTGGAAGTTTTACAGTGGCCAGCACAGTCACCCGATTTAAACCCCATAGAGAATCTCTGAGAGCTTGTTGACATTGAAATACCAAAGAAAAAGCGTCCAAATTTAAAGGAATTTCGAAATTGTTGCCAAACAGTGGCGCAAGGCATACCTTCACAAAATTGGTTGCGCTCGTGGATTCCATGCCTTCACGAATGAAAGGAGTAATTAAGAATAATGGCTATTCCACTAAATAATAAAAATCTAATTAATATGTTGAATTTTTTAACAAATAAAATTGATTAAATGTAAAATAAGTAAAAGTTGCATTTTTTTGCTCGCCCAAAATAGGAACTTATTTTTTTTTTTTTTTTGATGGACCAACACTCAGGGTATGCCCCCTATCAACGCAGTGCATTGTGTTGGTATTAGGAAAATAGGTTATGAGGAGGAGGAAAGAGGGAGTAGTGTTTGTGAATATTTGATTTAAATTTCTCAACATTGTAAGTAACAGGGAAGACTTCTACGCGGAGTTTATTCCACATACGGCTAGTGCGACTGATAAACGAATTCTCTCTATAATGCGTCGTGCGATCCACTGGACAATCGACTACAAACGGATGCGCTCTACTTGATAAGCGAGTATTACGAATAAAAACTTGGGCTTTGGGGACAAGTTCACTTATCTCAGCTGATCACTTCCCATGGTAATATCGATAGAACAGGGTCACACAACCCACATTCCGACGATGCTCCAATGAGTCAATAGAGCTGGATACCCTATTGTCGTTGAAGCTCCAAAATAGACCTCGAAGCTCCTTCCCATATATGGGAGTTGTATTCCATCTTCGGTCGGATATAGGTGGTAGCAATAGTGAGTAAATCGGATGGAGTGAAGTACTTCTTGCACCGACGTAAAAAACCTAGATACTTGAATGCTTCTTTCGACACCTGAAAAACATGTTTATTCCACCGGACATCACACTGAATTTTCATGCCCAGAACATCAAGAGTATCCGATTCCTCAATATCACCCATATGTACAGATGACAGTGTTGACCTCACAGCCCTAGGGGTCAACATTTTCCCGGGAAAATAATATATTTTTCCCGGGAAAACGGGAAATTTAAAAAATATTACATTTTTTTAATTGTTTTTGTTTCGAATAGGATTTTTTAATTTTAGTCATAAAAAACATTTTAAATACCAAAACAGAAATGTCATTGTTAAAATCTTTTAAAAGGGAATAAATTTATTTGACACACAAATAAAATCTTTGCCAAGTAATTAAGAGCATTTCAACTGGGGTTTGGGGTTCCGGAATTCCCGGGAAAATAATATATTTTTCTCGGGAAAACGGGAAATTTTAAAAATATTAAATTTTTTAAATTGTTTTTGTTTCGAATAGCATTTTTTAATTTTAGTCATAAAATACATTTTAAATACCAAAACAAAAATTTCATTGTTAAAATCTTTTAAAAGGGAATACATTTATTTGACACACAAATAAAATCTTTGCCAAGTAATTAGGAACATTTCAACTAATAAAGATTTTTCGCATAACTTATTCAAAATTTAAGTAGTAAAACCTAAAAACTTGGTAAAATGTTTAAAAGAAATATGAAAAAAAGCTTTGTTTCTTACAAATAATCGCCCTTACTATCTAAATTTTTCAAATGTATAATTTAGGTAAAGTCGACTTTAGTTAAAATATTGGGTGGCAGTATACCTTGACTTGGTTTATTTTTGGAGCATTCTGATTGGTTAATTTATTTACAACCAATCGAAATATTTGAAAATATAAATATTTTTCTAAGGTTTTCATACACAAAACCGTTTGATTAAAAATAAAGTCGACTTTAAATTTAAAATACGCCTTTATATTAAGGGTCAATAATTTTATAAGTAATGTTTTCATTAATAAATGTGAAAAGAAAAGACTAATGGTTAACGGTGGTATCTTAATTTGGTTATCCGACATCTAAATTTGGTTCACAAAAAAAAAAAAAAAATTGATGGTCATGCAACTTCTCTTGAAGAAAACAACAAGTATAACGTTTCAGCTAAAATTAGCAAAGTACCTGAAGAAAAAAGTGTAAGGTGAATAGGCATTAAAGGTTTTATGGTAGCGCAAACATTTCCTGAAATGGGATCCAAATTAGCTGCAGTCAATCCGCACCATAACTAGATCGTCGTTTATTCCAGAAAGTTTTTATAATAAAAACATGGCATTGCAAAAAAATGAAACCGATGTAAAGAACATTATATTAAATTACTACAATCATGTAAAAGATATCATGATAAAAGAAATATCGAGCAATATTTCTAACAATAGGAGATTTACTATAATCTTAGATGAATGGACAAGAATATCACAAAAGAGATATTTGAACATATGTATAAACGGAAATAATTCATTTTATAACCTGGGGTTGGTTTATATATCAGGAAGATGTAATGCTGATGAAATAAGAAGAATTGTAGAAATAAGACTAGAAGAGTTTTATTTGTCTTTGGAAAATAACATTGTGGCCACCATATCTAATAGGCCAAGTGTGATGAAACGGTTTGTTTCCGACAGTCCAGTAGTAGGTGCTTTCTGCTGGAATCATGCAATTCATTTGGCAGTGCTGGGAGTAATTTATGTGAAATCAAATGTTCAACATTCTGATATTTTGAATTCTCACTACACAGACTGCATTTGTACTGAAATAGTGTTTTTTATTAACAAAAATTACTTATATAGGTGGTTTTCATTAACAATTTTGTTCAAAAATATTTACCGGGATTCATTCCCGTTTCCCGGGAAATAAAAAAGTCCGGGAAATCCCAAACCCTAGTCAACGTACAACATTGGGTCTTGCGTGCATTAAAGTCGACCTTATTCGCACGACCCCACTCAGAGATTGTAGAAAGGTCACGATTCGTGTCATTCATAATCTGCCTTTTGCCCCCAATCTCCTCAGGGTTGGCCTACGATCGAAGGAAAATGAATGGAAAATGTTGCTGTCATCTGCGAAAGAGTAGATAGCGTTGAAATTTGAGCAAGAAGATCATTGAGAAAGATAAGAAATAGGGAAGGAGAAAGAACAAAACCCTGCGGTATGCCTGAATTCAGCTGAAACTCGTCGGATGAGACCCCATCTATAACAACACGAATAGTGCGAGAAAGCTCGAAATAAAACGAGCGAAGTCATTACCCACACCAAAAGCAATAAGCTTTGAAATAAGCGCCCTGTTCCATACACGATCAAAGGCCTTTGAAATATCCAGAGCAACCACTTTGCTCTCACCAAAACGGTGGATGGACCGACTCCAACGCTCCGAGAGGAACGCTAACAGGTCTCCCGTAGAACGACGTCTGCGGAAGCCATACTGTCGGTCATTAAGAAGTGAGTTGGACTCTAAATAATTCACAAGATGGTAATTAACCATACTCTCCATCGCCTTTGAGAGCGCAGAGCATATTGCGATCGGGCGGTAATTTTCAGGATTGTTAGCCGCACCCTTTTTAGGGATTGGCTGGACATTGGCAACCTTCCAGCACGAGGGGAAAACTCCCGCATAATACGAAGCACTAAAAAGGACGAGCTAGCGTCGAACACTGTTTCAGCACCAGTGCTGGTATACCATCTGGCCCCGATGACTTATTTACGTTGAGGTCAGCAAGAACCCTTTTAACTGCTCGAACTCGAAAGAATATCTTAGGCATAGTATCCGACACTCTTTCAAGCTCGGGCAGTTGTTGATCGCTTTCCGGCAGGAATGAATTACCTGCAAACATCTCAGCTAAAAGGTTAGCTTTATCAATCGGTTCAGTGAATATTTGGTCATCCTTTATAAGAGTTGGGATAGTTGAACTAGCATTATCCTTTACGCTTTTAACGAACGACCAAAAGCTCTTACTACCCCGTGGAGCAGAAAGAACTTTAGTACGAAGACGTTATGTAAATGTTAACAATTTACATAAGAGTGTTAAGTTAAAATTAAATCCCTAAAGTATACTATACATTTTGTTTAGTTTTTACTAAAATTAGTATTATATTTTCTTTAGTAAGATACTATCCTTATGCGAGCTATAGGCCAGGGATCGGCAAAGATAAACATTTGTATGCTTGTATGGGTGAGCTGCAACTTTTCCTCTCTCAATGCAGTGAAAGAAATTTTGATGTAATTCTTTCAAACCTATTAATGTAAAATGAGCTTAAAAAACAAAATAAAATTCGATTTATTGAAAGAAAAAAATATTGTTAAAATAGAAGAAAAAGAGCAAAGGAACAAAACAAAACGCATTTTTAAAAAAAGGTTCAAAGTTTAAACAAAAATTTATTTTTTATGAGGCAAAACATTTTTAAATACATACCCAGCAAAAATACTGCTTGCTTGAAAGCAGGTTCTTCAGGGAAAGAAAATAGTGTAGCGCTTGCATTATTGCTGATATAAGGCATGATTTTTGTTTGAGAAAGCTCGCGTAAAAGCACTTGTTTCGATATACGATATGCGCTTCTATCAAAGCTCGAAATAATGGCATGAAATCACAGCTTTTAGCTAGTAAATTCGGTTATCATTGTCATTCTTTCGTGCTTTGTTAGAGCGATAAAGTGTGGTAAACAAAACTCTATTGCCTTTTTTAACACACTACTGAAAGCTATAAATCCTCAGAATCAGTAAACGAAGCAGAAACGAAGCACTAATCATTTTTACCGCTTACGAATTTCTGCTGGTAATTATGGGATATAAAAACAAAATTAACTATTTTAAAAAAACAAATCCATTTTTAAAAAAAAAAAAATTTTTTGAATTCTTTAAAATCAATAATTATTTGTTCATAAAAAGGTTTTTTCATTGGTTATATTTGCATATGCACCATTTGCGAACGCATGATAGGGTACGATGACATAGCATACATTCAGGTTTACCCAAAAAATGTTCGTTAAAAAATAGCTTTAACATTTCGTTAAGTGTATTGTAATCAACGAGCGTCAAGCGAATGCTCAAGCGAGACTGAATAAATTTATTTGGTTTTATTCAATGTGTGAGCGTATGTCCATAGGTGTGAGTGAGTTGCATCACCAAAAAAGTTTTGTTTAGAGGTTGCACATCGCAATTGAAGTTTCGAGGTTGTACTTGTTCTATTATTTCTAATTAATTAAAAATAATGGATAAAATGAGAAGAATTAAATATAATTATGATCGTGACATATCAAATATAACATATTTTTAGGTGCACATTACGAATATAAAATCAAAATTGAAATCGGAGTCGCAGATTTCGCGAAATTTGAAAATTTCATTAAAAAAATGTTCAATTTTGATCAGGATTTTTTCTTATATTTACCACTATGGAAATTTCTTTTTTGCATTAATACATATCTATAGAATGTCTATTATGTGAGATATGATTTTTGGTAGCAATAAAATTATAGCCAGCTAAATAATAGCGAAATATTAAAAAAAGGAAAATTTTAAGTTAATTTGCAATGATATCTGTTATCCTTTTTAAAATTAAAATCAGTGTTATATATGATGAAGGCCTTTGGTAATTCAATTGCAAAAGTATAACAAATTGGATTTTTTGATAACACCGTTTACAGGTAATTAGGAAAATACCTCAAAAAACTTGAGTTTTTGGAATTTTAAAAACTGTGAATAATTTATAAACCACAAATTTTTTTTAATTTCGATTTTTGATTCATAATCTTCGTTAAAATAAAGATCAGATTTGAGAAATTTGCGCATACAATGCAAAAACAAGTTGAATTTTTAATTACATTTTTTCGGGAAATTTGGAAATTTTAACTAAAATATGTATTTTAAACCCTCCACCCCACTGTGCAGGAGGGTATATATCACTTTGTCATTCCGTTTGTAAATCATCGAAAAAAAAATCTGGGATATAAAAAAAAAATATATATTCTTGATCGTTATCAATAGCGAAACCGATATAGCCGTGTCCGTCTGTCTGTTGAAATCACGATCACGCTCAAAATAGTTGTGCTAGGATGTTAATTTTTAGTCAAAATTTTTGTCCAATTTTTTAAGCAGTTTGATATTGGAAATGGGCATATTTGGCTCAGACGTTTAAAAGTTATGAATGAAAATGTAAAAGCACCTCTAGAATTTTCCATATTAACATGAAAAAATATATTGACTGTGTGTTGTTGTTGTTACTGAATAAGAAACAAATACATATATACACACCCAGCCCTTGAAAGAGATAATTCTTTTTTTGAATTTATATGCATGAAATTGGATTCATTTTATAAATTACTGAATAATTCATAATGCCTTTAAATCAATGATTGGCCATTGAATAAAGTGAGATAAGATTTGTTCCTATTTGTGTTGATTCAATTTTGATCCGATTGAATAATTTGGACGTATGTTAGCTTTAGAGGCACCTCACCGATTCATTTATTTATTTATTTATTTATTTATTTATTTATTTATTTATTTATTTATTTATTTATTTATTTATTTATTTATTTATTTATTTATTTATTTATTTATTTATTTATTTATTTATTTATTTAATTTGGTAACATCTACAGCAAAACATGAGTCTTAAAGTAGTAGAAGTACAAACATTGTTATACATATATAGTTTTCATTATTTAAATTAAATTAAGAAAAGAAAAATTATAATAGAGAAAATTAGACAAAAAAAGAAGTAAATTTAACTTTTTATACAATTTTCTAAATACAATATACAATCTGATATATAAATAATATTATAACAATATAGTTACAATATAATACAAAGTAATACTAGTTATTAAACAATGTAAAGTTAGAGAAAATAAAAAAAAATTATAATGACACATTTTTTAAAGTGATTAAATTTTAAGAGTAAAACTCAAAGATTCTTTTCTTAAACTGTAATGCGTTGCTGGTTTCTCTAATAATTGGCGGAATGATATTCCAAAGACAAATGGCAGTAATGTAAAATTGCCAATTTGATATTAGTGTATGATGTCTTATTTGTATCAGGGTTTTATTTCTCCTGTAACGGCTGAATTTGATTCGATTATACTGATAATCTGGCTCACGAGTTGTTAGGATTTTGTGTAAAAACA
This sequence comes from Leucophora obtusa, assembly GCA_949987735.1. Classification (NCBI taxonomy): domain Eukaryota; kingdom Metazoa; phylum Arthropoda; class Insecta; order Diptera; family Anthomyiidae; genus Leucophora; species Leucophora obtusa. The sequence goes on along the minus strand of OX465295.1, from coordinate 161,765,509 downwards.
TTAAGGTTCTGATTTTCATCAGGTCATCAAACTGTACACCGAAAATTTTCTTTAAATAAGGAGTAATATGTTCATAATTTCCATAAAACTTAAGCCCAAAAACGTATCTTGTGATATTGTTTTATGTTACGTTTAGCATCGATGTGCTTTTAGCATCACAACTAGAAAAAATTTCACAGGCATAAATTAGAATAGGTACTAGATACGTTTTTGCGAGCAGCAATCTGATTTTAAACGGGGTGTAACATTGAGTAGGCCACAACGTTCGAAGCATTGAATAGGTTTTTCCACAAGCGTTTACAACGTATCTGACCAGGTTAATGTGTTATTAAATATTACACCTAAATTTTTGGCTTTATTAACGATTTCAATTTTGTGGTTGTTAATATAAACGTTGGGTATTTCAACTACTTTTTGTGTTCTCTTGCGTAGTAGAATGCATTTTGATTTTTTTTGGATTTAGACTTAGTCCATTTACAGAAGCCCAAAAAGATACACGTTGTAATTCATCATTTAATTTTTGCGTGCAATCTTCGATTTTTCCCTTTTTACTGCTAATGTATAATTGAACATCATCGGCATACATTCTGATATTGCAGTGTATCAGTTGATCTGGCAAGTCATTCGCATAAATCGAAAACAGAAGAGGTCGGAGAATGTAACCCTGTGGTACACAGAGAGGAAATTTGATTTTGTTGATGAGTTGATTTCTACACACTGTACTCGACCATTAAGATACGAGTGTAATAATTTACAAGACGTTGGTGAAAAATGCATCATCTTTTCTAGTTTTTGTAACAAAATGGTGTGGTCAACTGTGTGGCCTTTGAATGATCTAACAACACCAGCATTGCGTTACAGCCATCATCTACTTCTTTTCTCAGATCTTCGGCTACATCAGTAATAGCTGTAATACAACTGTGCTTGGCACGAAAACCTGATTGTTTACAAGTAAGAAGATTTTTATCATTGATATAATGGGTTATCTGCTTATGCAGTAGTTTTTCAAAAGCTTTTGATAGGTACGGTAATATGGCAATCGGTCGAAACTCCGAGGACGATTTTGGTATTGGAAGAACCTTTGCTCGTTTCCATCTTTGGGGGTAGGTGCTGGTCATGATTATTTTATTGAAGATATAAGTTATCACCGGTAGAAGATATGGGAGAATCATTTTTAAAAAAGTGGGATGAATACCGTCTACCCCTGTTGCACTTGATTTGATGGATGAGCAGCTTGCGAGTACGTCAAATTGACTAACACAATCAAAACTGAATAGGCTTCCTGGGAAAAGTTCCACATGGAAGTTGCTATAATATGAGTGATCCGCCTGTGGCATTGGTATATTAACAAAGTTCTCATTAATGGCGTTTGGATCTGAAATTGAGGTTTCTTCGCTGATTTTTTGTTTTAATATTCCAAGTTTTGCGCGTGTTGGCCGAATTTGCAAATTTTTCTGCGTAATATTTTGACTTAGCTTGTCTAATCGATTTGGTTACGAGCTTTCTAGCTGCACGATATCTATTTTGCAAGTCATCTGTTTTGTAGCGCTTCCAACGCGAGTGGCATAGTCCCGGTTCCCGATAAGTCGTTTGATCTGTGAAGTAAACCATGGTTTTTGTTTACGAGTTATCGTCTTTGGTTGTACTGGGACAACTAAGTTGTACAGAGATAAGACGTTAGATTCTAAAAATCCCAGTTGATCATTTACTGATAAGAAATCATAAATGCAGTTCCAGTCAATTTTGTTGTATTCTTCCTCTAAAATGTGTTGATTAACACGTTTGAAATTACGATATTGTATTGTGGTTGTAGAAGTTTGTAGTGGGATGTTATAGGCGAGAAAAACTAAATCATGTCTGGAAAAAGACGCAGATATTTGATCATATAATAGAATATTTGATTCATCAGATACAAAAATTAAATCTAGTAGTGTGCTAGTGATGGATGAAAAATGAGTTGGCGTATTTGTATTTATAGGGTTAAGACCAAACGATTTCATATTTATGGTTAAATTTGTCTCAGTTAGCAGATTTGAATTAAAATCTCCGGCTATTATAACGTCATTATAAAGTGGAGTTAGTTCTTCCATTATTTTATAGAAATAACTAAGATCAATTCTATTATTCGGCCTGTACACACTACCAATCAAAAACTTTCTTCCTTCACTGCATGGTTCAAGAAAAAGATGTTCAACTTGATTGCTGGAGTTCTTATCACTTCTGGTTTTAACTTTACAAACCAGTCCGCTTTTGACATAGATTGCCAAACCGCCATAACCATCTTCTCTGTCATTTCTGTATAGTTTATAACCTTTCATTGAGACCATAGCATCTGTTATTGAAACGCTGAACCATGTTTCAGATATACAAATTATATTTAAGTCTGTGTTTTCAAAGATGTATCTGAATTCATCAATTTTACGGAATAAGCTTTGAGCGTTTATGTGACAAATTTTAAGCTCACTTCTCTATTTACCAAGAATTTTAACCATGTATGCAGTGACGTCTTTGGAATGCAATCCGTTACCACCTATTGAAGTCATATTTTAGAAAAATTAAGAAAAATACCCTAACAGCAACGCTAGCATTGATCATGAAAAAAATTATTGTTTTTATTACTAATAAGAAAAGAATTTTGATTAATTTATAAGAATTGGCAACTAAAATAGTAATGATAGAACATAAATTGATGTAATTATTTGAAATATACTTGATTGATAAGATAATTAAGATTGTACTAAAGACAATATTAATGTAGGATGATATCTTGTTCCCGAAAAAGATGTTGTAGTTGTTCAAGATATTCAATATGAATTAGGTCTTCAGAGTCTTGCTTTTTTATATACACAAGACCGCGTAGAGTGAATACTGTTCTTAAAATTTTATCTGCCTTCAGTTTCAGAGCAGCTTGAAAGAATTTGTGATTGTTCTAAATTTTTACTACTGATATAACTCTCTTTGGGGTGCCCGAAGACAATTTTTTTCACCGAAAAGCCTGTATAAGGAGTCACTTCGGTTTAAAGTTTAAAAATGAACTTAACTATATTTTCTTCATTTATGATAGGGTTGGAACAATATGTACACCATTGGAAAGGTAATAAAAATATATTTGGGATAACATTTTTTTGTTGACCCATTATGATTCGGCGTAGGAATTTTAATTTTTTTGTTTTTTTAATGTTTTTATTCCATAAAAAACCTATATAAGAACAAAAATTGTACTTATTAGTGTATTATCAGGACGAAAATCTTTCATTTGATATATAGATCAAGTTTTTATCACTTCAAACACCGAAGATATTAGAGGTCAAAATCGTGAGATTTTTTTTCTTTCAAAGTATGGCTAACTTTTGACAAATTAAAAATATCAATACCGACAATAGGTTTAAAATGTGTTTACTCGCAAAATATGTTCGATTCCCGATGACTTAATTCAGTATAATTATTGGTTAGAGTCAAAGTTGTATCTTTTGTACCAATTGCAAAAAAATTAGGTTTGACTTCTAATATCTTCGGTGTTTGAAGTGATAAAATTTGAACTACATCTCAAAAGTTTTTAATCTTGAGAATATAGTAATAAGTAAAAAATTATGTGGTAGTATACGGTGGTTTTTATAAAAACGGTTTATTTTAAAAAATCTTAAAAATAAATTTCATTCGCTGGTAATGGGTAAACAAACAAAAAAAAAATGTCGTCCATAAGATATTTTTACTATCTTCCCAATGGTATATATATTAGGGTTCGTCAAAAAAAAAAAAAATTTATTTGATTTTCGGATATCATCACTTTTTTTTAAAGTTTATGCATAGAAAAAAAGAATGGCCTTTTTTTTTTCTTTTTTATTTCAACTCCTTCCACTGGCGCAAATCGGCCAAAAACGCTGATTTGGATACCCATTTTCTGCAGAGCAAAAACGGCTGCATTTCTGGGAAATCTGACTTTACCATTCGATGCGACAGCAAAAATTAATATAAAAAACATTTTTTTTTGCGTTTTCTGAATACAGCAGATAGTCATTACAGTGGTCCAAAAATCTACTTTTTTCAAAAATTTCAAAAATGTTACTTTTTTATTACACACAATGAAAATATATTCCCTGCTGAGAATATTGGTACAAAAATTTTTAAAATACCGCGACCCGTTAAAAAGTTATTTAGTAAGCAAATATGTTTAGTAAAAAAAAATCTTTGTAATAAACATTACAAAACTTACAAATTATTTTGCCATTACTAAAAAATAATTGTGTGTAATAAAAAATTTTCTTTTTATAAGTTTTTGAAAATATTCGGATTTTCGAACCACTCTAATGGTTTGTTTTGTTGTAGAATCGAATCGTAAAATCAGATTTCCTATAAATGCAGCTGTTTTTGCTCTGAACGAAAAGGGTCTTAAAATTAGCGTTTTTGGCCGACTTGCGCCACTGGAAGGAGTTGAAATAAAAAAGAAAAAAAACGCCATTCTTTTTTCTATGCAAAAACTTTAAAAAAAGTGATGATATCCGAAAATTAAATTTTTGTGACGAACTCTAATATATATATTGTTCCAATCCGACTATAAATGACTTAGATATAGCTAAGTCTATTTCCAAACTTTGCACAGAAATAAACTCCCTACAGAGGTCTTTCTGCGGATTTTTTTTTCAAATAGGCTTGAAAAGTACTATATCGGGGTAAAAAAAATTCACTGATATCAACTTATTGCAAAATTGAGATTTAAAATACGAATTAAGGAATTATATTTTTAAAGGTCTGCACACATCTATATGAATAACATAAGCAGTGTTGCCACTTTATGGGTAGAGCATGGATAATAGCAATTATTAAATTGTTTAGTTTTTCACTTAAATTTCAATTCAAATGAATTAATTGAGAAAGTTATCAAATTTGTAAATAAAAAAATATATTATACATAAAAAAAGAATTTAATTCATAAACTACACTCTAAAAAATGTTTGTAAATTTACTACTATAAAATAGGTAAAATTTTGTTTAATTTTACGAAAATTCGGTAAATATAAACAAAAAATGCGTAATCTTTTTTCGTACACACTTCCATACGCAATAATACACACACAAAGTATTTTTAGACATTATGTATTTATAAATAAACACATTTTGCTTATAAATAAACACATTGTGCCTAAACTTACTATTGTTTTGTTAAATAACATTTTTACGCACAAAGTTGGTAAATATACTATCCTATAATAGTAATCAATACTCTGACATTTCAGATTGGAAAAAATTGAAAAAAAAAATTATAAATAATAAAAAGAAAAATCTAAAACGGAATCTTCTTTGTGAATTACTACATTTCCACAAACACATTAGTATCTGGAAATAGCATGAAATTGTTTTGGGTAATTATTGTTAACGCATGTCGTAGTCTACACCTTATTTCAAAATTGAAAACGCCGTAAGGGAGATACGGGCTAAGCAGGAACCATTGGGTGCAATGACTCCTGCTCTACAAAATGCCTTCTTTACAAGGGAGGCAGTCAAGCAACAACCATCAACAATAACGGGAGAAAACGCAGTAAGAGAGATACGGCCTACGAAGAAGAAGGTATTTTGTTGAGCAGGAGTCATTGCACCCAGTTGTACCTGCGTAGGCCATATCTCTCTTACGGCGTTTTCTCCCGTTATTGTTGACGGTTACCTCCTCCCTTTCAAAGAAGGCATTTTGTTGAGCAGTGGTCATGCACCCATTCAATAGTTATAACAAATTTGTATGTGAATTTTAATGCCTTAAAATCCCAAAACGACTAATTTCGACATAAATGATTATGCGAGAATGACTCGAATATTATTATTAATAAAATACGTACTAAAAATTAATTTTATTTAAAAAAAATTTTTGGGTGGTGCTTAAAGTTAGCACAACTGTAGTAAATGTACGCATTTTATGGGATTTTTACGCACTTTCTGTGGATTCTTCCGCATTTTTGTGGATTTTTACGCATTTTATGCGTACATTTACAAGTGAAACGTGCTTTTTTACATTCAAATTTAGTAAATTAACACACTAATTATAAAATTTCATTTAATTTTTATGCACTTTCAATGTAAAATTACAAATTATTTGTGCACCACATTAAACACAATGTGCGTATTTTTCTTCAATTACGCACATAGAGTAAATTTACCCAATTTATAGTAGGAGTTCAGTTTCCTACTATAAGTTGGGTAAATTTCAACAGAATTTAATTAGAGTGTAGGTAAAACAACTGGGTGCGATGACTCCTGCTCAACAAAATGCCTTCTTTGAAAGGGAGGCAGTAATCGTCAACAATAACGGGAGAAAACGCCTTAAGAGAGATATGGCCTACGCAGGAACAACTGAGTCCAATGACTCCTGCTCAACAAAATGCTTTCTTTGCAAGTTAGGCAGTACTCAATGAATACTGACTTTGTTGAGCAGGAGTCATTGCACTCAGTTGTTCCTGCGTAGGCCATATCTCTCTTAAGGCGTTTTCTCCCATTATTGTTGACGGTTACTGCCCCCCGTTCAAAGAAGGCATTTTGTGTTTAATAGTTATAACAAATTTTTATATGAATTTTATTTAAATGCCTTAAGATCCCAAAACGACTAATTTGGACATAAACGATTATGAGAGAATGACTCGGATATTATTATTAATAAAATACGTACTAAAAATTAATTTGTTATTTTATTTAAAAAAAGTTTTGGGTGGTGCTTAAAGTTAGCACACCTGTTGTAAATGTACGCATTATATTTTATTTTTACGCACTTTCTGTGGATTTTTGCGCATTTTTTGTGGATTTTTACGCATTTTATGCGTACATTTACACGTGAAACGTGCTTTTTTACACACAAATTTAGTAAATTAATACACTAATTTCAAAATTTCATTTAATATTTACGCACTTTCAATGTAAAATTACAAATTATTTGTGCACCAACTTAAACACAATGTGCGTATTTTTTTTCAATTACGCATATAGAGTAAATTTACCCAATTTATAGTAGGAGTTCAGTTTCCTACTATAAGTTGGGTAAATTTCAACAGAATTTAATTAGAGTGTAGCCAATAGATAGTGGGTCTATGAATACAACTTAGCAATTACTTCAAAGCATTGTTGGTAGCAGAAACGGTGCGATTATCGGTGAGGGTAAGTAACGCTATCATAGATTATTTCGGTTACAGTATTTTAAGGATAATTGTATTTCGATTATTTCGATAACGGTATTTTAAGGTTAGCTGTATTGCAATTATTTCGATAATGGTATTTTAAGATAACCGGTATTCAGTTATTTCGGTGCATTCCGCAAATTTTTTTTACAAAAAAGAAAGTAAAGTAAAATAAATTTATTAACTAAGTGTATGTAAAATTCACTATTACGACGTGGAATTACAAAAAGTTTAGACTAAAAAATAATGGTGTTGTAAGGATAATGGTATTTCATTAATTTCGGTACTGGTATTTTAAATGTATCGATATTTGAATCTATAACAGTATTTTATCGATAGAACCTACCAACCCTGCCTCAATGTATTTAATTACTTTTGGCTTATGAATGACTTAACATCTAATTCATCCATTGACTTGTAGAAGAGCATGAAATATTAATAAAAATAAAAATTTTAGACTACTCGCAAACTGACTAAAATTGTGAAGTTTGCATAAAAATTCCAATATCTATTTTTTATTCATACGAGTTAATGAATTGATTCACAGCGACTGATCATCCACGAATTAAACCGATACATCAGGAAAGTGTATTAATCTATACATGCTTTGAAATTCTTTCGTTATACAAATAAGCTATTAATGTACACAAAAAAAGTCGTTACCAAGTAGGCTTGCCAGATCGAAATCGGCAAAAATCTTGACATTCAGAATAAAAAGCTTAATTTTTCTTGACAGTTTAAAAATCAGTTAAATTAGCAAAAAAAAAAGCAAAATTGAATAGAAAATATAAATGATATTAATTTATACAGATTTTCTGCATTCTTTGTACCACATTCTTTTAAAGAAATGGGCCCATACCCAGCAAAATATTGGTAATGACACCTCATTACTATCTGCATTACCCAAAATGATGAATCATTACCTTTTGCATTATTTTATAATTTAAAATAATGACTTCCTAATAAGGGCCTATTGTATTCATTGTTTCTAAATATAAAATAATGACTTACTCGTAATAGTTTAAATAAGTACTTTTTACACAGTTAAATTTTATAAAAATTTTATTTATTATATGTAAATATGTTTTATGTTTAAATTTGTATGACGTGTCCTAGAACTAAAACTTAAATTTTTCTGAATTTTTTTCCTTAAGCTAATAGTATTTGTCTAACTCCTTATTTTTAAGAATCAAGTAAGCAATCTGATAACCACTTATAATTCAACTTTTTGTAAGCATGTGTGTAACCACTTATTATTCAAAACCTCATAACTACTTATTTCTCATTTTTTCGTAAGCGAGCGGGTAAGCGTGACTACTTATAAAAACGACCACGCCAAACAAAAATAATGAGTTTAGACGCCAAAAAATAAGTTGTGCGGAGCTATGAATTTCTATTATATAACCACTTATTTGGTAATGAAAGATTTTGCTGGGTATGTTATCAATGGATATGTCTTTTGGTAATTCTTCAAAAATTTTCCGAAAGCAGCAGTAATCAGTATCAATTGAATTTGTTATTTTTAAAATAATTGGCAGCTCTTCTAAATTATTCCTTCCCAGCAAAATCTTTCATTACCAAATAAGTGGTTATATAATAGAAATTCTTAGCTCCGCACAACTTATTTTTTGGCGTCTAAACTCATTATTTTTGTTTGGCGTGGTCGTTTTTATAAGTAGTCACGTTTACCCGCTCGCTTACGAAAAAATGAGAAATAAGTGGTTATGAGATTTTGAATAATAAGTGGTTACACACATGCTTACAAAAAGTTTAATTATAAGTGGTTATCCGACTGCTTACTTGATTCTTAAAAATAAGGAGTTAGGCAAATATTATTAGCCTAAGGAAATACATTCAGAAAAATTTAAGTTTTCCCTAGTGTGTTATTTTAGGATTCGTCATAAAAATTTAAACATAAAACATATTTACATATAATAAAAAAATTTAACTGTGTAAAAAGTACTTTTATTTAAACTAATACGAGTAAGTCATTATTTTATATTATAAAATAATGCAAAAGGTAATGATATATCATTTTCGGTAACGCAGATAGTAATGAGGTGTCATTACCAATATTTTGTTGGGTTGACAACAACGAGTTTTTTATATTTAAAACAGCAATTTGCTAAAAAAAAACTGATTTTTCTCCAAAATCATATCGTTTTTTTAAGTATTTTACAGTGTTTTGTAAAAATTGGTTAGCTTCTAATTAAAAAGTTTCCTTTTCATTCAAAAACAAACTTTTTAAGATAGAAACAATCATTTATCCGTAAAAATTAGTCATGGTACATTTAAAAACAATTACGATTTTTGATTTTTTTTCTGATGGTTAATTTTTCTTGATTTTTCTTGTCAATTTGATGGAAAAATTTCTAAAATTCCGTTTTAGCTTGACAAATAACATTTTTTTTTTATTTTTGACACGCATTGAAAAAGCTTGACAATCAAGCCAAATCAAGCCCATCTGGCAACCCTATTACCAAGTTATTAAGAAAATTGCAACTAATAAAGTTTTATCGAATAATTTATTATATTGTATATGCCACAAAAACATTATTTTAGTTGAAATGCTCCAAATTGTTTGCCAAAGATTTTTTTGTGTGTATTTAAAAAGCGCAAATAAAACTTGATTTTTGAAAGACTCTAAAATAAGATTATTTTTAAATCGTTCACATGTGATCATAACTGACTCTTATTTACAAGCTTTTTAAGTGTTTTGTTCTAAAGTTAATTTTTTCTCTAAATTTTATGAAGATTCATATGAGACTCAAAAGTTCATCATAAATGCTGCAATGGCCAAATCACTTTTTTTTAAGTTTACTGATGAGGTTATTACCTTTTTTCGGAGTTCAAATTGTAATAATATGTTAATTGAAGTCATTTATAATTTCATATTTTTTGGGTAATTTTGTCTACACTTTGGGAACTATTTACTTGTAGTGGTGGAAAAATCATACACATTTGTTGCACAGTGGATTGACCGAATACAAAATGGGTAATAATTCATACTTGTTTGTACTTAGTAGAATCCCCGAATAAAAACACCAGGATGGGGGGTATCTAAAGACTCGGCACAGCCGAATTTAATCTTTGGTTTGTATAAGCCCCCAGTCACCTGGGGACTTAGCAAGCGGGATTTAGTCCGCTTGTCTATATTAAGCCATCGGTACATAACTGCATAGTACGTCCATACTACCTTATAATTTTGAATAAAAAAAGCATTTGTTTACTAAAAAAGGGCATGGTTAGGTTGCTTTATATTAGCAACCTAACAAAATCCATCGGAAGCTCTCCCGAGGGATTTAAAGCTTCCGATTGATCCATTTCTATAAAACAGCCACGTGGGTCACCGCGACTGTTTCATAAAAATTGATTCCTGGGAATCGCTTTCGGATCTACCTCTTGTGAATAATAGGAGCGTCTACATTGGTCCAAAACTGGCCATTTTGTAAAATGGCGATTTTTATAAAATCCCGTATCTCGAAAACTAAGCGAGATAGAGCAAAACGGACAAAATGTTTACTCCTACGGAGTATTGACTCACCCAAATAATACAAATAGACCATGCCTTGTAAAGCTTCCGATTGTAATCTAAGGTAATTTTGCAGAATATGAGCGATTTTTAGATATTTCCCATGTGTTTAGAGAATTAAAGTTACCACATTTGAGTTCAGCACAGTCGAGTTATTAAAAGGGCAATCGAATTTTACTTCTTCCTCACTCGGCAAAAATCGCCACATTTCGACACCGTTCTTTCATTTTGTAATTTTTTTTATAATTTTATGAGGTATTTAAATTCAAACTGCAACGGAAACATTACTTTAAATTCTATAAAAAAATAAAAGTCGAAAAATTAAAAAAAAAAGTTGAGATAAACTAGAAACAAATACTTTTTCGATTTACTCGAGTTACTCGATTAAGACCAAAATTACTAGAGTTATTCGTTACACGAAATTGGCCATTTGAAATTACTCGAACATGTTTTTGAAAGAAATTCATCGATTAATGAATTAACGGTTAACCGTTAGGGTATTCACCTAATACTTATCACATTAGTTTCACAAATACAGACTGTTGATATTTAGAGTTTTAGCCATATAAATCGGGGCATAGACCCTCCAACAAAAATTAGTTTTGTCTGCTTCACCAAAAATCTTCCGTGAGTGAAAAACATTTAAGATTTTTATTTTTTACTTTTTTGCAAGAATGTTATTAATTTATATTTTCTAAGTTATGTATATATATAAATTTATAAAACTATATAGGGTAGAGGGGGGATCCTTCGCCACTTTTTTTCAAAGCACTGTCATTTCTTAACCCCTAATTATTTTTCAAAAATTACTTTCAAATTGAAAACCTACATATCTTGGCTTTAATTTCTATGATTTTGATTCTAATTATTTGCATATTTTCTATTATTTTTTTAATGATTTTCAAAGTAACTAAATTCGGCGTAACTGCCCCAAACCTGGGGTAAATTCGCTAAAAGAGCTAGATAAAATTTCAACAAAAAAATTGTTAATACAGCAAAGTCAATCTTTTAATGACTGAAATAAATAATTTATAATAAGTTCTTTAAGATATGTGATTCTTTTTAATCAATAAATCTCCACTGCATTAAAAAAATAATTTAAAACTATAATATACTGATTCTTAAAAATTAAAAAAAAAAATAAATAATTAATATAAATTAAAGAATGAACACGATTGTTCTAATTTACTATTAAACATATTTTAAATATATAGAAAAGTCTTATAGAGCATTTTAGGCAGGGATGCATCAACTCTTTGTAGCTCCAGGGGCCATCTGGTGATTTTGCCCCACAGACAGGCACTAACATAAAATTAATTTTTTTTTTCACACTTTTTAAGCATTTATTAAAATAAAATTATTATTTTTCGAAACCTTAGGATCGTAGGTCTAACATAATGAAAAATTATTATTGCAAAATATAGTTGCTTCCTATTATTTTTTTGGCACCGCAAAAAACACAAAAAGATGTCTGTCTGCGACCACATGTGATATAAATTCATCAAAGTGCATTCTAGGAAAGGTAATTGAAAATGTACAAAATATATGTTTTCCAATTTTTTATCTCCCTTAATAGCGGAGAAAAATGGGATTAGTGAATGTGCCCCACTGGCGAAGGATCCCCCCTCTACCCTATAACGCAATAACACGAACAAAATTATCTCATCTAGTCAGTAATTTTGTATTTGTGGCTGAGTGAGTTAAGTGACCGACTACAACTCCAGCAATCTGGGTTTGAATCCTGCCGACGGTGATTTTTTTTATTAAATAACTCCGGAGTAAAAAAAATTATATATAATCATACATATGTGGCATATATTACAATATATAATTAGACATGTCGTTATGTATATCCATATATAATTATATATGTCGTCTTTTTCCAAATTTTTTCCTTATATTATGCCATATATAATTTCATCTAATTAGATATCGGCCTTTATAATATTAGATAAGGTATATATGATTATATATTATATAGCATGGCTGATCTTATTGCATACATAGTTATTAGGCCGGGTCGATTTGTGGGGAGGCAAAAAAATCGCCCATGGCTCAGGGAAAATCGTATTCTAGGGATCAAAATAAGAAACTTTGCCGAAGAAACCATACCTCTAAAACGAATTCTACTACCCCCCAACTGTTGACTTTTGTCCCGTAGGGTCAAGTTTTGAAAAATCACACTTTGACCCATTTAGAGTGCCCCAATCGAGTCCAAATGTATGACCGACCCCCACTAACTTTGGAGGGCCGATCCACCCATGCCAGTGGCACACCCCCTGGAACTTCCCTGGGGGGTTCCCCATACAAACATTTTAAAAAATCACCATTTTTGGCACTTTATTTTATTATTTTTTATTTATTTTATTTATTTTTATTATTTTATTTATTTTTTCTCCTTAGAAATTTATTTAGTCAGAACATATGTAAATGAAAAAATTAATTTAACTTAGTAATAGAAAAGAAAAAATAAAAAATTACTGTTTGAAGTCTTTTTTACTTTCAAGTCTGGGCAATTTCGCACGGCTCTCTAATGTCGTCGCCATAACAGCCTCTACATTTTCCGGTATAACTCGTTTGGAAACGCTAGCTAGCAATTGAACGTGTCGTTCTGTTACTTGTATGTGTGATGGAATTTTTGGATCATTAAACGGTGGATCATCTTGATTTAAATATTCTTTCAAAGTATCGTATGGAATGCTTCGCGTGAATGGTGGTTCAAATACGTCATTTATGTCATTCATATTGATCATTTCCGTGTAACTTGTGCAATAAAAGTTTATATCTGGTTTTTTATAAGCTCTAAGTCCCGTTGGGTCGTCAACATCGGTTCGATAGCGTAGAATTATCTTGATAGCACAGTCGCGCTTTTCTTTGCTATCATCAAACAACATTGATAACAAGATATTTTCCGAATACGCATAATATGAATTATCTGTAATTACTTTATTGACAATTTTGCGTAAACGAGGTTCTAGAAATCTTGACCAACTAATGAATTTGAAAAATAATCTACTACCGTACACGACAGAGCTGTAATACTTGATATTGAAGTACATTGGCACATAACATGTAATTATAAATTCAACCAGTATTCTTAAATTTGCATCTGGATTTTCCGTTGTCACATATAATCGTAATAGTCTAGCGGCCTTGATGAGCCACCGAGAATGTACAATTTTCCCTGGTTTGATGTTTGCCAGATCCACTGAAACCACGCCGCTAGAAATTGCATGGGCCATGTCGTATAAGTACTTGGAATCGGTGGAAAATTAAATTTTTTCTGGAGCAGGGGGCATATTTTTCAACTCAATTTTCTGAAAGCCGTCCACCACCTGAAAATATATAAAAATAAAACAATTAAAAACGGTTGACAATTATAATAAATGAGTGATAGCAATAACTTACCGGAAGAGTTTCACAAGTTTCGATTTGACGGCTCAATTTTCCGGTTGCCGATCTTGGTCCAGTGCTGGTTGATTTATCCAAAGCTTCAAACAAATGCCGAAACGGAAGTTCGTTGAAGTGTAGAAGGCAAACGAACCAATGCAATGGTCTTTTTAACAGCAATTCGAATCGTCGTATAATTCCACCGTTTGGGCCAGTGTTTGTTGGCTCACCGTCAGTGCATATGCCAATTAATGCATCCAGTGATATATTTTTATCGTTGAAAAAATCATTTAATTTGGTTGTTTTGTATTCAGCGGTTTCATGTTCCAGTCTTACGTAACCAATCAATTCAGAATTCGGTTCTCTCAAAATAACAAGATGAGGTTCTTTTACTATTCTAGTATGATACTTCTCATCAATTGTATCTCTCGTTAAAGTATCATCTTTTCTGCCATCGAATGAAAATGCTAACAAATTGGTATCATCTAACCGTTTGCGAAGCACTTCTTGTCTGCATTTCTCTTTTTCTCGGCGAACTTTCGATTTATCCATGATGAGAGGTTTGCCATGGATATCTTTCATTTTAAAATCTTGGAAAAGAGCTGTTCCCATTGCTGATGATACTCTATCAGGCACGCCAAATCTGTCACATACCAAGGCAAAGTTAAAACAATCGTATCTCTGTGTGTATTGTGAACTTGTGCTTATATCCAAATCTTCTTGAACCGGTGGCGGTGCGTATGTTGAATCATCGGGATCTTGGTATGTTGGCATTGATGACATAGACGTTGCTCCTTGCTCTTCAATTTCCATCGCAAATCCATCCATTGTTAGACTTCTCTGATTATGTTGATCGTGCATAAACTCTTTGAGGCGTTCGGGAACCAAACCGCATGCACATGGAGCTGCCTTCAAATCGCATTTACATGTTCCAATGAAAAAAATTGTTTCCAGAGATTTTACATACTCTGTAAATTGTTGGGGTTTGTTTCTTCTCTTGATTTGCTCTTGATATTTGTCAAGCAATCTATTCAATTTATTACATACACTTTTTTTCAGCATTATTTCCATACCAAGTTTTTCCCAAATTCCAATCAACTTATCTTGTACTTGAATAGTGAATGCTTTATAGGACAACTTTTTTTGTTCGCTCAAGTAAAAATAATATCTCAAGATATCCAGATGGGTTGGTAAATTAAGATCAGTCAAATCAGTAGACACACCAAAAACAGTAACATCATGCCTGGGTATATGACTCATTGGGTTTTCGATAGTTGTTGATGTTGTTATTGCTTCATCTTGCGGTGTAGAGGATGGTGGATTCATTGTAAACTTCTTGATTTGGAATGATTTTTTTTTAAATATTTTTTTATCTCAAATTAGCACTTCACACTTCGAGTTCTTCACAACGACTTAATGCATTCACAAAAACTGTTGCGTTATATATGGTCTAGGAGACGAGGTAATAAGAATGAAATAGTAATTTCAATTCTACCTGTAACCGATTTTGTTGTCAAAACTGCCCATAAAGTACTTACATGTAAATTAAACGTTAATCTGACTACAAATTCTGTTAAGCAAGTGCGCCTTTTATTACTTCTGGAAAATCCTTTATGATAATTTTATGCTCAATTCTACCTGTAACCGATTTAGCTTAAGTAAGTTTACGACATGCAGCTATGTCTTGTGGTGGCTTAAAAAACCCACACAACCTATTTTACGACCTGCAACAGAACGACACGTTCAATTGCTAGCTAGCGTTTCCAAACGAGTTATACCGGAAAATGTAGAGGCTGTTATGGTGACGACATTAGAGAGCCGTGCGAAATTGCCCAGACTTGAAAGCAAAAAAGACTTCAAACAGTAATTTTTTTATTTTCTTTTCTATTACTAAGTTAAATTAATTTTTTCATTTACATATGTTCTGACTAAATAAATTTGTAAAGAGAAAAAATAAATAAAATAATAAAAATAAATAAAATAAATAAAAAATAATAAAATAAAGTGCCAAAAATGGTGATTTTTTAAAATGTTTGTATGGGGAACCCCACAGGGGAGTTCCAGGGGGTGTGCCACTGGCATGGGTGGATCGGCCCTCCAAAGTTAGTGGGGGTCGGTCATACATTTGGACTCGATTGGGGCACTCTAAATGGGTCAAAGTGGGATTTTTCAAAACTTGACCCTACGGGACAAAAGTCAACA
This sequence comes from Leucophora obtusa, assembly GCA_949987735.1. Taxonomy (NCBI): domain Eukaryota; kingdom Metazoa; phylum Arthropoda; class Insecta; order Diptera; family Anthomyiidae; genus Leucophora; species Leucophora obtusa. The sequence continues at coordinate 161,749,231 of OX465295.1, read as the reverse complement.
TTTGGGGGGTAGTAGAATTCGTTTTAGAGGTATAGTTCCTTCGGCAAAGTTTCTTATTTTGATCCCTGGAATACGATTTTCACTGAGCCATGGGCTCGACCCGCCCCTAATAGTTATATATAGAGCTATATCTTAATATATATGGTGGCATTTTAGCAATATATAATTATATATGGTATCATTTAAACAATATATAACTGTATATGCCCGAGTAAAAAAAATTGTATATAATCATATGTGGCATATATTACAATATATAATTAGACATGTGGTTATGTATATCCATATATAATTATATATGACATTTTTTCCGAAAAATTTTCCTTATATTATGCCATATATAATTTCATCTGATTAGATATCAGCCTTCATAATATTAGATATGGCATATATAATTATATATTACATAACATGGTTGATCTTATGGCATATATAGTTATATATAGAACTATATCTTAATATATATGGTGGCATTTTAGCAATATATAATTATATATGGTATCATTTAAACAATATATAATTATATATGGTGAAAATTAAACTAGATATTATCATATATGGTGCCATTTAAACAATATATTGTCATATATGGTACCTCATAAACAAAATCTTTAATTCAGTTCCAGATATGATAATATATGGTACTATATATAGTGCGATATATATTTATATATGGTGTTATTTAAGCTATATATTATCATATATGGTGCCATTCAAACCATATATTATCATATATGGTACCATTTAAACCATATATTATCATATATGGTGCAATTTCAACAATATATGCCCATATATGGTACCTCATGAACAATATTTTTAATACAGTTCCACATATAATATATGCTACCATATATAGTGCCATATATATTTATATATGGTGTTATTTAAGCAATATATTACCATATATGGTGCCATTTAAAACATATATTATCTTATATGGTGCCATTTCAACAATATATGCTCATATATGGTACCTCATGAACAACATTTTTAATACAGTTCCAGATATGATAATATATGCTACTATATAGTGCCATATATGTTTATATATGCTGTTATTTAAGAAATATATTAATATATTTGGTGCCATTTAAACCATATATTGTCATATATGGTGCCATTTCAACAATATATGCTCATATATGGTACCTGATGAACGACATTTTTAATACAGATGCTGATATGATAATATATGCTACCATATATAGTACCATATACTTTGATATATCATATCATTTAAACAACCCGACGAAAAATAGTTACATATAGTCATATATGTGATTAAGTTATATCTGTATAAATATACAGTTTCATCCGAAGAATGGCCCGATATATTTTTATCAATTGTTTATCAATTTTTATCTAAATGTATCAGTTTAGATCTGACCTGATTCAATTATGACCTGATTCAATTATGTGTTAATCAGATGAAATTGTATCAGATTTTTGATCTGATACAATTTTATCGGTTTGATCGTAGTTGGTTCAATTTTATATAAATAAAATATAATTGTATCCGACATTTACCTTATACAATTGTATCAAAGTTCTAAAATTGGGATATAACTATATAATTTTGTATACAAATATATCTATTTGGACTTAAACTGATACCATGTAATATAAACCAATAAAATTGTATCAGGTCAAAAATCTGATACAATTTCATCTGATTAACACATAATTTAATCAGGTCAGATCTAAACTGATGCAATTAGATAACAACTGATACAAATAAGAACTGATACAATTTTATCGGGCCATTTTTCGGATCAAATGGTATATGGATGAATCTAAGTTATATATTACCATATAAAGCTCCATATTGGTGCCATTTAAACAATATATTGTCATATATGGTGCCATCATATATGGTAACTCATCAGCAACTACAATATTAACTGTATTTCAGAAACTATTAATTGTATTTCAGAAATTTTAAATGTATTTTAGAAATTATGGAATGTATTTCAGAAATTTATTAATTGTATTTCAGAAATAATCAAATCTATTTCAGAACTTGTTGATGGTTTATCATAGTTAATAGAGAAAAATTTCTAAATTACATTTCATAATTTCTGAAATACAATTGATAATTTCTGAAATACAGTTTGATAATTTCTGAAATACAGTTGTGAATTTCGGAAATACAATTAATAATTTCTGAAATACAATTGATAAAACTGAAATTCAATTGACTAGTTCTGAAATACAATTCATAAATCTGAAAAATAATTGATAAGTTCTGAAATACAATTGATAAAACTGAAATTCAATTGATTATTTCTGGAATACAATTGATAAATCTTAAAAACAATTGGTACAATTGGAAATGGTGTAGAGCGTTAAAAATATGTAAATAAAATTATTAAAAAAAAAAAATTCAATTTAATAAAAAAAATATAATTTTATAAAAACATCTATAGAAAATAAAATTATAATTTTATAAAAAGAAATTCTTTTGAATGGGGGAAATGTTTTTAGTTGATCTGTTATTTTTAAGTAAATGAATGTTATTTTAGTTTGACTCAAGATCAAAAATTAATATCACTTTTTGTTTAAATTATTTTCAAATCAAAGAAAGATGATACAATTTTTACAAGTAAATTACAACGAATAAAAATTATTGAAAAAATTTCGATAAGACCAGCAAGGAAAATGCTGCATAGTCGTGAAAGGTATCGAACTCGAGACCTTCTGATTTTAAACCTTATTTTAACAAAATATTGTAATTTTTATAAAATCAGTGCTCTTCCAGTGTATTATTTTTTGAACTATTGTCAATATCTGTCTGTGATCTTATTTAATCCCAAATAAATGGAGATCTTACGTAGTACCCAAATATAATGCGGGATCTAATTTTAGCTGTCATTTTTCTGGATAGTTTTAGATGTCAATCTCCAAATATATTGCTGTTTCTAATTCGATCCGCAATTTATGGGATAAATTAAGATCCTACCAAATCCCCAAATATATCACTGGATTTAATTCGATCTGCAATTTATCAGAAAAGTTAAGATCTTACGCACTCCCGAAGTATATTACTGGATCTAATTTTATATGTAATTTTTTGGATAAATTTAGATCTTACTTAATCCCCAAATATATTGCTGGATCTAATTCGATCTTCCATTTTTCGGATCAAATTAGATATAAGTTTATCCACAAATATATAGCTGGATCTAATTCGATCTGCCATTTTTCGGATCAAATTAGGTCTTACTAAATCCCAAAATATATTGCTGGATCTAATTTGATCTGCCATTTTTCAGATCAATTTATATCTAAGTTTATCCACAAATATATTGCTGGATCTAATTAGATGTGCCATTTTTTGGATCAAATTAGATCTAAGTTTATCACCAAATATATAGCTACATCTAATTCGATCTCTTTTTCGGATCAAATTAGATATACGTTTATCCACAAATATATTGCGGGATCTAATTTGATCTGCCAAAATTGAGATCAAATTAGATCTCAGTTTATCCCCAAATATATAGCTGGATTTAATTGGATCCGCCATTTTTCGGATCAAATTAGATCTAAAAATATCCCCAAATATATAGCTGGATCCGCCAATTTTCGGATCAAAATAGATCTAGGTTTATCTCCAAAGATATCACTGGACCTCCCAATTTTGAGATATAACTTGATCTTAGTTTATCCCCATATATACAATGGGATCTAATACGATATGATTGGATACACCCAATTTTGAGATCTAATTGGATCAGCTAGATATTACAGCAGATCTTAAACAATATCAAATTGGATATAATTAGATATTGCGCGAGATCAATTTTTTTTCCTCGGGTGGCGCTAGTTAAACTAGATGTTATCATATATGGTGCCAGTTAAACCATATATTATCATATATGGTGGAATTTAAACAATATATGCCCGAGTAAAAAAAATTATATATAATCATATGTGGCATATATTACAATATATAATTAGACATGTGGTTATGAATATCCATATATAATTATATATGAGGTCTTTTTCCAAAAATTTTCCTTATATTATGCCATATATAATTTCATCTAATTAGATATCGGCCTTTATAATATTAGATATGGTATATATGATTATATATTACATAGCATGGCTGATCTTATTGCATATATAGTTGTATATAGAGCTATATCTTAATATATATGATGGCATTTTAGCAATATATAATTATATATGGTATCATTTAAACAATATATAACTATATATGGTGCCAGTTAAACTAGATATTATCATATATGGTGGCATTTAAACAATATATGGTCATATATGGTACCTCATGAACAAAATTTTTAATACAGTTGCAGATATGATAATATATGCTACTATCTATAGTGCCATATATATTTATATATGGTGTTATTTAAGTAATATATTACTATATATGGTGCCATTTAAACCATATATTATCATATATGGTGCCATTTCAACAATATATGCTCATATATGGGACCTCATGAACAACATTTTTAATACAGTTTCAGATATAATAGTATATGCTACTATATATGGTGCAATATATATTGATATATGGTATCATTTAAACAATATATATTTCCATATGTGGTGACATTTAAACCATACATTATGATATATGGTGCCATTTCAACATTTTTAATACACTTCCAGATATGATAATATATGCTACCATATATAGTACCATATACTTTGATATATCGTATCATTTAAACAACCCGAATAAAAATAGTTACAATTAGTCATATATGTGATTAAGTTATATCTGTATAAATATACAGTTTCATCCGAAGAATGGCCCGATATATTTTTATCAATTGTTTATAAATTTTTATCTAATTGTATCAGTTTAGATCAGACCTGATTAAATTATGTGTTAATCAGATGAAATTGTATCCGATTTTTGACTTGATGCAATTTTATAGGTTTATATGTAATGGTGTCAGGTTTGATCGTAATTGGTTCAATTTTATATAAATAAAATATAATTGTATCCGACATTTACCTTATACAATTGTATCAAAGTTTTAAACTGATATCAGGTCAAAATTGGGATATAACTATATAATTTTGTATACAAATATATCTATTTGGACACAAACTGATACCATGTGATATAAACCAATAAAATTGTATCAGCTCAAAAATCAGATACAATTTCATCTGATTAACACATAATTTAATCAGGTCAGATCTAATCTGATACAATAAGTTAAAAACTGATAAACAACTGATACAATTTTATCGGGCCATTTTTCGGATCAAATGGTACATTGATGACTCTAAGTTATATATTACCATATAAAGCTCCATATTATTTTTTTTAATAGGGAACATACCATATATGGTGCCATTTAAGCAGTATATTGTCATATATGCTGCCATTTAAACAATATATGGTCATTAGAGTGGTCCAAAAAAACATGAAAGTTGGAATTCGCGATCTGCACAATGTTGCCCCTATTCCTTAATGTCTAAAAACTCTCTGTGCCAAGTTTCAGCTAAATCCGCTGTTATTTAGAGGTAGCACAAAAAGTTGTCTTTTAAGAAATAGTAATTTATCTCTAGAGTAATATATACAAAAAGTAGGGTTGACTTTAAATTTAATTATTTCTTAACCTGTACGCTATTATTTAACAATATTTTTTAAATCTGGTCTTAATTAATGTGAATATAAGGAATTTCAAATCAAAATTAAAAAAAATTATGTAAATTTTAAGTAAATCGCGGTTTTTTTAAAATTTATACAAAAAAATTCATATTTTAGTCAAATTTTCGAAATTTTCCGAAAAGATGTAATTAAAAATTCAACTTCTGATAAAGTTAGATCCAAGTTTATCCCTAAATATATTACTGGATCTAATTCGATCTGTCATTTTTCGTATCAAATTAGATCTAAGTTCATCCACAAATATATAGGTGGATCTAATTCGATCTGCCATTTTTCGGATCAAATTAGGTCTTACTAAATCCCAAAATATATTGCTGGATCTAATTTGATCTGCCAATTTTCTATTCAATTTATATCCAGGTTTATCCACAAATATATTGCTGGATCTAACTGGATCTGCCATTTTTCGGATAAATTTAGATCTAAGTTAATCCACAAATATATTGCTGGATCTAATTTGATCTGCCATTTTTCAGATCAATTTATATCTAAGTTTATCCACAAATATATTGCTGGATCTAATTCGATGTGCCATTTTTCGGATCAAATTAGATCTAAGTTTATCCCCAAATATATTGCTAGATCTAATTCGATCTGCCACTTTTTCGGATCAAATTAGATCTAAGTTTATCCACAAATATATTGATGGATCTAATTCGATCTGCCAAAATTGAGATCAAATTAGATATAAGTTTATCCACAAATATATAGCTGGATCTAATTGGATCCGCCATTTTTCGGATCAAATTAGATCTAAAAATATCCCCAAATATATAGCTGGATCCGCCAATTTTCGGATCAAAATAGATCTAGGTTTATCCCCAAAGATATCATTGGACCTCCCAATTTTGAGATATCACTTGATCTTAGTTTATCCCCATATATACAATGGGATCTAATACGATATGATTGGATACACCCAATTTTGAGATCTAATTGGATCAGCTAGATATTACAGCAGATCTTAAACAATATCAAATTGGATATGATTAGATATTGCGCGAGATCAATTTTTTTTACTCGGGTGGTCATATATGGTACCTTATGAACAAAATATTTAATACAGTTCCAGATATGATAATATATGCTACTATATATAGTGCCATATAAATTGATATATGCTGTCATTTATACAATATATTACCATATATGGTGCCATTTAAACCACCCGAGTAAAAAAAATTGATCTCGCGCAATATCTAATTATATCCAAATTGATATTGTTTAAGATCTGCTGCAATATCTAGCTGATCCAATTAGATCTCAAAATTGGGTGTATCCAATCATATCGTATTAGATCCCATTGTATATAAGGGGATAAACTAAGATCAAGTTATATCTCAAAATTGGGAGGTCCAGTGATATCTTTGGGGATAAACCTAGAACTATTTTGATCCGAAAATTGGCGGATCCAGCTATATATTTGCGGATATTTTTAGATCTAATTTGATCCGAAAAATGGCGGATCCAATTAGATCCAGCTATATATTTGGGGATAAACTTAGATCTAATTTGATCTCAATTTTGGCAGATCAAATTAGATCCCGCAATATATTTCTGGATAAACGTATATCTAATTTGATCCGAGAAAGTGGCAGATCGAATTAGATGTAGCTATATATTTGGTGATAAACTTAGATATAATTTGATCCAAAAAATGGCACATCGAATTAGATCCAGCAATATATTTGTGGATAAACTTATATATAAATTGATCTGAAAAATCGCAGATCAAATTAGATCCAGTAATATACTTCGGGATTGCGTAAGATCTTAACTTTTCCGATAAATTGCAGATCGAATTAAATCCAGTGATATATTTGGGGATTTGGTAGGATCTTAATTTATCCCATAAATTGCAGATCGAATTAGAAACAGCAATATATTTGGAGATTGACATCTAAAACTATCCAGAAAAATGACAGCTAAAATTAGATCCCGCATTATATTTGGGTACTACGTAAGATCTCCATTTATTTGGGATTAAATAAGATCCCAGACAGATATTGACAATAGTTCAAAAAATAATACACTGGAAGAGCACTGATTTTATAAAAATTACAATATTTTGTTAAAATAAGGTTTAAACTCAGAAGGTCTCGAGTTCGATACCTTTCACGGCTATGCATTTTTTTTATAAAAATGCGCATTCTCCTTGCTGGTCTTATCGAAAATTTTTCAATAATTTTTATTCGTTGTAATTTACTTGTAAAAATTGTATCATCTTTCTTTGATTTGAAAATAATTTAAACAGAAAGTGATATTAATTTATGATCTTGAGTCAAACTAAAATAACATTCATTTACTTAAAAATAACAGATCAACTAAAAACATTTCCCCCATTCAAAAGAATTTCTTTTTATAAAATTATAATTTTATTTTCTATAAATGTTTTTATAAAATTATATTTTTTTTATTAAATTGAATTTTTTTTTTAAAATAATTTTATTTACATATTTTTAACGTTCTACACCATTTCCAATTATATCAATTGTTTTTAAGATTTATCAATTGTATTTCAGAAATAATCAATTGAATTTCAGTTTTATCAATTGTATTTCAGAACTTATCAATTATTTTTCAGATTTATGAATTGTATTTCAGAACTAGTCAATTGAATTTCAGTTTTATCAATTGTATTTCAGAAATTATTAATTGTATTTCTGAAATTCACAACTGTATTTCAGAAATTATCAAACTGTATTTCAGAAATTATCAATTGTATTTCAGAAATTATGAAATGTAATTTATAAATTTTTCTCTATTAACTATGATAAACCATCAACAAGTTCTGAAATAGATTTGATTATTTCTGAAATGCAATTAATAAATTTCTGAAATACATTCCATAATTTCTAAAATACATTTAAAATTTCTGAAATACAGTTAATATTGTAGTTGCTGATGAGTTACCATATATGATGGCACCATATATGACAATATATTGTTTAAATGGCACCAATATGGAGCTTTATATGGTAATATATAATTTAGATTCATCCATATACCATTTGATCCGAAAAATGGCCCGATAAAATTGTATCAGTTCTTATTTGTATCAGTTGTTATCTAATTACATCAGTTTAGATCTGACCTGATTAAATTATGTGTTAATCAGATGAAATTGTATCAGATTTTTGACCTGATACAATTTTATTGGTTTATATTACATGGTATCAGTTTAGGTCCAAATAGATATATTTGTATACACAATTATATAGTTATATCCCAATTTTGACCTGATATCAGTTTAAAACTTTGATACAATTGTATAAGGTAAATATCGGATACAATTATATTTTATTTATATAAAATTTAACCAATTACGATCAAACCGATAAAATTGTATCAGGTCAAAAATCTGATACAATTTCATCTGATTATCACATATTTTAATCAGGTCAGATCTAAACTGATACATTTAGATAAAAATTGATAAACAATTTATAAAAATATATCGGGCCATTCTTCGGATGAAACTGTATATTTATACAGATATAACTTATGTAACTATTTTTCCTCGGGTTGTTCAAATGATACGATATATCAAAGTATATGGTACTACATATAGTAGCATATATTATCATATCTGGAACTGTATTGAAAATGTTATTCATGCGGTCCCATATATGAGCATATATTGTTTAAATGGCACCATATATAATAATATATGGTTTAAATGGCACCATATATGGTAATATATTGCTTAAATAACACCATACATAAATATATATGGCACTATACATATTTTCTTATATTATCATATCTGGAACTGTATTAAAAATGTTGTTCATGAGGTACCATATATGAGCATATATTGTTGAAATGGCACCATATAAGATAATATATGGTTTAAATGGTACCATATTTGGATATTGGGTCATATAAAATTTGTTCGAAAGACCAAATTTATGTCTTATTATATATAGTGCCATACAAAGCAATATATAACGAGACATAAGTGTATTAAATAATATAAAATAATATATAACCCGTTTTACTCGGGTAGTTCCAAATAGATCTCAAAATTGGGAGATCCAATAATATCCAATAATAAGAAATTAAGATCCTAATAGATCCCAAAATATCCCATACGATTAACTTAGATTCAATTACATAGAAATGGATAATATACTTTTGGCGATCGAATTGGATATTTTGAAATCAAAATTTATCCTATGATATATTTGCAATTATTTAAATTTTAATAAAATTTAAAAAAATATTTGTTTATTAAGAAAACATCCCGAGTAAAAAAAATTGATCTCGCACAATATCTAATTATATCCAATTTGATATTGTTTAAGATCTGCTGTAATATCTAGCGGATCCAATTAGATCCCAAAATTGGGTGTATCCAATCATATCGTATTAGATCCCATTGTATATATGGGGATAAACTAAGATCAAGTTATATCTCAAAATTGGGAGGTCCAGTGATATCTTTGGGGATAAACCTAGATCTATTTTGATCCGAAAATTGGCGGATCCAGCTATATATTTGCGGATATTTTTAGATATAATTTGATCCGAAAAATGGCGGATCCAATTAGATCCAGTTATATATTTGGGGATAAACTAAGATCTAATTTGATCTCAATTTTGGCAGATCAAATTAGATCCCGCAATATATTTGTGGATAAACGTATATATAATTTGATCCGAAAAAGTGGCAGATCGAATTAGATCTAGCTATATATTTGGGGATAAACTTAGACCTAATTTGATCCGAAAAATGGCACATCGAATTAGATCCAGCAATATATTTGTGGATAAACTTATATATAAATTGATCTGAAAAATGGCAGATCAAATTAGATCCAGCAATATATTTGTGGATTAACTTAGATCTAAATTTATCCGAAAAATTCCTAATCGAATTAGATCCAGCAATATATATGGGGATAAACTTGGATCTAAATTTAACCGAAAAATGGCAAATCAAATTAGATCCAGCAATATATTTGGGGATAAACTTGGATCTAAATTTATCTGAAAAATGGCAGATCGAATTAGATCCAGCAATTTATTTCGGTATTAAAATGGCAGATCGAATTAGAAACAGCAATATATTTGGGGATTGACATCTAAAAGTATCCATAAAAATGACAGATAAAATTAGATGCCGCATTATATTTGGGTACTACGTAAGATCTCCATTTATTTGGGATTAAATAAGATCCCAGACATATATTGCCAACTGTTCAAAAAATAATAGACTGGCAGAGCACTGATTGTATAAAAATTACAATATTTTGTTAAAATAAGGTTTAAACTCAGAAGTGCTCGAGTTCAATATGCATTTCTTTTACAAAATGAATTTCTTTTTATAAAATTAAAATTTTTTTTATATAAATTTTTTTATAAAATTATATATTTATTTATTTAAATTGAAATCTTTGAATAAAATAATTTTATTTACATCTTTTTGACGCTCTACACCATTTCCAATTGTATGAATTGTTTTAAGATTTATCAATTGTATTTCAGAAATAATCAATTGAATTTCAGTTTTATCAATTGTGTTTGAGAACTCATCAATTATTTTTCACATTTATGAATTTTATTTCAGAACTAGTCAATTGAAGTTCAGTTTTATCAATTGTGTTTCAGAAATTATTAATTGTATTTCCGAAATTCACAACTGTATTTCAGAAATTATCAAACTGTATTTCAGAAATTATCAATCGTATTTCCGAAATTATGAAATGTATTTGAGAAATTTTTCTCTATTAGCTATGAAATTCTGAAATATGTGATATACAATTAAAATTTTCTAAAATACATTTAATAATTTCTGGAATACCTTTTTTCGATGCTTATAAGTTAGCTCGAAATGCTTTTATCATTCATTTAATTTGTAGCTATCACACATCTATACAAGTCTCGTTAGATTAGAGTGTAGAGGTCTTGGCTGACAATCTGGTGGACTGGGTTAAATTTCATGGTTTTAAAAGCAAATATTAAAAAAAGTTTTCTCAATTTTTTGAAAAATGTTTTTTGAAATCTATTTTTTTGCCAAGATAGTTAATGCAACGTTCTGCCAACGCATAACCGACCATCGCCAACGGTTTTCCACCATTGTGCCGATTATATTTTTCTGTCTGGGATGTTAAACTTAAACCTATTGTATATTAACATTAATTAACACTATATTTTTATTTTTAGGAAATACATTTTTATTTTATTATAAGTTAACATTAAATTAAATTTTAGATAATGGCACCAATTTGTAGTTGTAATTATTATATATTAAATCGTATATTCATAAACATTCTATACAGTTAGACGAGGTTTATGGAACTATTTAACTTTATAAAGTGTTTATAAATTATAACTTAAATGTACATACATATATATATGTTAAATGTACGTGAACAAATTGTTGATATGGACCCACAAATTGTATCTCAACTGATATTGGAATTATTGTACCATTACCATACATCAATATATATTGAATGATATACATATATTACAATATATGACACTGTATTATAAATATTGTTAATGAAGTAACATATCTGATAATATTTTTTATAGCGCCATACATAGTTTCACATTATTCAAATTAAACCATATATGGAATTGTATTCAAAATGTTGATGTGGTACCAAATTTGACCATATATTGTTTAAATTGTGCCATATATGACAATATATTGTTTAAATGATACCATATATGTCTATATATTAATATTGTTTAAATGACACCATATATCAATATATATATCTGTATTAAAAATGTCGTTCATCAGGTACCATATATGAGCATATATTGTTGAAATGGCACCATATATGACAATATATGGTTTAAATGGCACCAAATATGTTAATATATTTCTTAAATAACAGCATATATAAACATATATGACACTATATAGTAGCATATATTATCATATCTGGAACTGTATTAAAAATGTTGTTCATGAGGTACCATATATGAGCATATATTGTTGAAATGGCACCATATAAGATAATATATGGTTTAAATGGCACCATATATGGTAATATATTGCTTAAATAACACCATATATAAATATGGCACTATATATGATAGCATATATTATCATATGTGGAACTGTATTAAAAATATTGTTCATGAGGTAACATATATGGGCATATATTGTTGAAATTGCACCATATATGATAATCAGGCATGTCACAGGTTTTTTACGGAATTCATTTGATTTCGCAATTTCGCTTCCGCAATTTTTTTCCTAAAGTGATCGAAAACAATTTTTTTTCTTCTGAATTTGCAGTTTAGGGTGCTACGGATAATTTCGTATTGAAAATGAAACGTTCTGGTAAGTATCGAGTATGCTACAGGCTTAATAGTGGTACTTAAAACGTTAAAAGTTTCTCCACAAAACGTAGAACGAAAAAAATATCGTTTTCATTCCACTTTCAAAAACCAAAGTGGAATTGTTATTTAGAGCAGCTTAAACTCATAAAAGCTTTTCAATAGTGCTTGGTATGTATTCTCTAAAGTGTCGTTAACTATATCACTTAAAAAAATTTACATTTAAAATGCTTTTTGTTGGTAAATTCAATAATTTTCTTATTGATTTGCAAAACGTAATTTTTTCTAAAAATTTAAAATTTTAAATTTTGATCGGCGATCTTCTCTTTTTTAACTACAAATGGCAACTTATATCAAAATTTAGCAGTTGGAACAAGAATTTACCACAAAAAGTCTTTTTTTAACATTTCAGAATTTACGAAAACGCAAAAAACCTGAAGAAGCAAAAGTAAAACGTTACGAAATTGTACATCGAAATCATATTAATTTTATGCGAAATATGTGTTAAAACCTTAAATGTGCTCTCTAACAAAAACTTTAAGTGAAATTATTAAAAACAGCATTCTTGACTTATAATTAATTATGTTTATCTGTTATATTTGGTCTAAATATGCAAAAATACCATTTACTTCTGGAGAAGCAATTTGCGTTTTCAATTTCAATTTCAAATGAAATTGAAGTCTGTGACATGCCTGAATATATGGTTTAAATGGTACCATATATGATAATATATGGTTTGAATGGCACTATATATGATAATATATAGCTTAAATAACACCATATATAAATATATATCGCACTATATATAGTACCATATATTATCATATCTGGAACTGAATTAAAGATTTGGTTTATGAGGTACCATATATGACCATATATTGTTTAAATGGCACCATATATGATAATATCTAGTTTAACTGCCACCATATATAATTATATATTGTTTAAATGATACCATATATAATTATATATTGCTAAAATGCCACCATATATATTAAGATATAGTTCTATATATAACTATATAGGCAATAAGATCAACCATGTTATGTAATATATAATTATATATGCCATATCTAATATTATGAAGGCCGATATCTAATTAGATGAAATTATATATGGCATAATATAAGGAAAATTTTTCGGAAAAAAACGTCATATATAAACATATATGGATATACATAACCACATGTCTAATTATATATTGTAATATATGCCACATATGATTATATATAATTTTTTTTACTCGGGTAGGCAATTCCACAGAAAGTTCCACTGTGACCGAAAAATTAAAAGCCGCTAAAAAGTCTCTTCTGACTTGTATTAATAAAAAAAAAAATACCTAAATATAATTAAATTGAAGAGTCCAAAGCTTATCTTATATTCTAAAATGGACTGCAAAACTACGTTCAGGTTTTGGTCACCTTTTTCGTTTTTAAGAGCCGTTTACATTATAGGATTGAGTCATATGATTTTAGTAAAACTGGGAATATAATCCTAACTAGAATCTTGAAGACTTTAAATGTGAGAGAGCTAACTCAACAGAGACGACTAAAAATTTCTAAAAATGAGAAATCCGATAAGAAATCTTATGACTGCCAAAATAATCGTATGACTGCCAAAAAAATCTTAAGCACATGGTTTTTTTGACATATCATATCATTAAATCCTATAATGTAAACTACTCTTTAATAACATTTTCTCTTCAATATTTACTTGCTTTAGGGTGATGATTAAAGTGCACTCTTATAACAAAATATTTGATACAACAAGAATTAACTCCGAAAAATGCAAGGAAAGTAACTAAAGATCAGTAAACGGTAAATTTTTGATTCGCTTCCGTTGCCATTCTATTATCACATTCACATGTAGCAAATAGGAAATTTTGTGTCACATCACGCTACATCACTCACGTTACAAACTATGGGTTGTAAAAAAATTAACAAAAGAGTTTTATTAATACAACAAATTGCAAAATAAACTAATGATAATCCTAATCATATTAAAAAAAAGTTTTGTCAAAAAAGTCTGACGCAATGCGTATACTTTGTCGTTTTTTTTTTAGAAAGGAAAAACTAACTTGTACTTCTTTGTCCGCCATTCTCTCTAATTTATTATATTTAAGGACCATGCTTTCGACTGTTTTTTTATCAGTTACTGAATATTGAGCTATTTACGTAATACGCAAAAATATACAGAAGTTAAAAAAGATTAAATTTCGCCTTGTTTTTTCTCTCATTGAAACGTACGACTGTCACGAGTGTGACCATGCCCATATATAAAATTGTCCCAAAATAAAATGAAAATATAAATAAAAAGGTCAAAACAAATTTTGCCAAAATCACTCACACAAAAATCACGCGTGATTCACGTGAATCACTCAAAATTCGGCTCAAGTGCGCGTCACTTTCTATAAAAAATCGGAATACCGAACGTAATATTTGTACTTGTTACAGCATTACTTTTCTTGATTCACGCTATCTTTTTCAGCGTGTAAGTGCTAAAGTTAAAAATATTGCTTGCTTCCCTCAATTTATTAAATACTATAATAAATAAGTTTTACCTTTTGTAGTTGCTAAAACATCATTATCGGACTTGTAATCTCTTCGATCTCTACTAGCTATTATAGAAATACCCGATGTCTGTTGATCTCCATTTATACCCAAATGTTTGGTTTGTTGTCTAGAAATAAAAATGAGAGGATCAAATTTAAAAAATAGAAAACTTTCAATTATAGCCTTACCTTGTGAAAGCTAAACGGTAAAGTTTTGCTAATTTTTCTTCCAGCATGGGATTATCTCTTTGTGTATAAAATCCGGACATAACTGTTAAAAGCCAATAACGTCTATCGGTAGCAGAATAATTCAAAGGAGGCATACCAGCACTAGACCAACTACCATCGATACCAACAGTCCCTTCACCAAAGCAATCCAAACAAATAGGTATATCTACTTCCTAAAATAAAATAAAAAATGATTTAACTCTTTACTCTCTAAGAAATATCAATAGTACTCACATTATTGCCATCAACATACACGGTGGCCACTACGGTCTCCGTTTTAACCACGACATCTTTACCTTTACTTATACCCGTGTGAACTTTTTTCAAATAATCCGGTGGGCCATCGCCAGAGCCAGTCCAAAAGAAATCTTCTAAATGCACTTCTTCGCGCAGTTCTGGATAATCGTCATCCAAGTCATCATCTAATATGAAAACATTTCAGAGAATTGTGTTAATCTAAAATGGTTACACATTTATCATATTTTTTTATTGCTTCTATAGAAATTGATTAAATAAATACCCCAACCATAGATTATATAAATATCTTAATCTTCTTCTTCTTTTGTCAACAAACACATTTTTTCAAATACATTCAAATAATTTTTGTATAGGTATAGGACTTATATCCAATCAAACCTGGGGGTTAATCATTACATTTCAATTACTATTACATGTAATGTGTAATTGAGGTATCCCCAATTACAAAAACTGTAATTGTAATTGAAAAAATTGAATTACAATTACTTGTAATTGTAATTAAAAAAATTTCATTACACTTTACAAGTAATTGTAGTTGAAAATGTTGAATTACATATTACAAGTAATTGTAATTAAGCAGTAATTAATTACTTCCAATTTAACCGAATTCAATTACCCAATAAACATCGATTCAAGCCTTAAAGAAATTTTAAATTCTCTATTTGATATCAAACGTTTACTTCAAGTCATTACCTATGAAACAAATATAGCATTTGAATTTTCTTTGGTGAAACATTTGTAAAAAATTACAAAACTATATTAGAATTATTTTTAAAAATTTCAAATTTGTGTATTAATCTCAAGCCTAAACTCAAATGTGTTTGTAGTTAAAAATATGCTTTGAAACTTGTTATTGATATTGATTTAATATTAATATTATATTTTCTATCAACAATATCCCTCGATTTAAATTTTCTGTTTTCAAGTTTGAGAAAGATAAAATTCTTAAATCATTATCAACAATATTATAAAGTTAAATTATGTAGTAATATCGAGTCTAATAATTGATTCGAAAAATATTTGCAAAAAAAGCTTGATATCAACAAGTCGTTTTTATTGAGAATCCTATAGTTCTAAGTTCGAGAACTACAATTTCTCAACAGTATTCTCTAAGGCTAATATTTGAAAAAATTATTGTTATAAAATCGAATTCAATTTAGTTTTAAGGGTAAATGTTTATTGGGTACATTTTCAAAAAAAAAAATTTTTTTAACTAAAAATTTTTAAAATAGAATTCTGAAGTGTTTTGGATAGGTAAATTTAACATAAATAGCAATAATGAGGGGGTTTTTAATTTTTAAATTTTTTTATAGAATGCTTTTTAAAAAGGTTAACGATTGCATAAAATAATTTCAAAAGAAATAATTTAAGAAATACTTGTTTCATTGTTTTCGTTTTAAAATAAAGCACCTTATTTAATTATATAAATAGGATTGTTGTTATTATTTTGAATTTTGTTATATGTAATTGATAATTTTTGTAATTAATTACTTCTTCCACAATAAATACATAAAAAAACACATAATTACTTGGTTTTTTCATAATTACTTAATTGAAGCACTTCGTTTTCAATTACATGTAATGTGTAATTGAAATTTTTTCAATTACAATTACAAATAATTACACGTAATTGTAATTGACAATTTTTTCAATTACAATTACATGTAATGTGTAATTGGGTTATTTTCAATTACAATTAGATGTAATGGTGTAATTGCATGTGTAAATAATTACAAAATGTAATGATTAACCCCCAGGTCTGTATCCAACACATTCTCATGAGATACGTGCACTGGCAGCGAATGTCGAAGAGTAAGAGTTCTATGTAATATATGACCCCATCATTCTTTTTTAACTTTTCTAGACATTGCTTATTGACAAATCATCTATTTGTTATAGTTGTTACCAACGTTATGTAAATATTCATTATTTTTAGGTTTTTTTTCCTTCCTTCAACTAAAAGGTTTGTTTAATCAATTTAATAAATGAGGTCTTATTTTGACCTAAGATTATCTATTTATTTAGAATGCATTTTGCCTAAACTATGTATATTAGACCGACTAACGAAAAAAAGTATAAAAAGTGCCCACCTCAAAATAAACCTTGGTTTGTTTTCTGATGATTCCCAAAATATTTCGGGTCTAGCAACGAGATCTCACGAGCTGGACCATGTTTAAAAAAGGTATTATTTTTAGTTTTTGTAAGAAATTTGCATTTGAGCTGTAGACAACATACTCAATATGGGTACCATATGAAAGCTTTTTTTGAGGCGCGTCCAGCGGTATATATAACATGTTCAAGGGTATCCAGACCAGAGATACATGCCAGCCGACTTTAGCCGGTCAGCAATCGTCTTCCGACACCTTTGCCAAGCCGATTCAGCTCCCGACAATAATCGGCTAAGCCAATTTTCGGCTAAAGCTGATAGAAAAATGCAAAAATATTAATTTTTAAAAAATTTATAAAATTTGTTTAAATATACATAATTATTTCAAAAGTAAAATCTCTCTTAGTTTTCGAGATATGGGCCATTTTAAAAAATCGGGAGGGAAAGAAATGGCGCTATCTTTAAAACTTCGGCTACATTGGTGGCGCCATCTGCCGGGTAATAATAACATGAAAATATTATATTTTAACAATAAATGTTGTAAAATTTAACGAATTGGTTAGTTTTAAATAATTTTGAAAATTAACACTTGAAATTAGTTAAAGTACTGCGGATTTTTAGTATAGTGTTAAATGAAGATAACTAAAACCTTTGCTTAAATCAGTGTTTCAACTAAAAATTTGTTAAAAATTAGTCAAATCGATTTGAAACCGGTTTGACAGATGTTTCTACTGACGTATTATTTTAAGTGTACCCATAAAAAAATTACAAAGTTGACTTCGATATTTTAGCAGTTGCTTTTTTGCCGACGTTAGCCGGTTAGCCGCCGCCAGTCGATACTATTTTTTTAAGCCAGCCGCCGCCGATGCGTTTGCGGCTCAACTCTAAAATTAATCGCCCCCGCCAGCCGACAGAATGCACCGGCTTGGATCTCTGATCCAGACATGTCCTATTTTCAAGGATATTCTATATAAAAAAACCAAATTTTTGACTCCTTTGTGCGGAGATGTTTGTTATTGAAATGTCAAACGTACATATCATAATAGGGTTTGGGGTTCGGGAATTCCCGAAAAATCCCGGGAAAAGTTTGTCGGGAATTCCCGGGAAAATAATATATTTTTCCCGGGAAAACGGGAAATTTTAAAAATATTAAATTTTTTAAATTGGTTTTGTTTGGAATAGGATTTTTTTAATTTTAGTCATAAAAAACATTTTAAATACCAAAACAAAAATGTCATTGTTAAAATCTTTTAAAGGGAATCAATTTATTTGACACATAAAAAAATCGTGCCAAGTAATTAGGAGCATTTCAAATAATAAAGATTTTTCGCATAACTTATTCAAAATTAAAGTAGTAAAACCTAAAAACTTGGTAAAATGTTTAAAAGAAATATGAAAAAAAAGTTTTGTTTCTTACAAATATGTAATCGCCCTTACTATCTAAATTTTTCAAATTTATATTTTAGTTAAAGTCGACTTTAGTTAAAATATTGGGTGGCAGTATACCTTGACTTGGTTTATTTTTGGAGCATTCTGATTGGTTAATTTATTTTCAACCAGTCAAAATATTTGAAAATATAAATATTTTTGTAAGGTTTTCATACACAAAATGAACAAAACCGTGTGATTAAAAATAAAGTCGACTTTAAATTCAAAATACTCCTTTCTATTAAGGGCCAATAATTTTATAAGTAACGTTTTCATTAATAAATGTGATATATTCAAGTAAGTTTACTTTATTTAAATATACCTGCTTTCAAACTAATATATTCTTTTATATTAAAGAATAAAATATCAGGAGTATGGAAATACTTCACAAAAAAGGACAATGCAGCGCAGTGCAATATTTGCCCTAAAACACTAATGGTTCAAGGAGGTATCTAAATTTGGTTATCCGACATCTAAATTTGGTTCACAAAAAAAAAAAAAAAAATTGATGGTCATGCAACTTCTCTTGACGAAAACAACAACAAGAATAACGTTCCAGCTAAAATTAGTAAAGTAGCTGTGTAAGCTGAAGAAAAAAGTGTAAGCTGAATAGGCATTGAACGTTTTATGGTAGGGCAAACATTTCCTGAATTGGTATCCAAATTAGCCGCAGGTGACGGAATGTCAATCCGCACCATAACTAGATATTCGTTTATTCCAGAAAGTTTTTATAATAAAAACCTGGCATTGCAAAAAAATGAAACCGATGTAAAGAACATTATATTAAATTACTACAATCATGTAAAAGATATCATGATAAAAGAAATATCGAGCAATATTTCTAACAATAGGAGATTTACTATAATCTTAGATGAATGGACAAAAATATCACAAAAGAGATATTTGAACATATGTATAATCGGAAATAATTCATATTATAACCTGGGGTTGGTTTATATATCAGGAAGATGTAATGCTGATGAAATAAGAAGAATTGTAGAAATAAGACTTGAAAAGTTTTATTTGTCTTTGGAAAATAACATTGTGGCCAACATATCTAATGGGCCAAGTGGGATGAAACGGTTTGTTTCCGACAGTCCAGTAGTGGGTACTTTCTGCTGGGATCATGCAATTCATTTGGCAGTGCTGCGAGTAATTTATGTGAAATCAAATGTTCAACATTCTGATATTTTTACTTTAAATTCTCACTGCACAGACTGAATTTGTACTGAAATAGTGTTTTTTTTTAACAAAAATTACTTATATAGGTGGTTTTCATTAACAATTTTGTTCAAAAATATTTCCCGGGATTCCCGGGAATCAAATTTTTTCATTCCCGTTTCCCGGGAAATAAAAAAGTCCGGGAAATCCCAAACCCTATATCATAATCTGTAGTCGATTTAAGTGAACACGTGTTTCAGATTATTTTGAAATTTTTTCGCGTTTTATCAGAAATTCAATGTGGAGGAAAAAATGTGTTATAAATAGGGCAATATGGATACCAAAACTTTTCTTTTGATAAGTAAATCATTGCAAAGTGGATATAGTTCGGATTTTGCAAATTTCATATTTTTGGTCCAGAGCACCCTGAAAAATGTATTAAATTCGCAAAATTCTAAACTATATCCACTTAGCGATTATTTACTTATCAAAAGGAAAGTTTTTGTATCCATGTTGCCCTATTTTAAACATATTTTCTCCATCATATTGAATTTCAAGTAAAACGCGAACAATCGCGAATTTCAAAAAAACCTGAAACACGTGTTCACTTAAATCACGACTAGAAATTAAAATATGTAAGATTGATATTTAAATCACAAAATTCTTCATACAAAAGGGTCAAAAACTTGTTTTTTTTGTGGAATATCTTTGCAAACAGGACATTTCTAGGAATGATTGAACATGTTATATATACCGCTGGACGCGCCTCAAAAAAAGCTTTCATATGATACCAATATTGTGTATATTGTCTTTATATAAATACCAAAATTCTGCCGAAAACTAAAAAAAAGACGTCTTTTAAAAACGGTCCGGCTCGTGAGATCTCATTCCTAGACCCGAAATATTTTGGGAATCATCATAAAACAAACCAAGGTTTATTTTGAGGGGGGCACTTTTTTTGCTTTTTTTCTGTCCATATAAGGTGAGTAGGTCTAATGTAAATATGTTTTTACATTAGGGCTTACCCAAATTTTTCGCATAGTACCACGAGGTGGGCAATGTTGTATTATTAACGAAAAACATTATTTTGGATAATTTTGAAAAAAAAAACTTCACCAAACAAACTCATTTTCTAAATCAATATAGAAACATTTTTTTTGTTAACAGTTTAAATAAAGTATATATAACGGTTATATGCCGAAACATTTAGGACTCAAATTTAGTTAAACCAATATGTAGCCAACCCTTTGCTAACGATAAATTCAGAATTTGATATATGTTATGTGCAGTGTTGCCACGGGACTTCCTTGGATAATTTTTGAATAATGACATTTTTGTGTAGTTTTTGTGTAATTTCAGTTTAAACTTAAAATTTTACTAAATTCCATGCTTTTAAGTCCCATAGCAGATAAAATCAATTTGTGTCATACATGGGACTATGATGATTTCATTACCATTGCATTGATATCAATTGTAATGAAATTATTTTCATTACCATTTTTTTAATTAATGGTAATGAGTCTAAAATTTAATTTCATTGATTAATGACAATGATTTTAAATTTAATTACCATTGATAATGAATAAATTAAAAAAAATAATTGCCATTGACAGAAAAACGTAAAAATGGAGTAAAACTCGCTGAAATCTAAGATGGAATATGCTCATTCAGGCTCATGCTCATTTGAAATTAAATATTACTTTCTATTCCATTGTGTTTTTTATTAAGGTAAAATTTAACGGAATGGAATGGATCCTCCTTAAAAAATTATGCTTTATAACTTCTCCGGCCAAACCCGTTGTTCGTTTTCATTTGCCTGAATTTTTTTGTAAACAAATGGTTTTAAATCAATTGTAATTAGTTTTTTTAAACATTAGTGTAATTTCATTGCCATTAGTAATGATTTTTCTAATGAAAAATATTTCATTACCATTATTTGGTAATGGAATTTTTTTCATTGTCATTAGTATGAGCTAATGGTAATGAAATTTCAATGGTAATGAAAAATGCCATGGTTTGTGTGACATCTACCACAAATTTCCAGCCCAACTTAGTTAGAGCATACATGGGACTAATTAATTAGGTGGACTAATTAATTGATGATTTCATTACCATTGCATTGATATCAACTGTAATGAAATTATTTTCATTACCATTTTTTTAATTAATGGTAATGATAAAATTTAATTTCATTGATTAATGACAATGATTTTAAATTTCATTACCATTGATAATGAATAAATTAAAAAAAATAATTGCCATTGACAGAAAAACGCAAAAATGGAGTAAAACTCGCTAAAATCGAAGATGGAATATACTCATTCAGGCTTGTAGCATGTGTAGCATGAATTGCATGCGTTATTACCCACAAGAATATTTTGGGTAATTGAAATTAAAAGATCATATTACAAAGTAATAATACATACGATACACACTATTTGTATTGTACAATGGCCGTTGTAGTTACAGTGAGTTAAGCTGAGAACACTCAGTCAAACTCTTATAACAACCACTGTAACAGTCACCACTTTTGGTATTGTACATTTATCGTTGTTTCATACTTTATGAATCTTACCAAAAGTTCTCAGTCCATTTGCTGCATTTCCCACTGTTTATAGAATTGCTTAGTAAGCAATAATGTACTATATATTAAGTTCGATTTTACCCAATAAAGTAATTACTTTGCTTAACGTCTTAGGGAGCGTATCATCCGCTCCATGCAAAGTTTATAAAAAGTAAACGAAAAGACTTTTTATTTACAGGCTCATGCTCATTTGAAATTAAATATTACTTCCATTCATTGTTATTTGTATCCAGGTAAAGTTTAACGGAATGGAATGGATCCTCCTTAAAAAATTATGTTTTATAACTTCCCCGGCCAAACCCATTGTTCGTTTTAATTTGTATTTTTTGTAAACAAATGGTTTTTAATCAATTGTAATTAGTTTTTTATGCATTAGTGTAATTTCATTACCATTAGTAATGATTTTTCTAATGAAAAATATTTCATTACCATTAAATGGTAATGAACATTTATTCATTGTCATTAGTATGAACTAATGGTAATGAAATTTCAATGGTAATGAAAAATTCCCATGTATGAGTTAGAGGAAGTCAAAAATGTTGTTTTATACTTTATTTGTATATTAACCCCGTATTTTGTTAACTTTTTGAGTAATTGGTAATTCAGTCTAGGCACCCTATAATTTGAGCTGCGTCCAAATATTAACCGATTTAGGAAATCTTAGTAGAATGCAATTCAAACACCATTTGCCAACTTTCTACCAAATGTATTTTTTTGTTAAAAATCTGTTGATAAAACGAAAAAGCTTTAAAATTTTTACGTTTTAGAGGTGTCTTTCTTTGGAGCTGAATGACACAGCTCCCATTGGGTCCGTGTGTTCGGCCCTCAAAACTTAAGAAAAACTGACAGTGTAAAATTTGATAGCAATGCCACCAGCCGGTAAGAAGTAGCTACATTATTTCGATTCTGCCCCACTGTGTGCAGGAGAGTCCAAAGGATATACATATATTCATATATACAGCTATGGACATAGAAATAGGACACTTCATACAAAATTATCTTCATGCATTTCTCTTAATAATTATAAAGCAATAATTATATTTCTTTTCTATTATAGTATTCTGTAATCAAGTAGTCTCAGATTATAAATAAAACTTTGCAATATTTAAAACATGCAAATATTTACAACAAAATTACTTTACTTTGTTCATATTTGACTTGGACATAAAAATAGGACACTTGCAATAATTGTCAAAATTTTACTCGATGCACTTAGTAATAATTTTCTTTTCATAATTTACGTTTGAAATAAGTAAATTCTTTTCCAATTGTACCAATATGGGACGCGGAAAACATTGTAATCCAGAAAAACGAAGACTTATATCTCAATTCCACAACGAGATGAAATCTCCAACTGAAATTGCTAAAATACTAAAGTTTTCGCGAAATATGGTATACAATGATATTCGTTCATGTGCTGCCGAAAAGAAATATCATGCGCAAAATAAAGATCGTAAGCCAATCCGTCGTAAAACTACAACTTATATGGACAGGACTATAGTACGCAAAAGCAAACTCAACCCTTTTATGTCCTCCCGTCAAATAAATAATGAAATCAGGGAAAAATTCAACGTTAAAGTGTCAGACAGTGTTTAATGCACTTTAACACTAAAGGCGTCACTTAAACAAGATTTATCAATTTGTATATTAACGTATTTTGAAAATTTAAATCATGAATTTTTTTTATTATATATGTATGTAAAAAGTATATCTTATTTGTTAGTAGTTGCATATATATATATATATATATATATATATATATATATATTAGGGCGGGTCGATTTAATAATCGCCCATGGCTCAGTGAAAATCGTATTCTAGGGATCAAAATAAGAAACTTTGCCGAAGGAACCATACCTCTAAAACGAATTCTACTACCCCCAACTGTTGACTTTTTTCCCGTAGGGTCAAGTTTTGAAAAATCCCACTTTGACCCATTTAGAGTGCCCCAATCGAGTCCAAATGTATGACCGACCCCCACTAACTTTGGAGGGCCGATCCACCCATGCCAGTGGCACACCCCCTGGAACTCCCCTGGGGGGTTCCCCATACAAACATTTTAAAAAATCACCATTTTTGGCACTTTATTTTATTATTTTTTATTTATTTTATTTATTTTTATTATTTTATTTATTTTTTCTCTTTAGAAATTTATTTAGTCAGAACATATGTAAATGAAAAAATTAATTTAACTTAGTAATAGAAAAGAAAATAAAAAAAATTACTGTTTGAAGTCTTTTTTGCTTTCAAGTCTGGGCATTTTTTCTTTTCTATTACTAAGTTAAATTAATTTTTTCATTTACATATGTTCTGACTAAATAAATTTCTAAGGAGAAAAAATAAATAAAATAATAAAAATAAATAAAATAAATAAAAAATAATAAAATAAAGTGCCAAAAATGGTGATTTTTTAAAATGTTTGTATGGGGAACCCCCCAGGGGAGTTCCAGGGGGGGGTACCACTGGCATGGGTGGATCGGCCCTCCAAAGTTAGTGGGGGTCGGTCATACATTTGGACTCGATTGGGGCACTCTAAATGGGTCAAAGTGGGATTTTTCAAAACTTGACCCTACGGGACAAAAGTCAACAGTTAGGGGTAGTAGAATTCGTTTTAGAGGTATGGTTCCTTCGGCAAAGTTTCTTATTTTGATCCCTAGAATACGATTTTCCCTGAGCCATGGGCGATTTTTTTGCCTCCCCACAAATCGACCCAGCCTAATATATATATATATATATATATATAAATAAGTTTAATTCTTTTGAATATTTATCGCTCCCAGCTTGGAGTTAAATTTCCCACTATTTTAAATAAATTTTTTTTATTGACATTTAGCGATTGCTACTTTGTACGTCCTCTTTCTTATTAAAAGTGTGATACTTCTTGGTTAGTGACGGGCCAAAATCGGTCTCTTTTTACTTACAACGATTGGACGGTACGGTAGCAATTCCCGCTTAATAACTTCTTATTGTAATCATCACTGAATTTGAATAAATGTAAGACATATAAACTGAGCTATCATTATCTCTTTTTTTTAACAAACAAAAAAAGGTTAATAGCAAGGTGCATCCCCTGCCCTCTATAATAACTTCCCTTCTTTTTGAATTTAGTGAACCTGTCTTCCTACTCCTTAAAAGTTTAAGATCCTTTTAAATCTAAAATCCAATAAGAGTCTTAGACATTGGAGAAAAGATAAGTTTCCGGTAATATTAAAAACAGACAGGTTAGTAAGAAGAAGACTGAATGAAGCAAACTTATTTGGACGAATAAGTAGAAAGAAGCCTCGTCTTTCAATAAAAAATATTAACAAACGTATTGATTTTGCCAAAACCCACAAAGGAAATGAGTTGTCCTTTTGGAAAAATGTGCTTTAGAGCGATGAAACGAAGGTAAATCGTGTCGGACTATATGGTAGAACATTTGTACACCGCCCAAAAAACCAGGCTTTAAACACTAAGTACACTCAGACGACCTTGAAACACGGTACTGGTAATATTATGATATGGGGGACTTTTTCCTGGCGTGGTGTTGCGCCTATCGTAAAAGTAGAGGACAAAATGGACAGGTTTCAATATTTGAGCATTCTTAAGAATGTTATGGAGCCATTTGCCTATGAAAATATGCCAGTCAAGTGGATCTTTATGCAAGACTATGATCCGAAGCATTCGTCGAACATAGTGAAGGATTGGTTTTTATACGAACAAATTAAGGTTTTGGACTGGCCAGCCCAAAGTCCGCACCTTAATCCAATAGAAAATCTATAGAATGATGTAAAAACAAAAGTTTCGCAAAGCAATTACAAAAATTCCACCGAACTTTGGGCTGGTATTCAAGAAGCCTGGTATTCTATACCAAAAGAAAGATGCCAGAGATTAGTTGAGAGTATGCAAAGAAGATGCGAAGCGGTTATTGATAATAATGGATACTAGGGTGGAGCGAATTTACGAATAACAATTTACAATTTTTTAAGTGTGGTTTTTTAAAATTTATAATCTAAGGACTATAATACCCAATTCTTAGAACAAATTTGGTGATTAATTAAAAAAAGAAATCGCGAAAAAAAAGTCGCGGAAAAAAATTTCAAAACAAGAAAATTTTTACATCAGTATCTTTGTTTTCAGAATGAAAATCGCTGATTAAGTTTTTTAATTAAATTGTTGTACCATAAAATCTTTTTTCGCGTTCTAGGTTTATTTTGAAATTTTTTAAGTGTGGTTTTTTAAAATTTATAATCTAGGGACTATAATACCCAATTCATAGAACAAAGTTCTTTGATTAATTGAAAAAAGAAATCGCGAAAAAAGTCGCGAAAAAAAATTTACAAAAAGGAAAATTCTTGCATCAGTATGTTTGTTTCCAGAATTCAAATCGCTGATTAAGTTTTTTAATTAAAATTTTGTACCATAAAGTCTTTTTTCGCGTTCCCCGATTATTTTGCAATTTTTTTAGGGTGGTTTTTTAAAATTTATAATCTAGGAATATAATACCCAAGTCATAGAACAAACTTCTCTGATTAATTGAAAAAAGAAATCGCGAAAAAAGTCGCGGAAAAAAAATTTACAAAAAGGAAAATTCTTACATCAGTATGTTTGTTTGCAGAATAAAAATCGCTGATTTAGTTTTTTAATTCAACTTTTTTACCATAAAGTCTTTTTTCGCGTTCCGCGGTTATTTTGCAATTTTTAAGTATGGTTTTTGTAAAATTTATAATCTAGGGACTATAATACCCAATTCATATAACAAAGTTCTCTGATTAATTGAAAAAAGAAATCGCGAAAAAAGTCGCGGAAAAAAATTTACAAAAAGGAAAATTCTTATATCAGTATGTTTGTTTGCGGGATAAAAATCGCTGATTTAGTTTTTTAATTCAACTTTTGTACTATAAAGTCTTCTCGCGTTCCGCGATTATTTTGCAATTTTTATGTGCGGTTTTTAAAATTTATAATCTAGAAACTATGACACCCATTTCATAGAACAAAGTTCGGTGGCTAGTTGAAAAAAAAGCAATCTATCGATCCCCCTTTTTTTTTGTAAACAAATGCTTTTTTTTACTCAATTGTTCATAGTTTTTAAGGCATTAGTGCGATTTCATTAGCATTAGTATTACAAATTCTAATGCCAGAAAATTTCAGTACCATTAAATGGTATTGAAATTTTTTTGCCATTAGCATTAGTCAACTAATGATAATGAAATTTCAATGCCAATGAAAAAATCCCAAGTATGATTATCAGGAGTCTCATTGTTTGAAAAACTGAGATTTGGTTTCAAACAATGGTATATATTGCCTTGCTTTTATTCTGGAGCGGATGAAACCATCTCTTGCTTCTGATCCACAGACAGAAATTGAAGCTTCAGTGATGAGCTTAACACACCTTTCTACTGCTTGAGTATTGCAAGGAAACTTTTCAAATTCAAGGAAGTTATTTTCCGAATAGATTAACTTTAAAATTTCTGCATCAGTATATTTCATGGTCATTGGAGGTTCTGTTACTTTCACATTTATCCAATCTATCAAATCATAGTAATTTGTGGCATTTACTTGAAGCTCTGGAAGACAGAACTCGCGAAATTTCTCTGTGGTAGCTCCTTTTCTGACTTCTAACACTCTTCGAAGAGCCAATTCCCTTATATGTGATGCATCATCTTGTAGCATAGCCAACAACATATTTTCTGGCTGTGCGAAATATGAATTTCTTTGTATAGTTTTTAAAACAATACTTTTAAGGTCATCTCTTAAATACAAACTTCTTTTATCCATGTTGAAATCATGAACTTGACAGTGTTTACAAGATGGCATTGACTTTATGTCAAACCAAGTGGGTGCGTACAATTTCATAATGAAAAGTGCTAGTTGCCTTATGTTATCTGATGGTTTAGCCGTACCAATATACAAACGAAGAATCCTATTGGCGCAAGTTAACCACCGAGAGTATGCCAATTTTCCTGGGTCTCTACTAGCTAAACTTGGTGGAACTAAGCCAGAGGAAATGGCGGAACATATTTCGTATAGGTATTTCTGATCAGTGCTTAACAATTTAATATTAACTTCCGGCAATTCTGTAGGAATCGCTTCAAAAGCTTCTGGTTTAAAATCAAGGCACTTGCCGAGTTTTTTTCCTATACCACCGGAAAAGCTATTAGGACCTGTAGTGGTTCCATCAAGACTTGAAAACAAATGGCGCAGTGGTAATTCATTTGCGTGTAATAGACACACAAACCACTGTGAAGGTCGTTTCAGATGTTTTTCTAATAAAGCAATAACTCCATTTTTATGTCCCGTATTGACAACCGTTCCATCACATCCGATTGCCACCAAAGATGAATGAAATTTAAACTTTTCTTCTAAAAAGCCAACAATATTCTTCTGAATATTAGCTGCTTTTCCAGAATCTATCGATAAATGACCTATATACTCAGAATTTGGTTCGGATATCATTGAGATGTGTTCTTCAGTAATAGTCTTCGGATGTGACGCATTTTCATTAGTAGTCATAACTAAAGTTTTGTCTTTAAGACCGTCAAAATAAATAGCAGTCAGAATTTTTTCGCAACCAATAGAGTTCAGCTCTTTGCGCACTTTTTTTCTTTCTCGACGTATTTTACTTCGGTCTATTACACTTGATGAGTTTTCGGCACCCATAACGTTTAAATCAAGCATTGCTGCGTTAACTATAAATGCTGCAGATCGATTTGAGACTCCGGTCCTGTCACATGCTAAAGCAAGATTTTGCAACTTATGTCTCATCTGCTTATTTTCTTTTTGTTTTTCTTCTTTTTGAGATTTTCTTGTTCTTATATTCAGGCAAATATCATCTTACTCTAATTCGGATGGTCCGCTTGAAGAACTGCTGGATGACCAATGTACTACTGGCATAGATGAAGAAGCACTTGTAGCAATATTTTTATCCACAAACTCATCATACTTTCGTTTTCTAACTTCATTGCGCCGTAAAGATTTTGTTGTCACCCTATCTACAGAACCAATATACATTTTACGGTCATTTCGTTGGTCCTTTAAAAAGCTTTCCTCAGCAATAGGTAATTTAGTAATACATTTACATACATTTCTGGTTGCACACTTACATGTTGCGATGTCAAATAACTTTTTTTGGGAATCATTGAAAAAATGTTGCTTCTTGGCGTCACTGCGCCATTTCTTCATATTCTTGTACTTGTTGTAATACGAAACCAATCTTGCGACAACTTGTTGATGACTAATTGTTGGAATCGATGCCTTACTCCTTATTTGTTCGATATCAGTAGCAATTATTTCACTTATAAACTTTATTGAAGGATCTTTTGCATTATTCAATTCAAGTAAATCATTTCTTATCCACAGGTAGAATTTAATAACACTACTATACTTCGGCAGCACATTGACATTTAATGTAAGTGGTTTACCAAATATAGAGCAGCGCAAATCTTTCCGAGTTTTAGGCATTTTAAAACTTTGTTTACTCAGAATTCACTTTTTAACTATTACACTATGCGACAGTCAAAATCGGGATGGGATGAAACCAACGGGAAATGTTATATCGGTCAAAAACAAGTTATACGTGTCCCGGCGTTTCGCTGGGTCAACCCTAGGAATCGAGATATATCTTTTTTTTGACATAACTCGAGAACCACTAGTCCGATTTTGCTCAAACAATTTTAAAAAAATTAAAAATTACAATTCCTTTAATCTGTTTATATAACGTGTTTCTATATACTCAACAGTTTTGCCGGTAAAAATAAATGTTTGTTACCGCTACCATAAAAATCAATAACCTTTTGTTTATTACTTTTTTTTAATATTTTAGGCAAAAAATATTTTTTTCTTCATATATTTATTTTTACCGGCAAAACTGTTGAGTATATAGAAAAACGTTATATGAACAGATTAAAGGAATTGTAATTTTTAATTTTTTTAAAATTGTTTGAGCAAAATCGGACTAGTGGTTCTCGAGTTATGTCAAAAAAAAGACCACCAAAGGTATAATCGATATATCTCGATTCCTAGGGGTGACCCAGCGAAACGCCGAAACACGTATAACTTTTTTTTTACCGATATAACTTTCCCCGTTTGAACCCTTCCCGATCACTAACCCCTACCATTTGTCTCACAGTGTTATTATTTTAAATAAATATTAAAAAATAACAAAAACAATTTATCTTTGATTAAACTTTTTCTTTCTTTTAAGTTTTTGTTTGACAGGTGACACTTTGACTTCTTTATGACGAAACATAAAGCAACAATAGGAAAATAGCATTAGCACAAGGGGACTCTCCGACTTCGTTTTACGCACATATAAACTAAACTGCTGCTTACACTTTCTACAGTGGTGGAAAATAAAGATCTTTAAATGGTACAAACTTCATCCTTCGTGCGCCACCTCCAAATAAAGTCATAAGGTTTTGATATTTTGCATAAATTAAGTTTTTCTATAGGGTCATCGATTAACAATACAGGAGAATTAAAAAAATGGAAATTTTTTTTTGCCATTTTCACTCCACCCTAATGGATACAGCACAAAATATTAGTGTAATAATAACGCTAAAAAATAATAATTGTTTTAAAAACCCAAAAAATGTACGGTTTTTTGTAAAAATATAAAATGTGTCCTATTTAGAAGTCCAGGTATTTTTATTAGTTTATACATATTTACCAATATATATAAAATAGTTGAAGGATTTTTATTTAAATAAAGAATGAATTACAATCATCAATAATAACACTTCCCGTATACTAAATAAAAAATTTAATTTATTTTTTATTTATTTAGATCAATACAGCACAACAAGAACTAGTCTTATATTACAGTACTGGGGAGATTGTGTTACAATAATAATTAAGGCAACATAAAATAATACGTATTATATAGTTCATAGGTCTTAAGAATGTCATTCTAAATTCAAAGATAATAAGTTAACAATTGATAGAAATAAATATGTCCATTTGACTAACAATAAATTTGTGTTACAATTATATATAAAAAA
Source organism: Leucophora obtusa (assembly GCA_949987735.1). Classification (NCBI taxonomy): domain Eukaryota; kingdom Metazoa; phylum Arthropoda; class Insecta; order Diptera; family Anthomyiidae; genus Leucophora; species Leucophora obtusa. Next base: position 161,716,969 of record OX465295.1, on the reverse strand, counting down.
CAAATCTTATTAATAACATAAAAGAATTAAGAAAAAAAAAATTAAATATATGTATATATGGTATAGTATATAAAAAGAAAAAAATATGTTTATCGTAAATATAAATGTATAACATATTGGTAAAAGTGTAATTTTAGTTATTCAAGATGTTTAAATATTGCGGTTTTAAAGTACATTGCATTGCTAATAATTTTAAAATTCGGAGGAAGTTGGCTCCAAAGGCGAATAGCATTTAAGAAGAAATGTCTATTCAATATCTCTTTCCGATAAAATGGGGTATTGATATTATTTCCTCTGCCTGACAATGAAAATGCTAATCTTCTATACAAGTATTGAGATTGTTTTGTGTATACAACTTTATGTAAAAACATTAGAGTGCGGCATTTTAATAGATTCTCAAATGTTATATTACCTATTTGTTTGGCATACTGCGATATTCTGCTACGCCTACTGAGACCAAATTCGTATCTAGCAATATTTTAATATGTTACATTCAGCCTCTTCATACTTAAAGTGTCACAGCTAGCGAAAAGTTCACATCCGTACATAAGTGTTGGCAAAAGATACGTTTTGGCATGTAAAATTCGAATTTTAAAAGGTGTGAAATACTGTGTCATCCATAGTTTTCTCAACATTGAGTATGATTTGCCACAAATAATATTGATGTGATCAGACCAGTTCAAGTTTTTATTAAAAATTACTCCAAGGTTTTTGGCGGTTTCAACTATTTAAATTTAACTATTTAAATTTTAGAGTTGTCCATTAGGATTTGGTGGTAAGATAGTTGTTAAAGATCTGGGTTTTCCAATTATCACAGCCTTCGATTTTTTTACATTTAAGCACAGAGCGTTTCCTGATGCCCATTCCTTGATATTGTCTAGATCATAATTAATCTTCCTGATGCAGTCAGCAACACCAGATGGTTGACAGCTGTCGAGTGGGTAAGTCATTAGAGTATATGGCACAGAGCAATGGACCAAGTATCGATCCCTGTGGTACACCTCTTGAAATTAAACAAATACTAGATCTATCGGAGCCATGGTATACCGATTGACTTCTATCACACAGATATGAGGAAATTAATTTCACTGCTGTTGTTGAGAAATTTAGCATGCACTGCAGTTTAAGGCACAGAATAGAGTGGTCAACTGTGTCAAATGCTTTTGAATATTCAAGCAAAATTAAAAAAGAAATCAGGTTTTTATCAATGTTTGAGCTTAGCTCCTCAGTAACATCAATTAAGGCTGAAATACAACAAAAAGTGGCTCATCTGGTTATGGATCAGCCGTTCAAAAACTTTACATAAATAAGGCAATAGTGCTATTGGCCTATAGGTTTTGGTATAGGTATAATTTTTGAATGTTTCTACGCTGATAGAAAACTAGATGTTGTCACAATCATGTTGAACAGATGTATGATATGGGAAAGAATGTAGAGAATAATCAGTTTTACAAATTTTGGGCGAACTTCATCATGCCCGACAGAATTCGATTTAATGTTTAGTAAGGATTCTAAAACATCTGCTTGGGTAAAATGTATAAAATTAAAACGTAATGTATTGCTAGAATTAGATATTGACGGGATCGTAGTGTTATTGATCCTAGTAGAACTTGCATTTGTGTTATCTGTTAAGTTTAAGTTATAATAGTTCACGTTCACTTCAGGCTTTGGTATGTTGGCAAATTCGTAATTTAATTGATTGACATCGAGTGGGATGTCGACGTTGGCATTATTATTGACAACACCCATATTGCGAATTTCCCTCCACTTTTTTTTGATGTCATTGCTGACTTGAATTTTTCTTCATAAAACATTGATTTTGCGGTTTTTATTTTGGAATTAACTTTCCTTCTTGCTTCTTTAAAGGTATTGTGATATTCTGTCACTTTGTAACGCTTCCATCTCTCATATGCCAAGTTTCTTTCGTCAATTAAAATTTTAATTTCGTTTGAAAACCATGGTTTTTCGTTGTTTTTACTTTCTTTGTTTTAACTGGAACATATTTCTCACATAGATATAGTATATTATTTTGCAAGAAAGTTGTTTGTTCATCTACACTTAGCATAGTGAAGACTAAGTTCCATGGTATGCTTGATAATTCTACCACCAGTGACTCATTGTCAATGTTCCTAAAGTCTCTAAATGTTATTGTTTGCGGTTGTTCCTGAGTTTTTACCTTATAGTCATAAGACATAAAAATCAAGTCATATTTTGAAAACAAGGACGCTGAAAGCTGGTCAAATAACAGCAGTTGGCAATGATTATTTATGAAATAGAGATCAAGTAGGGTACTGGAAGTCTTCGTAAAATGCGTTGGCATATTACAATTTACAAGAATTAAGCCAATGGCACTCATATCCTCCATAAAACTATTGTCTGCTAATATATTTTCATTAAAATCTCCAGTGATAATAACATCTGTATAACCAATAGTATATGTTGTTAATTTTTCAAAAATTGGAGTTAGTTGAATGAATTTGTTAGGCCTATAAATACAGCCAACTAAAAGTTTTTGGTTTTTGTTGTTAAAAACTTTTATAAACAGGTATTCAATTTTATCATTTACAGGAAATTTGCATTTTAGTTTGCAGCGTATTGATGATTTTACATAAATAGCACAACCACCATCATGAGAAGATCTATCTGCTCGGAAAAGACGATAACCATTCAAGTTATAAAAACTATCTTGGATTTTAGGATCAAACCAAAATTCGGAACAGAGGTTCTTCTAGAAAGTATTCTGATCATATTGTATAGGTTATATTTGGAACCAACTCTCCTATTATTATAAGGTAAACTCATTATTAAGAATAATATTTTTAAAAGCAATGCAAGCCGAAACGACAATATTGGAATGTTCATCTAATATAACAGTTTTATAAAAAATAACATTATGACATAAAAAATATTATAGTGTAAAAAATTTATAAGAAATATAGGATTGTAATATAAAAAAATATTTAAATTATAAACTTTTTCTTGAATTTTGTAATAAAGTTTCATTGCCACCAGGTATATTATCATAATCGGGACTTTGAGAACGAAATAATTGGTTAAATTGAATAAATTCAGATATGCAAATCGGCTCATCGGTATTTAGCCGTCTAATATACACTAGACCACGGTTTATGAAAGCAGATGATATAAGTTCTTGTTTTTTTAATCCATGGGCTTTTAGAAAAATACGGTGACTTTCAGGAGTAAGGTTTTCATTAGCATAGAATGGCATTGAACTGTTGAAACCCAGAAGATTTAGACGTAAAGGATCTTTTTAAATTTAGTTAAACTAGTTATAGATTTTAGAACATAATTTCTTTAGTACGGGGTTTTTGGATTTTATAATAATCGCGGCATCACGCGTATTTTTATCGTTATTATTATTATTATTCCCTTGGTTATAAAGATTAATTTAAACGCGATAAATTGCCTTTAAATTTGGAGGAGAAATTTTTATAGCTTCGCAGAGTCGAAAGTATATTTCATATAAATCTTAATTTTTTCCGTAGGCACATTAGTAACACGAATATCGTTCGCAACTATTGAATTTTCGTGCTTTCTAACAAAGCTTTTCAAGTAAGCTATTTCCTCCTTTAACTCTAGAGTCTCGTTTTTTAGAGAGTCTCGTTCATTTCGTCTACGGCTGTACTTTTTATTTCTTCAATAACTGTTTCTAATTTTTTTTATTTAAATCACTTATTGTTATGTGTAGTCTTTTATCTATCTCACTTAAGAGTCGATCTTCACACTCACAAACATTGTTTGTATAATTGATTGTAGTTTTTCAGTTAAATCTTCTGTTAATTTGTTTATTTTTCAAAATAAATAATTATGTTTCTTAAAAGTGTCCTATTTCCATGTCCATAGCTGTATATATATTTTTTTATATAAAAATAACGATTAATTTAAACTTACGAAAAAATATTAATTTTTTGTGTAATTTCATACGGTTTTGGATAATTTTTAACCAACGTTGTGTATTTTTATGTTTTTCTAGTGGCAACACTGGTTATGTGATAAAAGTATTCAAATAACTTATATATGATAGGGAAGCCGCTTGGAATGCTCTTAACTAATTTTTGGTACGAGTTGTCAACTTATGACAATCTTTATGTTTTTATACCCTACACCACTATGTGGTCAGGGTATTATAAGTTTATGCTGATGTTTGTAACACCAAAAAATATTGGTCCTAGACCCACCTTATAGTATACCGATCGGCTCAGAATTTTTTTTCATTTCGATTTAACGATGTCCGTCTGTCCGTCCGTCCGTCTGTCTGTCTGTCCATGCATCCTTGTGCGCACTCTACAGATATTAAGATATTTTGATTAAACTTGGTACACTGACTTATGTTGGCCCAAGGACGACGCCTATTGATTTTGGTAAATATAGGTCCATGTTTAGACCTAGTGCCCATATAAGGGTCCTACCAAAATTATATTTTTTATACGCTGCAGGTCGCAAATATTAAGATATTTTGATGAAATATGGTACACCGACTTATGTCGGCCCAACGACGAAGCCTATTAATTTTGGTGAACATCGCTCCATGTTTAGACCTAGTGCCCATATAAGGGTCCTACTAAAATTATATGGTTTATACGCTGCAGGTCGCAAATATTAAGATATTTTGATGAAATTTGTTACACCGACCTATATCAGCCCCAGGACAAAGCCTATTGATTTTGGTCAACAGCGGTCCATGTTTAGACCTAGTGCCCATATAAGGGTCCTACCAAAATTATATTGTTTATACGCTGCAGGTCGCAAATATTAAGATATTTTGATGAAATTTGTTACACCGACCTATATCAGCCCCAGGACAAAGCCTATTGATTTTGGTCAACAGCGGTCCATGTTTAGACCTAGTGCCCATATAAGGGTCCTACCAAAATTATGTTGTTTATACGAGGCAGGTCGCAAATATTAAGATATTTTGATAAAATTTGGTACACCGACCTATATCAGCCCAAGGACGAAGCCTATTAATTTTGGTTAACACCGGTCCATGTTTAGACCTAGGGTCCCCCCAAAATTGGCTTTAATGAAATTTGGTTCACTGACTCACATTATAGAAAATTTTGACACAAGTCCCATTTTAACCCATTCGAATTTCGGATCCAAACATTAGTTGGCTTTTAACCACACTGGTGTAGGGAATTGTATAGTCGGCATGCCCGACTTTAACCTTTTTACTCGTTTTTTATTTATGAATATTTTTTATAACTGTTAAATTTTTCTTATAAAGGAGCCTATGTTTTTCATATATGGATTCGTATATGATCATATACGATCAATATACGACCATGGTCTCATGACCATATATGTTCGGATCCGAAATTTGAGCTATGCACCATATATGGTAATATATTGCTCCCTATATGCACATATATTATCATATATGGGCATATATGATTATATACGAATCCATATACAATCATACATATATGTTCATATAAGATCCCATTTTTACTTGGGTTATTTTAGCTAAAAAACATAGGCTCCTTTATAAGAAAAATCTGACACTTATAAAAAATATTAATAAATAAAAAAAAAACAAAGATTGTCATAAGTTGACAACTCATACCTAAAATAAGCTAAGAGTTATTTGACACCTTTTATCACATAACATATTTCAAATTTTGAATATATCGTCAGCAAAGGGTTGGCTACATACATATGACCATCGGTATGATCTTTTATAGGTTTAAACATTTTTAGAGTGACGTTCGGCTTAATTTTCGAAAAAAAATACATTTATTATCGCTAACATTATATGGGCAAATCTACGGTACCGGGCAATTTCATGTTACTTACGATTTAAACCATTTTAATAACAATATATAATATTTTTGATGGTACATATCAGCATTTTCGAGGCAACGAATTTAATCAGGCGAACATCTTAAATTTTAATATTTATACTGCTAATGTGCTCTACTCAATTAAAAACTACCCTAATTTACGCTAATTTTGCTTATAACTTTCAAGAGTTTTTTAATTCTTGTGGTTATAACTTTTTCGGCATAAAAGAAAATCGCCCAAAACCTTTGGTGAATAATAATAATTATGATGTTAGAAAATCTCCCACTTGTTGAAAAAAATAGGTGCCCTCAATTAGGAACAAATGGTAGCTCTTTAAAATCTGTAACTCTGTTTTTTGAATAAAGAGTAATTTCAGACATTTTTATTTTTTGCGCTTTCAGCTTCAATGCAATTGAAAATTTTTTGCTACTGACATATAACTGACAAGTAAACAAAAAAATTGAGATCAAATTAATAAGTGTGCCTTCAAAAATAAAGAAAATATGACAATAATAATTTTTTCACCTCTATGCGTGAACAACTTGAAATTTGATATTTTTTGAAGGGCACGTCCGCAGTTTGAGAAATAATTAGTTGCAGTCCTGGGTGATCGGTATATATCCGTGATACTATTATTGTGTGTAAGTTTTAAATGGATCATACTATTAGTTTGGTGTCCAGACCCATTTTAGGTTAAATTTTGTAGCTTTTCATAGATTTTTGGAGCTAAAAGTGATGTAGAAACCAAACGGATAATCCGATCATTTTAGCACTTACACACAACAATATTAATTGCGATATACATCATATAAGCCAGATTTAAGCCATTAATTCTTTTATCTGTGGACGTGCTAGTCAATTTAAAGTTGGATTTTTAGCGTATTGTACAGCGAAAATGTATGTAAAGCCTTAAAATAAAATCTGACCTGTTTAGCACTTTCACATAATGATAGATAAGATAAGATATAAGATAAGATATACCATTCCAGATAGATTGGACTCCATAATTCTTAAAACTGTGGATGTGCCATCAATTTTAATTTAACCTTTTATCGAATATCGTCCGATCCGTTTAGCACTTTCAGATAATAATAGTAATGAAGATATGTACCATTCAAGACATAATAATTCTTTAAACCGTGGATGTGCCATTCAATTTTGTGCTGCAGTTTTGAGGGAAATTTATATGGGCACAAGCCCAAATATAGACAGATTTAAATCAAAATCAATAGAATTCGTCCTTGGGCCGATATAAATCGGTCCACCAAATTTTATCAAAAAATCTTAATATTTGCGACCTTTAGCGTGCGCACAAGAATACATGGAGAGACAGACGGACGGACGGAAAAATTAAGAAAACAATATTCCCGTGAAAAAAAGATTAGATGCAATTAAGTTAGGTTTGATCCAGTTGTATCTATTCATATTAAAGAGTGAATAGCAACCTATAAAATTAAATATGGGTTTATATGCGAATCCGATTTTCAAAGTTTTCTTATTCGTTGCCTTATATAATCATATCCGAAAACATCTTTTCCCTTATATCATTTTATATGCCATATACAAATACATATACTTGATCAAATTATATCTCGTTGAAGATAAATTTGTATATTGCTTCGAACAATACTTTATAAAACTAAATGTGACGCAAGAGCAAAAATATTTTAGATAAAATAATTTACTATCTCAAATCGAACAAAATGTATGTTGATTTAAATACAATTATATACTTACCCCTAAATTCATAAACGCTTTGTAAAACGAGTAAAAAGTTTAAAGTCGGGCATGCCGACTATACAATACCCTACACCAGTCTGGGTAAAAGCCAACTAATGTTTGTATCCGAAATTCGAATGGGTTAAAATGAAGTTTGCGTCAAAATTTTATATAATGTGAGTCAGCGCACCAAACTTCATTCATATATCTTAATATTTGCGATCTGCAGTTTGTAACCAAGTCAATTTTGGGGGGACCCTTATATGGGCACTTGGTCTAAACATGGACCGATGTTCACCAAAATCAATAGGCTTCGTCCTTGGGCCAAAATAGGTCTGCGTACCAAATTTCATCAAAATATCTTAATATTTGCGACCCGCAGCGTATAAAAAATATAATTTTGGGGGGACCATTATATGGGCACTAGGTCTAAACATGGACCGATTTTCACCAAAATCAATAGGCGTCGTCCTTGGGTCGACATAAGTCGGTGTACCAAGTTTCATTAAAATATCTTAATATTTGCCACCTGTAGAGTGCGCACAAGAATGCATGGACAGACAGACAGACGGACGGACGGACAGACGGACATCGATCGGTATACTATAAGATGTAATGAGCCGATCGGTATACTATAAGGTGGGTCTAGGACCAATATTTTTTGGTGTTACAAACATCAGCACAAACTTATAATACCTTGCCCACATAGTGGTGTAGGGTATAATGACGTTTTGTAAACCTATAACTATAATAAACCTATAACCTATAACTTTACAAAGCATTTATGAATTTAGGGGTTAATAATTCAATACAAAATTAAAAAGCTGAGCTTATTATGAGAAAACATTTATTGCCGGCAATATCAATTTCGTATTGCGGAAGTTTCCTCCGTCGAGAACAATTGTTACCCGAAAGCAATACTTCCAAGTAATACCCCAGGAAGATAAATCGGCGATATCGCTAATTTATCACCTGGAAGATAAAAAGGTGATATCGCCAAATAAACTCCCCGGTACAAAATAAACGATTTTTTTTCATTATTAAATTTAAGCCTGAAAAAGAATATCTGCATACATAATCCATAGATCAACATATTAATTATCTTGATTTCATCGCAGCCGATTTTTTTCGCAGCTTGATTTTTTCGAGGAATTTGTTTCCTATGTATCCGTTGGTTGTTTATACCCTACACCACTATGTGGTCAGGCTATTATAAGTTTGTGCTGATGTTTGTAACACCAAAAAATATTGGTCCTAGACCCACCTTATAGTATACCGATCGGCTCAGAATTTATTTTTATTTCGATTTAACGATGTCCGTCCGTCTGTCTGTCTGTCTGTCTGTCTGTCTGTCTGTCTGTCTGTCCATGCATTCTTGTGCGCACTCTACAGGTCGCAAATATTAAGATATTTTGATGAAATTTGGTACACCGACCTATGGGAGCCCAAGGACGAAGCCTGTTGATTTTGGTTAACACCGGTCAATGTTTAGACCTAGGGCCCATATAAGGGTCCCCCCGAAATTGGCTTGGTTACAAATTGCAGGTCGCAAATATTAAGACATTTTGATGAAATTTTGTATACCGAGCTATATCAGCCCAAGGACGAAGCCTATTGATTTTGGTGAACATCGGTCTATGTTTAGACCTAGTTCCCATATAAGGGTCCCCCCAAAATTATATTGTTTATACGCTGCAGGTCGCAAATATTAATATATTTTGATGAAATTTGGTACACAGACCTATTTTGTCCCAAGGACGAAGCTTATTGATTTTGGTGAACATCGGTCCATGTTTAGACCTAGTACCCATATAAGGGCCCCCCAAAATAGGCTTGGTTACAAACTGCAGATCGCAAATATTAAGATATTTTAATGAAATTTGGTGCGCTGACTGACATTATATAAAATTTTGACACAAGCCCCATTTTAACCCATTCGAATTTCGGATCCAAGCATTAGTTGGCTTTTACCCAGACTGGTGTAGGGTATTGTATAGTCGGCATGCCCGACTTTAACCTTTTTACTCGTTTTATACAAATTTTGTTTTTATTTTTTCCAAAATGACAAAAAGTTTCAAACAAATTTTCTTTATCTTCCGCATGATAAAAAAGTAATATTGCCGCAATATTATCATAAACGAGTAAAAAGGTTAAAGTCGGGCATGCCGACTATACAATACCCTACACCAGTCTGGTTAAAAGCCAACAAGTGTTTGGATCCGAAATTCGAATGGGTTAAAATGGGACTTGCGTCAAAATTTTCTATAATGTGAGTCAGCGCACCAAATTTCATTAAAATATCTTAGTATTTGCGACCTGCAGTTTGTAACCAAGCCAATTTTGGAGGGACCCTTATATGGGCGCTAGATCTAAACATGGACCAGTGTTAACCAAAATCAAAAGGCTTCGTCCTTGGGCTGATATAAATCGGTGTACCAAATTTCATCAAAATATCTTAATATTTGCGACCTGCAGCGTATAAACAATATAATTTTGGGGGGACCATTATATCGGCACTAGGTCTAAACATGGACTGGTGTTAACCAAAATCAATAGGCTTTATCCTTGGGTTGATATAGGTCGGTGTACCAAATTTCAGCAAAATAGCTTAATATTTGCGACCTGCAGCGTATAAACAATATAATTTTGGTAGGACCCTTATATGGGCACGAGGTCTAAACATGGACCGATGTTCACCAAAATCAATAGGCTTCGTCCTTGGGCCAACATAAGTCTATGTACCAAATTTCATCAAAACATCTTAATATTTGCGACCTGCAGCGTGTAAACAATATAATTTTGGGGGAACCCTTATATGGGCACTAGGTCTAAACATGGACCGGTTTTAACCCAAATCATTAGGCTTCGTCCTTGGGCTCATATAAATCGGTGTACCAAATTTCCTCAAAATATCTTAATATTTGCGACCTGCAGCGTATAAACAATATAATTTTGGTAGCACCCTTATATGGGCACTAGGTCTAAACATGGAGCGATGTTCACCAAAATCAATATGCTTCGTCCTTGGGCCAACGTAGGTCTGCGTACCAAATTTCATCAAAATATCTTAATAGTTGCGACCTGCAGCGTATAAACAATATAATTTTGGTAGGACCCTTATATGGGCACTAGGTCTAAACATGGACCGATTTTAACCAAAATCAATAGGATTCGTCCTTGGGCCGACATAAGTCGGTGTACCAAGTTTCATCAAAATATCTCAATAGTTGCGACCTGTAGAGTGCGCACGAGAATGCATGGACAGACAGACGGACGGACGGACATCGTTAAATCGAAATAAAAAAAAAATTCTGAGTCGATCGGTATACTATAAGGTGGGTCTGGGACCAATATTTTTTGGTATTACAAACATCAGCACAAACTTATAATACCCTGACCACATAGTGGTGTAGGGTATAAAAATTATGACAGAAAATTCAATTTTTGAATTATTTTTTCCAAATATCACCGAATTATATTCTAAATGATAAAAGACAATTTTAAAATACTACTTGATTATTTTCATCATACATATCGCAGCGTCCTCCTTCGGTGTTCCCATACCACTTAACCACACCGAAGTAAAATAATATAACAGGGCTATGAACTAAAAAGCTTCAACAAAGTTCGCCAACTCACCATGAGATGGCGGGCAACAGCTGTTATAAAATTCAACATCTCGCGCAATTACGGTGTTGTCATATTTGGAGCCCATCATCTTTCTCTATCCCCTTTCCAAAGGAAGCAACACGTTAATAGGAAGAATTTACTGAGTGTTGCTTCTCATAAAAAAAAATTATTAATATCATTCAGATAATTCCCTCAGTTAATTAATTGGTTGTTTTCCTAAACTATACATATTCATGTAAACAAACATAATTTAATGCAATTGAATAAGACCAAAACTCCGATAAAATTGGATGAAATTATACCAATTCAAATATCTTTTTTATTCGTTTATATACAATTAAATTAATCCATTTTCCGGATAAAATTTTATATAATTTAGTATGATGCCCAATAAAAAAAGATATGCTAGCGAATAAATTATTTTCACGGGTTACTTATAATCAATAATGCAAATATAGCGCGACTATGCATTTTCGAATAAAATTACCGTGATGATTGAAAAATCTGTGCCATCTTTTTTCATTAAATCGAGCTAAAAGTGTGTAAAAACAATTCAAAAATAGCCAAAAAAAAAAAAAGGTTTTTGGTAATTTTTACCTCAATTTTCTCAAAAATCAAATGTGCTGGAAAAATTTGGAAACTAAATTCGGACTTAGCACGGAAATGTTACTTGAAAATGTGTGGTCGCATGCCCGAAAAAATCCAAAAATTTTAAAATATTTATTAGCGGTTTTTTGTTTATAACTTTTTCAGCACTCAAAGAAATTTATTCACGCGAACAGATTACTTCTTTTTAATGTATTTTAAATAAGTTAATCTATAAAAAAAAAATGTGTGCCACTAATTTGAAATTTTTAAAATCTGAAATCGATCTGTTGAGTAGATTTTCCCATATACCACATATATATTACTCATACGCACCCATGCACAAATTTCCCAAATACGGTACAACTACATTTCTCGAAAACGAAGCCAATTTTCTCCAATTTTTTTCTTACCAATAGAAAATTATCTCGAGATTTTTTTTAAATATAAAAATATGAAAAAAGTAGGGTGTTTTCTGATAAATTGAGTTTTTCATAAAAACACAAAAAATCCAAATTCAGAACTTGCTCTGAAACTTTAAATTTTTTTTCATTAAAAAAATAGCACGTAATAAACTCTATAGATTATGGCTAATTTTAGGCTCTTGACATATTTCAAATAATTTTAACAAATTGTTAACTAAAAATGCTTTTAAATTTTTTCAACATTTGGCCTCGCCTACACAGCCCACTTTGTAAAAAAGTGGGCGACCGCTACATAGATGCATATATACCGAAAATTTGACATTAATACGACATATGTTTTACAAGCTGGACATTTGGTGTGGAGTGCCTCATATGTATGTAAAGCGCATAGTTCGGGGAAAAAAATTTGCCCAAACTCTGCTGGTACCTCAAGTGGCATATATAGTGGTCCTGATCTTCTCGGTATATGAAATACAGTGTTTTTTCCATCGTACTGTTTTCAGTATTTTTTTTTAATAGCTAATAATATGCCCTTTTTTATTTTTGATAGGTAAGCGGGCTTGTTATCTTCCATTATAAATAAAAAATTGGTCAGTACACTTAGAGAAAAAAAATTGTAGAACGAATAACGTAAGAATGAAAAACTTCATATTTTAAATTTAAAATGGCAAAAAAACTGCTAAAGTTTCTTTCATATATACAATTTTGATATTCCGCTTGACGATAGAATGTTTGATTTGGCGGCAAATTAAGAAAAACTAAAAAAAAGAGGGAAAAATTACAAAATTAAAGTTTTTAAAATATTTTTTCATATAACTCGGAAACTAAGCGTTGAAACATAAAGCGGAATATCAAAATTTTAGATAATTATGTGAAACACGATTATGCAAAAATTCATAGGAAAATCTTAAGCCGTTTTTTTGCCATTTCACAGAAAAAATTATTGCAAATAAAATTTCAATTAAAATTTTGTTTGATTTCAATTAAATTTAATCATATCATTTAAAATTTTAATTGAAAATGAGTATGGTGTCGAAAAAAAATTTTAGTTTGCCATCAGTACTATTGACAACATATTAAAAAACTCTTAGGTCCGATTTCAGTAATCGGACCTAAATATGAAATTTTCAAAAAAGTTTGTCTAACTTACATGCCACTATACTTGAGTGTGCTTCCGAAATATATTGGCTTGTGGTCCATTACAATGCGGCCATACCCTGGGTAAAGTAAGGCAGCTTGTGTGTAGAGTTTGAAAGCACTCGGGGATACTAGTAAGTACACACAAATATCTCCGAGTATTTTCAAACCCTACATACAAGCTGGCTTACTTTACCCAGGGTATGGCCACATTGTAATGGCCCACAAGCCAATATTCTTCGCAAGTACGTCAAGTATAGTGGCTTGTAAGTTAGGCAACATTTTTGGAAAATTGCAAATATTTTAAATTTCATATACAATTGTTATAGAATCATTCCAAAGGGAACCGGGACACTTATCGGAAAAGGTCTCTGGATTTGAACAAAATTCTGTTTGTAGATCCTCATGACTATCACGAAATTTACTGTTTTTAAATTTTTGTAAAATTCGTCGTATTTCTTCAACTTGCACCATAGTCCAACTTTTAGTATAATATGGGGTGACCTCTAAAAACTGTTTTTGGCAAATTTCAAGTAAAACAGTTTGCAATTTGCAAGAGTTATCACAATAAATAGATTTTTTACTAAGTGTCGTTACACGCAGAAAAAACAGGGGGAATATTAACTAAGAGCTATGTAATTATACAACTACATAATTTTCAAGTTAGTTTTACAAAGTTTTTGTAAAATATGAACATTTTTTTGTAAAATATATACAATCCTTGCAAAATATATACATGTGTAGTGGAAGAAAATATCCTAAAAATTACATATATTTTGCTAGAAAATTGCAAAAATTACTTCCAACTTATGTAGTTGTATAATTACATAGCACTTAGATAAAGCTCCACCTGTTTTTTTCTGCGTGTAGTACGATACTAACCTTAGTAAAAAATGTATTTATTGCGATAACTTTTGCAAATGGAAACTGTTTTGCTTGAAATTTTGCAAAAATAGTTTTTGGAGGTCACCCCATATTATACTAAAAGTTGGACTATGGGGCAACTTGGAAAGCTATGCTGCCATATAAAATTTTTCAAAAGTCGCGATTGTAACGTATAGGCCGCTACAGATGAATACATTTGTTTTGTTGAAATATTTCCTTTTAATTGCTTCAGTACTAAGCAATATCATTTATTAAGGCCGATTTTGCTTTCAGCGATTAAATTGCCTAAAACCTTAAAAAACTGTAAAAATCAATAGAAAACGCGAACAGTGGTTTTATTATTAAGTTTTATGCATCACATTTTAAGCCTAAATATGAATACAGGTCCTGTGCCTACATTTCACCACAAAAAATTTATATTGATTGCATTTGAAAATTTTTGTATATAAAAAACTAAATGGAAAACCGCTAAACTTTAAAGGCATTTCGCGGAAAATATTTACCTTAGATCGAAAAATAAAGTACGCCATTGTAATCACCATGTCCAAAATATATGGAATTGATGGTCAGAGCTCTATTAATTTTTAAAAGTCAAGATTTTGTCATGTAGTGTTATGTTTATTTGTGAAAATTCAAAAAACTTTGTTAAAAAATAGCGTTTTTCTTTTGAATTCATTGGCGTTCCAATTTGAAATTTGCACAGTCTGTAGCTGAAATATTGAGTTATCTGCTTCAATAATTTAAAGAAAATCAAAGATAGGTTTTTTGAGATATTTGCAAATTAAGGATATTATTCAAATTGCATTATCCTTTTTCCACTACACATTTTATTTTTGAAATTTATTTTGAAAGTAGATTATATAGGCATTGCTAGGTGAAAATTTTATAACAATCGGATAACGCGTTCAGAAGTTGTAATCATTTGAACGTCATGGATTTTTCACAAATTTACTGAAAAAAATCAACTTAAAACAGCGATAGAACGTGTACCAAAATGAATTTGGAAAAAAAATTTACGTTTAATATCGTGACACTTAGCAGAATGTATGCACCAAGTTTTGTAAGAATCGAAAGGTTTCAGCCAAAATCTTCCATTTTTGTATACACAAGTATCCCAAATCATAATTAAGCACAATGTGAAGTAAACGAAATCGTGTGGACTTACACGTTTTTCTAAAGGGAGTATAAATAAGAATTTCTCAACCCCTTCATTCTCAAATGACAAGTGTTTGCGAAAGTGAATAGTGAAGTTTTTTTGCGAAATACAATAACAAATAAATCGTCGAATAAAGTATAAGAAAAATGTTGCAAATTTGTCGGGCTTGCTTAAATTGTTTTTATATTGGCCATAATGTGGAAAAGTGATCTGAAAAATAGTGATGTTTTTCATCTATTTCAATTTATTTATAATAATTAAAAATAGTAATGGGATCGATACTTTAGATAAAGAACAAATTTTCGAGTTAGGTACTCTAGATCCAGTGATCCGGTGAGTGAGAACAGTGATCCGGAAGTTCGATGATTTCAAAAGGCAATATATAGAAAAAGCTAAATAGGTCTTTCTAAATCTTAAATTTGATGGAATATGCACGAAAGTTATTAAAAATTTAAATATAATAAATAATTAAAATCTACACTGTATCAATTTTAAAACTCAATGATGTTTATTATACCCGAGTAAAAACGTTTGTATATAATAATATATAATTTCATATACCCATATATGCTTTTGTACGTCAGTGTATATAACCGGACATAATTATGTGAATCCGTATATCATTTTTTCCTTCTCAAAAAAGTTTAATATGATGTCATATTTAATTGCATCTTATTAAATATCGATCAATATATAATTTAATATTAGATTTACAATTAGATATGGTTAATGCAATTATATATGACGTTATATATAAATATTTAGTACATAATCCAAAATAATATATATTTTTATATGATGTCGTATTTAAAAAAACAAAATTTTGTTTTGGAAAAAAAAATATATTTATGATACCACTCAGAGTCACACTATAAAATTTGTCAATCGTCTGTTGAATATAATTGAGTAGCTGAGATGCAAAACTCGTTCGTTACACATTAAATAAATTTTGGGAAGGATCAAAAAACTTGTTGCGGCTAACTAAATTAACCAAATTAGTTAAATGCTTTTAATTCTTAAATGTTATGCCATTCTTGATTAAAAACTTAACAGTTGAAAAATCTAAAAATCTTCTCACTAAGCGCCAAAAGAACTGTCAGAATCAATTGTCATCTGATTTTTTTATTTTTGTAACGAACGAGTTTATCTCAGCTACGCAATTATTAGAGTTCGTCATAAAAATTTGATTTTCGGATATCGTTTTTTTCCTTTTTTATTTCAACTCCTTCCACTGGCGCAAGTCGGCCAAAAACGCTGATTTTAAGACCCTTTTCCTCCAGAGAAAAAACAGCTGCATTTGTAGGAAATCTGACTTTACCATTCGATTCTACAACAAAATTAAATAAAAATAGCCATTAGAGTGGTTCGAAAATCCACTTTTTCCCAAATCTTCTAAAAAGTTACTTTCTTATTCCACACAATAAAACTGTATTTCCGGCTGAGTACATGAGTACAAAATTTTTAGATATACCGCGAACCGTTAAAAAGTTATTAGCTAAACAAATTTGGATTTTTTTTTATTCAATGAAAAAGAATTTGAGCTAATTAAAATGCAGCTTTCAATACTCGCTGCCCCATTATAAATTTATTTTTTAGTAAAGACAAAATAATTTGTAAGTTTTGTAATGTTTATTACAAAGATTTTTTTTTTATACGTATTTGATTACTAAATAACTTTTTAACGGGTCGCGGTATATCAACAATTTTGTACCAATGTTCTCAGCAGGGAATACATTTGCATTGTATGTAATAAAAAAGCAACTTTTTTTGAAATTTTTGAAAAAAGTCAATTTTTGGACTAGCTACTCTAATGACTATCTGCTGTAATCAGAAAACGCAAAAAAAATGTTTCTTATATTAATTTTTGCTGTAGAATCGAATGGTAAAGTGAGATATCTTAGAAATGCAGACGTTTTTTCTCTGCAGAAAATGGGTGTCAAAATCAGCATTTTCGGCCGACTTG
Organism: Leucophora obtusa; assembly: GCA_949987735.1. Lineage (NCBI taxonomy): Eukaryota > Metazoa > Arthropoda > Insecta > Diptera > Anthomyiidae > Leucophora > Leucophora obtusa. The sequence goes on along the minus strand of OX465295.1, from coordinate 161,699,664 downwards.
CGCCAGTTGAAGGAGTTGAAATAAAAAATTCTTTTTTTTTTGATGCAAAAACTTTAAAAAAAATTATGATATCCCAAAATCAAAGAAATTTTATATATTTCTGAAGAACTCTAAGAATTATATATTATATGAAACAATAGACAAATTTCTACCTCATTTTGTATATAATCATATCTTGGGACTTTTGGCAAAACAATTTAATTCGACTTAAGAATAACAATATGCGAATCCCAAAGAATTGTTTCAAAGTGTTTTTTTTTAATTTTCTTTAAGGAAAAAAATTGTGTTTTGGAGGTAATTTTTCCATAACCTGTTAAAAATAATATTTTCGATGGAAATAAATTCTCTATAATATTCTTATAACACAAGCTTTTTTATTTTTTTTAATTTATTTATTCAGTCTACTGATACATAATCATCTTACAGACTAATACATGTAAAAATGTTTATAATTAACATGTTATATTCTTCATATTGATTAAATATTAAAAATAATTTTAACTTAAATTAGTTTTATCAACATTATAATCCAATGGTGAAAAACTGTTAAATAGCCTCAAACAATATCCATCATTGCACCGCTAATTTCGCCGTCAAATGTCTGCAAATTTGACCTTTCCCGGGGATCACCACGCGGTGGGTCACATTTTTCTTAAAAGGTGACATACAGCATTTAGTATAATGAGTCGACTTGAAGTTTAAGCAACTTAAAAACTCCCTTGATCACTTTAAAGTTTGTTAGAAAATGTATACAAAAAATTCTAAGCAACAGTGAAGGTGTTTTTGCTTTCCTGTAAAATGTTCTTTTGCCAAAAAGTAAGAGTTTTCTTGAAGTTTAACGTTAAACCAAAAAAATCATAAACTCTTCGCAATTGACTTAACTCTGACAAAACCCTCAAGTAATCTCAAGTAATTATTTCTGCAAATATTCAGGATATCAGTGAAAATTGTAGTGCCTAAACCGGATACAACAATATATGATTTTCTATATGTTCAGTTTTAATATTATACCACTATATAATATCTGATCAGATCGGATCGCGCCATTATTCGGATACATTTATATCTGATATTATCAAATGGTAACTAAATTGATGCAAACTTATGTAATTACATGGGCCCATATCTGGGATAAAATTGTATAAAGACACATGTGAAATTAATATAAGCCCCATATCAATTTTTTTAATCGGGTAGTCTTAAGTTTTTGTTTTTTTGTTATGGTAATAATTTTAAGCTTATAGTAGGGTATTCAATCGATTAATCGTTATTCGATTAATCGAACAATCAAAAATTGTTCGAATAATTTCAAATGTCCAAATTTCGAATAACGAATAATTGGAGTAATTTCATACGATTAATCGATTAATCGAAATTGGTAGCAAATTACAAAAATGATTAAAAATTAAAAATTTTTTATTAAACTAAATGGGCTAAAATCTTAAAACTTTTTAAAAAATTGTGATAAATAATTTCCTGTAAGCTTGTACCTATCCGGATTACATTCTGGCCAAAAAATAATCAAGGGAGGACCTTTTAGAATTGCAAGAAATATTTGTTATCTTCAACTCAATGAGAATTTCACGTTTTCAAGTAGGAGCGTTAATAAACATCTTAAATGCCAAAAAAATAACATAAAATTATCACAGTTTGCTTTGTCATCTTCCAAGTTACAACTCTGTTGTTGTGACTTATCTAGTAAAGTAGTGGTATCTATTAACGTATAATAAATTTTGAATTATTTTTTACCACTTTTTAAACGTGCGCCTTAAATGCGCCTAAAAAAGACAAATATGCATTAAAAAAATATGCACTAAAACTACTACTTTTGCAAATATAGCGGATTTTATTTTTCAAATAGACACAAATGATTGAATCAAAATATGAAAATGTATCAATTTTTTATATTTTTTTTACAAATTGAAAAATGCTACTAAAAATTGAAAATATGCACAAATATGCAATAAAAAGCACAAAATATGCATTAAAAAGTTACCAAATATGCATTTAAGCCAATATATGCTAAAACATCCATTTTTGTGAAAATATGCAAAAATATGCACTACAAATCGATGCCATTTTGTTCTAAATTTGATTATTCGGATAAATATTTAGTCCATATTTGGACTATCGAGAAAAAACACGCATTTGCATGGAATTCCTTGCACTATTAATAATTAATAGAATTATAAATTGTAATTAATGCTCAATATAATAAAGCTTGTTTAGTGAGCACTCTGAATTAATAAAATAAAATAAAGAGATGGAGGGTCGGAAACGTAGAGCTTTTTAAAGAAAATTTTTAAAAAAAATTTTAAAAAAATCTAGAAAATTACTTTCTAATTGAAATAATGATAAAAATAAATCATTACCTGTAACTAATTATTATATGTTTAAAAATAATGCAGAAAGTAAATGGATGTCATTAATGGTAGTCTAAAAACAATGATAGAGGGTGAACACACCAAAATTGCGACATTTAGAAACTAATACCAGAAAAAACTAGATGGCTTTGAAATAAATTCTTTTTTTTATTCGAATACTTTGAAGTTTAGAGGTAATAAAAATATTAAAATATTAGTTATTATTTATTCCATATGCAACTGATCGGACTTTTCGTCGCACACGCGCCATCATCGACTTTTCGCGACGGCGACAACCACTTGGTTTTGAATTCTGCAATATCAGTTACCAGTTCACCTGTCTTCTTCAATATTCCCTTCACTATTGACCAATATTCCTCAATAGGACGTAGCTCTGGGCTATTGGGTGGATTGCAGTCGCGAGGTACAAAATCGATTTTATTTGCATTGTACCACTGCAATGTGTCCTTGGCATAGTGGCAGCTTGCCAGGTCCAGCCAGAACACTGGTTTGGTAAAGTGACTCTTAAACTTTATCTCACCCTTGTGTGGAAAACCACACAAAATGAAACTTTTTTATACATTTTTAAAAAAAATATTTAAACGATGTTCATGAAATTTCTTGACATTTCCTGACTCATCAATTTAGCACAAAAAATGCTTTAATTGATTCAAAAGTATATTTTGATAATGAGATATTTAAAAAGTGACGTTGATTACCCTCGTGTGTGGTTTTCTACACATATGTAATTTCTATATATTTTGCACTGGATCAGCATAGATTCTGATGATGTAAGTATTCCGATAGTGGTAAAAATCACTAACCGGAAGAAAATGATGTCTCGGAGGATAGTGAATTTGATTCTGAATTTAATGTAATGGAAAAAATTAAGATGTCGACGCAATAGGAGCTCATCGACTTTTACGGTAATGAGGGGGCATATGAGTTGACAAGGGTAGGTTCTGCCTTAAATGTCTCCACGTCGATGCCAGTCACTACACCGCTGGGAATTATGGGCGGGATCTTCGGACACTACCTCTAAAAGGAGAGGAACAGATGGACTGGACTTGGACCTTGTAGGATCGCGAGACTCACTGGGCACGACTATTATCTGGGGTGCAATAAACATCTCCTCAGCAGGAATAGGAAAGATATTTGGAGGAGACGGTAAATCATCTAATCTGTGATTGACCGGCGTTATAGGTCATCCAAATATAGGACTTTGGGCGATCATATACTAAACGCCCTGTCGGTGATATCGTTAGATTAGATGATCTTATCCGTTATCATAATTTACGGGTTGGGTCTAGTTCTTCGGATATTATCTCCTTACGGCGTGTGTTGTCGTTTCAAAAGGGAATCGCTTTTGACTCTAATTGATGCTCACAAGTTCGTGAGCTGCTACTTAAAGCAACCAACCATATCTGTAGATAGAAAGGTGGATCCATTGCTTGTTTCAAAAGATGGTATAGTATGGAATCTCCATCTAGTTCACGATCGTGCTGGAAGATTACGGAACAAAAATGTCATCAATTTGCTTCCAGGCACAACAAGATATGCAAGAGCACGTATCGACGACGCAAAATGAGAATGTTAATCTGAAATGGTCAAAAGGATATGCCAACAGTGGGCAAATGCGGCCCTTTGTTGATTTTTGTGCAATTTTTTAAGTTTTTAATTTCGAAAATTTTTAGATAAAAATTAGGGCCAATTTTATAGTCGGAACAAAATTAATCAAACTTCTTTTACGAAACATCCCAATAAGCAATTTTGCTGAAATTCAAGTTGAAATCAAGCGTAATTCAAGCCCCATTTTCCAATTTCAAGCCTTGATTTACACTGTAATTCAATAGCATATTTCAGCAAAAGGGACACTGGAATTCCAGTCGAACATAACAGTTTAAATATGCTTGAACTCAAGCCTTGAATCACAGTTCAATTAAAGTTCAAACAACTTTATAATAACACTTGTTTTCAAGCCCTAACTTCAAGCTTAAACCAAGTATAATTTATTAACATTTACACATACACATACACATTTATTTTGTTTTTGATGCTTGATTTTGCGCACGGAATAACACTTTTGATGTATCAATTGTTTCCATTATTTGTTCATATATTCTCTAGAAGCGTAGAAGTTTGTAGGACTTTTCTAAAATATGTAAAAAAGAGAATATAAGGATCGAATTTAGCTCGAAACAAATTCGACTCACCTTTTGAAGAAAATCCTTGGAAGAAATTCAGACTTTGTTAAAATCTTTACAGGAAAATTGTGAATTTGGATTTTTCAATTTTATTTTTCAATACTGACAACAAACGAAAAACAAACAAATTATTTTACTTTGTATTAACTTGATTCTGACTGAAAAAAATACTTAAAATAAAGCCAAATTCAAGCAATATTTAAAGCACTTGAATTTTTAATTTTTCAATGCTTATTGGGATGTCTACATTCAAAAGTAAATGACAAACTATCATTTCATAAATATAAAAACATGATAAATATTTTCCTTAAAAAAAACTATCACGTTTGTCAAGTTTGATTTTTTTTTCATCACATTTATGAAGCTTTTTATAAATATGACGGAGGTTTTTATTCCAGAGATACTAATATTCAGTAAAATTTTTAGCTAATTTTTGCAAATAATTTTTAAATTACAGCTTATAACAATTTTATTAAAATTTAGATGCGGTTAATAATTTGTTCTACTAATTTCATTAAACTGCAAATCAGTAGGCTTGAGTTGCTAAAATTAGAAAAATATAACGAAGGGCGTAAAATAGTTAAATTTTCAGTAATAACATCAACTTTTTCAGTAGCCATTACATACTTTTTTGTTGGGTGGGCGAGTTTTATAGTCAGAACAAAGCACGAGTTTAAACAAAAATTTTACTTTAGTGGGAAATTTTTTTTGAAAATTTATGATTAATAAAGGTTTATTAAAATTCGTGCTTAGTGCTGACTATAATACTGCGCCGCATTGGTCGTAATACTGCCCCACATTGGTCTGTGTGAAAAAGTCGGCGTTTTAATTTATCAAAAGCACTTAAGTTACTGACTAAATCTTTAAATTTGTCATCATCGTCTAAATTAACCATTTTGGGCATAGTGTTCCTTTAGAGGGCGGATTTTTTTTTTGCTCCGCGCAACTAAATTGTTAAATAAAAATTCGAATCCAGGAGGCTATGAACTTTTATACATATTTTTTTTTTGGCGGAATAATGTTCAGCCTCTTATAAGTAGTTGAGTATTCAAATTATCGTTTAACAATTCCGCGTCACCGCGGATTTAAAAAACAAGTGTTCCAATAATGTTAAATCTACTTACGTAATTCAAAAATACCAAAACAGAATTTGAAAGAAGTAGAGTTTGTAATGAGCTCTTGTGGAACCAGTTTTGGAATAGATGGATTCGAAAACCGTTTTTGTTTTACAAAAAAAAAATCATTAGCTCCTTACGCTTTTATTTTACTTAAAGATTTGTTGCTTTCTTTTTTTATTGTATGGTGAGGCTTTTTATAATCTATGAAAAACTATAATATGGCCCTTGCGGACAAATCCGTGCCCACCCATGGCATATGCAAAGGCGCTATGCGGCAAAAACTATATCGAAATCGACTAAAAACTGTTACATGTATATATCGGTGTTCTCATTTTGGCTGGTGTTTGCAAATATATTGTTTGATTAGAAGTCTAGATTTGAGATCAATCTTACGTTTTAATTATAATTGTAATAACTTAGATCAAAAAATTAATAATGTGGGATTTATTCGATGGCGAATGTGGACGTCCCATATTTAGAGCGATAATATCGAACAACATCTGAATTCATGAATCGCGGTATCCGGTTTGATGATGTTATGAGCAGACGACAAAGATCGTCATCTAACAGCTAACAAATGGTCCGTTCCTTTACGTTACCGCGGGAACATGCAGGATCCCAATCTTACACAAAAAGCGTTCCTGTACTCGAAAATTGGATAAATGAGAGCATTCAAGAGAGTGAGTTTGTGTTTCTCTTTTTACCAAAGTTACCCAAAATTTTTATTCGCTGATGCAATGATAACCAAAAACAATTGTGAAAATTAATTAAAAAATTAAATTAAACAAACAAATACGCAAAATAAATGTGTTATTTATATAATAATTGATTGAACAAAATTAATAAGAAATTTTAAATGCAAATACTCGTAAATATGTGCGTTTATTAAATTTTTCTAACTAAAATTATACGCACTTTCACATTTTTCCTTGAAATTCATTTTTGGGCTCGAAAAGTGGTTTTGTGCATTCCTTTACTTTTGGGTAATTTTATCATTTTGTGAAAGGATTTTTTTTACACTCATTTTACACAACTTCCCAGCAAAATATTGGTAATGACACCTCATTACTATCTGCATTACCAAAAATGATATATCATTACTTTTTGCATTATTTTATAATATAAAATATGGACTTCCTTATAACGGCCTATTGTATTCATTGTTTCTAAATATAAAATAATGGCTTACTCTTAATAGTTTAAATAAGTACTTTTTACACAGTTAAATTTTATACATTTTTATTTATTATATGTAAATATGTTTTATCCCAGCAAAAAAATCCATTACAAAAAAGTTATTTTAAAAGCACTCCGAATAGCATCAACTGATTGTGAAGTAGTTACAATTTAGCTTTAACACTGATTTATTTTACACGTGATGTCCCATGTTGTCAGTAGCTCAATTTAAGCATTTTAGTAATTTAAAAGTGATTACATGATGTTAATAAAAGTATGGTTTTTAGATACACATTTTCATCACATCAATACGAGTACATTTTGTTTGCATTTTTAGAGTGATTTAGAAGTACTCTTTATAATATATAATATAATACATTCTGTTATAAACTGCGTTAAACTAAGTTTAAAGATAATCTACATCCTAAAAGCTTGGCCTTAAAGTTATATGTAACCCTCTGATTGATTATTTTTTTAAAAACATTACTCAAGGAATTTTCAGAATATTAAAGCGTACTAGGAAACTATTTTTTCATTTTACAACTCTACAGTAATAAGGGCATCATTATAAATTTGCTGAATCAGCAGACCTATGATTGAAATTTTAGCTTTAAATTCATTAAAGAATCCAAGATCAGTTGTAGGACAGTTTTTCCCCAGACATATTTCGAAGGCGAATACCATGTCGTCATTTGAATTTTGCAAGTCAACCATCGTTAGCTTAAAATCAACTTTTTCATTAAACGATGCATTAAGTTCCAACGCTATAATTTGCAATCGTGATTGGTTAAATTCTTATGTTGAAGAATTTCATTTAGCAAAATTTTAACTTTAATTAAAATTTGGAACTTTAATGTACATTTTAAAGTTGACGGCAGTTATTTTTTTTTTAAATCTATTTTTAAGTTGAAGAAATAATAGGTTTGTTTTTTTCGAATTTTGTATAAATATTCCATACAAATTTAGGCATTTATAAAATTTTTAAGTAGGTATACATTTAGCTTCTTAAAAATTAAGTAGTTATAAAAATGCTAGCAAGTCTTAAAAATTCTTGGCTTTTCTCTGTCAAATGTAAACAAAAATATTTGTCATAAAAATATTTGAAATTTATAATTTTTTATTTCATAAAATATCTGAAACAACAAAAGCGAACAATTGAATTATGCGTTTGTTGGTAAAGGTACAGCAGGGCAAACAAGATTATTGATCCATTTCGAGTTCCGGCTAAGTCTTTGTACGAAAACAGCTTTTGTACAAAGGCGACCCCAAATGTTGAAATTTTATTTGCTTACAATATATAGGTATAAATATAGGTATAAAATATAGGTATAAAATTCGAAAAAAACAAACCTAATATATTTTTTGTCACTATAGAATTATTTATTTAGCTTGATTTTACGACTTTTAAGGTGTAATAGCAATTAAAGCATATCGACATTTAAAGCAGGTGGCATTTATAGAACTTTTAATGTATAAGCAAAGGTAAGGGACCAACCTCTGTTATCGAACCTCTTGATTGGTATGTTTCAAACGATAAAATATGTTAACATTGCAACAAATTTTATTAACATATTTCTTTGGTGCACGGTGCAAAAGCACGCGAGCGACTTCATAGAGCCTTAACAGTACATTTTAATTGTTAACTTTTATATATTAAATGTGTTAAGTCTAGTATCTCCTCTAGGGTCACTTTTAGGATCAATCATCTTTTTGGTTACTACGGTGAGCTTTTAGATCAATATAATTCGCTTGATTATTTTGTTGTGGCTACAGATGCCTCTCTTTCGGAATCTGCATCTGGTTGAGCTGTTTTTCTTATTTCCTCGGAGCGGTGTTTTTTATTTAAATGCCCTACTCGTCTGTCGTCTCTCTCTGCTGAGCTTATCGCAATCAGGGAGACCCTAGTGGTTGCTGTAGAGGACAATGTGGAGAAATTGGTGATTTTTACGGATAGTCGAAATGCGTGCGTTTCTCTGATGTTAAACAAGTGGCAAAATTTTCTAGTATCTGAGATTTTGACTATTATTAATCGTTCTAATATTGCATCGATTCATTTGGTTTGGGTTCCGAGTCATGTGGGCGTTCCCTTTAATGAGAGGGCTGATGAACTGGCCAAGTTGGCCTTGGAAAATGGTGCTCCCATTGATGTGGACTATCCGCCGGACTGGGCACTGAGATTGATTCGTAATTCCTTGCAGGAGGAGTGGAATCTGTCCTATTCTGAGATCTCTCGCAGTAGGGGGGCTTTTTACTTCTCCTTTAATTCTGACATTCCTTTCAAGCCTTGGTATCGGGGGTTCTCTATGAGCCCTGCCGGGATAAAATTGATAAATCGGTTGCTATCTGGGCATGCCTATGACAGGGCATATTTGAACCTAATAAATGTAAGTGATTCCAGCCTGTGTGACTCCTGTGGTGCTATAGAGAATGCAGATCATTTGATTTTCTCCTGTGACAAGTTTCGCGACGTTCGAAGGAAATATGAGTTTTTTAACAAGTACACATGTCTTCTTGACTTGTTGAAAACTTATAATAAGGAAGACATTGGCTACTTAATTGATTTTATAAATGAATTGAAAATTGCCAATCTTATGTAATCTTTGTTTTTTTCATGTAAAATACCTTGCTTTTTTATTATGAACACAACCTATCACTGGTTACAGACGTATTCTGTGGAAGTAGGCGTTTTTAAACGCCCATCTTTCGGATATTGGTATCCTGTTTTTACTTCATACACCACTCATTTTTGGTGTCGACATTCATCAAGCGCTTGGGTTAAGCGCACTCTACAACTTGGCAATTTGCGTGTTGATACACCGCCATATACACAATAACTCAAAAAAAAAAAAAAAACTTTTATATATTGCATTTAGTGAAAAGAAGAATTCATATTTGGGTCATAGTCCAGAAGGTTCAATGGGATCCAATTCTTTATTTCCTTCCCTTTTTCAATGGGAACTGTAATTGAAGTATTTTTTAAAATATGTACGAATAATTAAAAAATATGTAAAGAATCGTAAATTAATAAAGTACGTTAATAAAATTAACTATTTTGTTTTTTTAGAGATAAAAAATGGAATCTCTAACAAATTCGTAATTTACAAACAAATGCATTTACAAAGAAGAAAACAACATTATATATACATTAGGGCGGGTCGATTTATTTTTCATCAATTTCCCTACGATTTCCGTATTCTATGGTTATTCCATGAAAATTTGCCGAAGGAACCATACCTCTATCGTTAAAATCGAGTCCCCTACTTTTTGTTGGTAGATTTTTTCCCAAATTGACGTTCGTATGAAATATTACCTACACGTTCACATCCATAACTCAAAAACTATCGATCGGGTTTAATCGCCAGTAGGCGCGTTGGAAAGGTGAGCTCATTTTGATCAATTTACAAAAAAAAATCTCCAACATTGGTCCAACGGTTCAAAAGTTACGGGCATTTTTGTCCAAATTTTGGAGCATTTTTCCATAAGGGACATAAGAAATAACTTTTTCCTATAACACTGTTTCTATAATGATGTAACCAGCACCATCTAGACACTTCTGGCAACACTACTTAATTGTGTTTACTTTAATAAATTTTGTATTTAAATAAAGTTAAAGTAAATCAATTTCAAGGACTTATTATATCAAGGACTTATTATTTTAACAATATTTTAACAGCGATTATAAAAGGATAATCGTAACAATATTTAATTCTTTTAGTGACGGTTTAAAAAATGGATTCAGAGCCTGGTTCATCGCAAAATCCAACAGATACCCAACGCAGTAGTTTGCAACATTTGGTCTCTCATGATGTTTTTTCTTTTGGCGTGGCCTGTGAATTACCTGATATTAATCTGTCAACTAAACGAGATATATTGAAGTTCTATTTTTTCTTGGCCGAACGTTCAAAAGCCCAAAGCAAAATGTTTTCGTATAAAAGATTTACTCCCCAAGTAGCAGACAGATTGTTAGAAATTTGGAATCAACTTAATATTGAACTTATACTCAAAGGTAGCATCATTAGAAAATTGAATAATATGCTTGACGCATATAGTAATGCAGATAAACAACGAGTAAAACGCGCAACAGAATTCAAAAAATTCGTAGAATCAACAAACCAATTATTCAACATTGGAAAATGTAAATGCAACTTGAAAGAAAACGACTGCTCATGTGGATCTATCCCAGAAAACTTAAAAGAAGTGAAGAGACGATACCAACGGCTATACCAACAATCTCAGTGAGCAACTATCCTACATACGAACCACATTATGACGAAATGGAAGTTGATGTGAGAGGAGGTTCAGAATTAGTTCTACCACCACAAACATACACTCCCAGATACAATACTAAAAACTATGCAATGATGTGTGACAGATTTGGTGTGCATGATAGGATGGGATCAGCATTGGCAACAGCTCTGATGGAAGACCTGGGCGTAAAAGATGGTCATGACAATCTTGTCATCATGGATAAAAGTAAACTTCGTAGAGAAAGAGAAAACTGGAGACAAGACGCACTTCGTAAGCGGTATGATGGCTCGAATTTGATATCATTTTCATTCGACGGCAGGAAAAATGATGCTCTAACTGTAGAAAAAATTGATGAGAAATTGCATCCAAGGATGGTTAAAGAACCTCATCTAGTTGTTTTGAGGGAACCAAAATCTCAATTGATAGGCTACACAAAACTAGAAAGTGAAACTGCGGCAAGCAAAGTTAACAAATTGATCGAATTCTTCCAAGAAAAACAATTGTCTCTAGATTCATTAATTGCCATATGCGCTGATGGTGAACCAACAAATACTGGCGTACACGGTGGAATTTTGCGACTATTCGAAAAACAGTTAAAGAGACCACTGCACTGGTTTGTGTGTCTTCTGCACTTTAACGAGCTGCCGTTTAGACATTTGTTTGACACTTTAGACAAATCAACCACCACTGGACCACGATCAACTACCGGAAAGTTGAGCTCAAAAATTGCTGATTGTGAAAATCTTCCGGTATGTAATTTTTATAGCTGATTCTTTACCATTTTTTATTCTATTTTTTAGCTTTTATGTTTTCTTTTCAGGTGGTAACCGATTTTGAGGAAATCGCTTTGGAAAATATGCCTCCTGGTGATTTAAATCCAGAAGAATTATCTACTGATTCGAGGTACTTGATGTTAATGGCCAATGCAATTTCTAATGGTGTGGTTCCTGCGGATTTGTCTTACATAAAACCAGGGCCAATTGCACATTCTCGTTGGCTCACCAAAGCCAATAGATTATTACGGTTGTATGTGACAACTAATAATCCAACTGAAAATTTAAAAATTCTGGCTAACTATATAATAAAAGTATACACGCCAATGTATTTCAATGTTAAGTATTATAGCTCTGCCGCATACGGTAGTACATTACTTTTTAAATTTATTACTTGGACACGATTTTTACCACCGAATTTACTTGGAGTTGTAAATACAGTAATTCAAGATAATCCATATTTTGCACACTCAGAAAATATCTTGCTATCTATGTTATTTGATGATAGAATGGAAAAACGAAACATTGCTATAAAGAAGATTTTACATTACCGAAGAGATATTGTCGTCCCAACGGAACTTAGAGTTTATAAAAAATCTCTTATAAACTTTAATTGTACGGAATATACAAATATGATTGATTTAAATGACGATACCATTTTATTCGAACCACCGTTTACGCAAAGTTATTCGTATGAACATTTGGAGGGATATTTAAATTACGAAGTGCCACCGTTCGATGATCCACAAATTCCTTTACACATTCAAGGAACGGAAAGACATGTCCAATTGCTGGCTGCCACTGCTAAACGAGTTGCAGCAAAGAATGTAGAAGGCGCTATGGCGACGACATTAGAGAGCCGTACGAAAACACCCAGACTTGAAAGCAAACAAGACTTTCAGAAAAAATAATGGTTTTTTTCACATTTTGTCTTTTACTACACTCAAACTGAATATTTTTTTTGATAATAGGTTGATAGATACTTTATTATCTCTTAATTTGAATTTTTGTACAAAAAAAAATAAAAAGGGAAAAAAAACAAAAATTTGGTTTTATGTGTTATTTTGTTTTAGCAATATCGCATGAATTAATCAACCGAATTAGATAAATTTGGGCTTAAACTCTTCGTTTTGAATTGTTAATTGAATAAAATAATGGATTGAGCAAAAAAAATGGCCATGAAAGTAATATTCTTGGACAAAATCATGAAAAAAATGGAAAAATGCTCCAAAATTTGGACAAAAATGCCCGTAACTTTTGAACCGTTGCACCAATGTTGGAGATTTTTTTTTTAAATTGATCAAAATGAGCTCACCTTTCCAACGCGCCTACTGGCGATCGATAGTTTTTGAGTTATGGATGTGAACGTGTAGGTAATATTTCATACGAACGTCAATTTGGGAAAAAAATCTACCAACAAAAAGTAGGGGACTCGATTTTAACGATAGAGGTATGGTTCCTTCGGCAAATTTTCATGGAATAACCCATAGAATACGGAAATCATAGGAAATTGGTGAATTTTTTCACTCCCTACAAATCGACCCGCTCTAAAGCTAATAGTATTTGCTTAACTCCTTATTTTTAAGAATCAAGTAAGCAATCGGATAACCACTTATAATTCAACTTTTTGTAAGCATGTGTGTGACCACTTATTATTCAAAATCTCATAACTACTTATTTCTCATTTTTTCGTAAGCGAGCGGGTAAGCGTGACTACTTATAAAAACGACCACGCCAAACAAAAATAATGAGTTTATAATCTTTCATTACCACTTATTTGGTAATGAAAGATTTTGCTGGGTTTACCCAAAAAGTAAAGGAACGCACATAAAATATAAAAATATATATTTTATTGATGGTAAGTCATGATTTTTACTAAAAAAAAATTATGTTGCTAGTGTAAAATACATGGACAAACCGTATGTGTGGAAAAACATACACGAGGGTAAACAACGTAAGCTTTTTAACCCTAACACTCCTGACACGCGTACCTGGGTACCCGAACGGAGTTTAAAATGAAATATTTTTCAAACCAAACAAGTTACAAATTCGAAGTTCCGTAAGTTCCTTCAACTAGTCGTTTTCTAAAGTTTTTTCGCATTTTAAGCCCTCTTGAATTATTTGGGCTAGCTATGCAGCCAGCTAAAGTCAAATAGTCCTTACCCTCCTGATAAGGGTACCCGGGTACCCGTAAATTTCTTCATACATTTTGTACGAAAAAAGTTAAAATAATAGTATTTTTTGGCTTGGTATCGCTCAGTTTTATCCGATGCTCCTACAGCAAACAGGCAAGCTTCTTTATAGATGTTTTTGTTGGTCAAAAGCTAGAGAGCTGCCCGAACTTTGAGGTATAGGGTAATTCGATTAAGAGTGGCCCTTTCGTTCAAGACAAAGACTATTAATTATAGAGATAGGAAATCAAAACTTACACTACTCACCGGTAGAGGCCGCTGAAATTTAGTATTACCTAAACAACTATTTAGTATCACTTTAGTATCAGCAGAGATATCCGTTTATTTTTTTGCTTTGTTACACTGTGAGACAAATGGTAGGGGTCAGTGATCGGGAAGGGTTCAAGCTATCGGGGAAAGTTATATCGGTAAAAAAGAAGTTATACGTGTCCCGGCGTTTCGCTGCGTCACCCCTAGGAATCGAGACATATCGATTTGACCTTTGGTGGTCTTTTTTTTGACATAACTCGAGAAGCACTAGTCCGATTTTGCTCAAACAATTTAAAAAAAATTAAAAATTACAATTCCTTTAATCTGTTCATATAACGTTTTTCTATATACTCAACAGTTTTGCCGATCTGGTGCAGCTTGAGTTTAATGCCCTAGCAACAAGTTCATTCAATGAATAATTTGCTCTATGAACTGGATCATAAAAAATATCACTACTACGCAAACTCCTAGGGGGTATGTGGAAACAAATAAGACTAAGTAAATACGGACAATCCACTAAACCACAAATTACTTTATAAATAAATAGTTGAGATAAGAAGATTCTACGATTTTCCAAAGTCTTTAATTGAATATATCTGCATTTTTCAATATAAGATGGAGGAGGATTTAGAAATATAATAGAATGTAAACCATATTTTATAAATTTACGTTGAATTCTCTCGATCCTAGAAATATGTTTATTACAATTTGGGTACCATATAATACAAACATATTCCAACTTGGACCTGACCAACGATATATATAAAATTTTAAATGTATATACATCAGAAAATTCCTTGCAATTGCGTTTAACAAACGCAAACAAAGCATAAGCTTTAGGAAGAATAGTGTCAATATGATTAACAAAAGAAAAATGGGAATCAAAAACCACCCCTAAATCAGTAATTTCATTAAGAATCCCCAACGGAAAATTACTAATGAAATATGAATGAAAAATTGGATTTCTACTTTTAGTGTAACAAACATAAAAGCATTAGGATACATTAATTTCCAAAGAATTCTGAGAACACCAATTTACAATACTATTAAGATCAGTTTGAAGTCTTTGTGTATCATTAATCGAGCTAATCCGAGAAAAAATCTTTAAGTCATCAGCATATATTAGAACCTCTGACCATTTAACATTAGTAGAAATATCATTAATAAATAATATAAACAACAATGGGCCCAAAATCCTACCCTGTGGTACACCAGATGTAGCAATATAGGAGTAAGATTCAGATGAATCAATTGATACAGAACAATTGCAACAGAACGTGACGAAATCTTCGGAACTTGCGAAAATGCCCTGAGGACCTTCCGAACACTGTTTGTATCACTTTGGTCATGCTCACCTCCGCTGCCAGGCTTTCTAGCAATTATCAGACCTTCTCTGTTGCGATTTAAAACCCTGGAAACTGTCGAGTGGTGCACTTTTGCACTTTTTACAAAATAATTTGCCTCGTTTCTAACTCGTTGGTCATTTTTGACGAAACTAAAAGTCAAATTCGAATGAAATTTCTCATACATTAAATCTAGGTCATGGCCTACTCAGGGTATTTAAATTTCAAAATATATAAACTTTTTTGAGTAAGTTATAAGTTTTCCAAAGTGTCGCAATTTTGGTGTGTTCACCCTTTATGTCATTACCGTTTCTACACTGGGATGTTCTAGAATAAATGAATATTCAGATTTAATATGTCAAAATTAAAATATTTAACTAAGTAAAATAATAAACTTAACGAGAATTTTAAAATTTAAAAAATGAATTTAAAATATTAGTTACTAATTACCAGGGCAAGGACTTTCATGCGCTAAAAAATCGAAAATATGCGCTTTAAATATGCACTATAAAATAGAAAATATGCACTTAAATATGCACTAAAAACCAAAAAATATGCAATTAAAAATAAATGTTTTTTTTAATTATATTTATTAAAAACTAACATAAACGTAAAAATTCAGGTATCGGTTACAATAAGCTTGTTCGTTTACTTACTACAAGTTACTATATTTACTACAGCTGGAAAAATTCAATACAAAAAGTAAACAAAACTTTGAAATTGTAGTAAAAGTAGTAAGAAATTCGAGTAAACGAACACACTGAATATGTCTTCAATTTAGTGAAAATAAAAAGAAATACAGTCGATTGTAAATATTAAGGGTGTGTCATTTTACCTGAATAAAACTTTATTATAAAATAGAACTTAAATATGTGTACTATAAAATCGTACTGACTTTCGTAACTCAGAGAAAAAAGTGGCAGAAATTAATGCTCGGGGACAAGTTTCCTTAAAATAATTTTTATAAAAATTTTCAACTTTCTGTTTGTGAGCAATAACCCAATAAACCATAAAACGATACAGTATCATTAACGAATTCATATTAAGTATCATATTTGCTATCGTTTATGATACAAAATTATGAACTCGTAATGATATCATAATTTTTAAAAATAACGATCAATTTTCTGAAAAAGTCACATTTGCTTGTTCTAATTTAACATATATTCTTCTTTATTTCGTTATAGTTAATAATCTATATATAAAAGAATAACCTGACTGACTGACTGACTCAACATCGCCCAGCCCAAACCGCTGAAGCTAGGAAGTTGAAATTTGGTATGTAGGTTCCTCTTTCGGCGTAGACGTCCGCTAAGACGGAATTTTTGGAAATTCCTACCGGAACGGGCAAAAAGTGGAAAAGTCTCTCTCTTGGCGGCTTGCCAAAACCCCTTTGGCTAGAAAGCTGAAATTTAAGATATGTGTTGCTTGGAGTATGGACTAACTTTTCTCGAAAGTACTTTCTGGAATTTTGCACAGGGACGTTGTAAAAATGGGGGTTAAAAAGGGGAAAAAGGCCCCCCTTGACGACCTGCCCTAACCGCTGGAGGTAGGAAGTTGAAATTTGGTATAAAGGTTCCTCCACTATCGTCGACATCCACCAAGACGGGAGTTTTGGAAATTTTTACAGGGACGGGCAAAAATGGGAAAAAGTCTCCCCCTCGACGGCCTGCTCAAACTTCTGGAGCTATGAAGTTAAAATTTGGTATGGAGGTTCCTCGACCGGTGTAGACGTCCGTTGAGACGGCATTTTTGGAAATTCTTATCGGGAGGGGCAAAAAGGGGACAAAAAAAGACCTTTTCCAAAAAAGTACCTTTTCCAAAAAAGTACCTTTTCCCAAAAGAAGTACCTTTTTCCAAAAAAAGTACCTTTTTCCAAAAAAAGTACCTTTTTCCAAAAAAAGTACCTTTTTCCAAAAACAGTACCTTTTTCCAAAAAAAGTACCTTTTTCCAAAAAAAGTACCTTTTTCCAAAAAAAGTACCTTTTTCCAAAAAAAGTACCTTTTTCCAAAAAAAAGTACCTTTTTCCAAAAAAAGTACCTTTTTCCAAAAAAAGTACCTTTTTCCAAAAAAAGTACCTTTTTCAAAAAAAAGTACCTTTTTCCAAAAAAAGTACCTTTTCCCAAAAAAAGTACCTTTTTCCAAAAAGAAGTACCTTTTTCAAAAAAAAGTACCTTTTTCAAAAAATTTACCTTTTTCTAAAAAAATTTACCTTTTTCTAAAAAAATTTACCTTTTCCAAAAAAAGTACCTTTTCCAAAAAAAGTACCTTTTCCCAAAAACATACATTTTTCCAAAAAAATACCTTTTTCAAAAAAAGTACCTCTTCCAAAAAAAAGTACCTTTTCCCAAAAAAAGTACCTTTTTCTAAAAAAATGTTCCTTTTCCAAAAGAAGTACCTTTTCCAAAAAAAGTACCTTTTTCCAAAAAACACATTTTTACAAAAAAAATACCTTTTAATAAAAAACAAAGTATCTTTTTCCAAAAAATTTCGTTTTTCCAAAAAGTACCATTTAAAATAATATATAATTTCAAAAAAACTACATTTTTTCCTCCCCCCACGGATATCTCCACTAAAACAAGGTTTCTTGATATTCGGCATAGACGTGCGCTAAGCCGGGATTTTTGGAAATTCCTACCGGAACGGGCAAAAAGGGAAAAAGTCTCCCCATAAACAGTCTCACAAATTGGAAAAGTGCCTGCCCAAGCCACTGGAGGTAAGAAGTTGAAATTTGGTATAAAGGTTCCACCACTGTAGTAGACATCGACTAAGTTTGTATTTTTGGAATTCCCTACAGGATATTCCAAATGGAAATTCGGTATGTGAGTTCTTCCTTCTGTGTAGGCGTCCGCTTAGACGGAATTTTTGAAATTTCTATCGGGAGGTGAAATAAGGGGAAAAGTCTCCTCCTTGACGGCCTGCCCAATCCCTTTTGGCCAACCTAAAATTTTAAATATGTTTTCCTTGGAGTAGGACTAACTCACCGGCAAGTGGTGAGTTAGTCCTGCCCAAACCGCTGAAGCAATTAAGTTAGAATTTGGTATGAATGTTCCTCATCCATCGCAGACAGCCGCGAAGATGGAATTATTGTAAATTCCTAAAGGGAGGGACAAAAAGAAGAAAAGTCTCCCCTTGGTGGCCTGTAAAAACCCCTTCGGCTAGAAACCTGAAATTTAAAATGTGGGTCCCTGGAGTAAGGGCTAACTTATTAGAAAGATACTTTTTTGAATTTTGGACAGGGTCGTTATAAAATGGGGGCTCAAAAAGGGAAAGTGGCCCCTTAATGACCTGTCCAAACTGTTGGAACTAGGAAGCTGAAATTCGGTACTTAGGTTCCTCTTCCAGCCTAATTCCAACCGGGAGCGACAAAAAAAAGAAAAAGTGTCCCCCTTGACAGCCTGCTCAAACTGCTGGAACTGGGAAGCTGAAACTCCCTGTCGATGGATTTTCGGAAATTCCTACCGAGAGGGGCACAAATAGTAAAAGTTGGCTAGAAACCTGAAATGTAAAACATATGTTCCTTGGAGTATGGGCTCATTTATCGGGAAGGTGCTTTTTGGAATTATGGACAGGGACATTGCAAAAATGGGGATTATGAAGCGAAAAGTGCCGCTTATAGGCCTGCCCAAACCGCTGGAGGTAGGAAGTTGAAATTTGGTATTAAAGTTCCTCCTCTATTGTAGACATCCGCTAAGATGAGATTTTTGGAAGTTTCCACAGGTAGGGTCAAAAACAGGAAAAGTCTCCCCCTTAACGGCCTGGCCAAACTGCTGGATCTAGGGAGCTTAAATTCGGTTTTTGGATTCCTTCTCCAACGTAGACATCCCCTAAGATGGTATTTTTGGAAATTCATACCGGGAGAGGTAAAAAGGGAAAAAACTTCCCCCTTGATAGCCTGGCCAAACTGTTGGATATAGAGACCTAAAATTATGTATGTAGTAGGTTCCTCCTCCAACGCAGACGTCCTCTAAGACGGAATTTTTAGAAATTAGTACCGGGAGGGGTAAAAACGGAATAATTCTCCCCCTTGATGGCCTAACCGAACCCTCCGGCTAGAAACCTGTAATATATAATATGTTTTCCTTGGAGTATGGGCTAACTCATCGACAAGGCATTTCTAGGACTTTGGCCAGGAACGTGGTAAAAATGGTGGTTCAAAAGGGGAAAATTGCCCCCCCCCCCCTTAACGTCAGCGTCTTTAGATAGAAACCTAAAACTTAAAGAACAAGTGTATATGGAACACTAAAATTAAGAAACTAAATAGGAAACGAGGGAATTACCTATTCAAACACTATCCACGGAATATGAAACTTATGTAGCATTGAAACATACTCTCCAAAAAGTTAAACAAATTTTCTAAAAGAGAAAAAACCTTAGAAAAGGAATGGAATTTATATATTCTGATATTTAAACTACAGGGAACGAAGCACCGGTGGAAGAAACCGACGCAGTAAATTTTCCAACTGAATTTGTGAATTTACTTGAATTGCCAGGTCTACCTTTACATAACCTGGAATTAAGAAAAAAACTTTAAGGCACGCTAACAACGTAGCGGGCTTTGCCCGCCATTTTTAATGTTATAAAATGCTTTCCAACCCTGCTTTACGTTATTTATTTTCATTCAAAACACAAATGAACAAAACTACTTACTGGTCTATCTACCTAAGTTCGCACTTTACCAAATTATCTTAACATACACACGTATATTGCAATTTATTATGGATTCATTACTAACAATCCACTTTCATGAGAAAAAGTGATCAAATATTTATTTATTTTAAACCCATTATTGTGCAGAATTATTTATTTGTAGTGGCTGGGTGAAGGCTTTTTTATAAAAACTGTACTTTAAATAAAAAGCGAATTTAAAAAAAATTGTCGGGGGGGGGCCCAGCCCCCCCTCCCCTAAACTTTAAGGCACGCTAACAACGTAGCGGGCTGCGCCCGCTAGTGATATCATATTTTCATCGAATAGTGATAAAATAACGACAAAAATTTTGCAATATGACGAAAATATTATCGCATTGCCTGATATTTTCAATATCATAACGATATCGTTATTTCATGAAAAAACGATATCGTTAACGAATGTGCATTTTTCTTCACAGTACCTATTACTTATGAATCGTTAATGATATCGTTCTCGGACAAACGTATCATCGAAATGATATCGTTTCGAATTCGAAACCATATCGTTTGGTTTGTTGGGAACACCCGAAAACGTTAATTTAAAATTACATCTATAAAAAATGTGTTAGTGGATGACAACATATTGTATACTATGTGTTTCTCTTTCTAGTGTAGTGTTGTATTACCAACAGAGCTTCCCAATAATTAATCCTTTAGAATTTTTTTTTAGGTTTAAAGTACGAGTTCTTAAATCGAATTTCATATTTAAAAATATTAAAAACATATGCAATAATGTGCAAAATATGCAAAAATATGCAATAAAAATCATAAAATATGCAATAAAATATGCACTTAAAAGCAAAATATGCAAAAATATGCAGTTATAACAAAATATGCAACAACAAATCGATGCCATTTTTTCGCAAATTCATTGATTCGGAAAAGTATTTGGTCAAAATCACTTTTCGGCCACTGACTACAAACATGCATTTGCATGAAAGTCCTTGCCCTGCTAATTACACAGTACAACAAAATAAGACAAATTTGATGCATCGGGATAGCGACACATCATTTCTAATAGACTTTGGGACGCTAGACTTTGGCCCTAGAATTTTAAAGTTAGCTATAGTTTAAGAAATATTTGCAAAAATGTTTTTGTAGGAATATTAAATTTTTTAATAAATTTTTTGCAAAATTATAGTAACGATAAAAGTCGCGAGCTCGTTTTTGTCAACATATTTTTTCTTAATCAAAGAAATTTGAATTAACTCTATTAATTTAAATTCAAATTAAACGGCTTTATCAACACCAGAACACCCTCTAGTGGGTAGTAGTATAGGTATTATTCGGTACTACCAAACAACTTCAACACTGAATATAAGAAAAAACTACTTAATGTTACGTACACTCTCAAAAGAATTCCGTTGTGGCAACCGAATTCTTTCCAACCGAATTGGCTCGGTTGCTGCAACCTCGTAATTCGGTTGCCCCAACCGAATTCAGTTGTGGCAACCGATGCCTATACTAAATAGTCTTAGATTGGACTGTCAGACAAAATAATCTTAAATAGGTGGTTGGACTGCGTATATTAAATAGCCTTGAATTGGTGGTTGGACTGCCAATATTAAACTGATGGTTGGTCTGTCAGATAAAATAATCTGAAATTGGTGGTTGGACTGCCAATATTAAACCGATGGTTGGTCTGTCAGATAAAATAATTTGAAATTGGTGGTTGGACTGCCTATATCGACTTGTCTAATTAGTGGTCTGTTCTGAGAAATTGTGGTTGGACTGCATTATTCTCATTACACTTGACCCCAGAGACAGGCTGTGGTGTGGGCGATAAATATTGTGGGTGTATGGTTTGATTGTCCGCTCCCATTCCTATAATTTTGAGGCCAGGAGGTTGGATTGTTGTCTCTTTTGGTCACTTCCCACAACGACGCACTAAACCTACCCCTAAGCCGTCGAGTTTACCGTAACGTATTATTCTCCTTCAGACTGTTTTACTCTTCGCCAGCAACGTTGACAACCTCCGTGTCATATATCCCGGTAATCGTATCATTAGTGTTGTAAATATTGTATAAAAAAAATTATTTTAAATAAAGAATATTATAGCGTTTAACAAAAAAATTAACAAAGTTCTGTTCTCTTTCTCTCTTGGAAATAAATAAATAGTTTGTAATGGACCTTGGGCAACCGCGAGCTCTGCCCCAGCATAAAGTGGAAAAACACGTCGTTATATTATTTAAAATTTTTTGCAACATTTTAAAATGACGAAATATGCCCTTTAATTTGATATATTGCACATTTTGACAGCTGCGATAATATTCCCTATTTAAAATTGAAATTTCTCTTTTCTCAAAATTTCGTTAATTAATAATCTGCGATCAAAGGAATATCCAATATTTGAATAATTTGTACCTTTAGTAAACATCTCATGTTACTTAACTTGTCAAAAAAATTCGCATTATTTGTTTTAATTTTAAGTTAATATTAACTAAACCTGAAAAAGACTGACTTTTTTAATACCTAAAAATTAAGGAGTCTGTGTCAAATCTTTAAATATAAAACCCAGATAAAACCATGCAGAAATATAAAACATATATTTTCTAATCAATTTCAACAAAGTTTTAAATAATTGAAGTGCAAATTTCAAAAAAAATAACGATTTTAAAATACGCATGTGCAAAAATGTACTTTATTTCCTTTTGCCATAATAAATTCATATACAATTTATTTGAAATAAAAAAGATGTAAAATGTGTATTTCAGATTGAATTTTCTACAAATGTTGATGCAGAAGTTGTGATTCTTTTCAGAAAAAGAATTTAGTGGAATATGAGTTTACGTCGTATGTCAAGATTTTTCAAATCCATTTAAGGGATTTTACTAGATTTGCAAAATTGGAAAATAAGTGAAGTTATAACAGGGTTTTGTCGTCGGCTGAGGTAGTCCAGTCGCGTCCAGGGTCTACTTGAGGGCCCGTAAACCTTAAGTAAAAAACACAATCGATTTTTCCTTTTCAATGTTTATAATATTATCTTTATTAATTAATTAAATTCAAAAACAATACATTTATTCGGTTCGGAGAATTATCCGTCGGCAATAGGAACTTCGGCTTCAGGTAGTCGTCCTCCGCCTCGGTTATGCTCGGCAGGTAGTCGTCGTTCGACTCGTTTGGGTGTTGGCAGGTAGTCGTCTTCCGACTCGGTTATGTTCGGCAGGTAGTCGTCGTTCGACTCGGTTGGGTGTCGGCAGGTAGTCGTCTTCCGACTCGGTTATGTGCTCGGCAGGTAGTCGTCTTCAGACTCGGGTATAGGTATCCTCGGGTTGGCGACCTCCTCTGCGGTGGAGTCGCATATAATCCCGATCACCTAGGCAGTGCTGATCAATAGAACAGACCGCGAAGGCTGTGATATTATTTATGAGACAACCAACCGAAGTCTATCGTCTTTCCAAAAATTAGCTCGTTACTGGCAAAGTATCGGGCTATGGCAGTTAGCTTTTGACCACCCCGTGTGTGTAGCAACTTGAACTACTTATTTGAATTAAAAAATTAACCAAATGAGAATTATATGTGGCTAAAAAGCAAAGCACAAAAATGTATAAAACAATAAACAATAGTGTGTGCTTTAACATCCACACAAACTAACTGGTATGCAGTACGTATACAACATACATACGAACCCATATAAAGAATATAAGCAGTACCTGTATCATATTCACACTGCATAAAAATAAATATTATCGATAAAGTGCGTTCACCCTGAATTAAATTTCAATTATGTAAATAGCCAAATTGGAGTGGTAATTTGCGACGTTACAAAGTTTACACATTATTGCAATTATATCCTAGATCCTTTACCTAATCAATATAAGTTGATATGTTTCTAAAAGCCCAAAGTCTATATTTTTAAACCATATTAAAATTTATCCGTGGATTAGTCAGTTATATGAATAAATAAGAAATTTAAACAAAAAACTTTGTTTTCGCAAAAAGTTAAATTTGCAAATATTTCAAAAATTAGAGCTAATTTTGAAATTTGGTGTTCACATTCGTGATATTCATCCTAATATCTATCAGAATTCATATGTCGCATGCCCGATGCATTTTTAGTGTTGTAGTGTGTTATAGTTACTAATTTAGAAAAAGTTAGCGGACGAAGCCCGCTACGTTTTATGGTATGCCTTAAAGTTTAGAATTAAATTTCTTTTAGATAAAATAAAACACAATATTCATTGTAATGTTTAAGTACAAACACTATTTTTTGCCTCTTCATTTTTATATAAATAAATCATTTAGTATACCAACACGTGAGCATGTAACAACTAATTGTCTGTTGTTCAAGCCATCAGCGTAGATAGGTCGTATTCGTGGTGGTTTTTAAATTCGCTTTTTTATTTAAAGTACAGTTTTTATAATAAAAGCCTTCACCCAGCCACCACAAATAAGTAATTCTGACACAACAATGGGTTTAAAATAAATAAATATTTAATCACTTTTTCTCATGAAAGTGGATTGTTAGTAATTAATCCATTATAAATTGCAATATACGTGTGTATGTCAAGCTAATTTGGTAAAGTGTGAACTTAGGTAGATAGATCCGTAAGTAGTTTTGTTCATTTGTGTTTTGAATTTATTTTTTTTTAAATTTTATTAAATTTTTATTTATTTATTTTTAATAACATAAAACTTCATTCTTAATGAAAATAAATAACGTAAAGCAGGGTTGGAAAGCATGTTATAATATTAAAGATAGCAGGCGTTGTTACCGTGCCTTAAAGTTTTTTTTAATTCCAGTTTATGTAAAGGTAGCTGGCAATTCAAGTAAATTCACAAATTCAGTTGGAAAATTTACTGCGTCGGTTTCTTCCACCGGTGCTTCGTTACCTGCAGTTTAAATATCAGAATATATAAGTTCCATTCCTTTTCTAAGTTTTTTCTCTTTTAGAAAATTTGTTTAACTTTTTGGAGAGTATGTTTCAATACTACATAAGTTTCGTATTCCGTCGATAGTGTTTGAACAGATAATTAAAAGGGGTTCTTCACCCCTTTTTGTTCCTCCCAGTAAAAATCCCAAATATAGTATATAATCTGCCTCAATCGCATGCGAAATTTCAAGTACCAAACTCCGGCAGTTTGAGTCATTCAAATTCCATTCCATTTTGTTAAACAATTTTAGTGTTCCAATGCAACTCCTTGCAAGATTCCATTTCGTTCACTATTCCATTGCATTGTTATTCCAATTCCACTCGTTCCCCGTTTCATTCCATTTCATTCCTACTGTCTTGTGTATCGATATTGATATCAGTCGCTTCTATTTCCATTCCATTTCTTTGCACTTGCTCCATTCCATTCCTCTTTTAACTGTAGTGTTTCAATTCCACTCGTTCCCCATTCAATGCCATCTCGCTCCTCATTCCATTTCGTTCTATAGTCCATTCAATTTCGTTCCCTGTTCCTATCGATTTCCATTGTCTATAATTTCAATTCCACTGGTTCAACGTTTATATCCATTTCGTTCCACTTGTGTAGTGTTTCAATTCCACTCGTTTCCTATTTAGTTTCTTAATTTTAGTGTTCCATATGTACTTGTTCTTTAAGTTTTAGGTTTCTAGCTAAAGACGCAGACGTTAAGGGGGAGGGGGGCAATTTTCCCCTTTTGAACCACCATTTTTACTACGTTCCTGTCCAAGGAAAACATATTATAGATTACAGGTTTCTAGCCGAAAGGTTCGGCTAGGCCATCAAGGGGGAGAATTTTTCCGTTTTTACACCTCCCGGTGGGAATTTCCAAAAATTCCGTTGGAGGAGGAACCTACTACATACATAATTTTAGATCTCTATATCCAGCAGTTTTGGGGAAGTTTTTTCCCTTTTTACACCTACCGGTATGAATTTCCAAAAATACCGTCTTACGTTGGAGAAGGAACCCAAATACCGAATTTAAGCTACCTAGTTCCAGCAGTTTGGCCAGGCCGTTAAGGGGGAGACCTTTCCTGTTTTTGACCCTACACTGAAAATATTATTACAGTAACTGACTGTAGTTTATTTAAAAAGTTATCCGTACATTTATTTTTAAATGATTATTCAGTTAAAATACAAAGAAATATATTTTTCAACTGTTTTTGTCGTTTACTAAAAAAATAAATTACATATAAATACGGATTTTCTGTTACAGTTAATATTTTCATTTAAAATGTTTTGTTAAAAAAAAGAATTCCTTTTCGATTTCTAGGTCAGTTAAAAAAATTAAATAAACTAAATATCATTTATTCTTACGGATTTCGTAATTAATTTTTTGAAATTTAAAAAAACGAAATAATTGAAAAATCATTATTTTTTAAGGATTTTGTAGTTTATTTATTAACATTTAAAAATAAATGAAAAGTTCTTTT
Organism: Leucophora obtusa; assembly: GCA_949987735.1. Lineage (NCBI taxonomy): Eukaryota > Metazoa > Arthropoda > Insecta > Diptera > Anthomyiidae > Leucophora > Leucophora obtusa. The sequence continues at coordinate 161,672,967 of OX465295.1, read as the reverse complement.
GATTTAAATGAAAAGTCAGTAGACCGGTTTTCAAGTGATTTTTCATTTATTTTAAATTACATTTTCAGTTAATTTAAACTACAAACTATTTTGAGTGTACCTTTGGAAATTTCCAAAAATCTCATCTTAGCGGATGTCTACAATAGAGGAGGAACTTTAATACCAAATTTCAACTACCTACCTCCAGCGGTTTGGGCAGGCCTTTAAGCGGCACTTTTCGCTTCATTATCCCCACTTTTGCAATGTCCCTGTCCATAATTCCAAAAAGCACCTTCCCGATAAATGAGCCCATACTCCAAGGAACATATGTTTTACATTTCAGGTTTCTAGCCAACTTTTACAATGGCCCCTCTCGGTAGGAATTTCCGAAAATCCATCGACAGGGAATTTCAGCTTCCCAGTTCCAGCAGTTTGAGCAGGCTGTCAAGGGGGACACTTTTTCTTTTTTTGTCGCTCCCGGTTGGAATTAGGCTGGAAGAGGAACCTAAGTACCGAATTTCAGCTTCCTAGTTCCAACAGTTTGGACAGGTCATTAAGGGGCCAGTTTCCCTTTTTGAGCCCCCATTTTATAACGACTCTGTCCAAAATTCAAAAAAGTATCTTTCTAATAAGTTAGCCCTTACTCCAGGGACCCACATTTTAAATTTCAGGTTTCTAGCCGAAGGGGTTTTTACAGGCCACCAAGGGGAGACTTTTCTTCTTTTTGTCCCTCCCTTTAGGAATTTACAATAATTCCATCTTCGCGGCTGTCTGCGATGGATGAGGAACATTCATACCAAATTCTAACTTAATTGCTTCAGCGGTTTGGGCAGGACTAACTCACCACTTGCCGGTGAGTTAGTCCTACTCCAAGGAAAACATATTTAAAATTTTAGGTTGGCCAAAAGGGATTGGGCAGGCCGTCAATGAGGAGACTTTTCCCCTTATTTCACCTCCCGATAGAAATTTCAAAAATTCCGTCTAAGCGGACGCCTACACAGAAGGAAGAACTCACATACCGAATTTCCATTTGGAATATCCTGTAGGGAATTCCAAAAATACAAACTTAGTCGATGTCTACTACAGTGGTGGAACCTTTATACCAAATTTCAACTTCTTACCTCCAGTGGCTTGGGCAGGCACTTTTCCAATTTGTGAGACTGTTTATGGGGAGACTTTTTCCCTTTTTGCCCGTTCCGGTAGGAATTTCCAAAAATCCCGTCATAGCGCACGTCTATGCCGAATATCAAGAAAACTTGTTTTAGTGGAGTTTTCCGTGGGGGGAGGAAAAAAAGTACTTTTTTTTAAATTATATATTTTTAAATGGTACTTTTTGGAAAAAAGCGAAATTTTTGGAAAAAGATACTTTGTTTTTACAAAGTAGGGGAGAGTCGTGTACCTTGGTACTTTTGAAAATTCTGTGCCAACATCTCGAAGATTAAGAAAGATGCGAAAAATGTTTAAATGCAGAAATATTAGTGTTGGTGTTGTTATAGATTGCAAATAATAAAAACGTTAATAATTCTTATGCATTTTAAGAAATTACAAGTTCTTTAGAAAAGCGAAAAAGTTTCAAAATTACAAATTGGCGTGTATCAGGGAACTCGTGAAAAATTAAGGGTATTCCTTAAAAAAATATTACCCCATAATGAAATTTGTTGTAATATTTGAAATAGAGTTGATATATATTTGAAATGAGACAATGCAATTTAATATTTGCATAAAAACATCATTATCAAAAAATGGCGAAAATCTTAAATCAAAGGTTATTTTTTTGAGAATTAAATTCAAAAAGTACAATTAGCCTATGGAGCTTCAATTAATCATATACTGGAATTTGTTGGAAATATTCAAAAAGTTCCAACCCAACAAACAATTCGTTCCGTTTACGCACCGTTTTCGGTCCGTCATAAACGGAAAATTTTTACGGACTCTCCGGCATATACGGAATCATGAATCCGGCTTTTACGGCACATTAACGGTCCGTAATACACGTATCCGTTAAAGCTTGTACGTATACGGAACATTAGAGGACCGTGTAATCGGATTTTCGAACACAATACGTATTAACTCCGTTTCCGTACCGTAAAATACGGAGTTAGTTGATTTTAATTTGGGTTCAAAATAACAACAATTAAATTATTTTAAAAACTGAAGCTCAACCCTTTTTTTTATTTTACTTTTGTGGCGAGAAATTAGTGATGGTAGCTGGAATAGGTCCAACACATCATCAATCAAATAACTTCAAGTCGCATACATATATTAGATGGTAAGATTAATGAAATTTAGTGAGGGTTTACAATGGTTTGTGTAAGATGGTTGGTTTTTGTAGCAAAAGCTCTGTTCTACGCAGAGACTATTAATTATAAATAGGAAATCAAAACTTATACTACTCACCGATAGAGGGCGCTGAAATTTAGTATTACCTGAGGAACTATTTAGTATCAGTTTAATATCAGTTGAGCCTATATGTAAAAAGTCAAAAGCTGCTGAAAACTGCACAAAATAAAGAAAAAACAAGCGCGGAATATATTTAAATAAAAAAATTTGAGATATCCGTTTATTTTTTTGCTTTGTTGTTTGTTATTATTTTAATTTAAATAAAAAAAGAAAATTGTCAATTTTTCGAACAAAGTCCCATCTAGTAATAACAATATTTTTATAACTTATTTTTTTGGTGATGCCATTCCCCTGGTTCTACGTACGTTTACGCGGCCACCGAATTTTTACAATATTGTGGGTAAATTGTTGTTGCTTCGAGTAAATTGGGAACTCGCGGTAACGACGTAGAATAAACCTAAAATTTGCGAATTTGAATCTTAGGCAAATCACCATCATAATACAATCAATTAAACCATAACTAATTTATTTTTTCTTTGGATGTAGATGATCGATTTTATTATGGGTGAATTGATTCGCTGGATAGAGAGGTAAACTGATGTATTGTACTAAATATAGTGTAAATGTAAATAATCAATATCGTTATTAATAAATCTATAAAAAATCACAAAAATTATTACTCAAAATTAATCAATTTATATCAGGGATCGGCAAGCATATACAACCTTATTTTGTGCTTGTATGAGTGAGTTGCAGCCTCTCACTCTCAATGCACTGACAAAGAACGTCTGTATAATAATTCTTAAATTTTAAATGTTTATAATGGGAATATAAAATAAAAATTTGAAAGCAAACAACAACTACGAAAACAAATATCAAAAAACAACAACACAAAAAAAATGATAACAAAAAAACTTAATAATAAATTACCAAAAAAATGTATCAATAAACATTATGCAGAGTGTATAAAATCTGGCAAACAAGCGATGTGACAACCTACTTCATTGAAATCTTGTATGCGACTGATTATTTTTTTTGTTCTATGTGTGAGCTTATGTAGGTGTGAGAGAGCGCCCATGGGCATAGGTGTTGCCGACCTTTGATTTAGATAGATAAAAGGGCATTTGAAAACCGGAGTCACTCCGTTTATACACGATATAACGGTCCGTAAATGGTCCGTCATTGACGGACTTTCAACGGACTTGTCAGTTTTTTACACGATATAACGGTCCGTCATTGACGGACTTTTAACGGATTCGAATCAGTTTCGATGTTCCTTAAAATCCGTTTTCTGGTCCGTATACGGATCCGGAAAACGGTACGTAAACGGAGTTGGATTCCGTTTATGACGGACCGAAAACGGTACGTAAACGGAACGAATTGTTTGTTGGTTACGTACCGTTTTCTGGATCCGTATACGGACCAGAAAACGGAACATCGAAACTGATTCGAATCCGTTGAAAATCCGTCAATGACGGACCGTTTACGGACGGGTATGTCGTGTTAAAAACGGACAAGCCCGTTTAAAGTCCGTCAATGTCGGACCGTTTACGGACCGTTATGTCATGTAAAAAACGGACTAGTCCGCTGAAAGTCCGTCAATGCCGCACCGTTTCCGGACCGTTATGTCGTGTAATAACGGAGAATTTCCTTGTCCATATCCTACCGATTTTTTCAAAAAAATAGACCATATGTTTATTATTTTCAATACAAAGTACTTTTTTTTCTTTTTTATAAATTCATTAATAATTATAATTTATAATTACAATATTTAGCACATCCAGCTCGGTCTACCTATCTATCCAGCGCTTAGCGAACCGGAGTAAAATCCAACATCTATATGGAAAAGAGACAATAAATTAGTTATGGTTTAATTGACTGTGTACACGATGCAAATTCTCACATATTATACACAAAACATTGTGAAACATTAAGTTTCATAAATCTTACCTTGTTACTTGATGTTGTTTGATTAATGGTGTGATAGAAAGAATTCCCTCTTTTGGATATTCTCCATATATTCCCATTATAATAATATTTTCACCGACTTAACAAAAATTTTTTATTTTGTAAACAAACCGATGAAATCCGTATTTAAAGGTACGGAAACGGATACACCAATACGGAGTTAAAACGTATTGTGTTCGAAAATCCATTTATACGGTCCGTTAATGTTCCGTATACGTACAAGCATTGACGGATACGTACATTACGGATAGTTAACGTGCCGTAAACGCCGGATTCATGAATCCGTACGTGCCGGAGAGTCCATAAAAATGTTTCTTGGGAAGGTACACGCATTTAAATTTTTGCGATAAAGATAATCTTTTTCTTATTTGTACAATATAGTTAAGAAATTTACTGGTTACTGCATTTATAAAACGACAAACTTTATATTGAATAAGCGCATATCTTGAAATATCTTGATTATTTAAAAAAAATTAGTTTAAATTTTATTTCAAAAATTTACTTTTGTCGTTCCAAGGTACACGCACCCAATTTTAGGGTCTCCTATAGACTTATCTGAAACTAAGAGTAGTTTAAAATGATCATTGGGGAAAATAAAGAACTTCATAGAAGAAGGCTTTAAAGTAAAACATTAACAAATAAGAGAAAAATGCAAAGTTCCAAGGTAATCGTGACCCAAGATACACGACTTTCCCCTACTTTATTTGTACTTTTTTTGAAAAAGGTATTTTTTTGGAAAAATGTATTTTTTATGGAAAAAGGTACTTTTTTTGGAAAAGGTATTTTTTGGAAAAATGTATGTTTTTTGGAAAAAGGTACTTTTTTGAAAAATGTACATTTTTTTGGAAAAAGGTACTTTTTTTTGGAAAAACGGTACTTTTTGGGAAAAACGTACTTTTTTGTCCCCTTTTTGCCGCTCCCGATAAGAATTTCCAAAAATGCCGTCTCAACGGATGTCTACACCGGTCGAGGAACCTACATACCAAATTTCAACTTCATAGCTCCAGCAGTTTGAGCAGGCCGTCAAGGTGGAGACTTTTTCCCCTTTTTGCCCCTCCCTGTAAAAATTTCCAAAAATCCTGTCTTGGTGGAAGTCTACGATAGTGGAGGAACCTTTATTAACCAAATTTCAACTTCCTACCTCCAGCGGTTTGGCCAGGCCGTCAACGTCCCTGTCCAAAATTCTAGAAAGTACTTTCCAGAAAAGTTAGCCCCTACTCCAAGGAACACATATCTTAAATTTCAGCTTTCTAGCCAAAGGGGAGACTTTCCCTCTTTTTGCCCGTTCCGGTAGGAATTTCCAAAAATCCCGTCTTAGGGGACGTCTACGCCGGAAGGGGAACCTATGTACCAAATTTCAACTTCCTAGCTTCAGCGGATTGGGCTGGGCGATGTTGAGTCAGTCAGTCATTCACGTTATTCTTTTATATATAGAGAAATAAAATGCTTTTGAGCGATAGAATTAAAAAAAAATTTCAAGCCAATTGTAATTTTGAGCAATTATTTAATCCATTGAATTAATTTTTAATTGACCCCTTTTGAAGTAATTCATCACATCGTTTTAATTGAAAAAAGTTAAACAATGTGTTTTCTGTATATAGGGCATACATGGGACTAATTAATTAGGTGGACTAATTAATTGACGATTTCATTACCATTACATTGATATCAATTGTAATGAAATTATTTTCATTACCATTTTTTTAATTAATGGTAATGATTCTAAATTTTAATTTCATTGATTAATGACAATGATTTTAAATTTCATTACCATTGATAATGAATAAATTAAAAAAAATAATTGCCATTGACAGAAAAACGTAAAAATGGAGTAAAACTCGCTGAAATCGAAGATGAAATATGCTCATTCAGGATCATGGTCATTTGAAATTAAATATTACTTTCCATTCCGTTGTTATTTGTATCCAGGTAAAGTTTAACGGAATTAAATGGATCCTCCTTTTATAAATTATGTTTTATAACTTCGCTGGACAAACCAGTTGTTCGTTTTCATTTGGCTGAATTTTTTGTAAACAAATGGTTTTTATTCAATTGTAATTAGTTTTTTTATACATTAGTGTAATTTCATTACCATTAGTAATGCTTTTTCTAATGAAAAATATTTCATTACCATTAAATGGTAATGAAATTTTTTTCATTGTCATTGGTATGAACTAATGGTAATGAAAATTCAATGATAATGAAAAATTCCCATGTATGATATAGGGTACTTTTATGCCTTGTGTTATTTTCCATACAAATTGTATTTGTCACAATTTTTTCACAACAATCAATATTGCTATTACAAATAGCAATATTGATTGTAGTGAAAAAAAAAACTATAAAATAAGCACAAAGTTACATATAATTATTAAAAGTACATATATTTATACCTACTTTCAGTAACTGAGAAATAATAAATTCATACACAAAATTATTTACTCATGCATATATACGAGTAACACCAAAGGTCAATTTGAAACATTGAGTACAATCTAATTGATTTTTGTTTTAATTTACCCAACCTATATTACGAAACTGAACTCCTACTACAAATATGGAAAATCTACTTCTAAACATGATGCGAAAGGTAACTACATACAAACTTGCACGGAGGAAAAAGACATTTTTGTATATGTTTGGAGGTAATTATAGGTATATTTAAAAACTACCGTATATGTATTTGGAGTATGCTTCCAATTATATTGTTTTTATAGTTACTGTACATATATTTCCCGGTAAACATGGTTTTGTTTGTAAATTAGTTATATTTTGTCATCTAAGAATACATATTTTTGCATTTTTAACTTTATAATAAGGGTATTCACGATGGTACATGTGCATATTTACAATTTGCTAATTTGCTATGCAAATTGTAACATATCGTGAACGTCTTTTTTAAGATCAATTGCATATTTGCTTTATGAGCTATTTTGTTCACTGCTGCTAACTTTTTTCCTAAAAATATCGCTAAATCAAACTAAAAAATCACTATAAAATAGCTGAAAATGGTAAAATATCGCTAGATTTGACGAGAAAATAGCTAAATTGGCAACAGTGATTTTGTTTACGTCAAAAGTAAAAATAAATCGTATTTTTGAGAAAATTTGTGAATCATAAAAATAATAATAAAATAATAAATAAAAAAAAATTTTATGTTAAAAATTATGCTTTCAAAAAGGAGTTGATTTATAACTGGTTTTATCAAATCAGACAGTTCATATACGAAAGTATAAAATTCTCGTCACGTTGATTTTTTGTACCTTATGTAATGTCTTGGTTTGAGTAAGAAAGTTATCATTTTCTTATTGCGGACAACTGAAGAGTAGGGTAATGCCTATGAAACAATTGTATTGTCTATCATGAAAATGATCAACCCCCTTTTTGAAACAACAAATAAAATCTAATATGACAATATCGTATTAGAATTTGGACTTAAGGTAGAAAGTCCAAAAAAACAATTTTTGTATTTTTAATGCAAAAACAAGGATGATTATATTTAGTTATTAAATAATCGCCAAACAGTAGATGTATTAATTTTACTTTTTATGTTTTTCCATTAAAATATAGAGAAATTTGAAGAGTAGAATAAATACGCCTATTGTTTGGCATATATTAATAATTGCTTTATAACTAAATATATTATTTATATATAGTATTTGCATGGAAATATAATTTGTTTATGACACACATATTATATATTTGCTGCCAAACATATACATATATATTTGGCGATAGCATCATTTCATTTCATTCAAACATTTATATATTTACAGGCAAACAATATATTTGCATGCAAATATATATTGTTTCTAGCACAAACACGGCAAATATGTTTAACAATTTCTCCAAATATATGGGCAAATGTACGGAACCGGGCGATTCCATGTAACTCAGGATTTAAACCATTTTACTAACAATATATAATATTTTTGATGATATCAGCATTTTCGAGGCAACGAATTTAATCAGGCGAATATCTTAAATTTTAATATTTATACTGCTAATGTGCTCTACTCAATTAATAACTACCCTAATTTACCCTAATTTTGCTTGTCACTTTCAAGAGTTTTTAACTCTTTTGGCTATAACTTTTTCAGCATAAAAGGAAATCGCCCAAAACCTTTGGTGGATAATAACTATGATGTTGGAAAATCTCCCACTTGTTGAAAAAAATTGGTGCCCTCAATTAGGAACAAATGGTAGTTCTTTAAAATCTGTAACTCTGTTTTTTAAATAAAGAGTAATTTCAGACATTTTTAATTTTTGCGCTTTCAGCCTCAATGCAATTGAAAATGTTTTGATACTGACATATAACTGACAAGTAAACAAACAAATTGAGATCAAATTAATAAGTGTGCGTTAAAAAATAAAGAAAATATGACAATAATCTCTTCACCTCTATGCGTGAACAACTTGAAATTTGATATTTTTTGAAGGGCACACCCGCAGTTTGAGAAATAATAAGTTGCAGTCCTGCGTGATCGGTATATATTGGTGATACTATTATTGTGTGTAAGTGCTAAATGGATCGTACTATTAGTTTGGTGTCCAGACCCATTTTAGGTTAAATTTTGTAGCTTTTCATAGATTTTTTGAGCTAAAAGTGATGTAGAAACCAAACGGATAATCCGATCGTTTTAGCACTTACACCCAACAATACTAATTCTGATATATAGCATATAAGCCAGATTTCAGCCATTAATTCTTTTTTCTGTGGATGTGCTAGTCAATTTAAAGTTGGATTTTTAGCGTATTGTACAGCGAAAATTGACGTAAAGCCTAAAAATAAAATCCGATCTGTTTAGCACTTTCACGTAATGACAGCTATGACAAGATCTCTTTCCAGATAGATTGGACTCCAGAATTCTTAAAACTGTGGATGTGCCTCCAATATGAATTTAACCTCTTAGCGAATTTTGGAGAAAGATATGTTGTAGAGAATACGAAATTCGTCCGATCCCTTTAGCATTTTCAGATAATAATAGTAATGAAGATATGTACAATTCAAGACATATTTGATCCCATAATTCTTTAAACCGTGGATGTGCCATTCAATTTTGTGCTGCAGTTTTGAGGGAAATTTATATGGGAACAAGTCCAAACATAGACCGATTTAAACCAAAATTAATAGACTTCGTCCTTGGGCCGATATAATTCGGTCTACCAAATTTTATCAAAAAATCTTAATATTTGCGACCTGTAGCGTGCGCACAAGAATACATGAAGAGACAAACGGACGGACGGAAAAATTAAAAAACAACATTACTTATAATGAATAATGGAAATATAGCGCGACTATGCATTTTCGAATAAAATTACCGTGATGATTGAAAAATTTGTGTCATATTTTTTCATTAAATCGAGGTAAAAGTGTATAAAAACCACTTAAAAATAGCCAAAAAAGATTTTTGGTAAATTTGACCTCAATTTGCTCAAAAACCAGATGTGCTAGAAAAATTTGGAAACCAAATCCGGACTCAGCACGGAATAGTTACTTAAAAATGTGTGGTCGCATGCCCGAAAAATCTAAAAATTTTAAAATATTTACTAGCGAAAATATGTGCGGTTTTTTGTTTATAACTTTTTCAGCACTCAAAAAAATTGATTCACGCGAACAGATTACTTATTTTTAATGCATTTTCAATAAGTTAATCTATAAAAAAAATGTGTGCCACTAATTTGAAATTTTTCATTTTTAAAATCTGAAATCGACCTGTTTCGTAGATTTTGCCATACATACGCTATGGACATGGAAATAGGACACTTTTATGTGTTAAGAAACATAATTATTTATTTTGAAAAATAAAACAATAATAAAATTTTTTATTTCATATACGGGAAGTGTTATTATTGATGATTGTAATTCATTCTTTATTTAAATAAAAATCCTTCAACTATTTAATATATATTGGTAAATAAGTATAAACTAATAAAAATACCTGGACTTCTAAATAGAACACATTTTATATTTTTACAAAAAACCGTACATTTTTTGGGTTTTAAAACAATTATTATTTTTTTAGCGTTAATATTACACTAATATTTTGTGCTGAATAAATTATTATCAATAACCGCTTCGCATCTTCTTTGCATACTCTCAGCTAATCTCTGGCATCTTTCTTTTGGTATAGAATACCAGGCTTCTTGAATACCAGCCCATAGTTCGGTGGAATTTTTGTAATTGCTTTGCGAAACTTTTGTTTTTACATCATTCCATAGATTTTCTATTGGATTAAGGTCCGGACTTTGGGCTGGCTAGTCCAAAACCTTAATTTGTTCTTGTAAAAACCAATTCTTCACTATGTTCGACGAATGCTTCGGATCATTGTCTTGCATAAAGATCCACTTAACTGGCATATTTTCATAGGCAAATGGCTCCTTAACATTCTTAAGAATGCTCAAATATTGAAACCTGTCCATTTTGTCCTCTACTTTTACGATAGGCCCAACACCACGCCAGGAAAAAGCCCCCCATATCATAATATTACCAGCACCGTGTTTCAAGGTCTTCTGAGTGTACTTAATGTTTAAAGCCTGGTTTTTTGGGCGGTGTACAAATGTTCTACCATATAGTCCGACACCATTTACCTTCGTTTCATCGCTCCAAAGCACATTTTTCCAAAAGGACAACTCATTTCCTTTGTGGGTTTTGGCAAAATCAATACGTTTCTTAATATTTTTTCTTGAAAGAAGAGGCTTCTTTCTACTTATTCGTCCAAATAAGTTTGCTTCATTCAGTCTTCTTCTTACTAAACTGTCTGACACTTTAACGTTGAATTTTTCCCTGATTTCATTATTTATTTGACGGGAGGACATAAAAGGGTTGAGTTTGCTTTTGCGTACTATAGTCCTGTCCATATAAGTTGTAGTTTTACGACGGATTGGCTTACGTTCTTTATTTTGCGCATGATATTTCTTTTCGGCAGCACATGAACGAATATCATTGTATACCATATTTCGCGAAAACTTTAGTATTTTAGCAATTTCAGTTGGAGATTTCATCTCGTTGTGGAATTGAGATATAAGTCTTCGTTTTTCTGGATTACAATGTTTTCCGCGTCCCATATTGGTACAATTAGAAAAGAATTTACTTATTTCAAACGCAAATTATGAAAATAAAATTATTACTAAGTGCATCGAGTAAAATTTTGACAATTATTGCAAGTGTCCTATTTTTATGTCCAAGTCAAATACGAATAGGGTTGTCATTTCCATTCCTCAAAAAAGGAGGACATTTGTCTTAAAAAAGAGGAACATTTTTTTTAATAAATTAATTTTACAAAAATCAACAACACGATAAAATATACAAATAAAAATTTATTTTATAAATAAAACATTTTTATTCCCACTAAAAAAAATTCACAAAAAACAAAAAAATCATTCTGAAATTTAAATTAATGGTACAAAAAACAACGATTAACCAATTCATTGCATACATTTTCAAGAATGTATATTTCTATAATTTCTTGATAGGAATTGTAAAGGGTTTCATGAATATTTTTCAATGCTTCCAATTTGAATTAGTAATGTACTGCCGCATTTCTTCAAATATTCATAAAACTCTTGAAAATTCATATCAAAATTTTATTTGACTCTAATAATATCAGAAATAGAACTAGAAATGGTTTCTGGATTAAACTTTTTTCTGGCCTTGATTAAAAACAAAAGAACTTACCAAAAAAGATAAAAAATCATTCTGAGTAAAAAATTAGTAAAATTAGTAGTACCTGAATAAAGAAAAAAAAAGCGCACTGGACGCCAAAAAGAAATAAATCGAATCCAGAAACTATTTCTGATATTATTAGAGTCAAATATAATTTTAATATGAATTAGCAAGAGTTTCATGAATATTTTTCAACGCTTCCAATTTGAATCAATATATTACTGTCGCATTGCTTCAAATACTCATAAAATTCTTGACAATTCATTTCAAAATTATATTTGACTCTAATAATTAATAGTAAGATATACGTTCTACGTTGGCATTATGTGCTGGTAAGAAAAAATATGTCTGTTTGATCACTTCTGAGAGTAAAAACAGTAACAGAAAGCTGAATAGGAAAGAAAACTATAAATTAGCCACACTATAAGCAAGGCCTTACCGTGGGTTAGATGGCTAAGCTGTCGAACTCTAGTATAGTTACATTTGTAATGTAGGATTGCATGTGTTTGATTCCTTGTTGTTAAAAAAAAAAATTATCATATAGAGACAATCTGACAATAAAATAATAATAATATTTAATTGAAAATCACTGATTAAGCCTGTCCATAATAAAAGCAAAAACTAGATCTAGTCTGATTTGCAAATTAAAAAAAAAAAAAAAAAAAATGTTTATTCTTCTTCTTAACCTCAAACTTACTAAATAAAAGCCAACAAGTTTTTTCATTTCATAGCAAAAATCATTTTTAATAAAAAGAAATCGCATCAAAACTTGTTATCAGTCACGTTAATTGAATTTAAGTCTTTCACATAGTTTTTCAGGATAAGGAATTTATTAAATAAATTTTCATCATTAAAAGCAATGTTAATTTTTTTTTAATCCCACAGTTGGCTCACAGCTGATAAGCTTCAAATTTGGCAATTAAAATAAGTGAAATAACAGTGACAAGACAGCGATGCCAACAATTAAAAAAAATAGTAATGGAGAAAAGTGCAAAAAGTAGGACAACCCCGGACGCCATAAAAAAGAGGACGGTGTCCGGGGAAAAGAGGACTAATGGCAACCCTAAATACGAATAAAGTCAAGTAATTTTGTTGTAAATATTTGCATGTTTTAAATATTGCGAAGTTTTATATATAATCTGAGACTACATGATTACAGTCATACTTGCGACTAGTTAATTGAATGGACCAATTAATGGATGATTTAATTGGCATTACAATTGACCAATGCCAATTAAATTTTTTGGCATTACAATTGATTAATACCAATGAAATTTTTTTGCAATTGGCATTGTTCAATGCCTAAATGCCCAATTATAATTGACGAAAAAAGCATTTGTTTTCATGTTTCGATAAAAGATCAAATTAAGAAAAAAAAAGTAAAAAATCGAGTGTTTTTTATCTTATATTCTAGAGTTGGGCTTAATCGTTCTTTTTGGTGACTCGTCATATCGTTCAATAAAATTCATTGAACTAGTTCGTACAAATCGTTAAATCGTTCTTTTTTGTTATCGTTCTTTTTTGTCATGAGCTATATCTGAACAGTGATTCGTGAACGGTGTCGTTCGTTCGGCAAATTTATTGGCGCACTACATGTTACATTAGACCGTACCTCAAAAAAAAAGTTCGCCGTACACCCTCTAATATGAAGTATTTTTGGAAGGCGATTTCAAAAAAAACATTTTTTTTTGCCTAACGTAGGGGTCGCCTTTTTCAATTTTTTGTTATAGCTTTGGCATTTAAAATCGGATTTTAAAGTGTGATATATCGGTTTTTTTGCCTCGAGGAGACAAGTGTTTTGCTATATAGTAAAAATCCAATTTAAAAAATTTTAAAAAGGCGACCCCTACGTTCGGCAACCAATATATGAAAAAAATTTCTACTGGGTTTAGCGAAAAACTTCCTTAGCAAAAGTTTAATGATTTTTTGCGAGCTTTAATTTTCTGACATTAGGGTGGTACATTAGGGTGGTAGCAACTGAGATCTGGTGGGTAACTACTAGAACGGGATACTTGAGCTCATACCTTGGAGCAAAACACTGGTCTCCTCTGGAGAAAAATATCGATGTATCATACTTTAAGATCCGACTGTAAATGCCAAAGATATAACGAAAAATGTAAAATGGCAACCCCTACGTTCGGCAAAAAAAAATAAAAAAAAATTTTTTGAAACCTCCTTGCAAAAATACTTCATATTGGAGGGTGTACGGCGCACTTTTTTTTTGCCTGTAAGGTGGTGCGCTCTAATGTTACATGTTTATATTATTTTATTGTATATATACTAGGGATGCCAAACGGGAAATCCCGAATCCCGAAATCCTGGGATTTTCGGGATTGGCAAAATCTCGAATCCCGGGATTATTTCTCAAAAATCCCGGGATTTTCTTATTTTTTAATATTAATATAAACGCAAATAAACAAAGTGAGCAATTTTAGATTACCTACGTTTTTTCTTGAATTTTCTCATATTGACAAGAAATTGATGCCAAGATATTGGTAAAATTATAAATTAAGTAGATTATTCGAGTAAACTGTGCAAAGACTTTGCAGAAAAATTTGAAATTTTGGTAAACAATATTAAGTTTTTGAGTAATACATGCGAAAAACCAAGTTCGTTTGTTATTTTACCGATTTGTTCTTCAAAACGAAAATCGATTTCTGAAACTGGGACTGTAAGTTTTGGCTGGGAATGTAAGTTTGAATTCTTCCATAAAAACATTTGATAACAATAACCAAATAACTTTGTTGCTGTAATTACACGATTTAGTGGGCAAGGTTATCGCAACGAATCTGTTTTAAAATCTGCTTACAAAATACTGGGCGCAAGTGTACTTAATGACAGGCCTTCATATATTATCCCAGCCAGAAAAATACAAACGGGAAAGCGATGTAAAGGTATTTTAACAGGTGGTACAAGTACTGACAAAAATTGCTTTCCCATTGCCAATATGATAACGTCAATAGACAAAAGGACCGGCAGTTCAAAAAGCGCCGGAAAAGTACTGGAGAAACAAAATTTTTAACTTTGGCAAAACGCTGCCAAAACCAATAAATAGGTGGTTTGGAATTATATTTTCCAAAATAAAATTTAAAAAAAGTCTTTTTTTTGCCCTGCTGTGATGTTTTGTAAAACAAATACTGGCAAAACGATTTTTGCAAACGCTGGCAAAGCGTCCCAAATGAGTGTTCTGCCAGTCATTTATTTTTACATCGCGGTTACCCAGTGGTATGCAAGTACTTGATTTTTTGTACCACTGTCAATTTCTGACTGAGATGTTTCAATATTCATAAAATGTACCACATTATTAATTAATAACTATTAAATAATTATAAAACGCTTTATTCTATAAAAAAATTACATTAGCCTTATCCACCGACACTTCCATATGACATTTAGCATAAAATTTTATATTATTTATGTTATTTTATATTTTTTATAAATTTTTTCACTTTTGGCATCTACTTTTCGCCATATTGTTTTATCTTCTTTATTTTTTTTTTTAACAATTTTCAACTTTGGAAATTTTAATGCTATTTTTAGGAATTATACACATTTTACAAACATCTGGCAACAAATAAATGTTTATTTGAGTATACCTTGCTATATGTCTCGCAGCCCCATACCTCCAAAATCTTCACAACAAAATCCCATATTAAAGGTTTTTAAAAAATTTAAATGGCTTTTCCAGCTCTGCGGGAAAACCTTACGATAACTTCTCTTGCAGGGTAGTTTTTCGGATTCCTGTGTTCACAAGGTTTCTTTGGATATACCTTGCTATATGTCTCGCAACCCCATACCACCAAAATCTTCCCCGCAGAAGCCATATTAATGGTTTTTAAAAATTTAAATGGCTTTTCCAGCTCTGCCCGAAAACCTTGCGATAACTTTTTTCACAGGGTAGTTTTTGGGATTCCTGTGTTTACAATGTTTCATTGAGTATACCCTGCTATATGTCTCGCAGCCCCATACCTCCAAAATCTTCCCCGCAAAATCCCATATTAATGGTTTGTAAAAAATTTAAATGGCTTTTCCAGCTCTGCCGGAAAACCTTACGATAACTTTTTTTTCAGGGTAGATTTTCGGATTCCTGTGTTCATAGGGCTTCTTTGGATATACCTTGCTATATGTCTCGCAGCCCCATACCTCCAAAATCTTCCCCGCAGAAGCCCATATTAATGGTTTTTAAAAAATTTAAATGGATTTTCCAGCTCTGCCGGAAAAACTTAAGATAACTTTTTTTGCAGTGTTGATTTTCGGATTCGTGTGTTCACAAGGCTTCTTTGGATATACCTCGTTATATGTCTCGCAGCCCCATACCTCCAAAATCTTCCCCGCAGAAGCCCATATTAATGGTTTTTAAAAAATTTAAAAGGGTTTTCCAGCTCTGCCGGAAAACCTTACGATAACTTTTTTTGCAGGGTAGATTTTCGGATTTCTGTGTTCACAGGGCTTCTTTGGATATACCTCGCTATATGTCTCCAGCCCCATACCTCCAAAATCTTCCCCGCAGAAGCCCATATTAATGGTTTTTCAAAAATCTAAATGGTTTTTCCAGCTCTGCCGGAAAACCTTACGATAACTTTTTTTGCAGGATATACCTCGCTATATGTGTCGCAGCCCTATACCTCCAAAATCGTCCCCGCAGAAGCCCATATTAATGGTTTTTAAAAAATTTAAATGGCTTTTCCAGCTCTGCCGGAAAACCTTACGATAACTTTTTTATCGGGGTAATTTTTCGGATTCCTGTGTTCACAAGGTTTCTTTGGATATACCATGCCGTATGTCACATTGCCCTTCCCTCCGGGGTCCTCTCTAACAAATCACATATTTGAGACTTTCAATAAAAATGCGTTTTCGTTTAGTGGATTATATTTTTTTTTTCTAATTCGTTTTCTGTTTTAATTTTATTTTGGTAACTTCCTTCGAGATTGTGTTCCAAGCACTTCAATGTGATGAGAATGCTTCCCAGCGTTGGCATTTCCAGAAGGCATAGAAGCACCGAGAGCATTGTAAAAACGGGTAAAAAAGGTAAAACGAAAGTAATTTTTTAAAAAATTTACGATAAGAATTTTAAAATTCATTTTAGCTTTATAAAAATGTATAAAACGAGGCTACAAAAATTCCAAAAAAAGGGGTAAAAAGCACCAAACTAATATTTCAAAATGGCAAAGTTTATATATAATGCAGTTTTGACTGAAAACTGTATAAAAACATGGTGAAAAAATTTCTGTTTTATGTATTCTCTATCGGAAATATAAGTTTTATAAAATGCACTGTCTGGAAATGAAAATAGCACTATATATCACAGGTTACGGTGAGGAAAAAGCATCAAAAAATACCGAAAAGCACCAAAATGGCATCACTGATGCTTCAAAAATAATTTTCAGTCTTCTTCTTATTAATTCCATCCGTTTAGCAATGACAACATAACTTTTAATGAATTTTTTTAATGGAAAATTTTGTTCCCATACCAAAAAAAACATGAGTTATTTATTTTCATTTTATCATTCCTAAAGCCCCGTTTAGATTATCATACAAGTGTGTTATACCCAGCAAAATATTGGTAATGATACCTCATTACTATCTGCATTACAAAAAATGATATATCATTACCTTTTGCATTATTTTATGATATAAAATAATGACTTCCTAATAACGACCTATTGTATTCATTGTTTATAAATATAAAATAATGACTTACTCGTACATGTCAGAAATGTGTTGTATAAAGGAAATGTATAATAATGTGAACACTGTTCGTTACACACATTTTAAAATGGGTGCACACATTTTAAAAAGCGGTCACACTTTTTTGACAAGATTTATTTTTTGAAATATTTCATAAAGTTCCCACTTGTCTCAACACAAGTGTTGTGTTATTCACAAATAACTGTAAACAAAGATTAAAAACAACTAATGGTGAAAAAAAGTAATAATAGAAGAAAAAATAAATGTTTTAATTTATTTTTTGTGTGTGTCAATAACAGTCTGAACACTGAAAAGATTTTCTTTTATACCTTTTTGACAGCCAGACAATTTTAGCATACTTTTTGTCATGCTTGTGTGAAGAAATGTATAAGCACTTGTGTGATAATGTGAACGGGGTAACTAATATTTTCTGTTTTTGATTTAATAACTTTTGTTATCTTTTGAGTTTAAGCAACGAGGATATAGGCTAAAGAGTTCCCATCCGGAAAAAGTGTACTCTTTGGTTCCCTTAAAATTTATATGGATTGGGTTCCTGTTAATTCCTTTGAAGAATAAGAGAAACAAAAGGAAAACCGAAAAAGTTAACAGGGCACTGTTTTTATTGTTTCTTATGATTATTGATTAACGCGGTAACAAAAACAACTTTAAGAGTGAAATAAATAATAAATAATCAATTTTAATTATTTTTTTTATTGTTTTTAATGATTTTTTTGCTTGTAAACACGTTTTTATTAAATTTATTGTTTTCGTGACGTCCTTCATTTTCTCTCGTTCGCTGTTAAATTTCTTCAAATTCTTTGTGTTTTTCTTCTCATTCGTGTGTGAAATTTTTACGAATTCTTAAAAAACTTTAATGGATACCCCCTGGTTTAAGCATTCATTTTTTGTTCTGCTGTTTTTAAGAATTTAAATTTTTATCAATAAATATGGGACTACCTGCTAGTTTTTTTTGTGTTTTTGAATACTACACGGAGGAAAAAGACGTTTTTGTATATGTTTGGAGGTAATCAATGTATATTTACAAACTAACATATATATATATTATTTCTAGTAAAAACACGGCGAATATGTTTAACAATTTCTCCTAATATATATATATATATATATATTACCAGCAAAAATATGTTTGGGACAGGCCGTTTTTTTTCAGCGTGTAAATCGGGCATTTCCTCTGTTTTGAATTCAACCACAGCGCGCACTTTATCATTTGCTTCATATAACTTTCTGACATCCTTTAGTATAATATAGGAAATTTCCATTTTATTTTCACACAGTTTTTGAATATTTTCTCTTCAGACCCCTTCTTTATCAATACTACGAAAGATCACATTTTGTTCTCTTACTAAGCGCATTAACTCTTTGGGGTCATTATCTCTTTCGGCTTTTAGTAGCTTGAATTCATCCTTTAGGTCTTAATTTTCGAATTTTATTTGACCTATTTGAGAACAGCATTCCTGCATTGTATCCTTAACTTCTTTAATATCCTGCTTTGTTGATAAGTTTTTCAATTTCTCATCTAATATTCACTCAATGGAACTACCTATTATGCTCAGAATGTCAGTAAGATTTAGATTTCCAAGAAGATTACTATTTGCTCCTTTAGTTGCCATATTTTCTGGGGATAATACAAAAGCCTTTATTTTGGGAGTTTGTGTACTGCTTGGGGTTGCCAAGTTATCGCCTTTGTTTATTATGTATTGATTTTGCATCTTTAAGGTATGCAACACTTTTTGTAGTATTTATAATGTCTAACAAAACAAAAACTTTTACTTACAGGTTTATTCGTCCAGCAAAAGCTTTGGTTTGAGTGTGTTAAATTCTACGGTAGTTTTCTAAAACTACGGTTATATCTGCTGTCAACATCTATATAATAACCTTCAACATTCATCACGCAGATGATTTTTCCAATAATTTTTTTCTAAATTTTTGCTTTTTATTTAGATATAGTATTTTTAAATTATTGTACTTATTTTTATGATTGTACTTTGATTATGTCTTTGGACTTTATATTTTTTAAGTTCTTTTCTGGTTTATGTTTGGCTTTTTAAAGATTTTAACTTTAAGTAACGGGGTTTACCATAAAAAAAAATTTATTTAAATCACAGAGCTTTGCAAAAACGTCTTTACACTATCTTTAACAAATCTAAATTCAAAATGTTGTAATTATATTTAATACAAGCCTTAAATTTTGAGGGTTTTTCTACTGGAAAAGGTCAGCACCTTCTTAGGGCTTTTCTGTAGAAATAGTCTTATTTAGAATCGAATAGGTTTCTAATTTTATTATACTAGTATTATACTCATTTTTAGTATAAAGTTGTTTTTTAGTAAAATAATTTGGTATTCTCATTTTACAAATTACAGAATTTTTTTACTAATTTGAGTTGCTAAATCTACAAATTTAATTTAACTAAATTTTGAAACCCGATTAGCTAAAATTATCAAAAAAAAAATTCCTAATCTTTTTTATTTTGGAAGTTAAAAAAAAAATTTTTTTTTCCAATATACACAACCCGATAGAAATTTTTCTTAAAATATGATTACCAGAAACACCAAGTTCTTTTTAAACGTTTTTTTCCATTTATAATAAAATTAGATTTGTTCTCTAAATTTTTTTGTTGTTTTTTAATGTTTATATTTCCACGTTTTTTTTTCTTTGCTATTTTCGAATATTTCTTTGCTATAAATACAATTAGTTTTGCAATTTTTTCAATATGTATGTTTATCACCCATATTCGTACACTCGGTGAAAAATAGAGTTGTCATATTGTTGAAACTGCTTCATAAATCGTTCATCGTCAATAAATATGACGAAGCGTTTCATAAAGCGGATGATGTTTTTTATACGAAAATTGATGCCAAAACATCTTTCAAATTAGTTCGTATTAACCGATAATTCGTCTTAACCAAGTTCAGCTTAAAAGAGTTTTACTGTAAATGGTACAATTGTTTTCTATTCTAAAGCTGCCTACACACGGAGGAACATTAGTCACAAAATGCCCTTCGTGTATGGCAATGTATCGTGTTGACATTCGTGTTATCAACATTTTTTGACATTTTGTGTTTCCAAACTCAATTTTCCATCGTGTGTATCATTTTCATTGAGAGCAGTCGTAATGTGAGGTGCTTTTGTAATTGAGCATTATGGGGACAATTACAAATAATGAAAACTGCATTAATTTTATAAATGAATATAAAAATTTTCGACCATTATGGGACATAAAATGTGACAAACAAACAGAAATGATGTTTCGTTTGAGATTTTGTTGTGTGGCATCGTCTGTACTAAAAAAAGTTAAAAAAAAAATGAAACACATGCTCTGTGACGAATGTTCCATCGTGTGTAGGCAGCAAAAAATTTTGATAACACGATACATTAATATACACGAAGGAACATTCGCCAAAAAAATGGGCATTTTGTGACGAATGTTCCTTCGTGTGTAGGCAGATTAAAAAGCATAAGTAGATCATTTTGATGACTGCTCTTTCTAGTTTAATTTGTTGTAAAGATCTAGTTCGCTCTTCTAGTTCAATCGCTTGACAATTTCTTTCAATCGTTCACAAAACAATTTTTCCGATCGCTCATTTGGCTATTTTGTTAGCTACCCAGCAAAACCTTCTATTACCAGGTAAATGTAATAAGAAATCAAAAATTGTAACTACTTACACTTTGGTCGCATAACACATTATTTTAATATGGGGGTGTCATTGGGGGTAAATGGTTGCCTAAATCGTACCGGTATAGGCTAAAATAATTGATTACGAAAGAAGTACTGAAATAAGTTGTTACTTGTAATATTAAATTCACTAGTTAGCTAAAATAAGTTCATACATAGAGTGAAGTAAGTCATTACAAATTAGCACATATTTCATTGGTTACATATAGGGAAAAAAATAAGATGTTACCAGTAATATAGATATACCTCTAACTCTCACTGGAGCATAGGGCGTACCAGTAATGACTTTGTTTAAAATTACACCGATCCGAGCAATGCAATTAGATTCTAAATTTTTATTAAGTCGTGCTTTCGCATAATAAATAGTTATATTATGGAATACCAATAACTTATTATTTTTACCCTTATTAATAAGTTATTATAAAACACGATATCGGTAACTTATTATTTCATACCTCCCACAAAAGTATTGATGTATCACAATATTAGTAACATATTACTTTAGGATTCTAAGTAAAACCAAGGGTAAAGGGGTACCCATTGCCAGGCAATGCGTGAAAAAGGTCAAACCCATTACCAAGGTTTTGCTGGGTACCTATTCATTTGGCTCGTCTTTTATCAAAGATATAAAATTCAGAAAAATTAAATTAAACAATTAAACTGTATCCTTATTGACCAAAGCACATCCTACGCCACAATTCCGCCCCAAATCTATGCAAGCAACCAGAAATAATTTCTCCAGTCGAAGTTCGACTGTTTGTTTGCAAAAATGCTGAAAAAAACATTGTTCTTCATTGTGGTGGTTTTGTCATATAAAAACAACATTTTCCTCTCTTTTTCCAGTCGCCCACGAACGTTTCAAACGCTAATGAATTATGCGTTTGTTGGGAAAGGTACAGCAGGGCACACAAGATTATTGCTCCATTTCGAGTTCCGGCGAAGTCTTTGTACGAAAACAGCTTTTGTACAAAGGCGACCCCAAATGTTTAAATTTTGTTTGTTTACAAAAAATAAAAGAAAATCAGGTAAGTACGGATAGTCGTTTTTTTTACAAGTCGTTATAGATATAGGTATAAAATTCGAAAAAAAACAAACCTCAAATCAGAGCTTTGAAGAATTAATTCCTTAATTCATTTTTTCAATTCTGAATTAAAAATTCGATGAATTAATTCACTAAGCACCATATTTTGAATGGAATTAATTCATATTTGCTTTCGTTCGATTTATTTTGTTACGAATTAAATCAATTGCAATAGTTCTTTTTATTAAATCAAATGACTATTATTAAATAAATTCACTAGTGAACACGTTCAATTTTATTCACTACTGAATTCGTTAAATTTCATTTTCGTTCAGTGAATTAAAAAAAATAAAATTACGTTCAGTGAATTAAAAAAAAAATAAGTTCACTGAATTGAACAAAAAATAAAATAAGTTCACTGAATTGAAAAACAATAAAATAAGTTCACTGAATACAAATAAAATTTTTAAATAAGCAATTTTACAGCGTGTGCTAGTAAAAATAAACAAATTAGAAACCGGATGGTGTTAATCAACCTACATGATTCAAAAATAAAGCCTTTTACTATTAAAAATAAAAACTTTACGGATGCTATTTATCAATCTACATATATATCATACATGAGACTAATTAATTGGACAAATTAATTGGTGATTTCATGACCTTAAATTGAAACTAATGCTAATGAAATTTTTGGCATTATTATTACTTGGACTAATGCTAATGCTTTGAAATACATCGATTTCATTACTAATGCCAATTGTATAGTAAATTCATTACGATTACTAATGCCTCAAATATAAGAAAGAATTGGCATTTGGAAACGTCATTTTATAGATTTCAAATTCATTTCTGAGCTTGCAAATGCGGAATGTGAAAAGGGTTTTGTGGTATAAAAAATTAATTAAAATACTTAATCAGCGATTTACATTGTGCAAAGGAATATACAGTAGTCGCTCGGTTATATGAACTAATTCAAACAGAGCCTGTTCACTAAATGGAGAAGTTCACATAACCGAGAGAATATAAAATAAGTAATTCAAATGATTTTTATTACATTAAGTTTTTATTTTTAATAAGTTTTTTAATAATTAATGTACATGAAAGTAGTCGGTTATATTTTTTTGTACTTTTTTTGCTTCAAAGGATTTCTGTAGTGCCTTGTCCCTGCGTTTTCACAATGCCAAAATATCATTGCAGGTTGCAGGTACATCCTTCACTTATTTCGGGGAAAAACATACTTCTAATAAGACAAACATTTAAAAAGAATCAACGGTTGAAAGCTGTTCAAATAATAGAGATAGGCTGTGTTCACTCTTTAGAACCTCCTGTGTTTTAATTTTGTTGTTCACTATTCTGGAAGTTTATATAACTGGATATTCATATAACCGAGCGGCTACTGTATTGATGCAAGAATTTTACTTTTTGCAAAATTATTTTCGCAAACTTTTTTTTTTCAAACTAACCACCAGTCTTTGGTATGAGTTATGGGTATTATAGTAACCAGATTCTAATTTTACAAAAACCACACTTAAAAAATTGCAAAATAATGGCGGAACGCGAAAAAAGCTTTATGGTACAAAAACTTTATCAGCAATTTTCATTCTGCAAATAAATATTTATACTGATGTAAGACTTTTTCTTTTTGCAATTTTTTTTCCGCGACATTTTTTCGCGATTTTTTTTTCAACTAGCCACCGAACTTTGTTTTATTCAGAGATGGGCTAAAATCATTACCATTACATTTTCATTACCATTACTTGATGTAATGGTAATGGAGCTTTTTTTATCATTACCATTTTTTGAAGAAATGGTAATGTTTTTTTTCATTACCATTGCGTTAAAAATTGGTAATGAATATTTTTTTTAATTTTCATTTGTTTTGAAAATTAAAATTAACCTTTTTTTAATTTTCATTACTTTTACCTAATGTTTACATAGTAATGAAACACCCATTTGTTTTTCATTACATGCCGTTTTTGTCGAAGTTTTTTATTTTAAAAATATTAGGTTTACAAATTACTAAAAGCATTTTTAGTTCATAATCCGAGGCCTATGGTATCCATATTTGATACGAAGTTTTGGTGGCTAGTTGCAAAAAAAAAAATCGCGAAAAGAAATTGCATAAAGGAAAATTCTTGCATCAATATATTTCTTTGCAGAACATAAATAGCTTGTTAAGTTTTTTAATTCAATTCTAGCACCAGTCTTTTTTCGCGATCCGCCATTATTTTGCAATTTTGTAAGTGCGGTTTTTTTTTTAATTTATAATCTAAGGACTATAATACTCATTTCGTACAACAAAGTTTGGTGGCTAGTTGAAAAAAAAAATTGCAAAAAAAAAATCGCAAACAAAAAAAAATTCAAAAAGGAAAATTTTTGCCTTAATATATTTGCTTGCAGAATGTAAATCGTGATTTAGTGTTTTAATTCAATTCTTTTACCATAAAGTCTTTTTTCGCGTCCCGCCATTATTTTGGAGTTTTTTAAGTGTGGTTTCTTAAAATTTATATTCTAGTGACTATAATACCCGTTTCATACAACAAAGTTTGGGGGCTAGTTAAAACAAACCGCGAAAAAAAAATTTACAAAAAGGAAAATTCTTACATCAATAGATTTGTTTGCAGAATGTATGTCGCTGATTAAGTGTTTTAATAAAATTTTTTTACCATAAAGTCTTTTTTCGGGTCCCGCCATTATTTTGTAGTTTTTTAAGTGCGGTTTATTAAAATTTGTAACCTAGGGACTATAATGCCCGTTTCATACAACAAAGTTTGGGAGCTAGTTAAAAAAAAAACCGCGAAAAAAATCGCGAAAAAATGCCAAAAAGGAAAATTCTTACATCAATAGATTTGTTTGCAGAATGTAAGTCGCTGATTGAGTGTTTTAATTAAATTTTTTTACCATAAAGTCTTTTTTCGCGTCCCACCTTGTTTTTGAATTTTTTAAGTGCGATTTCTTAAAATTCCCAGCAAAATCTTTCATTACCAAATAAGTGGTTATATAATAGAAATTCATAGCTCCGCACAACTTATTTTTTGGCGTCTAAACTCATTATTTTTGTTTGGCGTGGTAGTTTTTATAAGTAGTCACGCTTACCCGCTCGCTTACGAAAAAATGAGAAATAAGTAGTTACGAGACTTTGAATAATAAGTGGTTACACACATGCTTACAAAAATTTTAATTATAAGTGGTTATCCGATTGCTTACTTGATTCTTAAAAATAAGTAGTTAGGCAAATACTATTAGCCTAAGGAAATACATTCAGAAAAATTTAAGTTTTCTCTAGTGTGTAATTTTAGGACTCGTCATAAAAATTTAAACATAAAACATATTTACATATAATAAAAAAATTTAACTGTCTAAAAAGTACTTATTTAAACTAATACGAGTAAGTCATTATTTTATATTTAGAAACAATGAATACAATAGGCCGTTATTAGGAAGTCATTACTTTATATTACAAAATAATGCAAAAGGTAATGATATATCATTTTTGGTAATGCAGATAGTAATGAGGTGTCATTACCAATATTTTGCTGGGTTTGTAATCTAGGGACTATAATGCCTATTTCATATACCAAAATTTTGGTGGTTAGTTGCAAAAAAAAAATCGCGAAAAAAATTTGCCAAAACGAAACTTTTTGCATCAGAATATTTGTTTGAAGAATGTTAATCGCTGATTAAGTTTTTGAATTGAATTTTTCTGCCGCGTTCCGCGATTTTTTTAAATTTATAATCTAGAGACATACATCAAAGTTTGGTGGCTAGTTGCCAAAAAAAAATTGCGAAAAAAATTTCCATAAAGGAAAATTTTTTAGTGTAGAACAAAGAACAAAACGTTCTTTACATCATTATGTTAAGTAATGGTAATGAAATTTCATTTGTCTACCTAGTGTAGAAAAAATGAAAATGATTTTTTGTTTTTACTACCATTGCGTATTGTAATGAAAATTATAAAAACGTTTCATTACATGTAAAGAAAACAAATGAAATTAACATTTTTTCATTGCAATTACATTTTGAAATGGTAATGAATTTTTTTTTAATTTTCATTTTATAGATTTAATGGTAATGAAAACCCGCAATGGTCATTACAAAGTAATTAATTACTCCCATCTCTGGTTTTATTGAAATGGGTGTTATACTGAGTCGTAGAATTTATCCAAATTTAGGTCTCGGGACCCTATTTTGTATTTGTATTTGTATTTATTTATTTTGGCTTTCTAATACAACAAGACATAATATCTTATAAATGACAGCATTAGAATCAGACAAGTTATACAGTAATAATAAATTAGATTGTGATTAAAAGAATAAAAAATAAAAATAAAAAAAAATTTAAAAAAATATAAAATAAAAATAAATATAAAAATGTATGTATAAAACAAAATAATAAAAATAAAAAACAGTTATTAAATAAAAAAATTGATTTACATAATAATAATACAAGAAATGAAAATGAAAATCAAATGAAATGAAATAAAAAAAAAAGGTTTATGAAAAATATTCGACAAGTAATTTTCGAAATCTTATTGCGTTGACTGTGGTCTGCAAATTATTTGGAAGTTGGTTCCAGAGATGTATGGTGAATATAAAAAACTGACATTCGGAAGCATGGTCACGATGACGAAATTGAGTTATGCCCTTGCCTCTTGGAGATATAAAGAATTGTAAACGATCGTAAAGATATTTTGGCTCCTTTGTAATAATGATTTTATGAATGAAAATAACGTTTCTGAACTTAAGATAGTCGAAAAAAGACATATTGAATAAACGGGTGGAATACTGGGATATATGATCAAATCTTTTTAAACTATAAATGTAACGGATTATGTTATTGTAGGTTATGGTAAGTTTTCTCATATCATTGGAGTTGCAACCAGTGAAAATTTCCGATGAATATAAGAGTGTTGGTAGAACATATGTTTTTGCAAGCAATATTCTAACTTTCAAGGGGGTAAAGTGTTGAGTGGCCCATAGATTTCGCAGCATACTATATGTTCTACCACTGGCCTGGTTAATATGATCTGACCATGTTAACGTGTTATTAAATGTAACTCCTAAATTTTTAGCCGTGTCTACAATATTAATTTTTGAACCACCAAGAAAAATATTTATTTCACCATCAATTTGTAAGTTTTTTTTCTTTATTATTAAGCATTTTGATTTATTTGGATTGAGACGCAATCCATTTGCTGAAGCCCATGTAAATATTTTTCCCAGATCATGATTTAATTCTTGGGTTTTTGAAGTTATCAACTCCTTGGAGCAACTAAGATAAAGCTGAACGTCATCAGCATACATTTGTATATTTGAATAATTAAGTTGTTGTGGAAGATCATTAGAATATAAAGAGTACAACAGCGGTCCGAGGATGGAACCCTGCGGAACACCTCTTGATACTTCTAAGGGACGTGAAATAGATTTGCCACAAATAACAGATTGAGATCTATTTGAAAGGTACGAGGACATCAACTTAACAGCTAACGAAGAAAAATTGAAACATTTTGATAGTTTCAGGCACAAGATCGAATGGTGCACTGTATCAAAAGCCTTAGAGTGGTCCAATAATACCAAAAACGATAATCTATTCTCATCCAAGTTACTTCGAATATCCTCTATTACGTCAGTTAGTGCTGTAATACAACTACGTTGCGGTCTAAATCCTGACTGACGATCAGTTAGTAGATTGTTTTCATTAACATACTTATATATTTGCCTGTGCAATAAATGTTCAAAAACTTTAGAAAAATAAGGAAGAATTGCGATCGGACGATATTCATTTCCTGCCTTTGGCACCGGAACAATTTTGGCATGTTTCCACTGCATTGGAAAAATATTGGTCGTAATTATTGAGTTAAAAAGATATGTAACAAATCGAATTATCCATGGTAAGATCATTTTGACAAATTTGGGGTTTATGTCATCGAATAGTCCCTAGATTATAAATTTAAAAAAACCGAAATTAAAAAATTGCAAAATAATCGCGGAACGCGTAAAAAGACTTTATAGTACACAAGTTGAATTAAAAAAACTAAATCAGCGATTTTTATCCTGCAAACAAACATACTGATGTAAGAATTTTCCTTTTTGGGAATTTTTTTTCCGCGACTTTTTTCGCGATTTCTTTTTTCAATTAATCACAGAACTTTGTTCTATGAATTGGGTATTATAGTCCCTAGATTATATATTTAACAAAACTGCACTTAAAAAATTGTAAAATAATCGTGAAACGCGAAAAAATATTTTATGCTACAAAAATTTAATTAAAAAACTTAATCAGCGATTTTCATTCTGCGTACAAATATACTGATGTAAGAATTTTCCTTTTTGCAAAATTTCTTTTGCGCGGCATTTTTTCGCGGTATTTTTTGCAACTAGCCACCGAACTTTATTCTATGAATTGGGCTTATAGACCCTAATTATGATTCTAAATAACCACAAGTAATAAATTGCTAAATAATCGCGGAATCTTAATCAGCGATTAACAATCTGCAAACAAAAATGCAACTTTTGTACCATAAAGTCTTTTCGCGTTCCGCGATTATTTTGCAATTTTTTAAGTGTGGTTTTTTAAAATTTATAATTTAGGGACTATAATACCCAATTCATAGAACAAAGTTCGGTGATTAATTAAAAAAAGAAATCGCGAAAAAAGTCGCGGAAAAAAATCCAAAAAGGAAAATTCTTACATCAGTATGTTTGTTTGCAGAATGAAAATCGTTGATTAAATTTTTTAATTCAATTGTTGTACCATAAAGTCTTTTTTTCAAAGTTCGGTGGCTAATTGGAAAAAAAATCGCGAAAAAAGTACCGGAAAAAAATTTACAAAAAGGAAAATTCTTACATCAGTATGCAGAGCTTTGAAGAATTAATTCCTTAATTCAATTTTTCAATTCTGAATTAAAAATTCGATGAATTAATTCACTAAGTACCATATATTGAATGGAATTAATTCATATTTGCTTTCGTTCGATTTATTTTGTTCCGAATTAATTCAATTGCAATAGTTCTTTTTATTAAATCAAATCAATTAATTCACTGGTGAACACGTTCAATTTTATAAATCGAACGGAAAAAAACTGAATTCGTTCAATTTCATTTTCGTTCAGTGAATAAAAAAAAAATAAAATTACGTTCAGTGAATTAAGAAAAAATAGAATTACGTTCAGTGAATTAAAAAAAAAAATAATAAGTTCACTGAATTGAAAAAAAATAAAATAAGTTCACTGAATTGAAAAAAAAATAAAATAAGTTCACTCAATTCAAAGCCTGTTTTCTGCCGTTCAGTAGAAGAAAACAATAATGTACAAATAAAATTTTTAAATAAGCAATTTTACAGCGTGTGCTAGTAAAAATAAGCAAATTAGAAACTGGATGCTGTTTATCAACCTACATGATTCAAAAATAAAGCCTTTTACTATTAAAAATAAAAACTTTACAGATATAGATACATTTGTAAAAAAATATGAATATATAACTGGTTTGAAAAATTAATAGTTATATTTTTTTCCAAATTTATCTATACCTGTAAAGTTTTTATTTTTAATAGTAAAAGGCTTTATTTTTGAATCATGTAGGTTGATAAACAGCATCCGGTTTCTAATTTGTTTATTTTTACTAGCACACGCTGCAAAATTGCTTATTTAAAAATTGTATTTGTACGTTATTGTTTTCTTCTACTGAACGGCAGAAAACAAGCTTTGAATTCAGTGAACTTATTTTATTTTTTTTTCAATTCAGTGAACTTATTTTATTTTTTTTTCAATTCAGTGAACTTATTACTGTTTTTTTTAATTCACTGAACGTAATTTTATTTTTTTTAATAAGTAGTGAATTAATTCAGTAAGGAATTATTGTGAACTTATTTTATTTTTTTTCAATTCAGTGAACTTATTATTTTTTTTTTAATTCACTGAACGTAATTTTATTTTTTTTTAATTCACTGAACGTAATTTTATTTTTTTTAATTCACTGAACGAAAATGAAATTGAACGAATTCAGTAGTGAATTAATTAACTCAGTAAGTGAATTAATTCAGTAAGGAATTAATTCACTTTTTTCCGTTCGATTTATAAAATTGAACGCGTTCACCGGTGAATTAATTCATTTGATTTAATAAAAAGAACTATTGCAATTGAATTAATTCTTTCAATTTGTTGTTTGATGAACGCGTTCAGTTGAACGAATTCAGTGAATTACTTAAGAAAAGGAATTCATTCAATTCTAGAGAAAATTGAATTCGATTGGTAGTGAATTCATTCAAAAAGGAATTAATTCTTCAAAGCTCTGCCTCAAATAGTCGATCTCAGCCGATATCGAACCGTCGCCGGTAATTTTTGCTAACTAGTCGGCATCAAAAATTACTCGCCGAATCGGATCTCTGCTAACTAAAGCAAAGAAAAACAAAACAACGTGACGCATGAGGGTAAGTATTCTATTTAATTGTATTTAGAATTTAATTTAATGCCCTTTTCTAATTTTTTTCAGGAATTTTCATCATCCGGAGCTGCATTAGGATTATTTGAACCGTTCTACACGGTTCTCGGTTTGTATTCAGGTAATTGTTTCTTCATAATATTTAACATTTCTGCTTTTTTCCTATTTTCTTTTCACTATATCCAAAAAAATTCAGTTATTTCCCACGAGTCTGTTAGATTTTTCAATAAAATTCTTTTTTTTTGCTTTAGTTTAGTTTATTTATTTATTGTTTCAATAGCTATCACAACAAGAATAAATCTTATAAATTACAGTGATAGCAAATCAAATTTTCATATTAATATTAGTCATTCAGTAGCATTTATAATTAAATTAAAAGTAAACATAGTTAAATATAAATTCAAAATAAACATAAAACATAATAAAATAAATATATTTAATTAATTTTAAACAAATTTAAAAGTTCCTTTTTAAAACATAATGTGTTGCTAAGCAATTGAACATATGAGGGTAAATCATTCCAAAGACCGATTGTATAATTGAAAAATTGTCTTGTAGACAAAAGATATTTATATTTTTGGAAAATCAGGTTTCTTCCACGAGGAGATTTGGCAAAAGTAAGTTTTCTGTAGAGAAATTCAGGTTCCTTTATATAAATTATCTTATGCATCATCATGAGACTTTTATATTTTAACAAATCTTTGAAACACATATTATTTAACTGATATGAAAATGATGAAATACTATCCCTTCTACCACGATTAAATACATATCTGGCAATGTTGTTGTACGTGACCTCAAGTCGATAATAGTCAATACAGTCACAATTGGCAAATATTTCACACCCTTATAGTAGAACAGGTATTAAATATGTTTTAGCCAGAAGCATCCGTATTTCAAAGGGCGTCGAGGCTTTAACAGCCCACAGGTTTCTCAACATTCCATGAACTTTCCCAGCCGAAATGTTAATATGATTTTTCCAAGAAAGTTCAGTATTAAACGTTATTCCCAGATTTTTTGATGATGGAACAAGTTCGATTTTATTGTCATTTATCATCAACAGATCATCATTTGCAAGTCTTTTCCTATTATTTTTGATAAGAATATACATTTTGATTTTGTTGGGTTTATACACAAACCATTTGCAGTCGCCCAATTATGAATTTTATTCAAATCATAGTTAATGCACTCAATGCAATGACGCAAATCTTCCATTTTGGCGCTTAAGTACAGCTGTACATCACCCGCATACATTTGAATGTCACAGTGATTCAGAGCATTAGGAAGATCATTAATGTATATACAGAAAAGGAGTGGACCAAGAATAGAGCCCTGTGGGACCCCTCTAACAACATCAACAGTTAAGCCATTCAAGGAGACAACTTGTTTGCGGTTTAAAAGATATGATGAAATAAATTTAATTGCAGAATTAGAAATTTTTCCTTCCTACAAAATAACACATTTGAAAATCAATTAATTTATATGGAGATTGGCAGACGCTTTCACAAATTTAAGAAAACATTAAATAACTACACAGAGAAAAGAGATTCTTTGGGGCAACCGAATTTTTTGCCAACCGATTGGTTTGGTTGGATCTACCGATATATTTGTTTGTGGCAACAGGAATTCGGTGAATACAATAGAATTTCGGTTGAAAAAATATATTTGAATTATGTCAGGAAGACATTTGATTATGACAGCCAAATACGACACCAGATAATTCAGTTGGCAAGAAATTCGGTTGTTACAATGAATCCGTTTTCTCTGTGTATAATAAATTACAGCAGAGCTTCGAACTTTTTTTTAATGAATTATCTGAAAAATCAAATTCACTTTGTTTGAATTGGAACTGTGGGAGTTAGTTTTACTTTATTCAATTAACTAAAAAATCTGAAAATATCATTTATCCTATTCATGCATTGAATTCATTTTTAATTGCGTAATTTATCCGATTACCCAAAAACTACCCATGAAAGCAATTAACCGTGCTCTATCCACGAATACAAAAATTACCCGCGATTTGGGTAGTTACCCGTATTGTAGAAATTTTTTTCATTTAAAATTCTTAAAATATCTGTATTAATAATACATGTTTTTTTTAGTTTAAAAATGAATAACATAAATGCTTTTTCTTTTTTTGTAATAAAATATAAACATTTACATAAAAATAAAAAATAAATTAAAATATAAACAATAGAGCGACTCACCTTATACGGACAGAAAAAAGTAAAAAAAGTGCCCCCCTCAAAATAAACCTTGGTTTGTTTTATGATAATTCCCAAAATATTTCGGGTATAGGAATGAGATCTCAAGAGATGGACCATTTTTAAAAAGGTCTTTTTTTAGTTTTTGTAAGAAATTTGCATCTTAGCTGAAGAAAACATACTCAATATGGGTATCATATGAAAGGTTTTTTAGAGGTGCGTCCAGCGGTATATATAACATGTTCAAACATATCCTGACATGTCCTATTTTCAAGGATATTCTATAAAAAAAACAAATTTTTTACTCTTTTGTACATAGATATTTGTGATTGCAATGTCAAACTTACATATCATAATCTATAGACGATTTAAGTGAACACGTGTTTCAGATTTTTATGAAATTCGCGATTTTTCGCGTTTTATCAGAAATTCAATGTGGTGGACACAATATGTTCTATATAGGGCAATAGGGATACCTAAACTTTTCTTTTGACAAGTTAATCATCCCTGAGTGGGTATAGTTTGGAATTTTGCAAATTTCGTACATTTTGCACGATGCTTAAAAAGCACTAAACGAATTTTTGTGCTTCGTATTTTCGTTCGTGATGTCGAAAAATATACACATAACACCCACACTTAAAAAAAACACACAAAGTAATATGTCTCGAAATAGATTTTCAAAAATATTGTAATCATTAATTTGCGTTTATAAATCATACAATATGTAATCAGTGATTGGTAAGTCATTGTTTTTGTTTTAAAATAATGCTAAAGGTAACGCGTAATCATTATAAGGTAATGCGTATATTTATCGCACCCATTACCGAAGTTTTTCTGGGTCGTCAGTAGACTTTAAACTCAATACCTGCCTAAGAAACATTTTTACGGACTCTCCGGCATGTACGGAATCATCAATCCGGCTTTTACGGAACATTATCGGTCCGTAAAACAGGTATCCGTCAAAGCTTGTACGTATACGGAACAATAACGGACCGTACTTTCGGATTTTCGAATATAATACGTTTTGAATCCGTTTTGGTGTATCCGTTTCTGCACCGTTAAATACGGACTTCACCAATTTTCATCAGTTTGAACTCCAAAGCTAACGGTGTCGTCTTTCTTCAGTTTATTCGTGAATTTTTGTCGTCAAAATAAAATTATTTAAATAATTTAATACGGGTCGCGCGGTAAAGTCGGTTACAAAAGTTTCTGGATGTCGCAAAAACAAACATCCTGTCGTGGCCGTTGCCGCAGTAGCCAAATTACTTCAATTCACACAGAATCATTAAATAGTAAGTTTTATGAAATTTTATGTCTTTTTTCACGATAGTTTGTGTAACCGAATGCAATTAAGAAAATATAATTATTTTATGGTACTCGTATCCTAAAGCTGGGTTTAAATTAACTGATTTATTTATCTGATTTTACGTCTGATGTGATTGTCAAAGAAAATCTTGTATATGTGTTTACACTATCAAATGCAACCAGATGAAAAAAATTTTAACATCGAATTCTTATAATGTTATGAAATATTAAAAAAAAAAATCTGACTCAAAATTTCAATTTGTACTTATCAGTCATAATGTGTTTATACTATAGGATTTTGCCTATCTGCATCTCTTTTTGGCCAGGTTCTATGACTTATGATATAATGTAAACCCCGCTTAAACCGTTTTAGTAAAAAAGTTTGCGAATTGTCATCGTATGAAAACCCTCAATCGTGAATACATTTAATTAAACCTCAATTAATAAATTGTTTCTTTTGCTTGTAGATATATATTGGGTCTAGTTATGGGTCAATTTTGCGAATTTTGATTGTGCCGTTTTGAATATTGCCGATTAATAAAGTTAATTGCACCGGCTGTAAACATAGTTTTTAATAAAATGAATAAATAATTTAATAAATCTATTAAAAATCATACAATATTAAAGTTAGTAATGTGTCAATTTAGGTAGATATAAAAGTCCGAAAACGGCATTCTAAGAACGGAGTCACTCCGTTATTTACACGACTTAACGGTCCGGAAACGGTCCGGCATTGACGGACTTTCAGCGGACTAGTCCGTTTTTTACATGACATAACGGTCCGTAAACGGTCCGTCATTGACGGACTTTAAACGGACTTGTCAGTTTTTAACACGACATAACGGTCCGTCATTGACGGATTTTCAACGGATTTTCCGTTTTCTGGTCCGTATACGGATCCAGAAAACGGTACGTATACGGAGTTGGATTCCGTTTCTGACGGACCGAAAACGGTGCGTAAACGGAACGAATTGTTTGTTGGGTGGTTTGTTCTTCTAATCTTTGTCTTTTGCGAATGAGGCATTTAATGAGCCTAGAATAGTCTCCAACTTCAAAATTTTCCTTTGATTTGTGATAAATAAATTGAAAGTTCAAATATTTGCGCTTAACTAGTCATCGTAGCGAGTTACAAAAAACATTTTAGCTTGAATTTCTGGAAAATATATTTAACAAAATTTACATTGCTTATTTTTCCACAAATATAATCTGCAGCACAGCTAAGGCATTAATTTTTGGGTGTTGTTAGCCACATAAGAAAAATTTTTAGTATGAGTTCTTGTCGCTTACTATAGATTTCTTATAAATTCGGCAAATATCGGCAGATAATTTGTGCACTAAAGTATTGTGGATTCTTTAGACGTTTGTTTAAAACTAATTTGGTGCTAGACCGTAATGGACCCAAAAAGTTATCTCCTATGAAAAATTTTTTTTTTTAATTTCACAAAGAAGAGTTATTTTTTCAATTAAACAGCACTTAATATATTTTCAGGCTCTACCCTGATGTTAGCAGTAAGGAAGCCGAACTTCAAAATAAAAAAAAACGAAGTGTGAAGGTACGTATACTTGATCTTTTAATTGGAAAATAATGTTTCTTTGTTAGATTTTGTACGGTAGCTTATTTGTTGCGAATTCAATATAAGTAGACCATCATCAATTACTAACCCACAAAGGCACGGATACTCAGGATGGGTCCGTAGCGGGACACGAATATACGTATTCTATCCTGCTGGCCTTATCGAATTTTTTGAATTTTTATTCTCTGTAGTTTACTTGTGTGATCTCAAATCTAACAAAAAAACATTCATTTACCAACTAAAAGATCAACTATAGCTACCCTCACATCTCAACACACTAGATACAGTGAAAAATATAATTGAATATGCCTAATTGTTTGCTATCAACATGGATTTATGTTGCAGGTTATATATAATTAGAATATGCATTTAAGATTTAAAACTAACGGTTCGTTGTCGTTCAACAAATCTGTGATTCATAAGCTTATGACCAGAATTTAATAGAACCAGCTGCGATAATTTAAGAATTAAAGTTCAAAGCAAAAATAGTAATAACAGAGGATAAAAATAGCATTGTTAAAATTTCGTTGATATTTGTCTAACTGAGTTGTGTTTACGGTAGCTTTTTTATTTCGAATTCATTATAAGTAGATCATCATCATTTATTATCCCACAAAGGCATGGACACTGAGGGTGGATCTGTAGCGGGACCCCAATATACGTATTTTATCCTGCTGGCCTTATCGAAGTATGTCAACTTTTAGTCTCTGTAGTTTACTTGTATGATCTCAAATCTAACAAAAAAACATTAATTTAAAAAAATGTTAGGAAAGACGACCCCAATAAAAATGTTAACGCTTTTTAATCCGGGTAATTTTAAATATTTGTTTTTGTTTCTTTTAGCTTAGACAAAAATATTCTAAAAGGTGGTGCAACCAAGACGCACGATATTATTTGTAAATAAAACAAAAAGTTTTGAGAGAATTATCTTAATATTTTTTATTATGATAGAAGGATCTATGACAATTATGTATGAAACAAAATATCGGCCAAATGCTCCCCACGGCTTCGGTGGCATACCTCTAGCCGATGGTCCATATTTTCAATGACTCTGAGCCATAATTGAGGTTCAATGTCGTTAATATGCCGAATTATCTCATCCTTTAGCTCTTGAATTGTTCTTGGCTTATTGACGTACAATTTTTCTTTTAAATATCCTCAAAGAAAGAAGTCCAACGGTGTCAAATCACATGATCGTGGCGGCAAATTAACATCACCACGACGTGAGATAACACGGCCATTGAATTTCTCGCGCAAAAGAGCCCTCGTTTCGTTAGCCGTGTGGCAAGTGGCACCATCCTGTTGGAAGCACATATTGTCCAGGTCCATATCCTCAATTTCTGGCCACAAGAAGTCCGTTATCATCTCGCGATAGCGAACACTGATGACGAGTCGAGGTTGACGGCTCTTCTGCCACACTATCGCGAACAACAGCATTGTTTTTCGCAGAACTAACTGGGCGAGCATGCCCAGTTCTAATTTCCTACAGACCCGATTTGCTGAAATTTACGCACAATTCTCCCGATTGTGGACACATTTGGTCGATTATGCTGACTAAAGAAATCACGAAATGCATTTTGATTTGAACGCCCATTTTGGTAAAAGGCTTCAACATTCTTAACACGCTGCTCAATTGTGTACCTCTCCATGGTTGAATTTGTCAAACACTGAAACAAAGAAATGTCAAATTAAGTTGGGCAAAAAACTTGACGTTAAGGTGTGACTCACAATTAACAACGTTCATTATGGTTGGACCACCCTTTAGTTTAAAGTGCAGTTATATTGCTACTGCGTTTTCTTATTCAATAAGAAGTTCTCTTTCATATTTGATTAAGATATGTACTAAAATTTTAATTTAAAAAACCGCCTTTGTTCAGCTAAATTTCACTGTGCATTGATTGTACATTGGTTCCTTATCGACTAATTTCGAATTGAAAGAAAATATATTGATATTTTATGATATACTAGTAGAAAGAAATCTCTAAAAAATTCGTTAAAACTACTAAAAATTAGTTAAAAATGATGCTACAGAAATAATATGCTTAATTAGCAAATTATTTTTGCTATATATTAGTAAGAGAGAAACAGCCAAAATAAAACTGTTAAATATACAGATTTAAGTTATATTTGAGTTAAATTTTTGTTAATATAAAATAACAAATTAACTTGCTAAAATCAGCAAAAAATTTTGCTAAATATTTAGTAGCCTAAAAATCTCGAAGAAATTTTAAATTTTCTAAGTTTTTATTTAGATTTTTTTTAAATGCAAATAAAAATCTAGCCTTTTGAAAACAGCAGTTCACAATTTTTTCAGCAAATATTTCTGTTAATTTAGCAGGATGGGCTGCTATTTGCATTTAACTAAATTTAGTTTAAAAATAACAAAAATTTTGTAGATATAACTGTTCGTTTTTGCTATTTTTATTGTACTAGTATTTGGCAAAATTTTCTGCAGAACTAAAGTTAACTTAAATATAACTAAAATTCTGTAAATTTAACAGTTTTATTTTTTCTGTTCTTATTTTACTAGTATTTAGCAAAATAAAAAACCTGCTAATTTGAAAATTTTTTCTGCAGCATAATTTTTAACTAATGTTTAGTTACTTTTCTGCTATTTTGACAGATTTATTTGTATGATATGTACCATTTTAAAAAACTGGGAGGGAAAGAAATAGGGCTATCTTTAAAACATCGCATATACTGGTGGGGCCATCTAATAGGTGATGGCAGAGAGATGAGAATCTTATACTTTAACAATAAATTGTGTAAAATTTAACAAATGTATGTATAATTTTATCGACATTGTGAAATATAAACTCAATTTTTATAAACTCGGAAAACTACACTCAAAATAATAAGTCTGTTGGCTGAACAGAAAAAATTGTTACTTTAATAAAATTTATTCCTGTTTTTGGCTTAAAATAAAATTTGTTGATTTTAACACTTTTTTTTTGTCAAATTTAACAAATCAATTTAAGTAAAAGTAAAAAGTTTGTAAACCTTCAGTTTTATCTGTAATTATACTGAGTCGTAGAATTTATTCAAATTTAGGGTCTCGGGACCCTCCCCGGGCCTAATCCATAGCATGTGAGGGCATATAAGGGCACTCCAATGGAGCAAACATTTTCTCCGCTTTGTTTTATCTCGCTTAGTTTTCGAGATATGTGTCATTTTATGAAGTGGAAAATTTTTATTAAAAATTTCCGAGGGTCCAAGGCCCCGCCAAGGTCCATTTTTGGATAGAGGTAGCCCTTTCTCTGGGGTATTACACGGTCAGAGGTAGTCGAAATGTTCATCAATTTTGCTCTATCTCTTAGTTTTCGAGATATGGGCCATTTTAAAAAATCGGGAGCGAAAGAAATGGCGCCATCTTTAAAACTTCGGATACATTACACTCAAAATTAAAGTACTGCGGACTTTTAGTATAGTGTTAAATGAAGATAACTAAAATCTTTGCTTAAATCAGTGTTTCAACTAAAAATTTGTTAAAAATTAGTCAAATCGATTTGAAACCCGTTTGACAGATGTTTCTACTGACGTATTATTTTAAGTGTACCTATAAAAAATTACAAAGTTGACTTCGATATTTTTGCAGTTGCTTTTTTGCGTGTATGTATCTGTTGAAATTCTTGGAAAATGTACCTTTTAGCCGACGTTAGGCGGTTAGCCGCCGCCAGTCGACACTATTTTTTTTAGCCAGCCTCCGCCGATGCGTGTGCGGCTCAACTCTAAAAATCAATCGCCTCCTACCATTTTAGCCATTAGCCGCCGCCAGCCGAGAGAATGGACCGGCTTGTATCTCTGGTGGAGACACCAAATTATTTTAAAATTTTATTGCGAATTTTATTTCATTTGTAGATACTACGTTACGTTTTTTCGATTCCTGGCGCTTTTCATGTTAAATTTTGTGTTTTTCGGCCAAAAATGCTAACAGTGAACACAGTAAATTAAATTATGACGCATTAGGAAATTATCTCGTTCTCCTTGAAAGCATCTAATTTCCCCGCAATTCCCCTGTATTATAGTTGGAATTTCTCCTTATTTTAAGCTCTTTGATTTTACACAAGCAAAATGTGTTATTTTGCTTGTGCCCGAGTTCGCGAACAAATAAAAAGAGAGCCGATTGAGCGAGACAAGGGACGATCGATACCCACTGGTGTAATGCTGATGAAATAAGAAGAATTGTAGAAATAAGACTAGAAGATTTTTCTTTGTCTTTGGAAAATAACATTGTGGCCACCATATCTAATCGGCCAAATGTGATGAAAAGGTTTGTTTCCGACAGTCCAGTAGTAGGTGCTTTCTGCTGGAATCATGCAATTCATTTGGCAGTGCTTAGAGTAATTTATGTGAAATCAAATGTATCAAATATCTCTGTAGAATCTTCTACGATGGGAGGAAAAATGAAACACAACCTTGTGCGTTGATGGTTTGTTCGTAACAACAACTTTATTTACAAATTTACAATAATCATATACTAAAATAAAACTAAATATCTTACAACTATATGCCTGCTTAGAATTGGTCTTTTATCTACAGGCTTCATTTCTTATCATACAAAAGAATACACATTACCTCATGTAGTTTCTGTGTACAAAAAGAAATGATCCCACAAACTAACAACAACAACAACAAACATGTCTATTCATATTCAATATATAAACAGATGTTCCTCGTCGCTGCTACCTGTTCTACGTTTTAGATACATAATTAAACAATCTCACTATGCAGACTGAATTTGTACTCAAATAGTGTTTTGTTTTAACAAAAATTACTTATATATGTAGGTGGTTTTCATTAACAATTTTGTTAAAAAATATTTACCGGGATTCCCGTTTCCCGGGAAATAACAAAGTCCGGGAAATCCCAAACCCTAGTGATAATTGATAACGTTATTTCAACAGTATTTAGTTAGGATATTTTAAGTTTATCGGTATTTTAAGTTATATCGTTAAGTTATTTTAGGGTTAACGGTATCTTAAGTTATTTCGTAGTATATTTTAAAGATATCAGATTAGTATGTTTACCCTTATTATTAAGTTATTATATAACACAATATCAGTAATATATTATTTTAAAGCCTCTAAATAAGTAGTGATATATCTCTATATCGGTAACACATTATTTCATACCTCCCACATAAGTATTGATGTATCACAATATTAGTAACGTATTACTTTAGTTGAACCAAGGTAAATGGGTACCCATTGTCAGGCAATGCGTGAAAAAGGTCTAACCCATTACCAAGGTTTTGCTGGGTTGTTTTGTGCGTTCCCAGTATTATGAGCATTTTTACCATTTATTGAGATAATTATTTGTT
This sequence comes from Leucophora obtusa, assembly GCA_949987735.1. NCBI lineage: Eukaryota > Metazoa > Arthropoda > Insecta > Diptera > Anthomyiidae > Leucophora > Leucophora obtusa. Next base: position 161,631,765 of record OX465295.1, on the reverse strand, counting down.
TACTCTCATTTTACCAGACTTTACCCAAAATTACGTCGAACAAACTTAATATTACGACCGTATGTATAGTTAACAATACCATTTATAATTAAACAAAACAAACTCATACAAAGTTATTTTTTTTTAATTTAATTTTTATGTTTTTTAGAAAAAATCTAACATAATCCTATTTTGTTAGGGTATTTTAGGCTTAACGGTATTTTAAGTTATATCGTTAGGGTATTTTAAGGTTATCGATATTTTAATTTATTTCGTTATGGTATTTTAAGGTTAACGGTATTTTAAGTTATTTCGTTAGTGGTATTTTAGGGTTAAAAATTGGTCGTTGAAAGGGTTTTGAACCGTCAACGGTATTTTACGGTTAGTGTTTGCCAACCATGGAAAGTACCTGTCCCGAGACAGGTGAAAATGGGACTGAACCAGTGGTACAAATATTAAGAGTTGTCAATTATTCGGATTTTCATTTTGATCGATTAACCTTTCCATGCCTGAATTGTAATGGAAGGGAATTTTCCGGCCAAACGTCGTGGAAATATAGATATATGCCAAAGAAATATTTTTATTATTTTTATAGCTTTGCAGCAGCCCATAGCGGAGATATTGGGAATTAAAGTTCGAATGTTAACAGGCTGCCGAACCCGAGCAGGTTAAGATTTTTTTTAAATTTTATTTTTATATTATTTCCATAACTAAATTCTACAAAAAATTTTTAGAGTTTTTGAAAGTTTTTCAAACATTTTATTTTACTTTAAACTTTAATATCAGAAAATTTGTGTGGGGACACTATGAAAAACAGCTCGCAAATGAACACTATCAAAGAAAGTGATATAAAAATATACATACGCATTGTGGAGCTGCAATGCTACTGAGTAAAAAAATCGTTATAAAAAAAAGGAGTAAAAAAGTTAAAGTTAAAGGCATACCGACTATATAATATCCTCCAACAGTCTGGTTAAAAGCCAACTAATGTTAAAATGGACTTGAGTCAAAATTTTCTATAAAATGATAAAAGACGAGAAAATCGGAAATATAGCCCATATGGGCGATAGGTCCAAATATGGACCGATCCAGTCTAAAATCAATAGGCTTTGCTTTTGGGAGAAATTTCATTGAAATATCTTCGTATTTGCGACCTGCAGCGTGTAAACAAGCCAATTTTGGGGGACCCTTATATGGGCACTAGGTCTAAACATGGACCGATTTTAACCAAAATGGTGTCGATCACCGTCGGTGTACCAAATTTCATCAAAATATGTTAATATTTGCGACCTGTAGAGTGCGCACAGGATTGCTTGGACAGACAGACGGACGGACAGACGGTGATTCTGAGCCGATCGGTATACTATAAGGTGGGTCTAGGTCCAATAATTTTTTGTGTTACAATCAGCACAAACTTATTATACCCTCTCCACGTAGTGGTGTAGGGTATAAAAATACTTAAAATTTTTTTGTTAAACACAATATGACTTATGTACATTTAATATGAGATTTTGATGCTTCAAATTGAAAAACTCTATGTTAAAAACTTAATCGGTTAATCGACCTATTAAAACCGATTATTCGGGTATAATAATTATTTGTCTTTTAAATTATTTGTTTCGACATTAATCGAAATAGAGGCGATTAATCGAGGAATCGGTTAATCGATTAACCGAATTGGAAACACTATTAAATATATAATGTGCTCACGCTGGGATTCGAACCTGGAGTCCCTGCTTGTTGGTCGAGAACTCTACCACCCGAGCTATCGACACATAAAATATTAGGATATTTATTCTTACATCCCTTTAGATGATATGAAGCAGATCGGGGAAGAGTACCGAAATCCTATAATTTGAACAAATTTTGCGATTCAATATAATAAAAATAAAACTACAGTTTTACTAATTTTTTACTTAAATTATGATTTGTTAAATTCGACTAAAAATGCGTTAAGATTAACAAATTTTACTAAAGCCATGAAACGAGAATAAATTTTGTTAAATTAACAAATTTTTCTGTAGCGCCAACAGCCATATTATTTTCAGTGTGTGTTCAAAAATGCAAGAAATCCATTCTTATGCTTTAACACTAAATTTGTATTCAAAATTGAGGTATATAGTAGTACTGTTGTGGCGACAGTATTCTACTGTACAACAATAAATGCTTAAATCATTTTTTGTAATTTTGTAAAAATTCACTTTTGATATTTTTCAATTTTTGATTATTCGAATTGTATTTTAAAAAAGAGAAAAACAAAATTTAGAACCTGAATAAAATTTAAGAAATATAATTATTAGGCCAAGGAATTTCATGCACTTAAAAATGGAAAATATGAGCCTAAAATATGCGGCTAAAAAAGAAAAATATGCAATAAAAATATAAGAAATATGCACTTAAAACTATTATTTTTGCAAAAATAATACACTTAGGCCCATTAACTTTTCTCGAGAAGTTAACTTTACCACAACCATGGGTAACTAACCAACCCAGTGTAGAAACGGTAATGACATATCATTATTTTTTGGACTACCAGTAATGACACCCACTTACCTTCTGCATTATTTTAAAACATATAATAATGAGTTACTGATAATGACTTATTTTTATCGTTATTTCAAATAGAAAATAATTTTCTAGATTTTTTTTTAAATTTTTTGAAATCTATTTTTAGACTCAATATTTTTTAAACACTGGTAAGGATATATGTAACCACATATTTTTTGATTTTTTGTATGTTTGCGAGAAAGCTTACTTGTGTGCAGCAGGTCAATTATGTTTTTATCTATTAAATATTATATGTCGACATAGCTCAGATGGTGGATCTATTGACTGACAATCTGTAGACCCAGGTTCGATTCCCGCACCAGCAAATTTTATTTAAAAAAAAAGTACAATAAAAAATATTTTTTTATATAATTTATTTTTTTGGAAATCTATTTTTAGACTCATTATTTTTGTCAGTACTGTTAAGCACATAGGTAATGATATATTTTTTGATTTTTCGTATGCTGGTGTGTAACCACAACTCATTATTTTTCGCGATATCGCCATATAAAGGTAATAAGAAATGTAATAATAACAGTAACTAGTTACCATTACCAAGTATGTAGTTACATAACCACATATCTGGTAATGATTTTCTACACTGGGAATACTAAATATTTATCCCTATGAAAATTTAACCATAATAACTTATCAATATTTTAACTCTGGGTAGTTAACCTTAGTATGAAATGTCAGAATAAAAACAAAAATAAAAACAAAAATTAATAAGAAAAATTTTTTTTTTCAATACGGGAAAATTAAAAGTTTTTCTCGCGGTTTTTTGTGTATTTCTGGTCGTAAAAAAAATAATACACTTGACCACGTCGTTTATTTTAAGATTCGCGGTCGCTAAATGCTATAAAATGATTGTGTCTTTTTGCATACTACGAGAGGTGATTTAATTAAATCCATTTGGTAAGTCTATAAAATAAAAGTGGATTATTGGAACTATTAATAAGAATTTCGTGCTAATCGAGACAACCGCGGAAAGATTCGCGCATAAAAATAAAAAAAAAAATAGTGGAAATTTTGTGATAGATTATAAAATTAAGGCAATTTATGTGATCAGCACATCAAAGTGAGTAGAAAAATAATCGCTGTGCATGATTTTGTATCTTTTTGTAATCAAAACTGTGGGTTGTCCAGGGGTTCCTCACATACTTTTAAAATATTTAAAACATGATTGGTTCACATTTCATAAATTCGAGAGTGATTTCTATGCGCTTTTTTATATTTAAGAATTTAATCATTCAGTAGTCTTGAGCTTTGATACATGATTCATTTTGAATTTGATACGCTGATTCCAAATTCTTAAATGTAAGTTACCCAAAATTGATGGAAGAATTGTTTTTCTGAGAGTGGTTTTCAAAAGAATTTTTCCTATAACGGTACACAAATTAAGAAAATGCTGTCCTATGTATTTTAGAGAACAAAATTCATTCTTTACTACCATCGTAACAAAAAGTCTTAAGCTATTTGAATGCGTTTTGTATAGTATTTTAAAATTCGTAGAAAGCTATTTTTCGCGTTTTTAATCACGATAGAGAATTCGGAATAGAGATTTGGAATCAGCAAGTAAAATACTAAAAGTATGTATCAAGCTTCTACCAACAGCGACTTTTCATTTTGTAAAGGTGTATAATTCGTGTCAAATTGTTGTAATATTGGTCACCATTTTTGGTTTTAATTATTCAAGACAGATTTTGGCTTCCTGAACCAATAAAAAAATAAATTTTTCCTTATATGAGGCCAATTTCTGTAAGCTATCACAGAAACCTAAATCCTAAATAGCAAAAATTTGTGCACGATTTTAAGTACTGATGCAATTTTTATAAGTTTTGGTAAAGTGGGGGAAATGCACATCGAAAATACTTACATGTGTCATAAACGATTCTTAGTCAAAGTTTGGTTAAAGCTGCGCTTTAAATGTTTTTAATCATCATCATTAAAAGTCTAATGTATTAAAATATCTTATGTAGGGTGAATTGTTCTAAAATAGCCTTGGTTAAGTTTCTTAACCACAGAAATTTCTATGGTTAAATTTTAGCATTGGTTAGAAGAAATGCTTGGTTAAAATTTAGATAAGTTATTCAAAAAATATGTTTACCAGTGGTTAAGGCTAGTAGAGGTCTTAACCAGGGTGTAAATTGAGATAAGTTAACGGGCCTTAATAATAATAATAATAAACTTAAAAACATATTTAGATTAGTTATTTTGCAAACAGGTCAATAAGGTTTTTAAGAATGTTTATTTTGATTGCATCAAAATATGAAAACGTATCAATTTTTGTATTTTATTGCAAAATAAAAAATGCTCCTAAAAATGAAAAATATGCACAACTATGCATTAAAAAGCACAAAATATGAATTAAAAAGGCACCAAATATGCATTTAAAGTCAAAATATGCAAAAACATGCATTTTTAACAAAATATGCAAAAATATGCAACTACAAATAGATGCCATTTTGTTCTAAATTTGATGATTCGGATAAATATTTCGTCCATATCATTTTTGGACTATCGAGAAAAATCATGCATTTGCATGAAATTCAACCAGGGCAAGTTTAAAATGGCACAAAAAAAGTTAAAATTGGCAGGCAAATTGGCACGAAAAAATAGTAAAATTGGCACAAAAAACGCAAAAATGGCACGCTTATTCCAAAAATTTTAAAGTATAATAGTTGGTTTAAGTCTTTTTCTGAATGTGTTTAACAAAAATACAATAATGAAGGAATTTACCGTTGAACTGCTAAAGCGCATTCGCCGTATATTAGTATGATTTAAAAAAAATCTGAAATTTTATTAAATATTAAAAAAATATCGTTTTTTTGTAAATTTTTTCGAAAAATTATTTACAAAGATTGAGTTTTTACTGAATTATTTTTAATGAAAAGTCTAAACAAAATAGAAAAAATTGCCCTTTTTTGGCAAGGATTTGTAAAAATGGCATTTTTACAATATAAGTGGAAAAATGGCAAAAATTGCATTTAATGGCAAATGCCAAAAAAAAACTTGCCCTGGTAATAACCAATATTATCGTTTATTTTTTAGATTAGTTACCCGTCCCTAATCAAACATATTCCACAAAACATTAAAATAAAACCAACACTTGTATTCATAAACGAATATACGTATTGAGTGTAACGTACCATGACTTATTTGTATCAGCGGCAGACCAACATCAACACTATGACAATTATTGCAGAATTTTAATACTATTACAAAAACAATAATAAAAGCTTTCACATTATTTTTGGGAAACATTATAATTGGTTTTTATAAAATTAAAAAAAAAACACTTTTTTTATCCAAGGTAACGGGTATGTAATTATTTGTAAAAATTCTTTAAAAATTGTTGACGTCAAAAACTAATAAATTGAATGGTGTCAGTTATTGTAACTTTTTTCTTCAATTCAATTGCCATCATGTAAGTTGTATGTATGTTAAACTTTTGTAAAACTGCATACTTAATTAAAGTTTAATTCAAGAATTTCGTTTCTTGCCAAAACCTCTTTAAAAATATAATTTAAAACACGCAAGTTGCAATTTACATGTCACACAAATCTACGTAGTTTTGTTTAATTTTAGTTACGAAATTTTTTTAAAAATTCTTTTAGTTTAACTTTTTTATTTATTTTTGTTTTTTTTTTGAAAAAGTTAACACTTTAAAAATTTTCATAAAACATTAGTTTATTCCGATATTTTTACAATTTTAAACTCTCTCTGTTAAATGGTGTTCGAAAACTGAATTGCTACTTAATTATTTAGGGTGGTAGTTTATTAATTTTCCTACAGAATAGCTGACTGAATGACTTCCTCTATATACAAAATAAACATTTGTTTTATTGTTCTCGCTTTTGTTTGGAATATTCTCTGTTTTGGCCATATTTAGTGTGGTCAGTTACCTGTGGCAACAATAAAAAAAAAAACAAACAAAAAAATAATAATAATAAGAATACATAGATACGTACTAGAGTATTCAATTAATCGGCTTTTTACTTTAATCGATTAATCGTGCAAATAATTATTCGGGTTTTTTACTTAACCGGTTAATCGAACAAAATTTTAAAATTAATCGATTAATCGAAAAAAAATTATGTAAAATAATATACATACACTTGTTGTGTTTTTAATAATTTTATTTAAAAAAGGAACAAACATAATTTCAGTAACTCTTCTGAAATTCATAAAAATAAAAAAAGTGTAATAATTGAGATCAGATTTTGTCAATATTTTTATTTTTTCTGTCTCCTCTTTCACATATTAAAATTTTATCCAAATCGGGGAGAAGCAGCACACCCAAAAGAAGAATATAAAACCCCGTACATTAATTTGTATCTTTTTCGCATGCATTGAATCAGGCACTATCCACGGCTCTCATCTGAAAAACTGAACTGGTTTTAAGAGAGTTTCAATGTAAAATAACAAAAAACGTGAAAAAGTGGTATTTTTAATTAATTATTTTTATTGTTTTTAAGCAATTTTAATTAAATTGTAAAGTGCACTTGTGTTGTTTAATATGTTCTCTGCATTCGTTTTGCATAATTAGCACAAAGTTTTGCTTATTAATATTAAAAAATACGCGTTAAAAAAAACAATAAAATTGTTTCTCTTAAAACCAGTTTGCATATAAAATTAAAGAGACTTTTTAACAGCAATTGAGGCTGGTGGTTTGTCTTAAGTCTATAGAGCACTGTTGGTAAAAGTGGCACAAAAGTGCCATTTGTGGCACTATTGAATGTTCAATGGCACCATGGCACTCTTCATAGAATTTTGGCACTTTTTAAGAAAATTTCTATATAATTTGATAAAAGGTCGATATCGCTGGTTTTTCATTAAAAGCCACGCCTACTTAGAACGGGTAGCAAAATTAAAAAACAAACGCTACACTAAAAATTTCTACAATTTTCTGGACCAGCTTCCAGTTCTTCGGGGACAATTTAATCATTATTTTGATCTTTAAAAATGAAAGCAATGGGGATAAAATTAGAACAACTTTAATTGATTCTATTGTATTGTCCGTCACTGGAATTTTTGAAAAATTTGTTATGGTATTCTAGTTTTTTTATGACAAGCAAAAGTTTTAAAAATTTCACCATACAATGGTGAAAACTTTTTCTGCCAAAAATAAAATTATCAAAAAATTGTAATTTGTGAAAAATTACGATTTTTTCGATAATTTTATGAAATCTTAAATGATATGAAAACTTAAAAAATGTCCAGGAACCGCAGAACACGAGAGAACTAGTTCTAAGCACTTGAAGTTTCCTTTAACTTTTAGCATCAAGCACCCTGAGCTTATTCTTAACAACTTTAGCCCCAAAAATTCCATGTTAATACGTAATCTTTTGAAGGAATTTGCAGGAATGTTAGAATCGGTAAAAGGTTCGATGCATCTTAAAATAATATCTCAAAATATGAATGAGGTATTTCATATTTTATTTCTGTGAAGAAAAATTTTAAAATTCTTCAAAAGAAAATACAATTTTTATATTTTAAATTGTTGACAATTAAAAATATTTGTTTGTTATGTGCTTTTTATTACATGACAATTTTGTCAAGGTTTTGCTGTGACAATTTTTCTGAGAATACCAAAATTATAATAATTTCCATTCACACCAGTTTTGTGACAATTTTGTTATTGTTATAAAGTTTAGAATAAGGGTGTAAATGTATAAATATTTGAAATAAAAGCTGAACATATTTTTTGAAACATTTGCATGTTGCTTAATTTTTTTGGCACTTTTATAGCATTTTTGGCACTTTTTTGGCATCATTTAGGCACCAAACGAAAATTCTCAAATACCATCACTGCTATAGAGTCGTTGATTGAATACATAAAAAACGTAAATGTAGAGAGGAATTCCGTTGAGAAATTATTTTCCCTATACGTTTCCGTACTTCCATCCTCTTATCTTATTAATTCAGAGTGCTCACTAACAAGCTTTATTACATTGAGCATTAATTATATTTAATAATTTTAATAATCATTAATTACAATAATTATTAATGCTTTCATTTAATATCAAAGTTTAAAAAGTCGTAAACAATAATTAAAAATTTATCATACGTAAATAGATACCACTACTTTACTAGATAAGTCACAACAACAGGGTAGTAATTAGGAAGATTAAAAAACAAACTGTGATAATTTTATATTGTTTTTTCTTTGGAATTTAAGATGTTTATTAACGCCCCTACTTGAAAACATGAAATTCTCATTGAGTGGAACCTAACAAATATTTCTAGAAATTCTAAAAGGTCGTCCCTTAATTCTTTTCTTAGGCCAGAATGAAATTCGGATAGGTACAAGCCTACAGCAAATTATTTGTCACAATTTTTTTAAAAAAAAAATGAGGTTTAAGCACAGTTTCTTTAATAAAAAATTTATATTTTTTAAACATTTTTGTAATTTTCTGCTAATTTCGATTAATCGATTAATCGTATAAAATTATTCGAATTATTCGTTATTCGAAATTTGGACATTTTAAATTATTCGTAGACTTTTTGAGAAAAATTGTTCGATTAATCGATTGAATGTCCTAATACGTACATAAAAATAAATACATGATTGTTTATTTTAATTTAATGTGTACATATGCATTAGTTCAAGTTCTTTGTGAAGTTTTACAAGTTTTATTACAATATTGTTTGGTTTTCCGCCAAAAACATTGTTTTTATCCTCGTATATAAAAGAAAATCTGCTTATATACATATATACGCTTAAAATAATACGTCAGTAAAAAATATGTTAAACGGATTTCAAAGCAATTTGTTAATTTTTAACAAATTTTTAGTTAGCACACTGATTTCAAGATATACTTTTGTTGTCTTCATTTAACATAATACTAAAACTTCTCTGTACTTTAACAAATTTTGAGTGTCAGTTTTCAAAATTATATATAACTACTAAGAATCCATTCGTTAATTTTTACCCAATTTTTTTATTAGAATATAATAGCTGTATTTTCGCTCATAACTATCAACGTTAAGTATTTAAATCAAACCTACTTTTAACGGATTAAAGTAAAAAAAAATTATAAATAGTTAATGTTTATAATAGTTGCGGTATAATCGAACATATGCCAGCAAACCTTTTTAGAAAGGAACGCGAAGAAGTTATGTTATATGCGAAAATCTGTAAACGTTGAGTTTTCAACGTTGATAATTATCCACGTTGCAAGTTAACGTGCATACGAAAAGTAATGTGTAGGGCAAGGAATTTCATGCATTTAAAAATGGAAAATATGCGCCTAAAATATGCGGCTAAAAAAGAAAAATATGCATTAAAAATATAAGAAATATACACTAAAAACTAATAATTTTGCAAAAATAATGTAATTTAAAACTTAAAAATATAATTAAGTTAGTTATTTTGCAAACAGACACATAACTCGAAGATTTTCCATAGGTCAATAAGGTTTTTAAGAATTGTTATTTTTATTGAATCAAAATATAAAAATTTTAATTTTTATATTTTTTTTACAAAATAAAAAATGCTCCTAAAAATTAAAAATATCCACAAATATGCATTAAAAAGCACAAAATATGCATTAAAAAGGCAGCAAATATGTATTTAAAGTCAAAATATGCAAAAACATGCATTTATGACAAAATATGCAAAAATATGCAACTATAAATCGATGCCATTTTAATCTAAATTTGATGATTCGGATAAATATTTAGTCCATATTAGTTTTGGACTATCGACAAAAAACATGCATTTGCATGAAATTCCTTGCCCTAGTAATGTGTTAGTTTTCGTCTCAAACACGTTTTCGTGTATTTTGAGTTTTTTTTTGTGAGTTAACTAGGGTTTGGGATTTCCCGGACTTTTTTATTTCCCGGGAAACGGGAATAAAAAAATTTGATTCCCGGTAATGCCGGGAAATATTTTTGAACAAAATTGTTAATGAAAATCACATATATAAGCATTTTTTGTTAAAAAAAAAACACTATTTCAGTACAATTTCAGTCTGTGTAGTAAAGGGCTGCATGAGTGCAATCGGTTTGTTGTAGTCATTAAATCACATGGTGCTAGTGTGTGTGCATTACGATTTAAACCACCCTGTTACGACTAGACAACAAATCAAAACGTAAGCGAGCTTAAGCATTAGACATGGCAACGAAAAAAACAATAAGTGATTGTTGTGACACACGATAGTTCGCTACCATAACATAGCAATTAGTAATTTGAACTAGTGTTTAAGTTTCGCAATGAATGCTATGGTGCGATGGTGTGTTGTGTTATAATGTTTAGGTTTTATAAAACGAAAAAGTATAAATCTACACTCAGATAAAAAAGTTAGTAGTTAGTTAGTTGTTCTTTATTTTCAATTCAATGTTTGTTTTACAATTTTTATATTATTATATAAAAAAGTTAGTAAAAAAATAAATATAATAATGTTAATGCATAATAAATTATAAAAACAAAAAAAAATAATTTATATTAATTCTTATTAAATACAAGAAAGTTAAAAATCTCTGCGTTGTAATTGTTTTTAATATAAACAATTATAATGCAGATATTTTTAAGTTTTATACATACATATATTTTAATTTCATTGGTTGTTGCAAAATATTATCTGTGTACTTATTTTGTCAAACAAAGCGACATAGACCTACTCTGTTGACAGGATTTTTTTTGTTCGACTTTCGAATTGTTCTTCATAAAGCTTTTTGGCGATTTCTTTAATGTCGATGATTTTTTTAATTTTGATGATTTTTTTCTAATTTTCGACGATTTCTTTAATTTTGCCGATTTTTGTTTTTATTTCTAAATTTTGCTATTTTCAAAATTTTGGCGGTTTTTTATAATTTTTTCAAATTTTGACAATTTTTAAATTTAAACGATTTTTTTAATTTTGGCAATTTTTAAAATTTTTAACTTGGTTGGCAAACACTGAACATAAAATACCGTTAACGATTCGAAACCCTTTCAACAAACTATTTTTAATCTTAAAATACCACTAACGAAATAACTTAAAATACCGTTAACCTTAAAATATCCTAACGAAATAAATTAAAATACCGTTAACCCTAAAATAATTTAACGATATAACTTAAAATACCGATAACCTTAAAATAACCTAACAAAATTCTATAAAATAAAATTTACCAAATTCATTCCAAAAAAAACATTTAAAAAAAATCGGTGGTATAATTAAACAATACTGAAAAATAAAATTAAAAATAAATAATATAATAAAACCAATACGTAGTAGAGTTTGCTAAAAACCCTACTCAATGTTCCTTAATGTATTCGCCGCTTTAGAGCTTTTTTTGTATCATTAGAGTATTTCACATATTAAATAGTTGAAATATTCATTACGATCAACTAAAGAATTTTCTGGGGTTAGACATTTGTCTATTTTAATTTTTTCATAATATGTGACGCGCAAAATAGAAAGGGACCTAAGGGTAAAAACCCTTATTGTTCAGGAGAGCCATTTTAAAGATTTAAATACGTGTATCTTTGGTGTACCATCACCAGTGGGTATCGATCCCCCTTTGTCTCGCTCAATCGGCTCTCTTTTTATTTGTTCGCAAACTCGGGCACAAGAAAAATAACACATTTTGCTTGTGTAAAATCGAAGAGCGTAAAATAAGGAGAAATTTCAACTATAATACAAGGAAATTGCGGGGAAATTAGATGCTTTTAAGGGGAACGAGATAATTTACTAATGCGTCATAATTTAATTTACTGTGTTCACTGTTAGCATTTTTGGCCGAAAAACACAAAATTTAACATGAAAAGCGCTAGGAATCGAAAAAAATACGCAGTAAAATTTTCAAATAATTTGGTGTCTCCACATTAGGTTTAATATTTTTTTATCAATTAACTTCAAAATCAATCGCAGAGAAAATTATAATTCAAAAAAATAATTCAAAAATTATAATTGGAGAGTATATAATTCATACACAAAAAATTCCTGTAGGGAAAATGATGAACTTATTTAATTTAAATTTTATTTACTTATTTAAAATTTGTTCATTAAAATTCGTGAATTTTATCGAGTTTTGAATAAATTGTGTACTTCATTGTGTTAATGATGTTGTGTTAGATGTTGACAACACTCATTTCAAAGAATAATAATGAAAAATCAAATTTTACGTCATCACATTTTTCTCCTCACAGTACTCAAGCATCTTTTATGTGCGCAAACTGTTTTCACCCTGTTCTTATTTGCTCGCCCGAGTTCGCTAAAAATATAAGAGAGTCATAGGAAGGACCGTCTCTCTCTATATGTATACTCTTTGCCATCACTGAGCGTGTTTGTATTGATCTCATTTGAAAGCGACACATCTCATGACGTCAGGAACGTGTTGGTCAACCTTGAAAACGCACGTAGGTCGTCCCTACCTCTTGTTTTGTGTAGTTGGTTTTTACTGTTTTCTACCTAGCGTTTCCATGAGTTTGAAAACAATTTTGCTCGCCGTTTTTCGAATCCAGCTTTATTTTCTGAAATTATTAATTGTGAATTATAATAAATACTCATTTATAATTCTTTTAAATCGTGAATATCACTCCGTTAGTACGAACATTTTTTCGCATAACGTTATTATGTTATTCGCGAAAATAATTTAAAACTGATAACATTCTTACTGTTTGTTTTAGGATGAAATGGTGGACGAATTCGAAGAAGTAGATTTACTTTATCGTCGACTTCACTTTCATAAAACGCGCATATCTCTGGGAGGGAACACTTTTGGGGCATGGGATCGGTCTCATTCGATGCTCAGATGTTGTCCACATAAAAAAAAATTGAATTTTTTACCCTTAGGTCCCTTTCTCTATGCGCTGTCACATATATATATCAGTGGTCGTCAGCCATAGCCACCAGTGGCCGATCATAATCGGCTTTTCATACGTACATAACACGAATGACAGACAACAAACCTCTCAACTAAGAGAATAACAAATAAAAATATTCCGTCATTAGCATGATAGCTTTCAACAAAGTAGGTACGTATTTCGGTTACATACATTAGTGTTGCCAGTTTTTTCATACCTTATCCCCAATTTTCAATTTGCCATCCCAAAAAATCCCCAACTTTTATTTTCTGTAAAAATTCGTTTATTTTTTCGAAAAATTAGTGGAAAATACCATATTCGTTTATTTTTTGCCGTAAGTTGTACACTCAGACTCAATAAATTTGTGCTTGCAACAAATTATAAAAAAGAACAAATAAATTTAAATAACAGCAAAGAAAATTTGAAACAAAATTTTTCATTTTAAATATTTAAGAATAAAAATTGTCTGATTCATCAGCTTGAGACATTTTGTTGTGCATGGTACTGCATTAAAAAGTTTTAGCATTTCAGTAGATGGATTAAACTTTTGGCAATTGAGTAACTTGTAAAGTATATATTTAATTTAAGAAGAGCTTCTTATAACTCTTATTAAATTTAAATAACTTTAAAAAAATTATCAGGGTTAAATTCTTAAATTCATAAAAATATGAAAAAGCAATAATATATTTTATCCCCAAATGATCCCCTAAAATTTCGTATCATCCCCAATAAATCCCCAATTCTACAAACGGAAGTTTTTATCCCCATTGATGATACAATTCCCAATTTGGGGATACATCCCCCAAACTGGCAACACTGTTATACATAAGTTTTCAGTAACACTAAAACGATGGTGTTGATATTGTGTTGATTGCTTAAGTTCACAATAATATGATATGGTAATGTACTGTTGTCATCCGCGCTAAACGATTCATGATGTGATTCGTCCATATGCCTTTTTGCCATGGTGTTTGTTTTTTTTGTTTGTACTGATTCAATCGTTATAAAAAGTAAAACCACACAACTTGTTATGGCTTGTAGGCTATCATGTGTCTTGAAATCTCATTTAAGATGAATCGTTCAGCCCTTTACTGTGTAGTGAGAATTCAAAGTAAAAATATCAGAATGTTGAACATTTGATTTCACATAAATTACTCTAAGCACTGCCAAATGAATTGCATGATTCCAGCAGAAAGCACCCACTACTGGACTATCGGAAACAAGCCGTTTCATCACATTTGGCCCATTAGATATGGTGGCCACAATGTTATTTTCCAAAGACAAATAAAACTCTTCCAGTCTTATTTCTACAATTCTTTCTATTTCATCAGCATTACATCTTCCTGATAAATAAACCAAGCCCAGGTTATAAAATTAATTATTTCCGTTTATAAATATGTTCAAATATCTCATTTCTGATATTCTTGTCCATTCATCTAAGATTATAGTAAATCTCCTATTATTAGAAATATTGCTCGATATTTCTTTTATCATTAATGTAATGTTCTTTACATCGGTTTTATTTTTTGGCAATTCCAGGTTTTTATTATAAGAACTATCTCGAATAAACGAAGATCTAGTTATGGTACGGATTGACATTCCGTCGACTGCGGCTAATTTGGATTCAATCCAATAGGGAAAAAAGCTGCATAGAGAGAGCTTTCTGGATAAAATTTCAATGAATTCCATTTACGCAATAATTCATTAACATTATGCGGATAATTCATTAAAATCATGCAGATAACTCACTCAATGTGTCATAGCAGACCCCTACGTACACCTAAGGGGCCTAGAGACGATTCTTTGGATGGCCAGTTCCCTACTTGGGTCATCGATGATCCATCTACCCTACCGGTCCGCTAGTCCGGTAATCCTGCGGAAAGACAAAACAGGGGAAAAAGAGCCCTAAAATGTCAAATTTATCGGTTCCTCGATCCATCGCAACCCTCCGCTAACAAAATGAAAAAAGAAACCACACAAAATTTAACAACAGAAAACCAAAATCGAAAAAACCCACCACCCGTGTAATAACATAGCCGTGTAGGCACTTGGGCAATTCCTGAAGCGCTTTCGTCCCCTACCAAAGGGACTCGTCAGCAGGATTAACCTAATAGTTCCGTGGAACCCCTTTGAGACGCATATATAATATGCTCCCGGACATAACAAACCAAATCCTAAACCCGTCCCAAAAAACCATAAATCAAATTAATCCAAAAATCCTACCCCATCCCTCCCAGTACCACGCCCGAGAATCTATAGCCGCTGGTTACAACACCCGCGGACTATAACACACACTCGCGAAACCACACAATAAAATTCGAACAACACAAATATATCCCATCCATACCTCAGAACTAAACAAGCCCCCCTATAATAATAATGACCCACTCCTATCTTTCCCCAAATGTAAAGTGATGTCCCAGATTCCCCGTAAATTCCCCCTGAATTCCCTTTTCCGATCAATATCATCTTAACAGCAGTAAGGATATATGTAACCACATATTTGGACAAAAAATAAATAATCATTCTAAACCAAAAATAATCTCCCACAACCCAAAAAACATATCCAAGTTCACTAAAAACTCTCGATAATGAATCCCACAACAATATTGAAGTTCCAACTCCTACATCCAACTCGACACTTGTAATTCTCATATTGCCATAAATAAGAGGAATAATTCAACCTTCGAATATCCATGCATAAATTCCCTCAATACCCTCCCTGAAACCTATTCCGACCATTTCGGATTAGGCAATAATACAAATTCCTGTCCACCTTAAGTGCCCAAAACGGGGTATAAATCCCATTATCAAATGGCGCAAGATCGTCAGAGTGTTACCAAACCAAACTCGAATTCCCCATCTCCTGGCCAATGTCATGAAAAATAATCACCTCAAGTGCACCATTGAGTGACAGGAAATAATGTACCCTATCCCCAATTACATATGGATCCCATGTCCCATTTCCAATAGCAGCCCTCAGACTTGCACTCAATACACTTCCCAGAGGGTGTTATTGCCCCCCAGCGTTCCCCAAGTATAAACCAAGACTTGAACCCTGAAAGTTCAAATCAGATTCCCATCCGTAACCGGGAACCATCCATCCAATTTCCCCAAAACATCATCCGTTACCTTTCCGTTGCCACCATTTTCAGAAATAAGTTTCCATGTCACGCATCCCTCGCCCTACCTGTAGAAATCAGATTTCATGTCGCACTCCTCTCTCTTCATTCGTTAATGACTCCCAACCCGATCATATCCTTGCCGCATTAGTATGTCCTCCCCACTTGTATGTCTTCTATCATCCAGGATTCCTCCATACCCCTATATATCGCTGATGTTCACAAATTTCAACATTCAATCTGCTTGCCGTAATTTAGATTTAATCACCAATCCTACTTTTACCATCAAGATGTCGGCGCTCGATGACCAATTTGCAACTTCAATCAACCGATAAATAATGTTCCGTACCAATATTGTTCAATTTCTCCATTGTCCATAGCATAGATTACATAGATATCTCACTCTTCTTCTTCTTTTGTCAACAAACTAATTTTTACACATACATTGAAATTTTTTTTGTATAGGTATACCACGTATGTCTAACACATTCTCATGAGATACGTGCACTGACAGCGAATGTCAAAGAGTAAGAGATCTATGTAATCTATGGTCCATAGAAAATTAAGCTGAATAAATAAATTCAATTAGAACAAATAAAACAAAAAATTTCTGACTACTCAATGACATAAAACAAAACAAAAATATGTGATCACTACCCAAGTTCCCGCAGACAGTCACATTTTCCCAGTGGGCCGCGGCAGCTATTTTCACTGTACAAACCATTGAAACATTCACTTAATAACTACAAAACTCACTCTAATTAACCCTCATCTCCTAATAAGCCCAATCACCGACCCCACAGAGGATCCTACACCTAAAAAATCCATAGGATAACTCCTCCGTAAATGCTGTCAAGTAAAAACCGCTGGTTTCCTATTCCAAATCGACCCATCATGACAACCTCCCCTCTCCTGGTCCACCGACAATTGCCGCAAATTCATACGTAATTTTCACAAACCGATATAAAAATCTGTTTGATAAAAATTACAAATAACACATTACATGTTCCTAATCCTATGTTGCCTCTCATCCTTCAACCATCCAATAATACACCCATAAAATTCTCTGGTAATATAGTGAACAACATCCGTACACTCAAAAAAGTCAGTAAAGTCTGCGAATAATGTTGCTGTGTCAGCAAATTTTCAGTCAGGAGCGTGCCTGCAAAAAAGTTGGTAATTTATCAAAAGGTTTGCCGAAAATTGATTTTCACCAAAAATTCTTCAGCAAAAGTTTTATCAACACTTAATTGACTGCAAATAAAAAATCCCTGCTAAAAATCACCAAACCTTTTGCTGAGTATCAGTAGACTGTAATAACTCAAAAAACTCGTAGAGACATTCTACCTTAGTTAATTCAACCGCTGAAAATTCAAATATAGAAAATGTGTAGAGTTGTCTTCCCTTTCCCGTCATTTCCGTTTCCAGACAAGCTGCGACATCTACATCTTATCCATCCGGTTGTCGTCCACGCTATGAACACAATTTTCGTAGCAAAATAAATTAGTAAAACATCATTTCAAAATTAGTTTAGTGTCAAAAAATATAACTAAGATTCTTGCCGAAAACGGAATTTTAGTAAAAAATCGCTGAAATCTTGTACACTTGATATACAAGGTGTTCATAACAATTTTCTCACTAACTTATTTCTCCGAGTGTAGTTGATTTAGTATTATTTGGATTTGGCAGTTTGATGTTACTGCCACTGCTTACTGGTACGGTTGGTATCTTGATTGTGATTTGTGTTTGGGGACCTGATCACATAGGGTTTGTTATTTTTTGACAATTTTGAAATATATTTTTTGTATTTCATTTGATGTGTTCGGTTCGGTATTGTTTTTATTTTTATTATTCTTGTCGCGAGTGTAATTGTTGGAAATGTGTGAGATGGTCTTTATAGAAGCGGAAGGTGTCATTTGTGGGTGCTGCATGGAGTCGATGGGGTGAGTTTTTGAATTTGTTGTTTTTTGGGGATTCTGTGTATGAGGTATGGATGGCATATATTTGTATTGTTCGGATTTTATTGTGTGGTTTCGCGAGTGTGTTATAGTCCGCGGGTGTTGTGACCAGCAGCTATAGATTCTCGGGCGTGGTACTGGGAGGGATGGGGTAGGGTTTTTGGATTAATTTGTTTTATGGTTTTTTGGGACGGGTTTAGGATTTGGTTTGTTATGTTCGGGAGCATATTATATATGCGTCTCACAGGGGTTCCACGGAACTATTAGGTTAATCCTGCTGATGAGTCCCTTTGGCAGGGGACGAAAGCGCTTCAGGATTTGCCCAGGTGCCTACACGGCTATATTATTGCACGGGTGCTGGGGTTTTTTCGATTTTAATTTTCTGTTGTTGAGATGTGTGTGGTTTCTTTGTTCAATTTGTTAGCAGGGTGTTGCAATGGATGGAGGAACCGGTGAATTTGACATTTTAGGGCTCCTTTTTCCCTGTTTTGTCTTTCCGCAGGATTACCGGACTGACGGACCGGTAGGCATAGTATACTATAGTAGCCCCACTCATTAAAAAATTGAGAACTTGTCCCTATCTCATGTAGTTGTAGTGGGGTTAAGAACCTTATGTACAAGTAAAATTACAAATACTGCTTAATTTTTTCAAATGACAGAAAATGAGTAAAGCTACTATATTATACTATGCCGGTAGGGTAGTTAGATCATCGACGACCCAAGTAGGGAACTGGCCATCCAAAGAATCGTCTATAGGCCCCTTAGGTGTACGTAGGGGTCTGCAATCACACATTCAGTGAGTTATCTGCATGATTTTAATGAATTATCCGCATAATGTTAATGAATTATTGCGTGAAGGAAATTCATTGAAATTTTATCCAGAAAGCTCTCTCTATGCAGCTTTTTTCCTAATTGAATAAAAGTGCAAAATTAACCCATTTTGTCTGGACCAGTACAAACGTGCCCGTAAGGGGCTGATAGCAACACCGTCTTCGAGTTGAATATTCGTCGTTGAATATGTGTCAATTAGGGGAAACAGAACATCGCATGCAAACGGTAAAAACGTGCTCTGCGTGAAACCAGGGGCTGAGTGGATGCCTTGATCTGAACCCTTGATAGATATGTGGACATGTGTTAGAGGGATCTCTGTCAACATTTGACCAACCTGGATAATATTGGGAATATGTTTTGGGCACTCCTATCACTTTGTGGCATATTTCCTGCTCATTCATCCTTGTATGGGGATTTAGGAGAAATTAGTATTGAAACATTGTTCTGGTCATGTTTTATGGATACATCTGTTTGCATGGGTACGGACTATGATGTATAACTAGGGATTCCATAGGACCCATTATTATTCCGGAGATGGCTCCCGTACCTCCCTCTCATCTCCACCTAGCTTTAGGTGGGAATTAACACTGCCTATTGACTTTAAGGAATTTTTGCCTTAAAAATGTTATTGAGAAAAAATCAAGTTCCTCAATAGCATTTTCTTGAGCAATAGACTATATAAAGTTAGTGGACAAATCCACGTTTAGGTAGGTATCTCTCTCAGGTCCTGTGGATGTGTTGATTATGTTTTATTGACGGTTCTTAGGGATTATTTTAATTTTGTCAATTTATTGGTAATGTCCATTCATTGTTTTTTTGCGGTGAGGAATTTTCGTGTGTTTTGTGGAATTTTTTGGAGTGCTGATTTTTGGCATTTTGATTTTTAATTTTGTTTCTTATACTACCTGAGTTGGGCTGTATTCCTTGGCTTTGGATGTATTGTGTTAAGGGGATGTGACCGATGGAATTTTTTGGGTGTAGGATCCGTTGGGTGGATTGGGATTGTCATTGGGATATGGCGGAGGTTATGCGGTAATTGGACTTGTTTTACGGGATTTGGCAGTTTGATGTTACTGCCACTGCTTACTGGTACGGTTGGTATCTTGATTGTGATTTGTGTTTGGGGACCTGATCACATAGGGTTTGTTATTTTTTGACAATTTTGAAATATATTTTTTGTATTTCATTTGATGTGTTCGGTTCGGTATTGTTTTTATTTTTATTATTGTTGTCGAGAGATGGTCTTTATGGAAGCGGAAGGTGTCATTTGTGGGTGCTGCGTGGAGTCGATGGGGTGAGTTTTTGAATTTGTTGTTTTTTGGGGAATCTGTGTATGAGGTATGGATGGAATATATTTGTATTGTTCGGATTTTATTGTGTGGTTTCGCGAGTGTGTGTTATAGTCCGCGGGTGTTGTGACCAGCGGCTATAGATTATCGGGCGTGGTACTGGGAGGGATGGGGTAGGGTTTTTGGATTAATTTGGTTTATGGTTTTTTGGGACGGGTTTAGGATTTGGTTTGTTATGTTCGGGAGCATATTATATATGCGTCTCACAGGGGTTCCACGGAACTATTAGGTTAATCCTGCTGATGAGTCCCTTTGGCAGGGGACGAAAGCGCTTCAGGAATTGACCAGGTGCCTACACGGCTATATGATTGCACGGGTGCTGGGGTTTTTTCGATTTTAATTTTCTGTTGTTGAGATGTGTGTGGTTTCTTTGTTCAATTTGTTAGCAGTGTGTTGCAATGGATGGAGGAACCGGTGAATTTGACATTTTAGGGCTCCTTTTTTCCGTGTTTTGTCTTTCTGCAGGATTACCGGACTGACGGACCGGTAGGGTAGTTAGATCATCGACGACCCAAGTAGGGAACTGGCCATCCAAAGAATCGTCTCTAGGCCCCTTAGTTGTACGTAGGGGTCTGCAATCACACATTCAGTGAGTTATCTGCATGATTTTAATGAATTATCCGCATAATGTTAATGAATTATTGCGTGAAGGAAATTCATTGAAATTTTATCCAGAAAGCTCTCTCTATGCAGCTTTTTTCCCTATTGAATAAAAGGGCGAGCAAATAAAAACCGGGTGAAAACAGTTTGCGCACACAAAAGATGCTGTGAGTACTGTGAGGAGAAAAATGTGTGTATTTTTTGTGTATGAATTATATACTCTCCACGTAAAATAATTTTCTCTGCGATTGATGTTGAAGTTAATTGATAAAAAAAGATTAAACCTAACGTGTGGTGGAGACACCAAATTATTTTAAAATTTTATTGCGTATTTTATTTCATTTGTAGACACTACATTACGTTTTTTTCGATTCCTAGCGCTTTTCATGTTTGATTTTGTGTTTTTCGGCCAAAAATGCTAACAGTGAACACAGTAAATTACATTATGACACATTAGGAAATTACCTCGTTCTCCTTGAAAGCATCTAATTTCCCCGCTATTCCCCTGTATTATTGTTGGAATTTCTCCTTATTTTACGCTCTTTGATTTTACACAAGCAAAATGTGTTATTTTGCTTTTGCCCGAGTTCGCGAACAAATAAAAAGAGATCCGATTGAGCGAGACAAGGGAGAATCGATACCCCCTGCTAAAGCCAACTGTAACTAAAATATACATTTGAAAAATTTTGATAGTAAGGGCGATTATTTGTAAGAAACGAAACTTTTTCATAATTCTTTTAAGCATTTTACTAAGTTTTTAGGTTTTACTAATTAAATTTTTAATAAATTATGCGAAAAATCTTTAATAGCTGAAATGTTCCTAATTACTTGGCAAATATTTTTTTGTGTGTCAAATTGATTCCCTTTTAAAAGATTTAAACAATGACATTTTTGTTTTGGTATTTAAAATGTTTTTTTATGAATAAAATTAAAAAAGAATTTAAAAAATTTTATATTTTTAAAATTTCCCGTTTTCCCGGGAAAAATATATTATTTTCCCGGGAATTACCGGCAAACTTTTCCCGGGATTTCCCGGGAATTCCCGAACCCCAAACCCTAGAGTTAACTGATAAAGTTAAGTCGACAATACAGCTAATATTTTCATGTTTCTGCTATCACCTTGTAGATGTCGCCGCTTTTTAAAATTTTTCATGAATATTCGAATAAACATTATAATCCCAATGTCTGTTAGAATTAGAGTTAGAATTAAGTAGGTGATACCTAAGACTAGAATACCTAATCTACCTATTATGACCGAATTTTTGCGGACAAAATACTCATTCTCACTGTGGGCGTTATGGCGTACACGGAGGAAAAAGATGTTTTTGTATATGTTTGGAGGTAATTATATGTATGTTTTCAAACTACCATATATGTATTTGGAGCATGCTTCCAATTATATTGTATTTATAGTTACTATACATATATTTCCCGGTAAACATGGGTTTGTTTGTAAATTAGTCATATTTTGTCATCTACGAATACATATTATTGCATTTTTAACGTTATAATAATTATATTTGTGGGATACAATTAACATATATTTGTAAAAACGGCGAATTTCCATTCTTGATACATACACAGAAAAAAAAAGTTCATACATGTAATGAATTTTTTCATAAACTGTATGAACTGAACATTATATTTTTTTCCCAAAACTTTTTCATTCGGAGTATGAATTTGTTCATACATATTATGAAAAAAAATTATTGTATATATGAATAAAATTTTTTCCATATATGAACTTTTCATACTCTGAATAAAAAAACTCAAAAAATTTAGTAAAAATTCTTTAATAATGGGAATAATAAGTGCATTTTTGCACATTTCGAATAAGGAAAAGAAAGAACTTCTGAAATAAATGAATGTACATATTTATTTTAATATTTTACAAGACATTATACAGATAAAATTGTGGTACTAAAAATAACATTTTAATTTAAAAGAAACGTCGCGACGTGGATTAAAATCGTTGACCGCTTGAGAAAATCTTCGCGAAAGACAAATATGCAAAATAAATTTACTTGTATACTTCAAATTATCGCACAATCAATTTCGTCGTTAGGCCGTATTTACTGTACAAATCTTTAGTGTCTTTGGTGTCAAAAAATAGGATACTCCACAGCTCCTTAAGCTTTTGACAAATATGTGCAAATGTTGGATGTTAAAATTTAGGAAAAGTCAGCTGGAAAAATGTTTAAGAAAGAAAAATTTTATTTTTTTGCAAATATTTTTGTATGTATATAACGCGTAAAAATTTACAAACCTCAATAAGGACTTTAGCAGTTCATCCACGTACAATTTATTTGCCGATAATTTTGCTGCATTTTGCTTTTTTATTAATTTAAAATTAAAAAAATATATGTTGTCATTTTTTCTGTTGTTTTCAAAACGACTTGATATTTTTTAATTACAAAATATAAATAAAAGTTCATACATTGATTGAATTTGTTCATACATATTATGAACGAAAATCAATTAAAGCTATTCATACTATTTATGAACAAATTTGGTTCTGTGTATAAAGTTGTATGTAGCCATTATAACTTTTGTAGTTGGTAATAATCGTTTAGTTTAGCTAGACTGCATCTAGTCAGAAAATTTAGTGATATTTTTCCTTTATTTATTAATTTTATTGTGAAAGATGTGAAAAAATAAAATAAATTAATATAAATAAAACATAAAATTGTGTTAAAAAGAAAAAAAAAATTATTTAATTGTGTATATTGAAGTATTAACTTATTATAAGAGTTTTTAATTAATATTTGTTAATAAAAATAAATAAAAAATAAATGAAGAGATTCTAGTTATTGCTTTTCAATGAAAGATTTGTATTAGATGTAAAATTCAATGTGATTTATAATATATTTAGTTATTAAATAATCGCCAAACAGTAGATGTATTAATTTTACTTTTTATGTTTTTCCATTAAAATATATAGAAATTTGGAGAGTAGAATAAATACGCCTATTGTTTGGCATATATTAATAATTGCTTTATAACTAAATATATTATTTATATATAGTATTTGCATGGAAACATAATTTGTTTATGACGCACATATTATATGTTTGCTACCAAACATATATATATTTGGCGATAGTGTCATTTCATTTCATCCAAACATTTATATATTTACAGGCAAACATAATATATTTGCATGCAAATCTATATTGTTTCTAGTAAAAACACGGCGACTATGTCTAACAATTTCTCCAAATATATATATATATATTACCAGCAAAAATATATTTGGGACTGGCCGTTTTCTTCAGCGTGTATGCATTTATATATAATTTATTTCTCTTTTCTCTGGCAAATTAATAAAGAAATACTTTTGGCTTCAAAGAATGTTATATTTTTCTTAGGAAATCCTTTTTTTTCACTCTTCACAAATTGGCAGTGTTTTGCAATGAAACTATTTTGGCTATTTTTTTAAAATTTTTCGACAAATTTTCACAGATTTTCATTACTTACACTTTGCACACTTCTTTAACGGTGCAGATGATGGTTTAGCTGTTGAGGTTGATGTTTAGGATGAGATAAAAATTTGGCTGGCAGATTTCTGCTGAGGGTTGCCCTTTCCCTCAAAGAAAAATTGTTGTCGGTGGAAATTTCGAGCTTCGCTTTTCCGAGCAAATGGTATACAGTATGCTGTAACATTGGTTTTGTGAGATTTAAACCGCAGAAGCATAGGCGTACCTAGACCATTTTTCTGGGGTGGGCAAGGGCCCATTTATGTTTGGCTGTTTATTTGCCCATTCTCAGACTCTTAATCTTAAAAAACACTTTCGGCATTATGCTTGCGATTTTTTCATACAAAAAAAGACTTTCAAAAATAACTCCCTCCATTTTTATAAAATTTTCCCCATTTTTTGGGGACAAGTAGAGTGCTACAGGGACCTTGAAGCGTTTTAGCAACTCTATTGATGTTGCCTCAGCCTCTCATGGGATCCAAAGACCGTCCATGCGTGGTGAAGAGCCACATCCGGCTAGAGGTGTCCCTGCTTTCGCAGAACATGGCGGATCTAGAGCGGACACTCGATAAAAAACCCGTAATCCCCGGTGTTATCCAACCGTGCCCATGGGATGAATAGCACTACGTTAGTGTGTTTTTGAACGGTGGCCTCCAGGACGAGGCGAACCCTGGTTGTATTAGCCCGCTGGCAGTACAGGGCTCTGCTGCCGAGCGTACTGTTCTAATCCCTATTTTTGATCTTATTTTTCAGATGGACATAATTAACCAAAAAACAGAAAAAAAGCAAGAGAAGGTCAGCGCAGACCTATCCTCAGCAGTCAAAGGGGCGTTATGCCCATATGATGCTAAGGACAAACTGCACATGATTCAGCCGACAGAAGACGTTTCCAGTCTTAACGTGGCTGAACCGATGGAAGTTGGAAATATAACTGAGGACCTCTCGGGTTCAAATATAGTTATCAACACCAATATCCCAACGGATGAAGAGGATGAACTTCTAAGTTCTCAGCCCAAAAATGCTGAAACAGAGGAAGTTCCAGGCGAAAAGTCGAAACCAGTGACTGAAAGGGTAAAGCTATGTGTGGCTGCTCGTAAACGCCTGAGGATGTACCTGGACGAAGAAATTGACCTAGAGGCAGCGCGGACACTATGTCTGCTACCCATGCGCGAAGCCCGTAAGGAGGTCAAAGAACTCGCAGGTATCAGAAAGAGGGTGCGATCAGATGGCTCAACGCCGCCTGGCTCCGGACACCCTGCAAAAAGGACCGCTGAGATGGCTAGTGATGGCACACCTCTAAAGGTTGGTAGTGGCACATTACCAAAGGCAGCCTTGGCAGCCCCGGTAACACAGCAAGGAACAGCGGTAGTATCCTACAAGGAAATTGTTGCGACGACGAAAATTGGCGTTATTCCGCCTGATTTCCCGGCAACTAGATGGACTGATGAACAGCTGCAGTCCATCCAAAGAGCTGTTTTGTACAAAATAGCGGAGCTGAGAAAGGGGACCATCAAGCCCTGCTTCTCGAGTTGCTCCTTTAAGCCGGGGTGGCTTAGTTTTGTGTGCCGCGATAAGGACACAGCGCAGTGGCTGGAGACACATGTCCCCACGCTAAAGCCATGGAGTGACGCTGTGCTGAAGGTCGTGGCGGAAGACGAAGTGCCGAGGGCCCAAGTGTTCGTGGGATACTTCCCGGAGAAAGAGGACACGTCCAATGACTTGATTCTTGGACTGGTGGAGGGCCAGAACTGTGAACTTTCGGTTGAGTACTGGAAGGTGCTGAACAGGGTCATTAAGGGTGGAATAGTGGAATTAACCCTATCTATTGACCCAATCTCAACCGACCTACTCAAACGAAAGAACAACAGGGTGAATTTTGGATATGGAACAGCGCTGGTAAGACCTACAGGAAGACAAGAGGTCGGGCGCGACATATCCAAACTGGTAAAGGCAAGCACCTCAGCAGCTGCGGCTAAATCCGACACAAGAGTCTCTAAGGACTCAAAGTCGGATGAAAAACCGGGCTGCTCGAGGGACCTTGCCAAACCTAATTCTACTGAGCCCAATGCCAAAAAGTCGGCCAGGCTTATGGCTCCCAGCAGGCGCAAAAAGTGGGAGAGGAACTCGGCAGAGGAAGCTGCTCTGCTGAACACCAATCGGGGCAGAAAGGTGGCAAAGCGTGCTACCAAACTTGCTCGCAGGTAATGACTGCCATAAGGGGCAGAACACCAAAGCACCTAAGGTGCTTGCAAGTGAACCTTCACCATGCCAAGGCGGCATCTGATGTTGCCAACAGAAGGTTCACCGTCGACGCTCTGGATGTAATGTTCATTCAGGAGCCGTGGGTATACAATGGGGCCATTAAGGGGCTGAACGTGAACCATGGTAGGTTGATTTATGATTCCAAACATAGCGGGCCTAGAGCGGCCATCCTTGTGAGGAGAAACCTAACATTTCTTCCAATTTCAGAGTTCATATTGGGAGACCTGGTTGCAATCTGGGCAAAAGTGCCTTCCCTGGCCGGGGAGCATGAGGTGATGTTGGCCTCTGCGTACTTGCCTGGCGACAGCGACGCGGCACCAACCGCGGAGGTCTCGGCCTTTGTGGAATATTGCCGATTGAGGGGTCTGAGTTGGATCCTCTGCTGTGACGCCAATGCTCATCACACAACGTGGGGAAGCACCAATGTCAACAAACGGGGTGAGTACCTGCTTGAATTTATATATAGTAATGGTATTAACATAGCAAATAGGGGCGACGAACCGACATTTAGGAATGCTATTAGGTCAGAGGTCTTGGACCTCACTCTTACTAGTTCTAACCTTTCGTGCGCCATCTCTAACTGGCATGTATCCAACGAACTATCAATGTCTGATCATCAACACCTGGTCTTTGACGTTGTTAGTGCGCTGGACTCGTGCCAGGAATATCGTAATCCCAGATGCACAAACTGCGAGAACTTCCGTTATCATCTGGAAAGCGATGCCAATATCTCCAAAGGGTTGATTCTGAGCCCAGATGAGATTGATTATGAGGCATCAGAGATTCAATCTAGTTTGACTTCTGCTTACTTTGCGAGCTGCTCTCAAAAGACCAGGAAGGTGAGAAGGGACGTTCAATGGTGGAACGATGGTCTGGGTAGGCTGAAAAGGGAGGCTAGGAGACTATTCAACAGAGCCAAGGAAACAGGTGACTGGGTCACCTACAAGACGGCTCTAATTGAATATAATAGAGAATTACGTAGATCCAAAAGGTCCACGTGGCGCAGCTACTGTGAGAAGATCTCAGATCTTCCGGAAGCTGCGCGACTTCAGAAGGCCCTTTCACAGGATCACACGAATGGTCTTTGCACTCTCAGGAGACCCGATGGAGCACTTCCCAGGCTGCTCAAAGAATCCCAAACCTTACGGGAAGGTATGTACGCCTAACTGGTGCCGTCTTTCGAGAGGACAGAGTGAAATGGGCGATTAATGGATTTAAGCCCTTTAAATCACCGGGCCCCGATGGGATCTATCCATGTCTGATGCAGAGGGGGGTGGATATAATAGCCCCACAACTGGTTAGGATATTTAGATCCAGTCTTCTGTTGGGTCATGTTCCGACGAATTGGAGGGGGGTTAAGGTGGTCTTTATTCCAAAGGCGGGGGGGAAATCCGAACAACTGCCTAAATCGTATAGACCAATTAGCCTCAGCTCTTTTCTTCTTAAGACAATGGAGAAAGTTTTGGACCACTTCATTAGGGACACGTATCTCGGGCGTAAGCCGATACACGAGCTTCAGTTCGCGTATCAACGGGGTAAGTCTACAGAAAGTGTTATCCATCATGTTGTCACGGTGATAGAGAAGGCACTGGAGGCAAAGAACATTGCCCTCTGTGCTTTTATTGATATACAGGGCGCTTTTGACAACACGTCCTACGATGCGATCGGGCTATCTATGATGAGAAAGGGCATATCTCCAATGATCATAAATTGGACATTAGAGATGCTCAGCTCAAGAGAGATGACGTTCGGCATGGGCTCTACTAGTAGAACCGTGAATGCGACTAGAGGATGTCCGCAGGGAGGTGTACTATCGCCTTTACTGTGGACACTGGTCATTGATGAGTTGCTTGAGGGTCTGAACGACCTTGGCTTCAGGACCTATGGCTACGCCGATGATCTTGTCATATCCGTTGTCGGCTGGGATGACAGGACCATCTCTGATCGTACGCAGCAGGCTCTGAACTTTACTCACTCATGGTGTCGGGAAAAGGGGTTGACTATCAACCCAACGAAGACGATCCTGGTACCGTTCACAAGGAGAAGAAGGGTCAACCTGACCGAACCTGTTGTTGGGGAAAAAACGATAGGCTTCTCGGATAGTGTGAAATATTTAGGGGTGACTCTGGACAAATCGCTTACGTGGAATGATCATCTGGACACCGTAACCAAGAAGGCCACCAGGGCATATTATGCCTGTCAGAGGCTCTTTGGGAGAACATGGGGTCTAAGACCACACATGGTCTACTGGTCATTCGACACCATTGTAAAACCTATGATCACTTATGCTGCCTTAGCATGGTGGCCAAAGGTTGAGCAGTAAACAGCAAAGGATACTCTGAGGAAGTTGTATCGGCTGGTGTGTACTGGCATTACGGGGGTTGGGGGATCGTGCCCAACGGATGCCATTGGAGCCATGTTGGGTATTCAACCATTGCAAATCTCCGTGAAGGAAGCTGCAAGCTTGGGCTCACTTCGTCTCCGGGGGGTCGGGGACATGAGGAGCGGGGACCTAAAGGGACACATGAAGATCGCCGGGATCTTTATAGACGACCCAATTTTAAGAGTCGCGGACAAAATGATCCCAGAGCAGATCTTTGTCAGGTATTTTGACATCATGTCATTTGACAGGCATATGTGGACCAGTCGGACTTGGAAGCCCGAAGAGGGGGCTCAGATATGGTTCACTGATGGCTCGAAACAAGCTAATGGTGACTCGGGGGCAGGTGTCTTTGGACCCAGATTCCAACGTGCTCTACCAATGGGCAAGTACCCCTCCGTCTTTCAGGCGGAGATTTTCGCCATCTGCGTATGTGTGAGAGAGTGCCTGCGGAGAGGCACGGTTAGATCCTGCATCTACATTCTTTCTGACAGACAGGCTGCGCTAAAGGCTCTTGGAGCTTACGGGGTATCATCTGGTCTGGTCATGGAGTGTGTGGAAATTCTCAACGCACTAGGTATGAGAAACTCCCTTACACTGGGATGGATTCCTGGCTATTAAGGGCACGAGGGTAACGAAAGGGCTGATTGTCTAGCCAATTGTGGAGCCCGACGACCCTTCATCGGTCCGGAACCATTCTTTGGGATACCTAGGGGGTATGCTAGGGAAAAACTCAGGCAATGGAGAGAGACTGAGTTTGCAAAACATTGGGAAACTTCTACTGGCCAAAGGCCAAAAGATTTATTTCCCTGTCCAGCGGAGTATCAAAGCGACTATTGTCACTTGACAGGGGTAACCTTAGAACCCTGACGGGATACTTAACTGGGCACTGTAGGCTCAGGTACCAGCTTCACAAACAGGACCGGTCAGACACTGATGTTTGCAGGTTTTGTGAGCTGGAAAAAGAGACATCGGAGCATGTTCTCTGCGAATGTCCGAGACTGTGCGACAGGAGACTCAGATTTCTGGGTGACCGCTTTGTGTCATCTTCGGACGTTTGGGGAAATTCTCCTAACAGGACTATTGGCTTTATTGGTAACCTGAATCTATAGGGAACTCTAGGCAGCACAAAAGATCTATATTGGTCGCGGTGCGTAGTGCCTTCGTATCTAATCTAATCTATAAAATTTTCAAATATTTTTTATAGAAAACTCTAAAAAATGCATCCTTTTTTCTGAAAAAAATCTTGTGCAGGGAATGCTATACGCTCAGAATAGTATAAAATTTTGATATTTGATGGAGAAAAGAAATCTAAGATCAACCTAGTGATCGAAAACTGACATTTTCTTCGTAGAATTTTTGTTTCTACAACATATTGAAATTTCCTCAAAATATACACTCATAGAAATAAATCTGTAAAAATAGCAGAAAAATTAACTAAAAATTAGTTAAAAATGATGCTGCAGAAGAAACTGTTAAATTAGCAGATTTTTTTTTTTGCTAAATACAAGTCAAATAAGAACAGCAAAAATAAACCTGTTAAATTTAGAGTTTTACAATTTTTTATTGTAAATATTTCTGCTAATTTAACATTATAGACTGCTATTTGCATTCAACTAAATTTAGCTTAAAAATAACAAAAAATGATAGACATAACAGTTTGTTAATTAGAAATTTATTAATTTAGTTCGAGGCCAATTTCCTTATTATGAATTAACATAATAAGTACTTTTTTCAAAAACTGCTATTTTTCTTCATCAAGATAATCTCCTGACAAATATTTCACAGAGTTTTTGCTTTCAAAAACCTCTACACTTTCAGGAATGAAAAGACGATAGTTTCGGGGATTTTCCAAGTCCCCTTCATTAGTTTTCTGTAGAAAGTGGTGGCAGTAGTGCAATGCAATTTGAAGCATCAAACATTTACATTTAATATGAGATTTTGATTCTTCAAATTGCATTGCACTACTGCCACCACTTTCTAAAGAAAATTGATGAATTTCGGTTGAAACAATAAAACTGAATTGAGTCAGGAACAAATTTGGTTGACACAAACAAAAAATTCGATTGCTACAAATAATCTATTCAGTTGGCAAGAAATTCGGTTATCGCGATGAATCTGCTTTCTCTGTGTAAGAATTTTTAAACAACATTTCTTATTTAAGAAATATTCAAGACGGAAATCGATATTAGTTCTGGCTGTGAAACTGACCCTTGACTCCAAAAAACTAGAAATTCCTAGGAAACTAGAAGACATTTTCCCAATCAAAAACATAGGATTAACTGATATTTAAAAAAAATAATCATACACCCAGAAAGCAGATTCGTTGTGATAACCGAATTTGTTGTCAATCGAATTAATGCGGTTACGACAACTTTCTTTAAATTTAGTGATATATCGATCAGAATACCTGAATGGTCAGGGTATGTTAATGTATATTTTCAGTTATGAATACCAAAATAAAAAAAATAATTCAGTTCTTATAATCGAATTCAAAAACTTCGTACACTATTTCCAATTAAAAACAAAATATTCAAATTAATTTTTTGTTTTATTTAATTTAATATTTAACATTTTTAAATACTTGCAATAATAATTATGCGTACAAATAAATTTTAAAAGAAATTTTAAAAGAAATATTTAACTACTACAATTTAACCACAAAGAGAACAAAGAGATTTAAAAATTAGTTTCCTGATGATGTGGTTTTTATGACAAATATTCTGATACTAATAACTATTCCTCATAACAAGTATAATTTTCTACAATTATTGTTTTAGAAAAGCGGAAATTCTCAGGATTTTATTCTAGAGAAACTTTTTTTCAGGAATCTCTTGTTACCTCTTTAATTCGTAGCATTTCTTCTTGGGTAAACTTACGATTTATAAATATGTGGCTTCAGAGAAACTATGGATCACTTTGCCAATACTTTAAAGTATATTTAATTTTTGAAGTATACAACCCGAATGTGTATTTTCTAACACACCAAAGTTATATTGCTGAGTTCACAATTTAATTAAAATATTTTACAGCGCTTCATTGCGAAACTGATTGTTGTAGTTCCAGTTTTTAAGTTATCTGCACACAAATTTTATTTAGATAATGGTGCTGCAAAAGAATCATCAATTAGAATAAATATTCGAATTACAAGAAAATCACAGCTTCCCGAGTAAAAAAAATTTATCTCGCGCAATATCTAATTATATCCAATTTGATATTGTTTAAGATCTGCTGTAATATCTAGCTGATCCAATTAGATCTCAAAATTGGGTGTATCCAATCATATCGTATTAGATCCCATTGCATATATGGGGATAAACTAAGATCAAGTTATATCTCAAAATTGGGAGGTCCAGTGATATCTTTGGGGATAAACCTAGATCTATTTTGATCCGAAAATTGGCGGATCCAGCTATATATTTGCGGATATTTTTAGATCTAATTTGATCCGAAAAATGGCGGATCCAATTAGATCCAGCTATATATTTGGGGATAAACTTAGATCTAATTTGATCTCAATTTTGGCAGATCAAATTAGATCCGGCAATATATTTGTGGATAAACGTATATCTAATTTGATCCGAAAAAGTGGCAGATCGAATTAGATCTAGCTATATATTTGGGGATAAACTTAGATCTAATTTGATCCGAAAAATGGCACATCGAATTAGATCCAGCAATATATTTGTGGATAAACTTAGATATAAATTGATCTGAAAAATGGCAGATCAAATTAGATCCAGCAATATATTTGGGGATAAACTTGGATCTAAATTTATCAGAAAAATGGCAGATCGAATTAGATCCAGCAATTTATTTCGGTATTAAAATGGCAGATCGAATTAGAAACAGCAATATATTTGGGGATTGACATCTAAAAGTATCCATAAAAATGACAGATAAAATTAGATGCCGCATTATATTTGGGTACTACGTAAGATCTCCATTTATTTGGGATTAAATAAGATCCCAGACATATATTGCCAACTGTTCAAAAAATAATAGACTGGCAGAGCACTGATTGTATAAAAATTACAATATTTTGTTAAAATAAGCTTTAAACTCAGAAGGTAACGAGTTCAATATGCATTTCTTTTACAAAATGAATTTCTTTTTATAAAATTAAAATTTTTTTTTTTCTCTAAATTTTTTTATAAAATTATATATTTATTTTTTTATTAAATTGAAATCTTTGAATAAAATAATTTTATTTACATCTTTTTGACGCTCTACACCATTTCCAATTGTATTAATTGTTTTAAGATTTATCAATTGTATTTCAGAAATAATCAATTGAATTTCAGTTTCATCAATTGTGTTTCAGAACTCATCAATTATTTTTCACATTTATGAATTGTATTTCAGAACTAGTCAATTGAAGTTCAGTTTTATCAATTGCGTTTCAGAAATTATTAATTGTATTTCCGAAATTCACAACTGTATTTCAGAAATTATCAAACTGTATTTCAGAAATTATCAATCGTATTTCCGAAATTATGAAATGTATTTCAGAAATTTTTCTCTATTAGCTATGAAATTCTGAAATAGATTTCATTATTTCTGGACACAACTAAATAAATAAATAATTAAATTTGCGTAATATTGTAGTTTCTGAAGTGCAAATAATATTTTGTGATATACAATTAAAATTTTCTAAAATACATTTAATAATTTCTGGAATACCTTTTTTCGATGCTTATAAGTTAGCGCGAAATGCTTTTATCATTCATTTAATTTGTAGCTATCACACATCTATAACAAGTCTCGTTAGATTAGAGTGTAGAGGTCTTGGCTGACAATCTGGTGGACTGGGTTAAATTTCATGTTTTTAAAGGCAAATATTAAAAAAGTTTTCTCAATTTTTTTAAAAATGTTTTTTGAAATCTATTTTTTTGCCAAGATAGTTAATGCAACGTTCTGCCAACCATAACCGACCATCGCCAACGGTTTGCCAGCATTGTGCCGATTATATTTTTCTGTCTGGGATGTTAAACTTAAACCTATTGTATATTAACATTAATTAACACTATATTTTTATTTTTAGGAAATACATTTTTATTTTATTATAAGTTAACATTAAATTAAATTTTAGATAATGGCGCCAATTTGTAGTTGTAATTATTATATATTAAATCGTATATTCATAAACATTCTATACAGTTAGACGAGGTTTATGGAACTATTTAACTTTATAAAGTGTTTATAAATTGTAACTTAAATGTACAAATATATATGTTAAATGTACGTGAACAAATTGTTGATATGGACCCACAAATTGTATCTCAACTGATATTGGAATTATTGTACCATTACCATACATCAATATATATTGAATGATATACATATATTACAATATATGACACTGTATTATAAATATTGTTAATGAAGTAACATATCTGATAATATTTTTTATAGCGCCATACAGTTTTACATTATTCAAATTAAACCATATATGGAATTGTATTCAAAATGTTGATGTGGTACCAAATTTGACCATATATTGTTTAAATTGTGCCATATATGACAATATATTGTTTAAATGATACCATATATGTCTATATATTAATATTGTTTAAATGACACCATATATCAATATATATGGGACTATATATGGTAGCATATATTATCATATCTGCATCTGTATTAAAAATGTCGTTCATCAGGTACCATATATGAGCATATATTGTTGAAATGGCACCATATATGACAATATATGGTTTAAATGGCACCATATATGGTAATATATTGCTTAAATAACACCATATATAAATATATATGGCACTATATATGGTAGCATATATTATCATATGTGGATCCGTATTAAAAATATTGTTCATGAGGTACCATATATGGGCATATATTGTTGAAATTGCACCATATATGATAATATATGGTTTGAATGGCACCATATATGATAATATATGGTTTGAATGGCACCATATATGATAATATATAGCTTAAATAACACCATATATAAATATATATCGCACTATATATAGTAACATATATTATCATATCTGCCCGACTAAAAAAGTTTTCATATAATCTTATATGATTTGATATAATTATAAATGTTTATATGTGTGGCTTTATATGACCATATACATTTATATTAACACTTTGGTTTTATAAATATGTTTGATATGACGTTATATATAATCATATGCGATTTGGTCTCCAGGCATATATTAAGAGATCTGCAAATATAGTCTATACATAATTATATATAATGGCGTATAAGCTTCTCTAAACAATCTTATATCAAAACATATAACAAAGTTAATATAAAATTGTAATAATTTTATATATAAATTTATCTGACATGATATCTAATTATACAAAATTTTATAAAGTTTAATTGCACTATAAAAATTTAAAAAAAACTCCGAAATTGTGGATCTGGTTTTGAAGTTTGCACTTTGACATATAACTAAATGTTTATAATTGAATTTAACATATATTTTCCAAATAGTTACCGAAATACTCTTTATTAAACTCAAAATAATTTTAAAGAAATAAAGGAATTTTTTTTTCATTGTGGAATTAAAGGTCGAAATAATTATTTTTACTTTTAAATTTAAAAATTAGACAAACATATGTTGAAATAAATATGGTTTAAGTTCATTTATTTTTCCGTAAAAAAAAAATTAATTGTGAAAGTTAATTTTTTATCATGTTGGTTTTTAATTTTTATTTAAAAAAATAAAATTTATTTTTTTTCGACCTCTTTAATTCATTAATTAGAAATTTATTAATTCAGTTCGAGGACTATTTCCTTATTATGAATTAACATAATAAGTACTTTTTTCAAAAACTGTTTTTTTCTCTTCATCAGGATACTCTCCTGACAAATACTTCACAGAGTTTTTGCTTTCAAAAAACAACTACACTTTCAGGAATGAAAAGACGATCGTTTCGGGGATTACGCCACCACTTTCTAAAGAAAACTGATGAAGGGGACCTGGAAAATCCCCGAAACGATCCTCTTTTCATTCCTGAAAGTGTAGAGGTTTTTTGAAAGCAAAAACTCTGTGAAGTATTTGTCAGGAGAGTATCCTGATGAAGAAAAATAGCAGTTTTTGAAAAAAAGTACTTATCATATTAATTCATAATAAGGAAATTGGCCTCGAACTGAATTAATAAATTTCTAATTAGTTAATTCAGTTATTTTATAAGAAAGATAAAAACTCTAACCTAGAAAAAGTTGTTCCGACAAATTTTTGTAATGTTTTATTTTGCCACCTATTTCCAAGTTTATTAGCAAAAGTTGTTCTAAACATTAAGCGTTAGATTTAATATGAATGAAATAAGTGATCTCAATAATATTTACTAAAATTTTCTTTGAAAATCTTCATCAAATTATGTGTATTTATATATAATTTGATGCAGTTAGATAGACCCATTTTTCGGATCAAATTCTATCAGGTGAGATAACATGCTTATCTCGCTTGATATAATTATATATTCCAATATTCGGATCAAATTAGATATGAACGTATATATTGGTTTATATATGGTGATATATGATTATATAACATCTTTTTTAGTCGGGTGGAACTGAATTAAAGATTTGGTTTATGAGGTACCATATATGACCATATATTGTTTAAATGGCACCATATATGATAATATCTAGTTTAACTGTCACCATATATAATTATATATTGTTTAAATGATACCATATATAATTATATATTGCTAAAATGCCACCATATACA
The DNA here is from genome assembly GCA_949987735.1 of Leucophora obtusa. NCBI lineage: Eukaryota > Metazoa > Arthropoda > Insecta > Diptera > Anthomyiidae > Leucophora > Leucophora obtusa. The sequence goes on along the minus strand of OX465295.1, from coordinate 161,594,748 downwards.
TTAATATATAGTTCTATATATAACTATATATGCGATAAGATCAACCATGTTATGTAATATATAATTATATATGCCATATCTAATATTATGAAGGCCGATATCTAATTAGATGAAATTAGATATGGCATAATATAAGGAAAATTTTTCGGAAAAAACCTCATATATAATTATATATGGATATACATAACCACATGTCTAATTATATATTGTAATATATGCCACATATGATTATATATAATTTTTTTTACTCGGGTTACGATAGTTTTCACATATTTCATCTTGATTTTTTCTTATATTTACCGTATGTATTTTGTTGCATGTGTATGTTGCGGTGTAATTTTTAGTTATTTATTTTATTTTTTAGTCAATTTTTTTTCAAATAAATTTCACTTTTAGTAATTTTTAAATAAATAATTTGACAGAAATGGCAAATGATCAAAAATTGGGTGTTGTGACTATTGCCTAATATTGTATCCACTGAAAGTCTTAATAATCCTCTTTTAAATTGAAAGTTGAGTGGATAACTAACGAAATAGTCAGTGGGGAAAAAAATGTTAATAATTTTGACCAAATGTTGTGCTAACCGTATAAAAATTTCCAAATTAGTTTGGATAGCAGGTTGTTTGTTACAGACACAGTAAATTTGGTGTGATAATTTTTAATTTTGTACAAAACTGAAATATATGTTTGATTTGCATAATTTACAAAAATACAACTTAAACATTTGTTGAATAACCAAAATACAGTAATATTAGCCGAATTCCAACTGATATTTTTCTGTGTGTAGAACAAGAATTATAGACATATTTTTTTAAAATTCTGGGGTGGGCAAAAAGCAGTCTAGGGTGGGCTTTGCCGGTTCATCCCATATTGTTCTATTCTCACACACACATATAAAACCAGAAACCCATATATCCACATTTATCTTTTGACAGCATACTGCTGGTCAATTTGTATGGAGGCAAAAAAAATTAAAAATCGTAGGGGGGCGGGGGGAAATGATTCTACGAAGAATTCTAAGCAACTTTGCCCTAGACACTATATGTTTAAAATGGATTACGAGCTTGCGGAAATTCAAAAATATGCTGTGAGTAGTGCTTCACTGCAATGTTTGTGTAAAATTTGCGTTTACATGTAAGTATTGTTAACCAGGATAATAGTTCTGGACTTTTTAGATAGGAGTCTTCATCGGCTTTCCTTATTATAAGAAAAAAAATCTCAAAATTTTTTTATTTTGGACTAAACTGCTAAGCTGATGACCTAAATCAGCCTACAAATGAGCGCACGCTACAGGTTGGAAATGTTAAGATATTTTGATATATTAGTGCCCATAAAAAGTACCTCCCAAAATTAGTTTTTCGCACGCTCCAGGTTACAAATACGAAGATATGTTAATGAAAGTCTGTTAATTATGTTTAATATCGGTCCATGTTTAGACCTAGTGCCCATATAAAAGTTCCTACCAAAATTGGTTTTTGCACGCTACAGGTCTTAAATACGAATAAATTTTAAGAAATTAGGTACGCCAATTCACATGGGCCTACTGAGAAAGCTTATTGATTTTTTTTACAATCGATCAATTTTTAGGCTTAGTTCTTGTATAAAGGTCCCCCAAAAATTTGCATATCCGCAAGCTACAGTTCGCAAATATTAAGATATTGTGATGCAATTTCCTGCACCGACTTATATTGGCCCAAGAATGAAGCCTATGCATTATGATTAAAATATGTCCATGAATACACCTAGTGCCTATATATAGGTCACCCAAAAATTGATTTTTCGCATGATACAGGTCGCAAATACGAAGATATTTTAATGAAATTTGATAAGTTGACTCACATGGGCCCAAGAACAAAGCCTATTGATTCTAGATAGGATTGGTCCATATTTGAACCTAACTATAACTATATTTCCGTCGACAGATTTTGTTAAAAATGTATATCAAAGCTATTCTGGGCCTAATTAAGAAAGTTCTAAATTTTTAAGTCAGTGAATTTTCAAATTTTGAGATTGCAATCACCATTAGCGGAATATTTTTACACGATTGATATTTTTAAAGGGTAAATAACGATTTTTATTCTGAGTATATCATAATTATTATGGATCATCTAAAAAAAAACATTTCATTTGCAAGTTATGAATAGTAAGTGCTGGTGATTATAATCACCGGTCGGGCTAAAACATTAGATAAAATCAAAGTTTCTTACTGTTTTTCAAGTTTTTAATTATTTTATAGACAAAGCCCATTTATAATTTCAGATTAAAACGTTAGTTTGCGGGCATGCCGACTATACGATACCCTACACTGGTCTGGTTGAAAGCCAATAGGCTTCGTTATTGGCCCGATATAAGTCTGTATACCAAATTTTGTCAAAGTACCTTAATATTTGCGTCCTTTAGCATGCGAATGTGCCCATTTTTGGAGAACCTTTATAATCATTAGGTTTTATTCATGAGCCCATTTGAATCCGTATACCAAATTACAATAAAATATCTTTGTATTTGTGACCTGTAGTGTGCAAACAATATAATTTTGGGGGGTCCTTTATATAGGCAGTAGGTCTAAGCATGGACCGATTTTAACAAAAATCAATAGGTTTTGTCCTTGGGCCAAAATAAGTCAGTGTAACAAATTTTGTAAAAATATCTTAATATTTGCGAACTGTACTCATTATTCAAACTCATAAAGCACTACACTCTCAGAACAATTCCGTTGTGGTAACCGAATTTTTTGCCAACCGAATTGATTAGATTTTTTCGTAGAATCATTTCCCCCCACTCCCCCCCCCCCCCCCCACTACGATTTGTTGTCACAGAAATCGGCCCACCTGCATTATCCTTCACACAGAGTTGTGTAATTCATGAAATCAATTATAGTGTCGTATTTAGTGCAAAATGCGTTAAGCATTAATTATTAAAATTTATCAAATTTTTTTTACTACAAGCGCCACTATATAAGGGCACTACGTTTTTAGAATTTCTAGAAATATTTGATAAGTTAAGTTATAAACTCAATGAAAATATCTTGTTCTCGTCTAGAAGCGTTGTTTAACATTTAAAATATCAAAGACAACAAAACAACAAAATTTTTTTTACTTATTAACTTTATCCAGACTATTAAGATTTGATAGTCTCTCCAATGTCCACGGACCTATTCCATATTTAGATAGAACATGTGTTAATACTCCGAAAGAACAAGCGTTTTAAACCCTTTGCTCTATTATTCAGCAAATCCATAAGCCCGACCACAGGCCAGCTATACAGAAAAACTGTGATTAGTTCTATTCCCACAATGGGGATTATATCGAGAACCTATATTCAATACGCTTTATCGGAAGATTTTTCGAAAATGACTTATTGATAGCAAACTATTTACTGATGATAGCTACATCTCTGACAAAAATTTCAGAAAGAAAAAATGTATTTTAGTATCCTTTTTTCATTATTTGTTATTTGTCTATCGGATATAAGACTTTATTTTTTTGAATGCAATATCGTCTATCGGAACATTTTGGTAATCGACTTAATAAAAATTTAATATTACTACAAATATTGAACAAAATTGTACCCTACAGTATAATATAGAATTGTGCCTAATATGTTCAGGTCGTTTAAATGTTTGTTTATTAGAGTGTCCCCTAAAATTCGTTTTCGGAATTTCCAAATTCGGTTTTCCATATAAAAATTTATAGAACGACGCGCTCACTACGGGGAAATATATAAAGTAACATGTTAACCGCTGCGATTTAAGAAAAATTATACACTCAGATAAAAAAGTTAGTATAAAAATTTGTAAACAGTTTTCAATCGAACTTTACTATTTTTATACTGATTATACCCTACACCACTATGTGGTCAGGGTATTATAAGTTTGTGCTGATGTTTGTAACACCAAAAAATATTCGTCGTAGACCCACCTTATACTATACCGATCGGTTCAGAATTTTTTTTTTATTTCGATTTAACGATGTCCGTCTGTCCGTCCGTCCGTCTGTCTGTCTGTCCATGCATTCTTGTGCGCAGTCTACAGGTCGCAAATATTAAGATATTTTGATGAAATTTGGTACGCAGACCTATGTTGGCCCAAGAACGAACAAGTTTGATTTTGGTGAACATCGGTCCATGTTTAGACCTAGTGCCCATATAAGGGTCCTAACAAAATTATACTGTTTATACGCTGCAGGTCGTAAATATTAAGATATTTTGATGAAATTTGGTACACAGACCTATATTGGCCCAGTAACGCAGCCTATTGATTTTGGTGAACATCGGTCCATGTTTAGACCTAGTGCCCATATAAGGGTCCTACCAAAATTATACTGTTTATACGCTGCAGGTCGTAAATATTAAGATATTTTGATGAAATTTGGTACACAGACCTATATTGGCCCAATAACGCAGCCTATTGATTTTGGTGAACATCGGTCCATGTTTAGACCTAGTGCCCATATAAGGGTCCTACCAAAATTATACTGTTTATACGCTGCAGATCGTAAATATTAAGATATTTTGATGAAATTTGGTACACAGACCTACATTGGCCCAATAACGCAGCCTATTGATTTTGGTGAACATCGGTCCATGTTTAGAACTAGTGCCCATATAAGGGTCCTACCAAAATTATACTGTTTATACTCTGCAGGTCGCAAATATTAAGATATTTTGATGAAATTTGGTACATAGACCTATGTTGGCCCAAGGACGAAGCCTATTGATTTTGGTGAACATCGGTCCATGTTTAGAACTAGTGCCCATATAAGGGTCCCCCCAAAATTGGCTTGGTTACAAACTGCAGGTCGCAAATATTAAGATATTTTAATGAAATTTGGTGCGCTGACTCACATTATAGAAAATTTTGACACGAGCCCCATTTTAACCCATTCGAATTTCGGATCCAAACATTAGTTGGCTTTTACCCAGACTGGTGTAGGGTATTGTATAGTCGGCATGCCCGACTTTAACCTTTTTACTCGTTTTTAGTACAATTTTTTTTTTAGTAATCATTTTTGCTATTCTCTTATTACAAATTACGGATTTTTTTACTAATTCTCGCTGCTGATTTCAGCAAAACATTTTTCAAAACCGAGTGCTAAATTTAGCAGAAAAATCTACTAATTTAAAATTTTTTTTTTGATTTTTTACAATTCTTGTTTAGTTTATATTTGTTACTATTGATATATTCTTAGTTTGGAAACAAGACTCAGAAAATTTTATTGTATCTCCAATTCAAAAAAGGTAATAACTGGAGAACCGTTTACAATTTTGACTCCAAGTTTCAAGTACGCTTGTTGCAATCGAAAGAAAAACACTTTTTTTAAGATTTTAAAGTTTTTTTTTATTTTTTAGTACAATTTTTTGCTAATTTCAGCAGATTGATTTTAAATTACAGTTTACAAAAATTTACTGAAATTTAGTAGCTGCAACTAATTATTTATACTAATTTCATTGTACTAAAATTATGATATTTAGTAAGTTTTTTAACTGATTTTAGCAAATCGATTTTGAATTGTAGTAGCGGCTACTAATTTTTACTACTAATTTTATTTTACTACAGATCAGCAGACATGTGTTCTAAAATTAGAAAAAAATACCGCTGGGCTCAAAACAGTTAAATTTCCCGTAATAACAGCAAAATTTTCAGTAGCCATTACAGACTTTTTTGGTTGAGTGTAGTATTTTAATAAATGGTGCTTTTGGATATTGACTTCCCTATTTTTTACAACTATCTTTGGTGTAATTATACCCTACACCACTACGTGGAGAGGGTATAATAAGTTTGTTTATAACACCAAAAAATATTAGCCCCAGACCCGCCTTATAGTATACTGATCGTCTCAGAATCACTTTTCGTTTCGACTTAACGATGTCCGCCTGTCCGTCCGTCTGTTTGTCCATTCATTTTTGTGAGCACTCTACAGGTCGCAAATATTAAGATATTTTGATGAAATTTGGTATAGCGACTAACGTCGGCCCAAGGACGAAGCTTATTGATTTTGGTTAAAATCGGTCTATGTTTAGACCTAGTGCCCATATAAAGGGCCCCCCAAAATTGGCTGTTTACAAGCTGCAGGTCGCAAATACGAAGATATTTCAATGAAATTTGGTTCGCTGCCTCACACGGTCCCAGGGATAAAGGCTAATGATCCTAGATATGATCGGTCCATATTTGGACATATCGCCCATATGGGCTATATTTCCGATTTTCTCCTCTTTTATCATTTTATAGAAAATTTTGACACAAGTCCAAACATTAGTTGGCTTTTAACCAGACTGGTGTAGGGTATTATATAGTTGGCATGCCCGACTTTTATCTTTTTACTCGTTTTAGTCTACCAGCCTGTTTTAGGATGCTTATTATGTACCTGAAATGGTGGACTAAAATAACATGTTTGTCTTATTTAAGTAAATTAATTGTAAGGTTTTTTTTAGAATTGTACCAAAATATTATACAAATCTGCTCTCACTTAGAACTTTGTATCAGAGAAGTCTAATAAATGCACCCTATCAAAAATTTTCTTTCAAATGTTTTTTGATAACAAACTATTCAGTAAAAATTTATAATACTGTAACCAATAAACCATTCGATGCAATGTATTTAAATTACGATTTTTTTAGAAACTACAATGATGCCAAACTTATTCGCTTTTCCAGCATTAGACCTGGTCGAGCCAAAAATGATCCAACAGTTGCACAATTAAGATCACTAAAGTATTTACCAAGTGGTGAAATTATATTTAAAGTGAATATACTGAACCAAAACCCTTACATATAGGTAAACTCTCAATTCAGCCTAGTAAATGGAAACATCTGCAAGATTTAAAGATAACAGGCAGACCAGCAGAATATCATTACTTTTATGATAATTTAGCTCAGATGAAGTCAAAGTAACAGCAAGAAATGAAGAAATGTCCAATTCTAATAATTTTTATGAATAAATCGTTATGCTCGAAGTCAATTTTAACCGAAAATCTTTCCGTTTGACATGGAATGGTCCATATATTAAAAAAAAAAACGTTAAAGAAAACGTTCGAACTTTAATAAAATTGCAAATTATATCATAAAAAATCAAATTTTTGTTACTTTGCAATATGCTCTATCGGCAGGGACGTATTTAGAGCCCCCAAGCCCCCCCCCCCCCCGAAATGATTTGACAAATTTTGAAACGTAACAAAATACGTCGAAAGCAACAACGTTTTCTAATAATGTAATAAAAAATATTTATTTTTTGTTGAAATCAAATAGCAAATGGCCAAGTTTCTTAAGTTTTCATAAATAAAATAGACCATAAATCCAGTTGGGAAAACTGCTTTCTAAAAAACTTTTTAAGCTATTTGGTGCCCATAGAAACTGTTTTTGTCTATGGGTTTTTTTTTGTAAAAATCTTGAATAGTTATGTGTGCTAGGGTTGCCACATTGCAAAAGTCTAATAACTTGACACTTCGCAAAAAATAACTTGATTTAAAAAAAAAACTTATCAATAAAAAATTTAATGTGCATATGTGTGCAGTAGGGTGATTCTTAATACAAAAATTTATAATTTTTGAATACACTCGCCATTTTATTAAGATTCATAAAAAAAATTTCGGTTTTTTTGGAATTTTCGGGGACAAACTCGATAGTGCTACCAGCCATTGAAGTTTGGACATAAATTGACGAAATTGATTAGTGTTTTATTTTTTCTTTTGTAGCAATTATTCCTGTATAATAAGAAGAAAAAGATGAAGTCTGCAAGAAGTCGTTGAAATTTTCAAATTTTAGGCCAAAAAAATATAGAAACTTTCCATTGTTTTCGAATCGTCAATTTGAAATTTTAACATATTTTTTTTTCTGAAATGTAAAAAAACCAAAACTTTTTTTTTATAAATTTATTAAATGGATGATATATAATCAAAATAAAATAGCACTTAAGGTTTTTCTTGTCCCAGTAAAATTATTGTTTACCGAATTTTAAGGAAAATCGTCTTTTGTAAATCTCCACTCGCGCTCTCAAAACCAAAGATATACCTTAAGCGCCATTTTATTTTGATAATATATCATCACTTTAATAAATTTATTTTGGTTTTTTACGTTTCAGAAAAGAAAATATGCTAAAATTTTAAAATGGCGTTGCGAGAATTATTAAAAATTTATATGTTTTTTTTTGGCCTAAAGTTTATATATTTCAAGTTTATATATTTTATATAACTTCCTGCAGACTTCCCCCTCAATTCATAAATGCTTTCTAAAGTTATAGCAGGTTTACAAAACGTCATTATACCCTACACCACTGCGTGGTCAGGGTATTATAAGTTTGTGCTGATGTTTGTAACACCAAAAATTATTGGTCCTAGACCCACCTTATAGTATACCGATCGGCTCAGAATTTTTTTTTATTTCGATTTAACGATGTCCGTCCCTCCGTCCGTCCGTCTGTCTGTCCATGCATTCTTGTGCGCACTCTACAGGTCGCAAATATTAAGATATTTTGATGAAACTTGGTACACCGACTTATGTTGGCCCAAGGACGATTTTGGTTAAAATCGGTCCATGTTTAGACTTAGTGCCCATATAAGGGTCCTACCAAAATTATATTGTTTATACGCTGCAGGTCGCAAATATTAAGATATTTTGATGAAATTTGGTACACAGACCTATGTTGGCCCAAGAACGAAGCCTATTGATTTTGGTGAACATCGGTCCATGTTTAGACCTACTGCCCATATAAGGGTCCTACCAAAATTATATTGTTTATACGCTGCAGGTCGCAAATATTAAGATATTTTGATGAAATTTGGTACACCGACCTATGTCAGCCCAAGGACGAAGCCTATTGATGTTGGTTAACACCGGTCCATGTTTATAGCTAGTGCCCATATAAGGGTCCCCCCAAAATTGGCTTGGTTACAAACTGCAGGTCGCAAATATTAAGATATTTTAATGAAATTTGGTTCGCTGACTCACATTATAGCAAATTTTGACACAAGTCCCATTTCAACCCATTCGAATTTCGGATCCAAACATTAGTTGGCTTTTAACCAGACTGGTGTAGGGTAATTATAGTCGGCATGCCCGACTTTAACCTTTTTATTTTTATACAAAATTTGTTCAATAAACCTCCTATAATTTTACAAAGCGTTTATGAATTTAGGAGTTAATCATTCTTTTCTTATTGTTTAGAAATAAATGCTACTCAAAAAAATTAAAACACTAAAAAATTGCATCAGTTTTGTAATTTTACATGTTTTTTTTTTTAACTACTGATACGAAAAAAATTCAATTTAACTTGACAAAATAAATTTGACCTTGGCACTTGACAAGACCTAAATTAACTTGACAATCAAGGCCATTCAAGGCCATGTGGCAACCCTAGCTAGGCATAATTAAAGAGGTTAGAAAATGAATAGAATGCAATCCTCTCTTTTACTAAAAAAAATTTATAAAATGTGGCTGCAAATAGGAAACAAAATTTTTTTCGCACCTTTTAATTAATATTTTTTATTGTTACTACTAATAGTTTTCGTCATATTTATTATAGAATAAACATAAAATTGATATTTTAGTAGGTTTGAGGTTAAGAAGAAGAATAAACCTTCCTCAAAAGTTATAAACACATTAAATTTGCAAATCAGACTAGATCTAGTTTCTGCCTTTTTATGGACAGGCTTCATCAGTGATCTTCCATTAAATTGTATAATTGTTTATATTTTTATTGTCAGATTGCCTCTATATGAATAATTTCAGAAGTGATCAAACAGACATATACAAACATTCTACTTCAGATTTTCTCTGTTTATCTTCTTATTTCCTCCGTGTCACCTTTTCACAAATATTGCCACATTGACGTATGGTTTGTACGTACAAGTGCAGGCAATTTGTGTATATTGGAGACGGACAGCCAACAGGGCATTGTTTATTTTTTATAGTAAATTTTTGTTTTTCAAACGCGTCGTATAGACCAAATACAATTAATATTGTCATTAATATGTATTTTTATTAATTCTAATTTAGTAGGTTTGAGGTTAAGAAGAAGAATAAACCTTCCTCAAAAGTTATAAACACATTAAATTTGCAAATCAGACTAGATCTAGTTTCTGCCTTTTTATGGACAGGCTTCATCAGTGATCTTCCATTGAATTGTATTATTGTTTATATTTTTATTGTCAGATTGCCTCTATATGAATAATTTCAGAAGTGATCAAACAGATAAATGATAAATTAACCTTTGGGTTTCCTTAAAAATTACAGGTTTCCTGCTTGCGGCACAAGTTGTTACTATGGGGAGAAAGTTTGACATTTATTTATTTATTTAAATCTATGGAATTACATCCTTACAGACTATAATATATATTGAAATAGTACAACTAAATATAATGTTAAATCTAGGTATTTAAAAACAGTATTATATTTCGTTTTATAATGGCTATATCTATAGAATAATCGATAAAGTCATACATTTCAATAAACTGACGACATAATCTTCTGAGAGGATCAGCATTAGCATAGGTGGTTTGCATGACTTGAAGATATAGGGGGGTATAGTTGCGAGTTGTCCGTTGGGGAACATTTATATTGCTGAGCAGGAAGTCAGAAAAAGTATTACCATTTAGCAGGTTGACTAGGAATACAGTATTGAGCATTATTCTTCGGCTTCTTAATGTAGGCAGCCTAATACTTGCTAATCTATCGGTGTATGGTGGAAGATCCTCCAAACGGTTCGGAAAAGTGCTCCTTAAGCAAAACAGAAGAAATTGTTTTTGAACTGATTCAATACGGTTACTATGAACTGCAGTATCAGGATCCCATATAATTGATCCATATTCCATGATTGGCCTTACCGGAGACGTATATAGTTGCTTAGTTATGCTAGGATCGATAAACTCTTTGGCCCATCGCTTTATAAAAGCAAGCACACCACGAGCTTTATTTGTCGTCATCGTAATGTGCTTAATAAAGTTTAATTTAGGATCTAGTAAAATACCAAGATCTAAGAATTCATCAACAGATTCCAGAACATGATTACCCAAAAAATAGAGGCAGAACGAGTTCCATTTTCTTGTGAAACGCATGTGTTTACATTTTTTAAAATTTAAATTCATGAGATTATGATTGCACCACACATAAAAACCATCCAAGTCCTGTTGTAACAAAATTCTTGCCGAAGATGTTTCAAATGTAAGAAAAATCTTCTCGTCATCAGCATACATCAGAATATTGCCATACTTTATCGCATTAGGGAGGTCATTTATGAAAAGTATAAACAATAACGGCCCCAAATGACTACCTTGTGGTACACCGGAGGTAGCAGTAATATTTTTAGAGGTGATATTGTTAAAATAAACTTTTTGTTTTCGTAGAGTCAGGTATGATTGAATCGAATTTAGCGTTATTCGAGTAAAACCCATTAAAAATAATTTCCTTATTAGTAGATCCTGGTTGACTACATCAAAAGCTTTGCTAAAGTCAGTGTATATAACATCAGTTTGTTATCGATTTGTAAATCTACGATTAACCAAAGTGGTAAGTTGCAAAAGATTAGTAATTGCAGAACAACCTTTTCTGAAGCCATGCTGATATGGTGATAAAATAGATGAAGCTTGATGACTCAGAGAATCTGTAAGACATTTCTCAAAGAGTTTAGGTATAGCACTCAATTTAGCTATCCCTCTATAGTTGTTTACATTTGATTTGTTTCCAGATTTGAATAAAGGGATTATAAAGGACTCCTTCCAAAATTGTGGAAAATAACCATACTTTATTGATACATTAAATATAATTGTTAAGGGGGTGGCTAAGGCAAGATAACAGTTTTTTAAAATACAGCTTGGAACACCATCAGGACCGCTAAGAAAGGATGATTTTACGTTTTTCATATACTTTATGATTTGCGAGGTATTTACTGAAGGAAATGATAGAGGTTGGTGTTCCCCAATTGGATATGGGTAAATTTTAGAGCTGTCATAGTGAGCATCAGAGTATGTTGTGGTAAAAATCAGCAAACAGATTACTTATAATTAAGTCATCACTTGATTCAGTATTTAAGTACTTCATTACTTTTGGAAAGCCATTCGATTTTCTTTTAGAATTAACGAATTTATAGAAAGATTTTGGATCGTGTTTAAAATTAAGTTTCATGTTATCCAAATAATTTGAATATAATTTCGTATTAAGTAGGTTGTACTCAGCACGAGCAACAGAATATTTGCCATAGTGACGATGTGAACCAGATTTTTTGTAATTTTTGTAATGTTTGTTTTTTATATTTTTGAGCCTTGACAGTTGTTTTGAGCTCCAGGGAGGGCCCGAATGTTCAAACGCTAATGCTTTCGGAACACACTCGTCTAGATAGTCCATAATAGTTTTGTAAAATATATCAATCATTGCATCAATTTCTGAAGGGATTCCATTTGAGATTGATAACAGCTCTAACCAGTTTGTATTGCTGAGAAAAAAATTTAGATCATTATAATTGGTACGTTTAAAACAGAATACTTTTACTTTTTTATCCGCTGGTTTACATTTTTGAACAGTAGGGATATTGTAGGTAATTTCAATGGTTGGGTGGTGGATATCTTCGGGTTTGGTAACAGGATCAAAACGAGTTAATGAACATTCAGTTGGTTCACTTACAAATACCAAATCTAATAACATTCCGGAATAGTTGTAAACACCATTTATTTGAAAAAGATATAAATCGTGTATATTATTGAGAATGTTATCAATCCAATCTTCAGATATAGTTGGAGTATAAAAAAACGAATCTGTTAAAAACTTCCATGACACTGAAGAAAAAATTAAAATCACCAAAAATAAATACTGAATCATCTGGTTTAGTTGTTGATAATACAGATCTAATGTTTTCATAATGTTTAAAGCAGATCAGTTCATCAGACCTCGGTGGAATATATGAACAGGTAATAATAATAATTTTATGTTTCAATTTTATACGAACAGCAATAAATTCTATTTCATGAAAAGTATTAGATATTATTTCTTCGCACGAAAAAAGGCTGGATACTGCTATTAAAACACCACCACCAATAGTTTCAGTTTCTCGATCACGTCTAAATATGTTGTATTTATAACTAAGAATTTCTGTGTTAAAAGTGTTTTTATTTAACCAAGTTTCAGTTAAAATAATAACATGGTGATTGAAGTCAAAACTTTCGATGAACAGGTTGGACAATTTTGTGTTTAATCCACGAACATTTTGATATAACATGTATAGCTGGTTATCAGATAAAGCAGTTAGTTTTTTTGGTTATTTGGTATAGTTGAGAAACGGACAACGTTCTGGGTTCTTTGATTTTCTTTAAATATATATTCACGTACCAGTGTATTATCGGGCCAGAAAGAAGGATCAACTAGTTGTTCGAACAGATCAGGTGGAGCACTCAATTTAAACGATATAAGGCTTCTTGGTCGAGAATAAGAAAATTTATGTATTAAAACGTCAACATCAGAATTCAGCTTTGATTTTATATAATATTCAATCTCATGAACAGTTGTATCAGAAGCGAAGCGTGATATAAATATAGATTTTTTTGGAGGTAAAATGCGCAAATTTCTCTGAACACAATTATCATTATTTAGAATTGGAGATGGTTGTACATTTAAAATTTTTTATTTAACTTTTTTAGTTTTGTTATTGTAAATTGAATTTTGTGTTGTATTAGAAGTTGTGGAAGTAAGAGGAGTATTAGATTCTGCATTATTGTTTAAAACGGAAGGACCAGCTGGACTTACGGCTGTAATTGTCTTGTCTGTATTCCTAGAGGACTTACGTCGTTTAGGTGATGTTTGTGGTGGAGACTTCAGATTATCCAGCGAAGTACACTCATCAGATAATTTACCATAATCAGACACGCGGTTGGAAAGTTCAGAAATTTCCTTCTGAATTTGAAGGAACACAGATTTTCTACTTTGAAAAAATTTATAAAAATCAACTCCGATCTTTCTACAGTAAGTACAGCACCAGTGCAGCCCATCATGTTTTTGGCTTGCTTCAGCAGCTAAAGTTGGAATTCCACTGCATTTAAAATGGATCAAACCATCGCAGAGCCAACACGACATCATTCTTTCATTAACATCAGTAATGGAACATTTCTTATTTAAACAGTCCATTTTAATTGCAAATAGGGGGTTATTAAATTTTATAATGGGAATTACAGCTCAAATGTTTCTGGCAACGTTCTTCAAGAGTATTTTATAATTACTGCACTAATAATTTTTTGTTATTGTTCTTCTTATTGTGAGTTAAGCCAACAAGTATAAACCTATAGAGAAACTACCGTCCTCACCAAATTTTGTTGTTGTGTGGCGAACTTGGGAAAGGCTAAGAAAACATGTTGATAATGTTGTTAAGAGAAAAAATGAGTTGGAAGAGCATTTTGAGAAACATTTTTTCGTTTTTTTCTTTTAAAAAATATTCTTTGATCAATGTTGTCAAGTTTGATTTTCCATTTAGGGTTTTTTTAATAAGTGTAGTAAATTTTGTTCAACTATTGTTTTTAATAGTTTTTGTTAATATTATTTTAAAATTTTTTAAATAATTTATTTTATTATACAAATAATATATAACTCAACTTATGTTTTTAATAATTTTTGTTAATATTACTATTTGAAAATTTTGTAAATAATTTATTTTATTATACAAATAATATATAATTCATTTTCACCGTTCTTGTTAATTTAAATGTATATTGTTTTTGTTAAAATAAACTATATTTTAAAAAATAAAACTATATTAACTATCAGTATTAGTTTTAAAAAACCCAAAATTGACACTATTGACAAATGTTTGTTGGCACGGGAATTTTTTGAATGTTGATGCAACATTGGAATCTCTTAAATCCTCTTAAAAATCTGAAAATTCTCTTAAAAATCTAAAAAAAACTCACTCAACCTCAATGCTTTTTATATAGGGAAATGTGTAAAAAAAACACTCAATCTCTCATTTTTTTACAATGTTTACCGACATGTTTTAGTTTTCTTTCCCGACTTCACGAACAAAAATAAAGAGTAAAGGTTAACAGAGCAAGAGTTGTATAGATACCCACTGGTTAAGCTTAAGATTTTTGTTGTTTTTTTTAAATAATTCGTCATTTTACAATTTTTTTTCCACCCTAAGTTAAGCATTATAATGTTGGCTTCCCGAGTAAAAAAAATTGTTCTCGCGCAATATCTAATTATATCCAATTTGATATTGTTTAAGATCTGCTGTAATATCTAGCTGATCCAATTAGATCTCAAAATTGGGTGTATCCAATCATATCGTATTAGATCCCATTGTATATATGAGGATAAACTAAGATCAAGTTATATCTCAAAATTGGGATGTCCAATGATATCTTTGGGTATAAACCTAGATCTAATTTGATCCGAAAAATGGCGGATCCAGCTATATATTTGCGGATAAACTTAGATCTAATTTGATCCGAAAAATGGCGGATCGAATTAGATCCAGCTATATATTTGTGGATAAACTTAAATTTAATTTGATCTCAATTTTGGCAGATCGAATTAGATCCAGCAATATATTTGTGGATAAACTTAGATCTAATTTGATCCGAAAAAGTGGCAGATCGGATTAGATCCAGAAATATATTTGGGGATAAACTTAGATCTAATTTGATCCAAAATATGGCGCATCGAATTAGATTCAGGAATATATTTGTGGATAAACTTAGATCTAATTTGATCCGAAAAATTACAGATCGAATTAGATCCAGCAATATATTTGGGGATAAACTTAGATCTAAATTGATCAGAAAAATGGCAGATCGAAAAAATGGGTTAATCTAATTATATAAAATTAGATTTAATACAAAAAGTTTCATTTTATTTGATACCATTAGACAAAAATAATTCATTCAGATATCGCTCAGATTGCATTAAATTGTCCATTCTATTGAAATTACTTCTTGGTTATCATTATGTCACATCCAATTTTATATAATTAGATAAACTCGTTTTCGGATCGTATTTCATCATATTAGATCCAAGGTGGATCTAAATTACTGCAGTACGATCCACCATTTTTCGGATAAATTTTTTTTTTTTTTGCAATCCCTTGAAAAAAAATTTATTCGGTAGCATATCTTTTTTTATTTGGCATCATACTAAATCATATAAAATTTTATGCGGAAAATGGATTAATCAAATTGTATATAAACGAATAAAAAAGATATTTGAATTGATATAATTTCATCCAATTTTATCGGAGTTTTGGTCTTATTCAATTGCATTAAATTTTGTTTGTTTATATGAATATGTATAGTGTAGGAAAATAACCAATTAATTGAGAGAATTATCTGAATGATATTAATAAATTTTTGCACAAAACCGATGAATTTAACTAGGTCTCGTCCATTGAAACTTTTTATTAAATTAATGGAATTTTTAATATCCCGATTAAAAAAGATGATATGGTGACATATCTAATTTGATGAAATACAATAACTAATCACATACAATTTAATCCGAAAAATGGTGAATACAATTGTATCTACATGGATCAAATTGGATTTAATTACTTTAAATTATATACAATTTAATCCGAATTTTGACCAGACATTGGGTCATATGAATAAAACTTAGCAATTACTTCGAAGTAATTACTTTGGGCTTAAGAGTGTCTTTTAACTCCAAATTTACCAATTGGCTGGTAGAACAGGATGAAATGTAAACGAAAATTAAAAAATTAAATTTCTAGTCTACTCCCAAGCAGACTAGATTTGTGAAGTAATTGCTTAAAAAACCCTGTATTTCCCCCTATTAGTAATATCTATTTTTTATTCATATGAGCCATTATTGTATGAAGTAATATCTTAATATTTAAAATTTGATGCAATTAGGTCCAGTTGGATAAAAATTTTCGTATTTCTGTTTTTATTAAATATTGTACTGAAAAACAACGGGGGATTCACGTAAGGTTTCGTGTATCGTGTGCAGAGCTTCGAAGAATTAATTCCCTAATTCCCTTTTTTTGATCTGAATTTATATTTTGGGAATGAATTCCCTGACCAAACTTTAGGAATTGAATGAATTCCTTTTTTTCATTCGATATATATTAAAGGAATTCATTCATTTTTTTCTAATGCCTTCATAAAATTTTATGAATTCATTCAACAAGGAATTAATTCAATTCTAGTTAATTCAACTTTTGGTAAAGGAATTCTTTCAATTCTAATTAATTCAACCTTTGGTCAAGGAATTCATTCAGTTCAAGTTAATTCAACTTTTGGTCAAGGAATTCATTCAATTCTAGTTAATTCAACTTTTGGTCAAGGAGTTCATTCAAGTTAATTCAACTTTTGGTCAAGGAATTCATTCAATTCTAGTTAATTCAACTTTTAGTCAAGGAATTCATTCAATTCTAGTTAATTCAACTTTTAGTCAAGGAATTAAATTTATTTCGTTTAATTCCCTAAGGAATTAAATTTTTTTAGTTTAATTCCCTAGGAATTAAATTTTTTTCGTTTAATTCCCTGAATTAAGTTTTCAATTCAGTTATTTCGGTGCATTCCGCAAATTTTTTTTTATGAAAAAACAAAGTAAAGTAAAATAAATTTATTAACTAAGTGTATGTAAAATTCACAATTACGACGTGGAATTACAAAAAGTTTAGACTAAAAAATAATGGTGTTGTAAGGATAATGGGATAATGGTATTTCGTTAATTTCGGTACTGGTATTTTAAATGTATCGATATTTGAATCTATAACAGTATTTTAGCGATAGAGAGCCTACCAACTCTGCCTCAATGTATGTAATTACTTTTGGCTTATGAATGACTTAACATGAAGTTTGCATAAAAATTCCAATATCTATTTTTTATTCATACGAGTTAATGAATTGATTCACACACCGAAAAAATTACTCAGTTACTGGCTACTGAATTTTTAACTGAGTCTCAGATGAATTACTCCTTACTAACCCTCAGTTACTTAAATTAATTAAAAACAACTAATTTTCTTCAATTACATATTTCTACTGAGAACTTAGTTACTGATAACGATGTTGTTAATTAAAATGAATATTTGTGGAAAAATAGATAAAAATAACCGCTTAAAAGTTACAACCACCATATTTGGTTTACATTTTTAATTACAACTAAAAGGGCTTTGAGCCTTTAAAGATTTTATTTTAATTGATGTCCACATAAATTGATTCAATACTTTTTTAATTTTTTTGCATTTTAGCTTCTCTCGGGCCTAATAAAATTTTTAGAGCCACTACCACAACATCAACAGCTTAAACCAGTAGGTTCCAATAATTTCAGATTTTTTCTATCCGTCTGTAAAAATAAAAGATATAAAAAATATTGTATTTTAAAAGATCTCACTAAAAGAAGTTACTTATCTCAAACCCATCTAAACTTTGGCGAATTTCACGGCTAGACGGACAGTTAGACATTTCAAATGTTTGGACCAAATGCACAAACAAATGCGTGAAATAAAATTAATCTTCAAACTTTTATTATTTTTATTTGAATGTATTTTAAAATTACTTTGACAATTATATAATTATTTTCAATTATAACGAAAATTGAAGACGATTATTTCAGTTAATTTGAAATATATTGGTTTTAACTGAGGAATTCTTTAACTGAGCAATTGAGAAATTTTATCGGTGCAGCGACTGATCATCCACGAATTAAACCGATACATCAGGAAAGTGTATTAATCTATACATGCTTTGAAATTCTTTCGTTATACAAATAAGCTATTAACGTACACAAAAAAATTGTTACCAATTAATTAAGCAAATTTCAACGGGATACGTATATAATATTGTTATGTAAAATACTGTTTAGACAAAATACTGGAAAAAAAATTTTAAAAATCCTACTTTTCATAATACTGTTTTGCAAAATACTGGATTTCACAATACTGTTTTGCAAAATTGTGTGAAGTAAAAATGCTGGTTTACAAAATCTATTTTATTAAAAATAACTTCAACAAAAGTATATAATTTTCAAAAATTAACAAAAACATTTAACAAAAAATTAATTTCAATGCATTTTATAAACTTAAATTAATACAAGATTTTTTGCAATTCGCTTTAGGTAGCCTGTATGGCTTAATTCACACCTTTTTCTAATAACTATTTTAATGTTTGTGTACGCTTGTCTTTAAATTTATGTAACGTCTTTCTCCATTCGCGCGTTTTGAAATGGTATTTACAGCTACCACGACCTCATTACTCAACTGCCTGATAAGGTGGTATAATCCAGACTTTATACGCCCAACAACAGCTTTCAGTCTTCTATGCCAAGCTTCCACACTATTTTGAGTTCTTGGTTAGGATTTCTTACTGTCATCGTAAACCGACCAAAAGGTTCCAGAATACTTTGGGTGATATGAGCTCTTGACGTAGTTTTTTTTAAACCACTCTCACAGTTTAAGCAAATCTTCATATTAAAATTTTTGTAAATTTTTTACAAAAATTTTCGTTTACTAAGTAAAACAGGATTTTGCAAAACAGTATTGTGTTATACAGTATTTTGTAAAACAGTATTAAGAAAAGCAGGATTTTGAAAACAGGATTTTGAAAACAAGATTTTGTTATACACAGGATTTCGACCCGAACCCAATTTCAACTAATAAAGTTTTATTGAATAATTTATTATATTGTGTATGCCACAAAAACATTATTTTAGTTGAAGTGCTCACAATTGCTTGCCAAAGATTTTTTGTGCGTATTTAAAAACGCAAATAAAACTTGATTTTTGAAAGACTCTAAAATAAGATTATTTTTAAATCGTTCACATGTGATCATAACTGACTCTTATTTACAAGCTTTTTAAGTGTTTTGTTCTAAAGTTAATTATACCCTACACCACTAGGTGGTCAGGGTATTATAAGTTTGTGCTGGTGTTTGTAACACCAAAAATATTGGCCCTAGACTCACCTTATAGTATACCGATCGGCTCAGAATTTTTTTAATTTCGATTTAACGATGTCCGTCCGTCCGTCTGTCTGTCCATGCATTCTTGTGCGCACTCTACAGGTCTCAAATATTAAGATATTTTGATGAAACTCGGTACACCGACTTACGTCGGCCCAAGGACGAAGCCTATTGATTTTGGTTAAAATCGGTCCATGTTTAGACCTAGTACCCATATAAGGGTCCTACCAAAATTATATTGTTTATACGCTGCAGGTCGCAACTATTAAGATATTTTGATGAAATTTGGTACGCAGACCTAAGTTGGCCGAAGGACGAAGCCTATCGATTTTAGTGAACATCGGTCCATGTTTAGACCTAGTGCCCATATAAGGGTCCTACCAAAATTATATTGTTTATACGCTGCAGGTCGCAAATATTAAGATATTTTGATGTAATTTGGTACACCGATTTATATCAGAACCACGGACGAAGCCTATTGATTTGGGTTGACACCGGTCCATGTTTAGACTTAGTGCCCATATAAGGGTCCCCCCAAAATTATATTCTTTATATGCTGCAGGTCGGAAATATTAAGATATTTTAATGAAATTTGGTACACAGACCTATGTTGGCCCAAGGACAAAGCCTATTGATTTTGGTGAACATCGGTCCATGTTTAGAGCTAGTGCCCATATAAGGGTCCTACCAAAATTATATTGTTTATACGCTGCAGGTCGCAAATATTAAGATATCTTGCTGAAATTTGGTACACCGACCTATATCAGCCCAAGGACGAAGCCTATTGATTTTGGTTAACACCGGTCTATGTTTAGACCTAGTGCCCATATAAGGGTCCCCCCAAAATTATATTGTTTATACGCTGCAGGTAGCAAATATTAAGATATTTTGATGAAATTTGGTACTCCGATTTTATCAGCCCAAGGACGAAGCCTATTGATTTTGGTTAACACTGGTCCATTTTTAGACCTAGTGCCCATATAAGGGTCCCCCAAAATTGGCTTGGTTACAAACTGCAGGTCGTAAATATAAAGATATTTTAATGAAATTTGGTTCGCTGACTCACATTATAGAAAACCCATTCGAATTTGGGATCCGAACATTAGTTGGCTTTAACCAGACTGGTGTAGGGTATTGTATAGTCGGCATGCCCGACTTTAACCTTTTTACTCGTTTTTTTTCTCTAAATTTAATGAAGATTCATATAAGACTCAAAAGTTCATCATAAATGCTGCATATTTAAGGAACTTTTCTTTGTAATAATATAACGCCCAGAATGATGGGACAATTGAAATGGCCAAATCACTTTTTTTAAGTTTACTGATGAGGTTATTACCTTTCTTCGGAGTTCAAAATGTAATAATATCCGTTTTTTCTAATCACTTGGATTTAATACATCCAAAAAGTATTTCTAAAAGTGCTCAACAGATGGGGTTAGATTCTCTCTATTTTAAAAAGAATTTTCTGTCCGACACTTCTTTCACCCTAATTTTTAATACCGAATTCGATGATGAAGGATTTCACTTTAACTTTTAATTTTTAATTATATTTTATATAAAACAGCGATAAAAAGTCTGCCTAAGTCTTATCACTTCAATTTATATTTTTACACAATTGAAAAATTCCATTGCAATATTTAATATTCACTAATTGGATTTAATTAAATTACTTACTGTAGAGTGAAAAATTGCCATTTCTATTTCAGGTATTTCTCCATGTTCAAGATTAAAAATATGTATTTGGTGAGGTGTAGTTTTTTTTTCTAAACATATTTCATAAAAAAAAATTTAATAAAAACCTTTTATTTGTTAGTTTTTCAATTTTTTTGTTTCTCTTTTAATTTTTATTCGTATTTTTTTCTGACATTAAATTAATAGGCTGTTTCATATATTTGTGCTTTTATTATGGATTTATTAAATCCAGCTTTTTTTTTGGATTTAATTAATCCACTTTTTGTATGAAAAATTCTAAATCCAGGTGATTAAAAAAAACGCTAAATAAGTTAATTGAAGTCATTTATAATTTCATATTTTTTTTTTGGTAATTTTGTCTACACTTTTGGGAATTTTGAATCTTGCTTGTGGCAGCACTGAGATTAAACAAGATTAAACTGATTAAACTGAAATATTTAATTGTGGTGGTGGAAAAAATCATACACATTTGTTGCACAGTGGATTGACCGAATACAAAATGGGTAATAATTCATACTTGTTTGTACTTAGTAGAATCCCCGAATAAAAACACCAGGATGGAGGGTATAAAGACTCGGCACAGCCGAATTTAATCTTTGGTTTGTATAAGTTCCCAGTCACTTGGGGATTTATACAAACTTTAGCCCGCTTGTTTTTTCTTTGTAAATGCATTTGTTTGAAAATTACGAATTTATTAGAGATTCCATTTTTTATCCCTAAAAAACAAAATAGTTAATTTTATTAACGTACTTTATTAATTTACGATTCTTTACATATTTTTTAATTATTCGTACATATTTTAAAAAATACTTCAATTACAGTTCCCATTGAAAAAGGGAAGGAAATAAAGAATTGGATCCCATTGAACCTCCTGGACTATGACCCAAATATGAATTCTTCTTTTCACTAAATGCAAATATATAAAAGTTAACAATTAAAATGTATTGTTAAGGCTCTATGAAGTCGCTCGCGTGCTTTTGCACCGTGCACCAAAGAAATATGTTAATAAAATTTGTTGCAATGTTAACATATTTTATCGTTTAAAATAGACCAATCAAGAGTTTCGTTAAGAGACGTTGGTCCCTTACCTTTGCTTATACATTAAAAGTTCTATAAATGTCACCTGTTTAAAACATAACTGCCGTCAACTTTAAAATGTCCATTAAAGTTCCAAATTTTAATTAAAGTTAAAATTTATCTAAATGAACTTCTTCAACATAAGAATTTAACTAATCACGATTGCAAATTATATCATTGTAACTTAATGCATCGTTTAATGAAAATATTGATTTTAAGCTATCGATAGTTGACTTGCAAAATTCAAATGACGGCATGGTATTCGTCTTCGAAATATGTCTGGGGAAAAACTGTCCTCCAACGATTCTCGGATTCTTTAATGAATTTAAAGCTAAAATTTCAATCATTGATCTCCGGCTTCAGCAAATTTATAATGATGGCCTTATTACTGTAGAGTTCTAAAATGTCGATGCTTTTCTTTCCTTTATTTGTTAAAATGAAAAAAAAAATATATATTAAAAAATAGTTTCCTAGTACACTTTAATATTCTGAAAATTTCTTGAGTAATGTTTTTAAAAAAATTAATCAGAGGCCCAGCTTTTAATATGTATCTTTAAACTTAGTTTAAAGTCACATAACTCATGAGCAAAAAAAGGCATAGATCATGAAAATCGATGCACGCGTTTCTCATTTATTCACAATTAGGTAAATGTATGAATTTCAAAAATTTGCTCCAGATATGCATAACATTATTTGGAGAAAACATTGACACTCACAAGCCGAACTCTCTCATATTTTTCTACTGTACTAAAAGAGAAATATTGATGTGGCAACACTGGTTCTGTAATGTTCACATAAAACATGCATTGTCATTATACTTCTGCTCTTTCTCACACTGGTTCTGTGATTTTTGTCATTCAACAAGTGCCGACGAACGCGAACAGTAAAAGTGATTTTTCTCCAGTTTTTTAAAAGTGAACAAAAGAGAACAGAATATGGAACTGTGCAAGCCAGATATAAATAGCTTTTGCTACTGCTGTGGTCAATATGTCTCAACACATAAAAAAAGGGGAAATTTCAGTACTGATTTTGTTCAAACATACGAGATGTACTTCAACCAAAATGTTATAGTGAACGAAAATTGGGTACCAAATATAGTGTGTAAAAGCTGCTACAACCGTCTAATGGATTGGAAAAATAGAAGACGTGAAAGTATGCCATTCGGTATCCCAATGACTTGGACTAATCCTGGCGAAGGTCACAATCCATTGAATTGCTATGCATGTGCGAATAAAGGAGCCGCAAAAAGGAAAAGAAAATCGTATAATTACGTTGGTGTTGCAAGTGCCGCAACACCATTGCCTCATTCGGGCCACATTCCTGTGCCAAAAGCTTCTAGCCCAGATATTTTCTCTTCTACGACTGCTCCGACATATCATGCACGTGATGATTCCCCATATGAGCCATCAGTATCCAATGAGCCAATTTTAATAAATCAAAATAAGCTTGATTCAATTGTTGCCAAGTTGGAATTAACACAGCATAAATCGGAAGAGCTGGCTTCCATTTTGAAATCAAACAATTTGTTGGCACCCGGTGTGAAAGTCACAGCTTATCGAAGTCGTCAGGCAACACTCCAAAGTTTATTCCTTGTGAATGATGAAAAAACTTCTGCATATTGCCCGGATGTAGGAAAATTGATGGACGCAATGGAAATAAAATATGAAGCAGATGACTGGAGATTATTTATTGACAGTTCAAAATTCAGCTTGAAGGCGGTTTTACTGCATAAGACCAATAAAAAACCTTCAGTTCCAATCGCCTACAGTACAGAAACGAAAGAAACATATGATGCACTGGAAAATATTTTAAAAATGGTTAACTACGCCAAACATATGTGGCGCATATGCTGCGATTTAAAAGTTGTAGCAATGCTTTGCGGTCTTCAAAGCGGCTATATAAAATATATGTGCTTTTTGTGCGATTGGGACACACGATTTTCCGGTGACCAATATGCATGCCACGGATGGAAACTCAGAGAGCACAGCAGGTTACAAACGGCCAATATTATTCGTGAGCCTTTAGTGCGAAGGAGAAGATATTGCTGCCTCCACTGCATATTAAACTTGGAATTGTTAAGAATTTTATCAAAACTGTCGCCAAAAGAGATTTTCTAAATTTGTTTCATCAAAATCGGACAAGTGGTTCTCGAGTTATGTTAAACTACGTTTTTGCCAAAATGTTACAACTAAGCGAAAAAACATCAAGATAAGGAAAAAATTTAAAAGGACACATACGAACGCCAAACCCTTTGAGGGTTTTACTATACTGACCTAGTACCATCACCCTGACTTGGAATTTCTCACCCCCCAGATTGGCTGTTGTACTGTGTAATCGAAAGCAATTTGTACAGTTGGACAATGGTAAGAGTGAAATGTTAAATGTTGAAAATGGAGTGCCGCAAGGTAGTTGCTTGGGACCTTTGATGTTTTCTATTTATTTAAATGACATTTGTAACTTGAATCTGACTGGTAGATTATATATGTTTGCTGACGATGTATGTCTGTTTTATCCATACAAAAATGATTTGGTATTGAAATCTTATATGGAACGAGACGTTGCTCTTATTTTTGAGTATGCACGATTAAATAAATTGATACTTAATGCAAATAAAACTAAGCTTATCAGATTCAGGCCACGTTCACATGCATTAAATAATAATTTTAGTATTTTTGTAGATGGAAATCTAATTTTTGAAACACATCAAGTAAAATATTTGGGAATTGTTTTAAAAAGTAATCTAGCATGCGATTTGTATATTGCAGAGGTAAGGCGAAAGATTGCTCCGGCTGTTGGTAAACTATTTAAAATGAACAATAAACTTAATCAAAAAACTAAGCTGTTAATCTATCACGCCCTGATACAAAGTCACTTAAATTACATGGTAATAATCTATGGATACAAAAACACGAATGAGTTAAAGTCGCTTCAAATTATGCAAAATAAAGCATTAAAAACAATTCATAATTTACCGATAATGTACCCAACTTTAACACTTTATACCAATATCTGTAAACCAATTTTGCCTATTCATGGACTATATAAATACCAGCTATTAATGTATATGTTCAAATCCTTGCACAATATAGGATATCGTACTATAAATTTCGTTCAAAATCAATCAATTTTTAATACGAAAAATCAGAGTAACTTGCATACACCAAGGTGCAGATTAGAAACAACGAAGCAGCGGATACAATATATGGGAAGTTTTGAATACAACAACTTGCCATTAAGGTTAAAAGCAATTAACTTAATTTCAAATTTTAAACGAGAGTTGAAAGAATTTATTTTAGAAAATCTTGAAATGCTTCTTTCGTAAATTAATATTTAAAGAAAATAAATTTTGATTTATATATACCCGAGTAAAAAAAATTATAATCATATGTGGCATATATTACAATATATAATTAGACATGTCGTTATGTATATCCATATATAATTATATATGACGTCCTTTTCCAAAATTTTTCCTTATATTATGCCATATATAATTTCATCTAATTAGATATCGGTCTTTATAATATTAGATATGGTATATATGATTATATATTACATAGCATGGCTGATCTTATTGCATATATAGTTGTATATAGAGCTATATCTTAATATATATGGTGGCATTTTAGCAATATATAATTATATATGGTATCATTTGAACAATATATAACTATATATGGTGCCAGTTAAACTATATATTATCATATATGGTGGCATTTAAACAATATATGGTCATATATGGTACCTCATGAACAAAATCTTTAACACAGTTGCAGATATGATAATATATGCTACTAAATATAGTGCCATATATATTTATATATGGTGTTATTTAAGCAATATATTAGCATATATGGTGCCATTTAAACCATATATTATTATATATGGTACCTTATGAACAACATTTTTAATACAGTTCCAGATATGATATTATATGCTACCATATATATTACCATATACTTTGATATATCGTATCATTAAAACAACCCGAGTAAAAATAGTTACATATAGTCATATATGTGATTAAGTTATATCTGTATAAATATACAGCTTCATCCGAAGAATGGCCCGATATATTTTTATCAATTGTTTATCAATTTTTATCTAAATGTATCAGTTTAGATCTGACCTGATTAAATTATGTGTTAATCAGATGAAATTTTATCAGAATTTTGACCTGATACAATTTTATCGGTTTGATCGTAATTGGTTCAATTTTATATAAATAAAATATAATTGTATCCGACATTTATCTTATGCAATTGTATCAAAGTTTTAAACTGATATCAGGTCAAAATTGGGATATAACTATATAATTTTGTATACTAATATATCTATTTGGACCTAAACTGATACCATGTGTAAACCAATAAAATTGTATCAGGTCAAAAATCTGATACAACTTCATCTGATTAAGACATAAATTAATCAGGTCAGATCTAAACTGATGCAATTAGATAAAAACTGATAAAGAACTGATACAATTTTATCGGTCCATTTATCGGACCAAATGGTATGTGGATGATCTAAGTTATATATTACCATATAAAGCTCCATATTGGTACCATTTAAACAATATATTGTCATATATGGTAACTCATCAGCAACTACAATATTAACTGTATTTCAGAAGCTATTAATTGTATTTCAGAAATTTTAAATGTATTTCAGAAATAATCAAATCTATTTCAGAACTTGTTGATGGTTTATCAGAGTTAATAGAGAAAAATTTCTAAATTACATTTCATAATTTCTGAAATACAATTGATAATTTCTGAAATACAGTTTGATAATTTCTGAAATACTGAAATATATAATTTTATAAAAACATTTATAGATAATAAAATTATAATTTTATAAAAAGAAATTCTTTTTATAAAAAAAATGCATAGCCGTGAACGGTATCGAACTCGAGACCTTCTGAGTTGTAACGATTCGTCCGGTTCGGTCTACTACCATGGGAACAGCTACCTATTAATTCCGGCTGTGCTCGTCGGTGGGTGTGGTCCATAAAGTTCCCATAAAAATTATATTCTCGAATACGTTACTAGTGATTTTAATTTAGGTAGCAAAAAAAAAAAAAATGTAAAAACGATCCATACAGAAACCGGAAAGAGGAAGTAAAAGTTGATGATGGTTTGGTAGTTAGAGGTGTCATTAACTACCAACATACCAATGCCCACCCGCCATGCTGACAAAATTTTACCATTTGTTGTCAGCCCTTTTTTTTTTTTTTTTTTTTCAATTTGAAATATAAATTCAACATTTATTAAATATAATCATGTTAAATTAGTCTAATTTAAATAATGATAAAAGTTTGAAATGAAAGGCAGTTAAAGAAAATTAATTTGAAAAC
Organism: Leucophora obtusa; assembly: GCA_949987735.1. Taxonomy (NCBI): domain Eukaryota; kingdom Metazoa; phylum Arthropoda; class Insecta; order Diptera; family Anthomyiidae; genus Leucophora; species Leucophora obtusa. The sequence goes on along the minus strand of OX465295.1, from coordinate 161,566,738 downwards.
CTATTTAAAAATTAAAATTAACTGATATGGCAACCCTATTGCCAAATTATATATGAGTAACATTGAAGAAAATATTGGAAACGAGTATATAAAAATACTCATAGTAAATTTTAATGTATATGTGTGTCAGTATATCATAAACATAAGCAAAATTACAAACTTACGTGTATATCCACTCATCACGACGGCCGACTGTTGATTGGAGATTTTGCGGTTGAAAAGAATATAATTGTGTGTTTATGTATGTGTAGGGATATTTGTTTCTCAGTATGACCAAATTATGTTGAGTGTGTTATGTGAACTGTATAATATTGTTTTGAGTGAAATCGTATATTTTTGTGAGAGAGAATGTACTGACAGATTTTTGTATACAAATAAGAAGTTCAGAAAAAATGTATTATACTATTTAAATTTAAGTAATAAAAAAAATTATGTTTAAAAGTAATTAAAAAAAAAGATTAATTTGAATTTAATACGATAATTAAATAATGAAAATGAATGAAAGAATATATTTTTTTTTTTTTTATATATATATAGTTAATTTTTTTTTTTAAGTTTACCAACAGGAAATTATTGGGACACCCTAATGATTGACCAAGCAGAGTGAATTAACAAAATTCACTCAATCTTTTGCCGAATAAAAAGATAGTAAAGTGGAGAAGAGTGAAAGTATTAAGTAAATGTGACGAGTTTAAATTTGGAGCTTTAACTTGGCGATGTATCTGAGGTTTCTTGACATAATCTATATGATCTGAATTTTATTCCGTTTAAAATTTATACCATAGGTGGGCAAAACTGTTTGTATTTGTGTTAGTGAACACGAGTGAGAACTGCACGATGATTTATACTGAAGGTAATAATAGAGCCTTAAGTAAATTACAATAATTCCATGTGAAGAATATGTTGATGATTGCCTCAGAATCCTCTTTTTTATAAAACGGCTTATGCGATGTTTTAATTCTTTTCCGAAGAAAAGAATATCGCCTCGGGCTGATTATCAAAAATCTGGGTTTACGTTTCCCACGGTACATAGCCATCCTGGAAACTCGCCGATATGAAACCAACTTTCTATAATACATATTCCGATGTTAGAATTTAACAAAGGCAAACAATTTCAAAGGATTCTCTTACCAAAATCTCTTCAAATCTTTGATATAGTATAAAATATTTTCCTATACAAAACTCCGTAAGACTTTTACTCAAAATAAAAATTTTCACCAATGACAAAATATTCAATTTATTCAAATGAATGTAAATAATGTGATAACTTGATAAAAAAAACTAAAGAAACAAAATTTTAAAAGGAACGAAACAATTTTACACCCCAAAAAAAATATCAGTTAAATTTTCAGTTATACCCACCAACAAAAATATTAGTAATAAAACATGAAACATTTGAATCATTACACTTAAAAATTTCCAGTGGAAATCGTCCTCACAGAGTTTAAAACTTATTTTAACAAAATATTGTAATTTTTATAAAATCAGTGCTCTGCCAGTGTATTATTTTTTGAACTGTTGTCAATATCTGTCTGCGATCTTATTTAATCCCAAATAAATGGAGATCTTACGTAGTACCCAAATATAATGCAGGATCTAATTGTATCTTTCATTTTTCTGGATAGTTTTAGATGTCAATCCCCAAATATATTGCTGTTCCTAATTCGATCTGCCATTTTAATACCGAAATAAATTGCTGGATCTAATTCGATCTGCAATTTATGGGACAAATTAAGATCCTACCATATCCCCAAATATATCACTGGATTTAATTCGATCTGCAATTTATCGGAAAAGTTAAGATCTTACGCAATCCCGAAATATATTACTGGATCTAATTTGATCTGTCATTTTTTGGATAAATTTAGATCTTACTTAATCCCCAAATATATATTCGATCTTCCATTTTTCGGATCAAATTAGATCTAAGTTTATCCACAAATATATTGCCGGATCTAATTCGATCTGCCATTTTTCGGATCAATTTAGATCTAAGTTTATCCCCAAATATATTGCTGGATCTAATTCGATCTGCCACTTTTTCGGATCAAATTAGATCTAAGTTTATCCACAAATATATCGCTAGATCTAATTCGATCTGCCAAAATTGAGATCAAATTAGATCTAAGTTTATCCACAAATATATAGCTCTATATAATACGATCCGCCATTTTTCGGATCAAATTAGATCTAAGTTTATCCACAAATTTATAACTGGATCTAATTCGATCCGCCATTTTTCGGATCAAATTAGATCTAGGTTTATCCCCAAAGATATCATTGGACCTCCCAAGTTTGGGATATAACTTTATCTTAGGTTATCCCCATATATAAAATGGGATCTAATACGATATCATCGGATACACCCAATTTTGAGATTTAATTGGGTCAGCTAGATATTACAGCAGATCTTAAACAATATGAAATTGGATGTGATTAGATATTTCGCGAGATCAATTTTTTTTACTCGGGTATATATTATTTTTTTTTTTTATATAAATATACATATGTGATGTAATTAAGTTATAAGGAAAGTATTGCCAACTTGCCTCAATAATGCCCTTTAGGGGCGCTGAGGCCTAATTAAAAATGAATTGTATTTTATATGAAATGTTAATAAAACTACACTACAAAAAATGCTTGTAAATTTACTACTATAAAATGGGTCAAATTTTATTTAATTTTACGAAAATTCGGTAAATATAAACAAAAAATGCGTAACATTTTTTTATACACACTTTCATACACAATAATACACACACAAAGTATTTTTAGGCAATATGTGTTTATAAATAAACACATTATGCCTAAGATTAATACCCCTTTTGTTAAAACAACTTTTAACATGTAATAGTAATAAATATTCTGACATTTTGGAAAAATTTTAATTGAAAAAAATTTAAAAGAAATTTAAAAAAGCTAAAAGCTATTATTTTTTGTGAACAGCAAATATCAACCTAAGAATGAAGTTGTTGTTGGTAATTATTGTTGGCACATGTGGTTGTGCAAATCTCTTTTCAATTGCTGTTAGTTCAATAGTTATAACAATCTCTTGTTATACGAACGACCATATAGACTAAAGACAAACCACCAGCCTCAACTGCTGTTAAAAAGTCTCTTTAATTTTATATGAAAACTGGTTTTAAGAGAAACAGGGTTCAGTGGTTTTTTTAACGCTAATTTTTTAATATTAATAAGCAAAATTTTGTGCTAATTATATAAAACTAATGCAGAGAACATATCAAACAACACAAGTGCACTTTACAATTTAATTAAAATTGCTTAAAAACAATAAAAATAGTTAATTAAAAATACCACTTTTTCACGTTTTTTGTTATTTTACATTGAAACTCTCTTAAAACCAGTTCAGTTTTTCAGATGAGAGCCGTGGATAGTGCCTGGTTATACCAATGATACAGATATTAACATTTTATATAAATTTAATTTATTTAATTTGTCTTTGATTTTTAAATTAATTGCATTATTTTTATTTGAAATCGTTTTCGTTTAATTTATTTTATTGTAGAATACAACTCATTATTAATAAAGTAAGTGCTAACAATTAATTTATGTTTTATTTAAAAAAAAAAAGTTTTTAGGTGGTTTAACTTTAAACACTGCTGTGGTAAATGTACGCATTTTTTGGGGATTTTTACGCATTTTCGTGGATGTTTACGCATTTGTGAGTATATTTACACGTAAAATATGCTTTTTTACTAAAAAATTAGTAAATTAACACATCAATTTCGAAAATTCTTTTAATTTTTACGCACTTGCAATGTGAAATTACTCAGTATTTGAGCACCAACTTAAACATATTGTGCGTAGTTTTTCAATTACACACACAAGAGTAAATTTACCCAATTTATAGTAGGAGTGCAGTTTCCTACTATAAGTTGGGTAAATTTCAACATAATTTAATTAGAGTGTATATAAAAACAAAAAAAAAAAAGTTGTACGTGCAAATTTTTGTTAATAAACTTGAAATGGCTGATATAATTCGTTTTCGGTTTAACTAAACCAAGTTTAACTGACATCCCAAAAACTCGGTCTTAGTGTATTAATCTTATTTAATTCAATATCGTATCTTTTTTGAATTTAAAGACTAACCCCCGTATTCAAAATGAAAAGTTAGTAGCTTCTTATACATAGCACACAACGAGCTGTTAACTAGAATGTTTTTTAGGCATATCAGCTTGTTAACATAGAGTTTATTCAAAATTATTTCTTAGCACACCGATTAAGACCAACCCTGTGTTTGGAAATACAAGGCTTTTTTATTACTGTGAATGAAATTTTTTGTTTTTTGGCGTTTGATAACAGAGCATAGAGGGAATTTAGTAACAATACTAGAATGAGTTTAACCAACAAGTATAAACCTATAGAGAAACTACCGTCCTCATCAAATTTTGTTGTTGTATGGCGAACTTGGGAAAAGCTAAGAAAACATGTTGATAATGTTGTTAAGAGAAAAAATGAGTTGGAAGAGCATTTTGGGAAACATTTTTTCGTTTTTTGCTTTTGAAAAAAACTTCTTTGATCAGTGTTGTCAAGTTTGATTTTCCATTTAGGGGTTTTTTAATGAGTGTAGTAAATTTTTTACAACTACTGTTTTTAATAATTTTTGTTAATATTATTTTAAAAATTTTTAAATAATTTATTTTATTATACAAATAATATATAATTCAACTTATGTTTTTACTAATTTTTGTTAATATTAATTGAAAATTTTGTAAATAATTTATTTTATTATACAAATAATAAATATAATTAATTCATTTTCACCGTTCTTGTTAATTTAAATATATATTGTTTTTGTTAAAATAAACTATATTTTAAAAAATAAAACTATTGATAGTTAACAATATTAGTTTAAAACACACAAAATTGACACCATTGACTAATGTTTTTTGGCACGGAATTTTTTTTGGATGTTGAGGCAACATTGGAATCTCTTAAATTCTCTTAAAAATTTGAAAAAAACTCACTCAACCTCAATGCTTTTTATATAGGGAAATGTGTAAAAAAACAATCAATCTCTCATTTTTTTACAATGTTTACCAACATGTTTTAGTTTTCTTTCCCGACTTCACGAACAAAAATAAAGAGTAAAGGTTAACAGAGGAAGAGTGGTATAGAAACCCACTGGTTTAACCAACAAGTATAAACCTATAGCGAAACTACCGTCCTCACCAAATTTTGTTGTTGTGTGGTGAACTTGGGAAAGGCTAAGAAAACATGTTGATAATGTTGTTAAGAGAAAAAATGAGTTGGAAGAGCATTTTGAGAAACATTTTTTCGTTTTTTTCTTTTAAAAAAAATTCTTTGATCAATGTTGTCAAGTTTGATTTTCCATTTAGGGGTTTTTTAATAAGTGTAGTAAATTTTGTTCAACTATTGTTTTTAATAGTTTTTGTTAATATTATTTTAAAAATTTTTAAATAATTTATTTTATTATACAAATAATATATAACTCAACTTATGTTTTTAATAATTTTTGTTAATATTATTTGAAAATTTTAAAATAATAATTTTATTTTACAAATAATATATAATTCATTTTCACCGTTCTTGTTAATTTAAATGTATATTGTTTTTGTTAAAATAAACTATATTTTAAAAAATAAAACTATATTAACTATCAGTATTAGTTTTAAAAAACCCAAAATTGACACTATTGACAAATGTTTGTTGGCACGGGAATTTTTTGAATGTTGAGGCAACATTGGAATCTCTTAAATCCTCTTAAAAATCTGAAAATTCTCTTAAAAATCTAAAAAAACTCACTCAACCTCAATGCTTTTTATATAGGGAAATGTGTAAAAAAACACTCAATCTCTCATTTTTTTACAATGTTTACCAACATGTTTTAGTTTTCTTTCCCGACTTCACGAACAAAAATAAAGAGTAAATGTTAACAGAGCAAGAGTTGTATAGATACCCACTGGTTTAACCAACAAGTATAAACCTATAGAGAAACTACCGTCCTCACCAAATTTTGTTGTTGTGTGGCGAACTTGGGAAAGGCTAAGAAAACATGTTGATAATGTTGTTAAGAGAAAAAATGAGTGGGAAGAGCATTTTGAGAAACATTTTTTCGTTTTTTTCTTTTAAAAAAATTCTTTGATCAATGTTGTCAAGTTTGATTTTCCATTTAGGGGTTTTTTAATGAGTGTAGTAAATTTTGTTCAACTACTGTTTTTAATAGTTTTTGTTAATATTATTTTAAAAATTTTTAAATAATTTATTTTATTATACAAATAATATATAATTCATTTTCACCGTTCTTGTTAATTTAAATGTATTTTGTTTTTGTTAAAATAAACTATTATTTTAAAAAATAAAACTATATTAACTATCAGTATTAGTTTTAAAAAACCCAAAATTGACACTATTGACAAATGTTTGGTGGCACGGAATTTTTTGTTCGACTTCACGAACAAAAATGAAGAGTAAAGGTAAACCAGTGGGTTAAACCAGTGGGTATCTATACAACTCTTGCTCTGTTAACCTTTACTCTTTATTTTTGTTAGTGAAGTCGGGAAAGAAAACTAAAACATGTTGGTAAACATTGTAAAAAAATGAGAGATTGAGTGTTTTTTTACACATTTCCCTATATAAAAAGCATTGAGGTTGAGTGAGTTTTTTTAGATTTTTAAGAGAATTTTCAGATTTTTAAGAGGATTTAAGAGATTCCAATGTTGCCTCCACATTCAAAAAATTCCGTGCCAACAAACATTTGTCAATAGTGTCAATTTTGGGTTTTTTAAAACTAATACTGATAGTTAATATAGTTTTATTTTTTAAAATAATAGTTTATTTTAACAAAAACAATATACATTTAAATTAACAAGAACGGTGAAAATGAATTATATATTATTTGTATAATAAAATAAATTATTTAAAAATTTTTAAAATAATATTAACAAAAACTATTAAAAACAGTAGTTGAACAAAATTTACTACACTCATTAAAAAACCCCTAATTGGAAAATCAAACTTGACAACATTGATCAAAGAATTTTTTTTAAAAGAAAAAAAACGAAAAAATGTTTCTCAAAATGCTCTTCCCACTCATTTTTTCTCTTAACAACATTATCAACATGTTTTCTTAGCCTTTCCCAAGTTCGCCACACAACAACAAAATTTGGTGAGGACGGTAGTTTCTCTATAGGTTTATACTTGTTGGTTAAACTCAGTTGTTATTGTGGCTGTTGTTTTTATTTTGTTTGTTTATTTGTTTTGTTATATTTTTGTTTTTAATATTTCGTTTTTATGCTTAAATGGTGTAGACTTTATTAGTTTTTCAAAGCATAAACAATTAAATGCATTTAAAGATTATTAATGCAATATTTAAAAGCAGTTTATTAATTTTTATTTAAAAGACAAATTATAATTTTATTAGAGCTAATTAAAACACGACCGACTCTCTTCGTACAATATTTAAGATTAGAAATTATAATTAAAAAAGTGCGACATCGGTATGTTTCATTTATCCCACAAATGAAAAAATTCTTGGTCAGTATAGACCCAAGATGCAACATAACATATAAGCTCAGCTTTTTAATTTTGTATTGCATTATTAAGTATATAAATTGTATTTAAATCCACATACATTTTGTTCGATTGGAGATAGTAAATAATTTTATGTAAAATATTCTTGAGTCACATTTAGTTTTATAAAGTGTTGTTCGAAGCAATATACAAATTTATCTTCAACTAGATATAATTTCATCAAGTATATGTATTTGAAAATCGGAATCGCAGATAAACTCATATTTAATTTTATACGTTGTTATTCACTCTCTAATATGAATAGATACAATTGGATCAAACCTAACTTGATCAAATCTAATCGTTTTTTCACGGGATATATCAATACAGTATTGTTCGAAACCTAAGCAACTTTTCCTAATAAAGTAATCAAAGTCCTACATATTCTTTTTAAAATGTTTTATACATTTCATATATTATCATGTTTTTTACTGGCAAGGAAATGGAATTAAATTGTTCTTGTTATTATTAGAATGTAGGCACATAACATAATAAAAATTAAAAGTGTTATTTTGTATAAACCAATTTAAATGGAATATGTAGGACTTTGATTACTTTATTAGGAAAAGTTGCTTAGGTTTCGAACAATTCTGTATATATTGCACTACATAGAGTAGCATATATTATTATATCTGGAACTGTATTAAAAATGTTGTTCATGAGGTCCCATATATGAGCATATATTGTTGAAATGGCACCATATATAGTAATATATTACTTAAATAACACCATATATAAATATATATGGCACTATATATAGTATCATATATTATCATGTCTGCAACTGTATAAAAGATTTTGTTCATGAGGTACCATGTATGACCATATATTGTTTAAATGACACCATATATGATAATATATAGCTTAACTGGCACCATATATAGATATATGTTTTTTAAATGATACCATATATAATTATATATTCCTAAAATGCCGGCATGTATATTAAGATATAGCTCTATATACAACTATATATGCAATAAGATCAGCCATGCTATGTAATATATAATCATATATACCATATCTAATATTATAAAGGCCGATATCTAATTAGATGAAATTATATATGGCATAATATAAGGAACACTTTTGGAAAAAGACGTCATACATAATTATATATGGATATACATAACGACATGTCCAATTATATATTGTAATATATGCCACATATGATTATATATATTTTTTTTACTCGGGTGATGAAGGATTTTACTTTAACTTTTAATTTTTAATTATATTTTATATAAAACTGCAATAAGCAGTCTGCCTTTTCAGTTTTATCACTTCAATTTATATTTTTACACAATTAAGATATTCCACTGCAATATTAAATATTCACTAATTGGATTTAATTAAATTACTCACAGTAGAGTGAAAAATTTCTATTTCAGCTATTTCTCTATGTCTTAGATGGAAAATATGTATTTGGTGAGGTGTAGTTTTTTTTCTAAACATATTCCATACAAAAAATTTTAAGAAAAACCTTTTGTTTGCTAGTTAAGCAATTTTTTGTTTCTCTTTTAATTCTCATTCGTATCTTTTCTGACATTAACCCTCTAATGCGTTGAATCTACTATGGAACAAATATTAAAATTTTAATTTATCGCTTTATTTAGGCGATATAGCACAACAAAGGTTGAAGACGTATCTTGAAACTAGGGATACCGATCCCGAAATCCCGATCCCGAAAATCCCGGGATTTTCGGGATTTAGGAATCCCGAAATCCCGGTATTGGTCTTGAAAAAATCCCGGGATTTCCGATTTCATTATTTGCCATATTGTATCTCTTTTTGTATTTTTTTTATTGTTATATTCGACCTAAATCACATAAATGTAATATCTTATTAATGTTATTAAAGAACTAATTTTTCCCATTCATAAATGAATGCTTCACTTGCCAAATCGATTAACTCCATATTCTAAACTTTATAAAATTTTAATTTCAAACCCCTTTATTGACTAACTGTGAAATATTCAAAACAAATTTCTCTGATAAGAAATATTAACACTACTAAATTACAAAATCTATAATTTAACGGGAATTTTAAAAAACAGTATATAATATTTTTGCATTTTTCACACTAATACTCATTTATTCAGCTGTGAAACTTTTGAAAATCATAATTCAGGTTTATTAATCTCTTAACGGACATGTTTTTATTTATTTTATTGATGATTTGCTAAAATTATAACTTCATGCAAAATAATTTTGCCGACTAAAAACATCAAAGTCTTGTTAAATTAGAAAAATCTAACAATTTGGCCTTTTTGAAATCAGCGGAGGTATGTGCTTAATATTTTATGTTAGTTGATTTAAAAAAACTAATAGTCACTAAATATTTCTGATGATTTCAGCAGAATAGTTTGTATTTGCATTCAATTAATTTTAGCATAATATAACTAAAAATTTGCAGTGTTTTAGTAAAAACTTTTAGTTAAAAAGTTTCTTCAGAGGTAAATTGTAATTTGTAATTTGCTTAAATTTAACTCATAAGTATAGTTTTAATCGCGGAACTTTTTTGTTTATTTTTAGTAGCTTTTTCTGCTATTTTTACATATTTATTTCTATGAGTGTAGTTTCTGTTTAAAGCCAGATTCACAATGCTGTAGTTCTCCACTCTGAGTGGATTTTGTTCCTTTCTTTTTTGCATTTACATATTTTTTATCTCTATTTTACACACTGCACTCTGCAGCGTAGAGTACTCCAGCATTGTGAATCCGGCTTAATTTGTTTATTTCTTCATACTTCAAGAAATAATAATTTTAATTTAATTTTTATTGGTTTCCAAAACAACAAGATTTACAATCTTATGATTATAGTAATGGATTTTTACAACGTTTAGTTAAAAAAATGTATGAAGGGATATGTTTAGATAAAAATATTTAATAAAATAATAATAATAATAATAATAATAAAACAATAATACTAACATTAAAAACAATAATAATAAGAATAAAAACAAAATTTTCATTTGACCAAGCAAGAAATAAATAAATAAATCAATATTTCAGACACCAGGGCAAATAAATTTATTAAACTATCATTTAACTATAAAATTCAAAAAGTTTTTTCTTAAAATGCAATGCGTTGCTTATAAACTGAATGGATGATGGTAATGAGTTCCAAAGACGTATTGAATTAACATAAAATTGCCACTTGGATACAGAATTTTGAAACAATATATGGTTAATGTCCTTGGTTCTTTGGGATTTCAAAAATTGAAGTCTATCAAATAGATATGATGGCTCCTGGGTACCCGAGTAAAAAAAATTATATATAATCATATGTGGCATATATTACAATATATAATTAGACATGTGGTTATGTATATCCATATATAATTATATATGAGGTTTTTTCCGAAAAATTTTCCTTATATTATGCCATATATAATTTTATCTAATTAGATATCGGCCTTCATAATATTATATATGGCATATATAATTATATATTACATAACATGGTTGATCTTATTGCATATATAGTTATATATAGAACTATATCTTAATATATATGGTGGCATTTTAGCAATATATAATTATATATGGTATCATTTAAACAATATATAATTATATATGGTGACAGTTAAACTAGATATTATCATACATGGTGCCATTTAAACAATATGTGGTCATATATGGTACCTCATAAACCAAATCTTTAATTCAGTTCCAGATATGATAATATATGGTACTATATATAGTGCGATATATATTTATATATGGTGTTATTTAAGCTATATATTATCATATATGGTGTCATTCAAACCATATATTATCATATATGGTGCCATTCAAACCATATATTATCATATATGGTACCATTTAAACCATATATTATCATATATGGTGCAATTTCAACAATATATGCCCATATATGGTACCTCATGAACAATATTTTTAATACAGTTCCACATATGATAATATATGCTACCATGTATAGTGCAATATATATTTATATATGGTGTTATTTAAGCAATATATTACCATATATCGTGCCATTTAAACCATATATTGTCATATATGATGCCATTTCAACAATATAGCTCATATATGGTACCTGATGAACGACATTTTTAATACAGATGCAGATATGATAATATATGCTACCATATATAGTCCCATATATATTGATATATGGTGTCATTTAAACAATATTAATATATAGACATATATGGTGTCATTTAAACAATATATTGTCATATATGGCACAATTTAAACAATATATGCTGGCAAACCGTTGGCGATGGTCGGTTATGCGTTGGCAGAACGTTGCATTAACTATCTTTGCAAAAAATAGATTTCAAAAAACATTTTTCAAAAAATTGAGAAAACTTTTTTAATATTTGCTTTTAAAAACATGAAATTTAACCCAGTCCACCAGATTGTCAGCCAAGACCTCTACACTCTAATCTAACGAGACTTGTTATAGATGTGTGATAGCTACAAATTAAATGAATGATAAAAGCATTTCGAGCTAACTTATAAGCATCGAAAAAAGGTATTCCAGAAATTATTAAATGTATTTTAGAAAATTTTAATTGTATATCACAAAATATTATTTGCACTTCAGAAACTACAATATTACGCAAATTTAATTATTTATTTATTTAGTTGTGTCCAGAAATAATGAAATCTATTTCAGAATTTCATAGCTAATAGAGAAAAATTTCTCAAATACATTTCATAATTTAGGAAATACGATTGATAATTTCTGAAATACAGTTTGATAATTTCTGAAATACAGTTGTGAATTTCGGAAATACAATTAATAATTTCTGAAACAGAATTGATAAAACTAAACTTCAATTGACAAGTTCTGAAATACAATTCATAAATGTGAAAAATAATTGATGAGTTCTGAAACACAATTGATAAAACTGAAATTCAATTGATTATTTCTGAAATACAATTGATAAATCTTAAAACAATTAATACAATTGGAAATGGTGTAGAGCGTCAAAAAGATGTAAATAAAATTATTTTATTCAAAGATTTTAATTTAATAAAAAAATAAATATATAATTTTATAAAAAAATTTATAGAAAAAAAATTTTAATTTTATAAAAAGAAATTCATTTTGTAAAAGAAATGCATATTGAACTCGTTACCTTCTGAGTTTAAACCTTATTTTAACAAAATATTGTAATTTTTATACAATCAGTGCTCTGCCAGTCTATTATTTTTTGAACAGTTGGCAATATATGTCTGGGATCTTATTTAATCCCAAATAAAAAGAGATCTTACGTAGTACCCAAATACAATGCCGCATCTAATTTTATCTGTCATTTTTATGGATACTTTTAGATGTCAATCCCCAAATATATTGCTGTTTCTAATTCGATCTGCCATTTTAATACCGAAATAAATTGCTGGATCTAATTCGATGTGCCATTTTTCGGATCAAATTAGATCTAAGTTTATCCCCAAATATATAGCTAGATCTAATTCGATCTGCCACTTTTTCGGATCAAATTAGATATACGTTTATCCACAAATATATTGCCGGATCTAATTTGATCTGCCAAAATTGAGATCAAATTAGATCTAAGTTTATCCCCAAATATATAGCTGGATCTAATTGGATCCGCCATTTTTCGGATCAAATTAGATCTAAAAATATCCGCAAATATATAGCTGGATCCGCCAATTTTCGGATCAAAATAGATCTAGGTTTATCCCCAAAGATATCACTGGACCTCCCAATTTTGAGATATAACTTGATCTTAGTTTATCCCCATATATACAATGGGATCTAATACGATATCATTGGATACACCCAATTTTGAGATCTAATTGGATCAGCTAGATATTACAGCAGATCTTAAACAATATCAAATTGGATATAATTAGATATTGCGCGAGATCAATTTTTTTTACTCGGGTATATATAATTTTTTGTAACAAGATCAAAGTTCTTATCTTCAAAAGATCATTAAAAGTAACTCCAAAAAGTTTTCTTGAGTAGGAAGAGATATGGTCAAATTTTCTTAAGTTGAAAACATACCTAAGAATGGCATTGTAAGTAGATTTAAGTTTTTTACTACTTTTAGTATCACAACTTGCATACATTTCGCATCCGTATAGTAATGTTGGCATTATATAGGTTTTCGCAAGCAATATGCGAATGTTTAGTGGAGTTATATGCTGGGTGTGCCATAAAATACGTAGCATTGAATAGACTTTTCCAGCGACAATATTTATGTGATCAGACCAAGTAAGTGTGTTGTTAAAAATTACACCAAGGTTTTTGGCAATGGAGACCATTTCAATTCTCTGACTGTTCAGGGTTAACATCGGTTCAAAAGACAATTTCAGAGTTTTCTTCTTAATCATTAAATATTTAGACTTAGATGGATTTAAACATAAACCATTTGCATTTGCCCATGCTTGAATGTGTTCCAAATCAATATTAAGTTTCGCAATACAATCGTCTATTCCACATATGTTACTGTTAATATACAGTTGTACATCATCTGCATACATGTGGATATTACAATACGACAATTGTCGTGCAAGGTCATTCAGATAGATTGTGAAGAGTAAAGGCCCAAGTATCGAACCTTGCGGTACGCCCCTTAAGACCGGTAACGCGCGTGATGTTTTATTGTCCGCGAAGACAGACTGGCGACGATCCGCCAAGTATGAAGATATCAAACGAACAGACGTGTAAGAGAAATTAAATATTGTACGCAACTTTAGGCAGAGAATGTTATGGTCCACCATGTCAAATGCTTTTGAGTAGTCTAGTAAGACTAGGAAACAAATTTCACCTCTATCAACACTTCTACGTATTTCCTCAGACACGTCTACGAGGGCTGTTATGCAGCTGTGTTTAGGCCGGAAACCTGATTGTCGACTTGTTAGTAAGCAATTATCATTAATATATTTAGTCATTTGTCGATGTAGTAGCCGCTCAGAAACTTTAGATAAATATGGTAATATGGCAATTGGACGATAATCTTTGTTTGATTTTGGAGTCGGTATGATTTTAGCATATTTCCAATTTTGAGGATAAATACTCTTTGTTATAATGTTATTAAATATATATGTTATAAAGGGAAGCATGTGTGGTAAAATAGTTTTCAAGAACTTCGGGTGAATTTCATCAAAACCAGTAGCATTTGACTTTATAGATTGACAACTTGAAAGAACATCAATTTGATTTATGCAATCATAAGCGAATAAACCGTTCTGATGTTCCGTATTTTGATTATAAAAATTCGAGTTTGGAAGTACATTAGGTAGATTTGTAAAAGATTCATTAATTTTATCTACATCTATTCCATTTTCCACTACAGAGGAAATTTTACCAACGCCGATTTCCCTTATAATCTTCCATGTTTTTCTCGTTCCAACAGCTGATGAGAAACGACCCGAATAGTAATCAGATTTCGCTGATTTGATCATTCTATTCACTTCTTTGCGAGCATCACGGTAGATCTCATTTAAATCTGGAATTTTAAAGAGTTTCCAACGTTTATAAGCAAAATCTCTTCGATTGATAGCAAATTTTATGTCAGAATTGAACCATGGCTTCTTTTTAGAAGTTTGCCTGAGAGTTCTGAGTGGCACTGTTTTCCTAAAAACGCATGTGAGATTTCGTTCCAAAAAATTCAGCTGATCATCAACCGAAGGCATATAATAAATGGAATCCCAATTTATCAGGGAAAGCTCAGAGGACAAAATATTATATTTTATATTTTCGAAATCATAATAAGTGACAACATTTGAAACATTCTCTAACAGGAAATCATAAGCTACAAATAATAAATCATGCTTTGAAAAACATGGCGCCGATAGTTGGTCATATAGTAAGACTTTTTGTTTGTTACCAACAAAAAATATATCTAACAAGGTATTTGTTGTGGTAGTAAAATGCGTTGGGGTAGTAGAATTTGTCGGTTCCAAACCAAAAGACTTCATATCATTGACTAGGTGATTTTCCACGAGAATATTAGAATTGAAATCTCCACATATTATGATATCATCATATTTAACAGTGAGAGTTTCCACTATTTTCATAAAATCTTCCGTTCTAACTCTAGAGTTCGGTCTGTACACAGACCCAAGCAATAATTTTCCTCTACTTGCCATAATTTCAACAAAAATGTATTCTACCTTCCTAGAATTTTGTTGCACGTCCGAAATTGAATTCTTCTGCTGATTCGTATTTGTACTATTAACCGAGTTTGAAACAAAATTTGAGTTTGTACACATATTGCTTATAATACCCTTTCTTACATATATAGCAACTCCACCACCAAAAGTTTTTCTGTCACAGCGGTACAGTCGGAAATTGTTTAATTCAACAATAGAATCGGCGACAGAATTGTCAAACCAAGTCTCAGACACACATATATCTACGCCGGAATCTTCAAAGATATGGCGAAGCTCATCCATTTTATGCCTCAGACTCTGAGCATTTAAATGGCATATCTTTATACCAGATCCTTGCTTGCAAAGTATACTGGTCATACAAGAAGTTACATCTTTGGAACTGAAAACCACATTATCCATTTGTGATATCATAGTCTAAAAAAATATATGTAAAAGCAACGCAGAGCAGATCAAAACTAAGGTCAAAAGTTATAATTAAAATATGTGTAAAAAAGAGACAAGAGTATTTTGCTAGCCAAAAAATTATATAAATAAAAAATAGAAAATAAAAAAAATGTGAAAAAAATGAATCAAAAATATATAAAAAAATTAAAAATATTTGAAGTATAATTAAGAAACCGCATTTAAACATCAGCAGCTTGGCACAAATCGGGAAAAAAATTGTAAAGTTCCTCCATGCTTTTAATTCGTACAGGTTGTTCGTCGGCATTAAATTTTATATAGACCAGGCCACGCATTGAAAAAACTGATTTTAATTTATTAACATTTTTAAGACCTACTGCAGCCTGAAGAATTTTAAAATTAGCTGAGGTTAAGTTCTCATTTATATAGAATGGATCATCGGAATTTTCACCAATATATTTCAACATCAGCGGTGTTTTGTTACGTTTTCGATAATTCGCGATGGATTTTAAAACGAAATTTTTTATCATACGGAGAAAACAATTTAACCATTATCACAGCATTTGGCGAATAACCCTTGTGTTTGTTATTGTGATTTTGAAGGCGGTATATTGCTTTGACCGCCGGTGTATTTATTTTTAGAGTCTCACATATGGATTGAAACATGTAAAACAAATCTTCATTTTCACGATATGGTACTCCGTTTATTCGTAGATCAGATGCAATTATCGAATTTTCTTGGCGTTGCAACTGTATTACCAATTTACCAAAGTACATTTTAAATGAATTATTTTAATTTGTAGGATTTATTTCAGCTATTTATTTTTAAACTTAAAAATATGATGAAATAAAAAAAATTCCGAAAACCCGAAAAATCCCGGGATTTCAATTTTCAAAATCCCGAATCCCGGGATTTGTAAAAACCAGTCCCGTTCGGCATCCCTACTTGAAACCCAGTAGTCATATAATTTCGGTTTTTCCTGTAAATAACACTATCAATAAAATAAAACTACGTACCGAAAATTGTTATTCAATTGTTGTTATTTCAAAAGATATGGCGATTCTTGCTTTTTGAAAATTACGAAATTTGGCGAATTTGGCACTAAACATCAATAAATTTTGACGAAATTAGTTCAACTTACTACAACCTCGAAGTATATAATCTGTGTTTAATTTAAAAAAAAATTGTTGGCTAGTTTTTGAGTTAAAGAGGTATTCGTAAGACGTATCCTGGCGTTATCCTGTTACTCCTGGAGAAAAAATTTTAATTGATTTTACAATTAGAGACTCTAAACTACCCAGTGTAGAAACAGTAATGACATATCATTATTTTTTGGACTACAAGTAATGACACCCACTTACCTTCTGCATTATTTTAAAACATATAATAATGAGTTACTGATAATGACTTATTTTTATCATTATTTCAAATAGAAAATAATTTTCTTTATTTTTTTTTTTAATTTTTTTAAATCTATTTTTAGACTGAATATTTTTTAAACACTGGTAAGGATATATGTACCCGAGTAAAAAAAATTATATATAATCATATGTGGCATATATTACAATATATAATTAGACATCTGGTTATGTATATCCATATATAATTATATATGACGTTTTTTCCGAAAATTTTTCCTTATATTATGCTATATATAATTTCATCTAATTAGATATCGGCCTTCATAATATTAGATATGGCATATATAATTATATATTACATAACATGGTTGATCTTATTGCATATATAGTTATATATAGAACTATATCTTAATATATATGGTGGCATTTTAGCAATATATAATTATATATGGTATCATTTAAACAATATATAATTATATATGGTGACAGTTAAACTAGATATTATCATATATGGTGCCATTTCAACAATATATGGTCATATATGGTACCTCATGAACAAAATCTTTAATTCAGTTCCAGATATGATAATATATGGTACTATATATAGTGCGATATATATTTATATATGGTGTTATTTAAGCTATATATTATCATATATGGTGCCATTCAAACCATATATTATCATATATGGTGCCATTCAAACCATATATTATCATATTTGGTGCCATTTAAACCATATATTGTCATATATGGTGCCATTTCAACAACATATGCTCATATATGGTACTTGATGAACGACATTTTTAATACAGATGCAGATATGATAATATATGCTACTATATATAGTACCATATACTTTGATATATCGTATCATTTAAACAACCCGAGGAAAAATAGTTACATATAGTCATATATGTGATTAAGTTATATCTGTATAAATATATAGTTTCATCCGAAGAATGGTCCGATATATTTTTATCAATTGTTTATCAATTTTTATCTAAATGTAACAGTTTAGATCTGACCTGATTAAATTATGTGTTAATCAGATGAAATTGTATCAGATTTTTGACCTGATACAATTCTATCGGTTTGATCGTAATTGGTTCAATTTTACATAAATAAAATATAATTGTATCCGACATTTACCTTATACAATTGTATCAAAGTTTTAAACTGATATCTGGTCAAAATTGGGATATAACTATATAATTTTGTATACAAATATATATATTTGGACCTAAACTGATACCATGTAATATAAACCAATAAAATTGTGTCAGGTCAAAAATCTGATACAATTTCATCTGATTAACACATAATTTAATCAGGTCAGATCTAAACTGATGCAATTAGATAACAACTGATACAAATAAGAACTGATACAATTTTATCGGGCCATTTTTCGGATCAAATGGTATATGGATGAATCTAAGTTATATATTACCATATAAAGCTCCATATTGGTGCCATTTAAACAATATATTGTCATATATGGTGCCATCATATATGGTAACTCATCAGCAACTACAATATTAACTGTATTTCAGAAGCTATTAAATGTATTTCAGAAATTTTAAATGTATTTTAGAAATTATGGAATGTATTTCAGAAATTTATTAATTGTATTTCAGAAATAATCAAATCTATTTCAGAACTTGTTGATGGTTTATCATAGTTAATAGAGAAAAATTTCTAAATTACATTTCATAATTTCTGAAATACAATTGATAATTTCTGAAATACAGTTTGATAATTTCTGAAATACAGTTGTGAATTTCGGAAATACAATTAATAATTTCTGAAATACAATTGATAAAACTGAAATTCAATTGACTAGTTCTGAAATACAATTCATAAATGTGAAAAATAATTGATGAGTTTTGAAACACAATTAATAAAACTGAAATTCAATTGATTATTTCTGAAATACAATTGATAAATCTTAAAACAATTAATACAATTGGAAATGGTGTAGAGCGGCAAAAAGATGTAAATAAAATTATTTTATTCAAAGATTTCAATTTAATAAAAAAAAAAAATATATAATTTTATAAAAAAATTTATAGAAAAAAAAATTTTAATTTTATAAAAAGAAATTAATTTTGTAAAAGAAATGCATATTGAACTCGTTACCTTCTGAGTTTAAACCTTATTTTAACAAAATATTGTAATTTTTATACAATCAGTGCTCTGCCAGTCTATTATTTTTTGAACAGTTGGCAATATATATATGTTTGGGATCTTATTTAATCCCAAATAAATGGAGATCTTACGTAGTACCCAAATATAATGCGGCATCTAATTTTATCTGTCATTTTTATGGATACTTTTAGATGTCAATCCCCAAATATATTGCTGTTTCTTATTCGATCTGCCATTTTAATACCGAAATAAATTGCTGGATCTAATTCGATCTGCCACTTTTTCGGATCAAATTAGATCTAAGTTTATCCACAAATATATAGCTGGATCTAATTCGATCTGCCATTTTTTGGATCAAATTAGGTCTTACTAAATCCCAAAATATATTGCTGGATCTAATTTGATCTGCCAATTTTCTATTCAATTTATATCTAAGTTTATCCACAAATATATTGCTGAATCTAATTCGATGTGCCATTTTTCGGATCAAATTAGATCTAAGTTAATCCACAAATATAATGCTGGATCTAATTTGATCTGCCATTTTTCAGATCAATTTATATCTAAGTTTATCCACAAATATATTACTGGATCTAATTCGATGTGATATTTTTCGGATCAAATTAGATCTAAGTTTATCCCCAAATATATAGCTAGATCTAATTCGATCTGCCACTTTTTCGGATCAAATTAGATATACGTTTATCCACAAATATATTGCGGGATCTAATTTGATCTGCCAAAATTGAGATCAAATTAGATCTAAGTTTATCCCCAAATATATAGCTGGATCTAATTGGATCCGCCATTTTTCGGATCAAATTAGATCTAAAAATATCCGCAAATATATAGCTGGATCCGCCAATTTTCGGATCAAAATAGATCTAGGTTTATCCCCAAAGATATCACTGGACCTCCCAATGTTGAGATATAACTTGATCTTAGTTTATCCACATATATACAATAGGATCTAATACGATATGATTGGATACACCCAATTTTGAGATCTAATTGGATCAGCTAGATATTAAAGCAGATCTTAAACAATATCAAATTGGATATAATTAGATATTGCGCGAGATAAATTTTTTTTACTCGGGTAACCACATATTTTTTGCTTTTTTGTATGTTGGCGAGTAAGCTTACTTGTGTGCAGCAGGTTAATTATGTTTTTATCTATTAAATATTACATGTCGATATAGCTCAGATGGTAGAGCTATTGACTGGCAATCTGTAGACCCGGGTTCGATTCCCGCACCAGCAAATTTTATTTTAAAAAAAAATACAATAAAATATATTTTTTTTTATATAATTTATTTTTTTGAAAATCTATTTTTAGACTCATTATTTTTGTCAGTACTGGTAAGCACATAGGTAACGATATATTTTTTGATTTTTCGTATGCTGGTGTGTAACAACAACTCATTATTTTACGCGACATCGCCATATAAAGGTAATAAGAAATGTAATAACAAAAGTAACTACCCAGTCAGAAAAATACAAACGGGAAAGCGGTGGCAAAGCACTTTAACGGGTGGTACAAGTACTGGTAAAAAGTGCTTTCCCATTCCCAAAATGATAACATCATTAGACAAAAGGACCGGCTGTTCAAAAAGCGCCGGAAAAGCACTGGAGGAACAAAATTTTTGAACGATGGCAAAACGCTGGCAAAACCAATAAATAGGTGGTCTGGAAATATATTTTCCAAAATAAAATTTAAAAAAAGTTGATATGTATTTTTTTGGTCCGGCCGTGATTTGAACCCAGGCCGTCAGATTGGCAGACGGTTGCTCTACCCACTGAGCTAAAGAGACATAATATATTTGATGGCTAAACAAATAAATGAGTGATAATAGCTGGACAATTACTGGCTGTGCCAAAATGCTAGTACTGATAAAAAAATTTTTTCCAACTAGTATGCCAGCGTTGGGAGGGCAAAAAAAAAGTTGGTCTTGAAGCTTTCCCACAAACAGAAAAAGTGATTTTATAAAACAAAAAAAAATTTAAATTAAAAAAAAAACAAAAAAATTTTTTGCTTGCAACCGGATTTGAACTCGGAACCTTCTGACTACAAACTGTTTTTAACGAAGCGTCAGCATTTTTATAAAATCATTGGTCTACCAGTGAATTGATTTTTGTACGCCTGGTAGCATTGGATAGGTAGCACTGGATAACCACTGGTTGCAAACCTTGGCATATCACTCTAAGCCAATTCTTTGCCAGTGGTTTTTTTATAAACCGCCGAAATTTTTGTAAAACAAATACTGGCAAAACGCTTTTTACAAACGCTGGCAAAGCGTCCCTAATGAGTGTTCTGCCAGTCATTTATTTTTAACACCGTGGTTACCCAGTGGTATGCCAGTGCTTGATTTTTTGTACCACTGGCGATTTCTGACTGGGTAGTTACCATTACCAAGTATGTAGTTACATAACCACATATCTGGTAATGATTTTCTACACTGGGTAGCTTTGTTTTTATCGGTAATGTACGCCAGATAGTAAATGTATTTTTGGCAATTTTTTAAATATTTTTTTCTGTTTTAAAAAGTTAAGTTTTTCAAATTTTCTAAATTTTCAATTAACATGCTTCTCGCTTTAAAACCGTTCCTTATACAAAAAAAGTTTGAAAGCAAGCAAGTAGGCAGTTAAGTCTTCTATGGATATAATACAACTTATTTAATAAAATATTGTTATTTAGCCAAAAACTATTTAAAATCTGAAGACCGCCAAAAGGCGGCCTTGGGCATTAGGGGGTTAAATTAATAGGCTGTGAATGAGGGGTGTGTACAGTTGATCTCTTATTTTGGTAAATAAAATTTTGAAATTAATTTTTTACAAGTAAATTACAAAAATAATTTTTTTTTTTGCTGTTTCATACATTTGCATTTTTATTGCTATGTGTAAACCCAGAATAATAAATCCAACTTTTTTTAGATTTAAGAAATCCATTTTTTGTATGAAAAATTCTAAATCCAGGAGATTAAAAAATGCGCTAATTATTCTTTAAAATCGTAGATTTTAGCTTGGAGTACATTGCTTGTGAGTCATCAAGAAAGTTACAAGATTTTACACAAAATATGCATACGTGATTTCAATTGAAGGCTTAATAATAATACAACTTTACATACACAGAAACCAATACTCTGACCACTCCACACAGTGTCAAAGAAACAATTGTTTTAGGCCAAAAAATAATTTGAGGAATTTAAGAATACAACAATGATTGTGGACACATTTTCGATAATTATTTTTGTTACGTTTAAATTACACCAGTAACTCAAGATGAAGCTAAATGAAATGTAATATCTACAATTTTTAAAAATATTTTGTACAAAATATATAATTCCTATTTATCTGGCAGAAGAAAAATTATTCAACATATATCCCTATACATATGTATTTAGGTTGACACCATATCCGGAAAAATATTTTTTTCTATAAAACAATGTTGCTCATAATGTGGATATTAGGGTTGACCTTATTTTTTAACTTGCGATTTAAGTAATTGCAATTCCCCCAGACCGTTGTAGGGTAAAAATGCGAAAAATTATGAAAATCGTAAAAAATAAAACATTTTTTTCAAAAACTTACAATGTTTTACTTCAGTTTCATTTCCAAGATCCACAAATATTCAGATGTAGATTCTGTTCCCTTTGGATTATGATAACCTATTCCCAGGTATGGCCAAAGATGGGATTTTTTTATAAATTTGCTAAACTTTAACATATGTTGGTTTTGAGTTCTTTAAAATTTGGTTCAACAAAATATAAAAAAAGAATGGTCAACGCATAGAGGTTTATTTTAGAATATAATTCTTCTGAAAATTACATATGTATATCCCTCTTTTATCCTAATAACGGCGTTTTAAATTTGAAAATTTTAGATAAAAGTGTGATTTGGCCAATAATTTAGATAATAGTATTAATTTTTGTGTTTTTAACTAGCTGTAAAAAAATTACTTCCAATTTTTGTAATCCTGATACAAGAGATTGTTTTCCGAAAATTTTGTACAACTCTGACAGCGCTAACCCTTTCTTTACCAAGGTCAAATTTTTGATTCTTTTTGAAAGTACAATATAGCAAAACATTGTGTTGTGTAGGTACTGTGGAATTTTGTGAAAGTTGTCGAAATACCCCTGTTAACACCAAATTTTATATATAATAATAAAAAATTAGCAATTAATCCTTATAGGCACATGGGGTCAAAGTGACCCAAAATTTTTAAAATATAAAAACCTTTAATTAAGCATTTTCCATTCCATTGGAAGTTTTTGAAAAAAATATTATTTGTCTCATTTTAACCCTACAAAGATCTGGGGGAATTGCAATTACTTAAATATTTTCCAACCCATTTTAGATTTTTGTATATTGGCAGAATGATAATTCAGTCTAGATTACGATCCTGTTTACATTTTCGAGAAATATAGTTATTTAAAAAAAAAATATTTTCAAAAAACAAAAAAGTGATTTCTTTTTTATGTATTTTTATACTCAAACGCACATTTTTAAGGGGGGGGGGGGGACAGATCAAAGACCGCCATTTGTTTTCGTCCACATAACGAAATTCAACCCTAGTGGATATATACCCAGTAGAAAAAAATACTAGTTCAGAACCAGTTATGTACTAGTTTATTTAAAACAGGCAACTAGTATGTACGAGTTCTACCGCCTCTCCATACAAACAACTATAGAATTTAACATGGAAATGCCATAGGGATGGGGGCAATTGTCCCCAAACTCCCACTTTGGTACTAGTTGCATAACTAGTTTAGAAATTACAATTTAAGGGCGAAAAATAGGGAGCGAAACTGGTGCTAATGTGGCACTCGCGGAACTAGTTCCGAAGTTACTCTTTAGAATTAGTACTGTACCAGTTGATTGTATCTGAATAGATAAAAAACAGAGGTTTTTCCTTTGATAAAACGCAGATTGGACCTATAGTTTCCTCTTTCTGAGATAATTATATCCATTTACCAAATGAAATTTAAAATATTTTGTGTTTAGGATTACTAATGACAGTAAAACATTTTAGTGTTTATTTGCAAACTCAGAATGTATTATGTATTTATTACAAACAAAGGTAGTATTTGAAAACTCGTATTTAAATTCAATCTTTTGAAATCTCTGCACAGCTTCAATGAAACTATTATTATACAAATTGTTAAAGATTATTCTGTACCGGTTATTATAAGAAATTTACTAAACTAGTTATGGATTGACTCTTTGGCGCCAGTACTGTACCAGTTGATTTACACCTCAATTCAATTCACAATAAAAAAATTTACCTGTTTATTTACAAACTCTGATTTATTTATTAAGGCCCTGTGGCCTGGTGGCTAAATAATTACTTACTTTGAAAATTTTTTGAAAACTTTTTCAAATTTCATAGAAATTTGGAAACCTGAATTTGTTTAGATTTTATTTAGCCAGTTCGCACCCACCCTAAATTTAAATGCAAAAAAAAAATTAATAATTTCAAATCTCATATTTTTTTAAACAGTCTCTACATTGATCGTATTTAACTAGTACACAACTGGTTCAAAAAGTTTATTTTGAGAACTAGTTATGTAATTACTAGTCAAAAAACTAGTATGTTTTAGAACTAGTTCGACCATTTGCTACTGGGTATACATATATTTGTAACCAAAAACAAATATCTGCAGTATAAAATAATGCAATATCTTACTCCACAGTGGCAGAGAAAAATACACATGGCTCAATCCTTTTCAAAAAATACACCAAACCAAGTCAGAGTGATATTGTTGTATTTTTATGATATGGTATGGTTTCTACGTCCCTGTGTGCAGTGGTTAGTGGCTTGTAACAATACGCATGATTAGCAATTAATATATGAAAACTCAACGGCCTTAAACCAAAAATTGAGGATTACGTCACATTAGATAATTGGTAAAAAATATCAACCACACCAAAATATGTGATCATGAAATATTTTTAAAATATTAAAATAATCAAATCCCGGCTAAAAAACGATATATGTATATAGATTCATACATGTTCATTAGACTTGTCCAAAAAAAGAAAAGTTGGAATTATCACACTCCACAACCCTACAAATATGCTACTATCAAAATATATATGGTCTGATAAAAAAAAAATCAAAAAATATTTTGTTTAGAGGTCGCAGATATGCATATATTAGTCATCAACTAAAGACATTTTACTTAAGACGTCTTAAGGACATGTCAGCATTTTGTATTCTATTTTTAAAAACGCTGACTAACTGCAGACTTGTTAGCACCGGACAACTATGACATTCAGCTGCCCACATGCCAGCAATAGTACTACTTATTTTATTTCAATAAATTATTAAAAATTATAAATTTTTTTACTACCCGAGTAAAAAAAATAATACGATGTCATATGTACTGATATCTTATTTAATATAATTGGAGATATGCTATGATCCGAAAAATGGTGGATAAAATTATACCGGATAAGATCTAAATATATTAAATCATATATAATCTTATCCGGATTTTGACCCGATATAATTACATCTAATTTGATGTAGAAAGACATAATTATATAACGCTTCATATTTCAAGATCAAAACAAAAACAATTAAAAAGTACTGAAAAATAACACCCTTAAGTTAAGAATTTAAAATTTAAGTATTTAGAAGAAGTTGAACATAATTGCAACCAAGCATTTTAAGCCTTCTCATATGTTTATGAGTTTAATGTCAAATTCCATACATAAAAATATGACTTGTATTTATACAAGGTTTACAAGGAATTTAGGAGTTATAATGAGTATGCCTTTTATATTTTGAAATCATACATAAATATACATATCTCAAAAAAATAGAATTTTTTTTACATTGGACTATTAAGTATATCTAAAACAACTTAGAAAAAATTTTAACATTGAGCTATATACAACTTTATATGCTGTATTAAAATTGTCATAGCATATGTAACTAGATATGGTACATAGTAATATATATGGGGACATATATATTTATACTGATCAATATATGGCATCATATAATAAATTTTTGAAAAACTCAAAGCTATACATAATTATATCCGCAAGGATATAGTGTCACACTTGAATATATATAAACATATTAGTTCATATTAAATTATATAATTTCCTATATAACTATTTTTACTCGGGTAGCCAGCAAAAAATCGACATATATGAATACATACAGATTAAATGTATGTTCATGTATGCTCATAAACATGCATTCATGTCAATGCATGGATACATAAATCTCCATACATGCATCATATATGTTCACACATGTGCATTAATGAAATTTGAGGTAATATCTACATTTGTGTATATGTATGAACACTAGACCGTACCTCAAAAAAAAAAGTTCGCCGTACACCCTCCAATATGAAGTATTTTCGGAAGGCGATTTAAAAAAAAAAAAATTTTTTTTTTGCCGACCGTAGGGGTCTCTTTTTTTAATTTTTTGTTATAGCTTTGGCATTTAAAATCGGATTTTAAAGTGTGATATATCGATTTTTTTGTCTCGAGGAGACCAGTGTTTTGCTATATAGTAAAAATCCAATTTAAAAAAAATTAAAAAGGCGAACCCTACGTTCGGCAACCAATATATAAAAAAAATTTCTACTGGGTTTAGCAAAAAACTTCCTTAGCAAAAGTTTACTGATTTTTTGCGAGCTTTAATTTTCTGACATTAGGGTGGTACATTAGGGTGGTAGCAACTGAGATCTGGTGGGTAACTACTAGAACGGGCTACTTGAGGTCAAAATGTCCTTAGAGCAAAACACTGGTCTCCTCGAGGGAAAAACATCGATGTATCATACTTTAATATCCGACTGTAAATACCAAAGATATAACGAAAAATGTAAAATGGCGACCCCTACGTTCGGCAAAAACCTTGCAAAAATACTTCATATTGGAGGGTGCACTTTTTTTTTGCCTGTAAGGTGGTACGCTCTAATGAACACACATGAACACGCATGAACATGCATGATCATGCATGCAGATATTACCACAAATTTCGTTAATGCCCTTGTGTGGATGCATGTATGGAGATTTATGTATCCATGTATGGAAATGAATGCATGTTTATGAGCATGCATGAACATACATTAAGCATGTATGGATCCATATATGTGACGCGCAAAATAGAAAGGGACCTAAGGATAGAAAGGGACCTAAGGTCAGGAGAGCATGGAATCGGTCTCATTCGATGCTCAGATGTTGTCCACAAAAAAAAAATTATTTTTTTTTACCCTTAGGTCCCTTTCTCTATGCGCTGTCACATATGTTGATTTTTAGCTGGGTAAGGAATATTTTTGGGATTTTTGTATTTCTTACGACAAAATACTGTCATGTCAAACAGATATTTATATGAAATATCTTAAAGACGTCTTAGTGAGATATTATCAATAAGTCACTACTTGTGACGGACAGCTGAATAGTCAAGAGTTGCCATCCGCTTTTTGTGGAAACAATTTATCCAGACGTCTTAGGAATATGTCATCATTTATTCCGCGTAAATACCACTTGATGATTTGTATTGATAACATTTTTACATCTGTGTGAAAATGTCATCAGGTGTCTTAAGGTTTTTTATGGGACTGGATCAGCAAGCCAGCAGTGACAGCGACATTTCACTAAGCCGTCTTGATGATATTTCCAACTGGGTAGCAATTGAAGTTTTAAGGTTCTACTTGTTCTATTATTTTTAATTACGATAACTAAAAATAATGTAAAAAATTATAAAAATTAAACATACCCAGCAAAAATAAATGGAATGACTTGTGAATGGATCACTTCCTTCATTACATCACAAAGAATTACTCCCTTAGGAATGGGTTTTAAACAACATCTAATGCTGCAATAAATATATGCTAGTCAGAAGTTCTTTTTAATGGGTGATAAGAAGTTAATATTTTGTATGGGGGTTGCATAGGAACGTGCTGGCATAGAAATCAGAGGGTTGGGGGTTCGAATCCCACCAGATCGAAAAAAAATTTTGGAACTTTTTTAACACAATTAATAATTTTTTGTAGTTTTCACTGTAAAATTTTTATCTTTTTCTATTTTTGTACATCCAAAATTCATTCGTCAAACGATTTGAAATTTTTTTTTTAATTTTCTATTATTTTTTAATGAAATTTTATGGAAATATAAAAGTTTTAAATAAATATGTATTTCTTCAAATATTTTTTGTTTACATACCAAAAATTACATATTACAATTTTCTTTGTATTGAAAAAATTGTAATTTAAAAAATCCATTTTGATAAAATTTTTACAAAATATATTTAGAAACTAAATATAACAGAAAAAAAATCCTGTAAACATTTTAGTTAGAACTAGTAAAAATAAGTTAAAAATTACCTAGCAGAAAAAACTATTTTTTATCTACTAATATGCTGTAAAATTTTTCCCGGATTTTATAAAGGTAATTCGTTATTTTTAATTAATTAAAAGTTAACTTAAATGTAACCAAAATTATTGTAAATTTCACAGTTTTATTTTTCCTGTTCTTATCTTACTAGTTTAGCAAAAAACAAACTGCTAATATCAGCAGTTGTTTTGCAAGGTCATTTTTAATTACATAATTTTTAGTAGCTTTTTCTCCTATTTTTGCAGCTTTATTTCTTTCTATGAGTGTATTATTTTTTATAAAAAAAAACACTTTAAAGATCACAACTTTATATATTTTGCAATATGTTATATATTTTTGTTAATAAAAATAGAAAGAAATGAATATATCAACAATTTACTGAACAAGACTGCTAAAAGTCAGCTATCAGTTATAACAAGCGATAGCATAGAGCCTAGAGCGTCTGCTTGAAATGCCAACGAGTGTGGGTTCAAACCCCACACGATGCTTGATGATTTTTTTTTTATTAAATTAAAATAAAAAGAAGTGAAAAATAACTTCATTTTCATTGGCTCAAATATACATAATTTGTTTTAAAAAAGAACGACTTCCTTCCTATGACAAGCCAATGTTAAATTCATCGGTGAAAAACCCAAAAAATAACAACTCCCTATTCAACAGTTGCAGTGCTTTAACTACTTCTTTTTCCTCACTCTTTTTCCTGGGATATGTAGCGTTAGCTCAGTGGGTAGAGCTGTCGTCTGCCAATCTGACGGCCTGGATTGTGGTTTGAATAGGACCAAAAAAATTATATATGAAGTTTTTAAAGTTTTATTTTGGAAAATAAATTTCCAAACGCTGACAAATCCTATTTGGTTTTGCCAACGTTCAGCAATTTTGTTTCTCCAGTGCTTTTCCGGCGCTTTTTGAACAGCCGGTCCTTTTGTCTGATGATGTTATCATTTTGGGAATGGGAAAGCATTTTTTGCCCGTACTTGTACCACCCGTTAAAGAGCTTTGCCATTGCTTACCCGTTTGTATTTTTCTGACTGAGTTTTTGCCAGTGATAGCATTTTAGCGCAGCCAGTAGTTGCCCAGCTGTTATCATTCATTTGTGTTTTTAACGACCAACATAAATAAATGATAATATCTGTCGTGGTTAAAGCTGTCGTCTGCCGTGCAAATCACATCAGCACCAAAAAATACATATGAATTTTTTTACAAATTTATTTTGAAAATTCTACTTCCACACCAGCAATTTATTGTTTTGCCAGCGTTTTGCCTACGTTGAAAATTTCGTTTTCCCACTGCTTTTCCACCGCTTTTTTAACAGCCGGTTCTTTTTTCCAATGATGTTATCATTTTGGGAATGGAATGGAAATGTTATCACTTTTTGCAAGTACTTTTACCACCTTTTAAGGTACCTTGCTATCGCTTTCCCGTTTGTATTTTTCTGACTGGCCGGTCCTAACATAGTTTTGGTTTTTAAAATTGAATGACTGGCTCAGAACATTTTTTAAATTATGTAATGGCCAATTTTTTCAAACGCAGTATTTATGTATCCATGTATGGAAAGGAATGCATGTTTATGTTTATTCACGAAAATACATTAAACCTGCATTGAACCATATGTGTTGATTTTTACCTGGGATGTTTAATTTTTATGTTAAAAAAATATAAAAAAAATTAAGACAGACACTTATGCATATGTATGTAGATTGCAGTGATATGTGTGAAGATTAAAAACCAATTCGTAAAACAAACACAACTTCTATGTTTTATCCAACATTGACCTTGTCAATGATCATCATTTTATTTTTGAGGTTTCACGGTTTACAATTTTGCAAGGTTGGTTACCGAAACGAATAACCGTAACGATAACGGTATCGAATTTCGTTTGTTTCGGTAACGGTAAAGGTAACGGTATTTAAGATTGATTCGGTAACGGTATACCGTTATCGAAACAGCAATACCGGTACGTACCGGTATTAAAAATTACGTTAAAAACATATAAAAACAAGTTAAAACATAGCATATTCTTGCTTTTAAGTCTTAAAAATACAGATTTTAACCTATAAATTCGATGCTGGTAGTTTTAGTAATTAAAATTATTTTCTATAAATTTTGTTGCAAAAATAACTCAAGATTATAAAATAAAAAAGTTAAAAAATTGTAATTTTTTATGTAAATTAATAAATACCGGTAAAATACCGGTAACTGCCAATAAAAATAACGGTATCGGTAACGATAACGGTATTGGGAAATTTTTTTAGAGGTATCGGTAACCGTAACGGTATTCAATTTGAAACGGTATTTTAGCGACAACGGTATTTTAACTATAACGGTAACCAACCTTGCAATTTTGGCATTACCACAATAATCAATAACTGGAAAAAATAAACCAAACTTGATTTAACTGGAAACTAATCATAAGTTGTTATTTATTTATTGTCTGCAATTCATTAGAAGAAGTCTAAAACTTATTCTAGTTTTTTAGACAGAACAACAATAAAAAAAAATAAATGTATATTAGAGTGATCCAAAAAAAACATGAAAGTTGGAATTCGCGATCTCCACAATGTTGTCCCTATTTTTTAATGGCTAAAAACTCTCTGTGCCAAGTTTCAGCTAAATCCGCTTTTATTTAGAGGTAGCACAAAAAGTTGTCTTTTAAGAATTAGTAATTTTCTCTAGAGTAATTTATACACAAAGTAGGGTTGACTTTAAATTTAATTATTTCTTAACCTGTACGCTTTTTTTTTTAATCTGGTCCTAATTAATGTGAACAAAAGGAATTTGAAATCAAAATTGAAAAAATTAAGTAACTTTTAAGTAATTCGCGGTTTTTTTTAAAAAGTATACAAATAAATACATATTTTAGTTAAAATTTATAAATTTTTCGAAAAGATGTAATTAAAAATTCAACTTGTTTTTGCCTTGTATGCGCAAATTTCTCAAATCTGATCTTTATTTTAACGAAGATTATGAATCAGCAATCGAAATTTAAAAAAATTTGTGGTTTATGAATTATTCGAAATTTTTGAAAATTTAAAAAAACTCAAGTTTTTTGAGGTATTTTCCTAATTACCTGTAAACGGTATTATCGAAAAATCCAATTTGTTATACTTTTACAATTTACTTACCACGGGCCTTCCTTATATATAACACTGATTTTAATTTTAAAAAGGATAACAAATTCCTTGCAAATTAACTTTAAATTTGACTTTTTTAATATTTCGCTATTATTTAGCATCCCGTGTAAAAAAGATCAGATCTGGCTAGATCTCAGTAGATCTTACCAGATCTATTTAGATCTCAAAATTGGGGACAAATTTGAGATCTAATTAGATCTGATCAGATCTAGGCATATCTGGCCAGATCTTAATAGATCTTACCAGATATAATTAGATCTCAAAATTGGGGACAAATTTGAGATCTGATCAGATCTAGGTATATCTGGCGCATTTGTCCAGATCACTTTAGATATGAACAGATTTGGCACTAGATCTGATCAGATCTTGCCTTAAGGTATTATCACATATTCCATATCTGATCATATTTGATGAGATCTGGTACAGGATCTAATTAGATTCAATCATATCTATTTAGATCCAAAAAGATCTGCTCAGATCTAAACTTTTTTACACGGGATGCTATAATTTTATTAATACCAAAAACCCTATCTCACATAATAGGACATTCCAGATATACATATATATTAATGCAAAAAAGAAATTTTCATAGTCGTAAATATAAGAAAACATACTGATCAAATTTGAATTTTTGTTGTATGAAATTTTCAAATTTCGCGAAATCCGCGACTTCGATTTCAATTTTGATTTCATATTCGTAAAGTACACCTAAAAATATATTAGATTTGATATGTCGCGATCATAACAATTATATTGAATTTTTCTCATTTTTCCATTATTTTTAATTAATTAAAAATAATAGAACAAGTACAACCTCGAAACATCAATTGCGATGTGCTACCTCTAAACAAAACTTTTTTGGTGATTTGTTTGATCAGAACACATTTTATTTTAAAGTGGCTTATTTTTAGGGTTGTGGCGCGTGAAAATTCCAACTTTTTTTTTTGGACTAGTCTAATGAATATATATTTTTTTAAACCCGGTTGCTGCTTTGTTAACAAACATTTTATAAGAATAAGGTGTGTTGAAGATCAAGGTCATTCCTCCAAAAGAGAATTCTAATTTATGTGAAATTTGGAAGCCCTATATATTTTAGTGGATAAAATGGAGGGATAAAAAACACACATTTGTTTCAGTGAATGTCTCAAATTAGCAAAATTTTAAATTTGTGGCGTATAATGTAAAGTGAAAAATACAAGTTTGCCCCTTTTTTGTAAATGAAAATCATCTTTCTGTTATGTAAAATTAGTATATTTTGTACGATTAATAAATACTCTGCATTAACCCTCTCAGGGTTAAAAATAATTTATGCCGAACTAAAAATCTTAAAACTTTTATTATAGGTAATAGCATATCGCTAGAGCACGAAAAAAATAACATTTAGGGAATGTCGATATTATATTCGACATCGAACTTCAAAGGCATCTACTGTTGTTATGCACATATGCTACTCTTATGTGGATAGAATCAACAAGTATAAACCTATAGAGAAACTACCGTCCTCACCAAATTTTGTTGTTGTGTGGCGAACTTGGGAAAGGCTAAGAAAACATGTTGATAATGTTGTTAAGAGAAAAAATGAGTGGGAAGAGCATTTTGAGAAACATTTTTTCGTTTTTTTTTTCTTTTAAAAAAAATTCTTTGATCAATGTTGTCAAGTTCGATTTTCCATTAAGGGTTTTTTAATGAGTGTAGTAAATTTTGTTCAACTACTGTTTTTAATAGTTTTTGTTAATATTATTTTAAAAATTTTTAAATAATTTATTTTATTATACAAATAATATATAATTCATTTTCACCGTTCTTGTTAATTTAAATGTATATTGTTTTTGTTAAAATAAACTATTATTTTAAAAAATAAAACTATATTAACTATCAGTTTTAGTTTTAAAAAACCCAAAATTGACACTATTGACAAATGTTTGTTGGCACGGAATTTTTTGAATGTTGAGGCAACATTGGAATCTTTTAAATCCTCTTAAAAATCTGAAAATTCTCTTAAAAATCTAGAAAAACTCACTCAACCGCAATGGTTTTTATATAGGGAAATGTGTAAAAAAACACTCAATCTCTCATTTTTTTACAATGTTTACCAACATGTTTTAGTTTTCTTTCCCGACTTCACGAACAAAAATAAAGAGTAAAGGTTAACAGAGCAAGAGTTGTATAGATACCCACTGATAGAATTGTCAAAACCGGTCTCCGAATTATTCGATAAATCGGTTTTTTCTATATTTCCGGGTTTTTTAAACTGTGCGGTTTTCGAATTATTCGAGAAACCGGTTTTTTCGTGTCAAATAATTCGACATTTTAAAGTATTTTTAAGGTGAAAATTTCAAACAAATTTTCTTCATTAGTTTAATAATTGTTAAAAATATTTAGTGTTTGTTGCCTCCTTTAAGTGCACTCATAAAAAAAAGTTAGTACAAAAGTCTGTTAAGAGCGGTGTGATTCAACTTAACTAATTTTTTATTATTTTGTAGTAAAAATTAGAATTGAACAAAAATTTTTGTAATTCCAATTTAGCATAACAATTAATGAATGGGGTGAATGTTTAGTTGATCTCTTATTTAAGTAAATGAATGTTCTTTAGTTTGACTCTAGATCATAAATTAATATCACTTTCTGTTTAAATTATTTTCAAATCAAAGAAAGATGATACAATTTTTACAAGTTAATTACAAAGAATAAAAATTTATTGAAAGAATTCGATAAGACCAGCAAGACAGAATACGCATTTTCGGCTTTCGCTACAAAGCCATCATCAGTGTCTTTCGCCATGATTGGGTTAATATTTGATAATCGTCTACAATTAATTTCATCCGTATTTGAACTAACTTTCCATGCTAATTTTTAGTAATTTGTGTTTCTGAATTTTACAAATTTTACAGCTAATTTAAACCATGATGATATTCAAATGATTATATCTCTTTCCATATTTGTTATTATATAATCATAATATGACTTATATGTCGGAAACTAAGCGACCCGATCAAAAAAATGTATATATAGTCGTATATAGTAATATCTTGTTTTATCTTATAATATGTGAATATATATGTTGTCATGAATAGCCATATATAATTATATGTTTCTTATGTGGTACCTTATATAACCATATATTTTTATCGTAAACCGACCAAAAGGTTCCAGGATACTTTGGGTGATATGAGCCCTTGACGTAGTTTTTTTTCATATTAAAATTTTTGTAAAAATAAAGAAAAAAAGCGCGCGCTTTTTTGCTTTATTTTTACAAAAATTTTCGCCGCCCAGTGAAACAGGGTTTTGCAAAACAGTATTGTGTTATACAGCATTTTGTAAAACAGTATTACGAAAAGCAGGATTTTGAAAACAGGATTTTGTTATACACAGGATTTCGACCCGAACCCAATTTCAACTAATAAAGTTTTACCGAATAATTTATTATATTGTGTATGCCACAAAAACATTATTTTAGTTGAAGTGCTCCCAATTGCTTGCCAAAGATTTTTTTTGTGTGTATTTAACAACGCAAATAAAACTTGATTTTTGAAAGACTCTAAAATAAGATTATTTTTAAATCGTTCACATGTGATCATAACTGACTCTTATTTACAAGCTTGTTAAGTGTTTTGCTCTAAAGTTAATTTTTTCTCTAAATTTAATGAAGATTCATATAAGACTCAAAAGTTCATCATAAATGCTGCATATTTAAGGAACTTTTCTTTGTAATAATGTAATGCCCAGAACGATGGGACAATTGAAATGAGCAAATCACTTTTTTTAAGTTTACTGATGAGGTTATTACCTTTTTTCGGAGTTCAAATTGTAATAATATGTTAATTGAAGTCATTTATAATTTCATATTTTTTGGGTAATTTTGTCTACACTTTTGGGAATTTTGAATCTTGCTTGTGGCAGTACTGAGATTAAACAAGATTAAACTGAAATATTTCCTTGCGGTGGTGTAAAAAATCATACACATTTGTTGCACAGTGGATTAACCGAATACAAAATGGGTAATAATTCATACTTGTTTGTACTTAGTAGAATCCCCGAATAAAAACACCAGGATGGAGGGTATCTAAAGACTCGGCACAGCCGAATTTAATCCTTGGTTTGTATAAGTTCCCGGTCACCTGGGGACTTATACAAACCATCGAGCTAAAGCCCGCTTGTTTTAAGTCAACTTGATTTACTTAAAAATATTTTTTTACAGATCTTAAAAAGGTTAAGCCATTTTGTGTCAACAGCATCTGCAAATTATGTTTTCAATTAATAGTATTTTAAATATATAATTAGATATCGTAATATATAATAATTTCGTTAAAGTTCTGAATTTGAGTTCTTCCAGAGCGAAATGATTTTTTTTTGTAA
Organism: Leucophora obtusa; assembly: GCA_949987735.1. Taxonomy (NCBI): domain Eukaryota; kingdom Metazoa; phylum Arthropoda; class Insecta; order Diptera; family Anthomyiidae; genus Leucophora; species Leucophora obtusa. The sequence goes on along the minus strand of OX465295.1, from coordinate 161,530,306 downwards.
TATTTGTACGTACAATTTTGGCAATATTTTGATTTTTGTACTCCTACTTTTAATACAAACAAAACAATTTGTGAAAAAGTGTTGGATAAGAGTATTTTTTCCAAAGGATTTCTAAGCTGATATATGTCATACCTTATTTTAAATACATTTATATAACCTTTTAAATACCATCCCGAGTAAAAAAAATTGATTTCGACCAATATCTAATCATATCCAATTTGATATTGTTTATGATCTACTGTAATATCTAGCTGATCCAATTAGATCTCAAAATTGGGTGTATCCAATCATACCGATCCCATTGTATAATCGGGATAAACTAAGATTAAGTTATATCTCAAAATTGGGAGGTCCAATGATATCTTTGCGGATAAACTTAGATCTAATTTGATCCGAAAAATGGCGGATCGAATTAGATGCAGCCATATATTTGTGGATAAACTTAAATCTAATTTGATCTCAATTTTGGCAGATCGAATTAGATCCAGCAATATATTTGGGGATAAACTTAGATCTAATTTGATCCGAAAAAGTGGCAGATCGAATTAGATCCAGCAATATATTTGTTGATAAACTTAGATCTAATTTGATCTGAAAAATGGCAAACCGAATTAGATCCAGCAATATATTTGGGGATTAAGTAAGATCTAAATTTATCCAAAAAATGACAGATCAAATTAGATCCAGTAATATATTTCGGGATTGCGTAAGATCTTTACTTTTCCGATAAATTGCAGATCGAATTAAATCCAGTGATATATTTGGGGATTCGATAAGATCTTAATTTATCCCATAAATTGCAGATCGAATTAGATCCAGCAAATTATTTCGGTATTAAAATGGCAAATCGAATTAGAAACAGCAATATATTTGGGGATTGACATCTAAAACTATCCAGAAAAATTACAGATAAAATTAGATCCCGCATTATATTTGGGTACTACTTAAGATCTCCCTTTATTTGGGATTAAATAAAATCCCAGATAGATATTGACAACAGTTGAAAAAATAATACACTGGAATACCACTGATTTTATAAAAATTACAATATTTTGTTAAAATAAGGTTTATCTCGAGTGCGATACCGTTCACGACTATGCATTTTTTTTTATAAAATGAATTTTTTTTTATAAAATTATAATTTTTTTTCTATAAATGTTTTTATAAAATTAAAATTTTTTTTTATTAAATTGAATTTTTTTAATAAAATAATTTTATTTACATCTTTCTATCGATCTACACCATTTCCAATTGTATCAATTGATTTGAAGATTTATCAATTGTATTTTAGGAATAGTCAATTGAATTTCAGTTTTGTCAATTGTATTTCAGAACTTATCAATTATTTTTCAGATTTACGAATTGTATTTCAGAACTAGTCAATTGAATTTCAGTTTTATCAATTGTATTTCAGAAATTATTAATTGTATTTCCGAAATTCACAACTGTATTTCAGAAATTATCAAAGTATATTTCAGAAATTATCAATTATATTTCAGAAATTATGAAATGTATTTCAGAAATTTTTCTCTTTTAACTATGAAATACAATCAACAAGTTCTGAAATAGATTTGATTATTTCTGAAATACAATTAATAATTTCTGTAATACATTTGATAATTTCTGAAATAGGTACATTTAAAATTTCTGAAATACAATTAATAGCTTCTGCAAATACAGTTAATATTGTAGTTGCTGATGAGTTACCATATATGACCATATATATATTGTTTCAATGGCACCATATATGACAATATATTGTTTAAATGGCACCATATATGGTGTATGTTCCCTATTAAAAAAAAATAATATGGAGCTTTATATAGTAATATATAACTTAGAGTGATCCATGTTCCATGTGATCCGAAAAATGGCCCAATAAAATTGTATCAGTTGTTTATCAGTTTTTATCTAATCGTATCAGTTTAGATCTGACCTGATTAAATTATGTGTTAATCAGATGAAATTGTATCTGATTTTTGACCTGATACAATTTTATTGGTTTATATCACATGGTATCAGTTTAGGTCCAAATAGATATATTTGTATACAAAATTATATAGTTATATACCAATTTTGACCTGATATCAGTTTAAAACTTTGATACAATTGTATAAGGTAAATGTCGGATACAATTATATTTTATTTATATAAAATTCAACCAATTACGATCAAACCTGACACCATTACAAAAATCGGATACACTTTCATCTGATTAACACATAATTTAATCAGGTCAGATCTAAACTGATACAATTAGATAAAAATTGATAAACAATTGATAAAAATATATCGGGCGATTCTTCGGATGAAAATGTATATTTATACAGATATAACTTAATCACATACGTATATATATATGTGGTGCGCATAGTTCGGAGACATGGCCAAAAATGTGCCCAAACTATGCTGTATATGAGCCACAAATTTCTTGATACTATGCGCTAGACCTAGGAAGAGTTTGAGTACAGTCCCCAAACTAACCAAATGTCTCCATACCAGAGAAACAAGCCGATCAAAATAATCGGCGGCGGCGGCGCAAGCAAAAAATCGGCGGCGGCGGCGGCGGCGGCGATTAAGGTTGAGCCGGATAAAAATCGGCGGCGGCGGTGGCTTGATCGGCTTGATAGAACATTATACACGTAATTTTAAGATGTTTGAGGTTTTTCCAAAATATAGCAGTAGAAAATTGTACAAAAAAAATGGAATTATCAAATAAAAAATAATTTTAAGATAAATTCATCGATAAAAATTACAAATTTAGGATTTTTAGTTTTTGAACGGACCTAGAAGGAGAGATAGTTGGGCTTTTCAAATATATACAAATGTTTATATATTCAACAAAATTGTGTGGAAATATTTTCAAATAAATCTGATTTTCTAAATTTTTTCTTATTTTGTTTTATTTTGACGGCTTTTAATTACAATATTTTGTTAAAAATTTGTTATTCTTAATTCAGGGTAAAATGAAGTTCTACTTTAATCGGATTAAAATTGTCAAAGTTATACATTTTTTTATAAATATGGAATCTCTACATTTATAAAAAAAATTGAAAATGTTAACCTTAATGAGTGTGCAAACAAGAACATCGAGATGTCTTCAAATAGCTGAAATTAAATGTTTAGAAAAATTACGATAACTTTTTTAATTTTCAATTAATTTAAACAAAAGGATCTGATTTTACTAAAAACTAAGCCCACTTTCAGAATAAATTACAATAGTAAAGAATTTTTTAATACTGTAAAAAAGCCGTCCAAGTATACAAATTAAAAAAAAATTAATTTTAATGTTTTTAAAAAAACTGTCAACACATTTCAGTTACAAATAAATAATTCTATATACATATATTTGGAAAGCTAATTTTTTTGTCTTTCCAAAAACATTCCAAGATTCAAAATCGGTTGAAAAATTGCTGAATTTAAAATTGTTAAGTGCTTGAAGTCGCTCAAAAACAGAGTTTTGACACTATCACCCCTGTTCCGAATTCCGGAACTTTTTAATTAGAGTAGTTTTTTAAAATCACACAAAATTCAAAATGTCGGAAATTGACTGTTTCGAACAAATTTTATCAAACTGAAAAATTTTTAAATAAATTTTAACATATCAATTTTTGCAACAAAATATTCCTTTTACTTTCACCAAGCTTTTTCAAGAACAGCAAAAAAATTCGGAATGTTTCACTTTAGAATTTTTTTATGTGGATTCGGAACTTAGAAATAAACAAACTCTATTTTCACTCAAAATTAAATGTGTTTTTAGAATAAACTAGAAAAAAATATGGTTCGAAAAAAATTATGCTCGAAAAGATGTCAAAGTTGAAAAACTTAAAAGAAAAGTAAAAAAAAAAATAACTCGGATGTGGATCACGGAACAGCAAAAAAATCCGAAATGTTTCACTTTAGAATTTTTTTGTGGATTCGGAACTCAGAATAGCGTCGATTATTGTAAATATCTCCCCAATTTTATAAGTCGACCGAGAAATAACTTACTTAACATTTTTTTCGTCCGCAATGTCTTAAAAATGTGTCTTTTGATAATAATTTCAGGTGCACTGCAATTTCTGAAAAATGTGATGTGATCTACTTAACCAAACCTACGACCATAGATTCGAATGAATTAATTCATTAATTCACTTTTGGATTTTTAATTAAAATTTACTATTATATCATTCGTTTATACCATTCCTTATGAATTCATTCACTGGCATCATTCTTTTAATTTTCATGCATAGTGAATTAATTCTTTAATGAATTCATTATTTTTTCACGTTTTATTCGGTTTGTAAAATATTAAAACAAATGTTTGCGTTTTTAAATTTTGGTTAATTACCTTCATTATTTTTATTATATGATATCAATATTATCCCTAAAGTAAGCCACATTTCTATTTAATTTGTAATTATAAACTAAAGTGTTGTCAGAATCATTAGTATATTCATACCTTAGATCTTTTACGGATTGAGTAAAATGACAATTTCTATAAGCCATTTTGTAAAAGATTAGAATTAATGAAAAAATTAATTATTTAAATTGATTGTAATTCTATAAGGAATGTATTCAACATAAGAATGCATTCTATTTAATATTAAACTTTGGAAATGAAACATATGAATTAATGGAATGATATATATTCAATTTCTAAAGCTGAATTCGGTTTTGTGCGAATTAAGCTTAAATTGCATATCCAAATTTCAGCGAAATCTGTCAGAAGTTTTCAAGCAAAACTTCCAACTTAAGAAATATTTATGACAAAAATCCTTCTTAGCTCTGACTATAAAACTGGTTCTTTTATTTCTTTTGAACTAAAAAAAAAATACTCTTGATGGTTCAGGAAATGATGAAGTAGAAAATTTAAGAGACTATTAATTATAGAGATAGGAAATCAATACTTACACTACTCACCGGTAGGGGGCGCTGAAATTTAGTATTACCTGAGCAACTATTTAGTATCATTTTAATATCAGTTGAGCCTATATGTAAAAAGTCAAAAGCTGCTGAAAACTGCACAAAATAAGAAAAAATCAAGCGCAAAATATGTTCAAATAATAAAATTTGAAAATTCCTTTTTTTTGATTCGCTTTTTTATTTGTTATTATTTCAATTTAAATAAAAAAAGAAAATTGTCAATTTTTTAAACAAAGTGCCATCTTTGATGATGCCATACCCCTGGAAAATTTGTTTTAAAAATGGCATTTGTTTTTAATTTTTTTATTTTGGAAAATTGATACTTCCAGCCGAAATGAGCCGAAAAAAATCGGCGGCGGCGGCTGAGGCAAAAATGACCGGCGGCGGCGGCTTAAACGGCTTACGGCGGCTGGCTTGTTTCTCTGTTCCATACTAAACACTTGATCGAAAAACTGTCCCCGTACCATGCGCTATGCATACATATGACTATATCAAAGAGTATACATATAGAGAGAGACGATCCTTCCAATGACTCTCTTATATTTTTAGCAAACTCGGGCGAGCAAATAAAAACCGGGTGAAAACAGTTTGCGCACACAAAAGACGCTGTGAGTAATGTGAGGGGAAAAATGTGATGACGTAAAATTTCCTTTTTCATTATTCTTCTTTGAAATGAGTATTGTCAACTTCTAACACAACATCATTTACATAATGAAGACCTACACAATTTATACAAAACTTGATAAAATCCACGAATTTTAATGAACAAATTTTTAATAAGTATGCTTTCATCATTTTCCCTACAAGAATTTTTTGTTTATGAATTATATACTCTCTACGTAAAATAATTTTCTCTGCGATTGATTTTGAAGTTAATTGATAAAAAAATATTAAACCTAATGTGTGGTGGAGACAACAAATTATTTTAAAAATTTATTGCGTATTTTATTTCATTTGTAGACACTACATTACATTTTTTTCGATTCCTAGCACAATAAATTAAATTATGACGCATTAGGAAATTATCTCGTTCCCCTTAAAAGCATCTAATTTCCCCGCAATTCTCCTGTATTATAGTTGGAATTTCTCCTTATTTTACGCTCTTTGATTTTACACAAGCAAAATGTGTTATTTTGCTTGTGCCCGAGTTCACGAACAAATACAAAGAGAGCCGATTGAGCGAAATAAGGGGGGATCGATACCCACTGACTATATGTAACTATTTTTACTCGGGATGAGCATATATTGTTGGCACCATATATGGTATTTTTACAGAATTTTTGCAATAGAATCAGTTTATTCAGTGGGTATCTATACAACTCTTGCTCTGTTAACAACTCTTGCTCTGTTAACCTTTACTCTTTATTTTTGTTCGTGAAGTCGGGAAAGAAAACTAAAACATGTTGGTAAACATTGTAAAAAAATGAGAGATTGAGTGTTTTTTTACACATTTCCCTATATAAAAACCATTGCGGTTGAGTGAGTTTTTTTAGATTTTTAAGAGAATTTTCAGATTTTTAAGAGGATTTAAAAGATTCCAATGTTGCCTCAACATTCAAAAAATTCCGTGCCAACAAACATTTGTCAATAGTGTCAATTTTGGGTTTTTTAAAACTAAAACTGATAGTTAATATAGTTTTATTTTTTAAAGTAATAGTTTATTTTAACAAAAACAATATACATTTAAATTAACAAGAACGGTGAAAATGAATTATATATTATTTGTATAATAAAATAAATTATTTAAAAATTTTTAAAATAATATTAACAAAAACTATTAAAAACAGTAGTTGAACAAAATTTACTACACTCATTAAAAAACCCTTAATGGAAAATCGAACTTGACAACATTGATCAAAGAATTTTTTTTAAAAGAAAAAAAAACGAAAAAATGTTTCTCAAAATGCTCTTCCCACTCATTTTTTTTCTCTTAACAACATTATCAACATGTTTTCTTAGCCTTTCCCAAGTTCGCCACACAACAACAAAATTTGGTGAGGACGGTAGTTTCTCTATAGGTTTATACTTGTTAGCTCTATTTGGTTTTGATTTGCTATATGTATGCAGCCGTTAACTATAATATTTCTTCATATGAAATTTTACACTGTATAAAATCAAAACGATTGATATAAAGAAACATTGCAAATAAAAGTAAAGAAAAACTAATAAAGGGTAAAAAAAAACGAAACCTATAAAATATATATAAAAAATAGCACTATAAGGAAAAAAAAAATAAGAAAATATATAAAAAAAAATAACATATGTAATAAAAAAAATAGTGTGCGTATAGCAAAAAAAACTAAAATTAATAAAACAAAAATTTAATAAATAATAATAATAATAAAAACTGAAACTAACTTTAAAAATATTTACAACTCGATTCTCTCAGTGGATTCTTCTTATTTTGCACAAACTCTTAGGTCGATCGTTCACCTCAAATTTCTCTACGGCACTCAAAAATCACCAACAAAGAGCGCTGGATGTGTGGTCATTTAAATGGAGTTTTATTTAATATGTTTGCTGGTTTCAAGTTATTTAAACCTCAATTGACCCAATCAAAATACAAGACGAATAAAAAAAATCGAAAATCCCCCGCCAGGACAGGATCTAACAGGTCAATTTACAAAGATATTACCTTACAAAATATTTTATCAAAAGTGCTATTGTCTCTTACCTCAAACCACTGCGGTTCGAATGAACGTATGTATATAGGTATATAAAAAAAACGAAAATACTTTTTCATCCAGCAGAACTTTGCAAAAAGTAACTGCTCCAAATTCAAAGAAATTATAAATAAGGAAAACACTGACTGTCACCACTCACTTTTTCTTCTTTTATATTACTTCCAATTTGAGTTTATATTTATAAAAAAACGATATTAATTATTTACTTAATGCTTAAGTAAAAATAAATTAAAAAAATCAACGCACCAAAAAAAAAAACACAACTGCTCTTTTGGACTCTTTCTAACGAACAACCCCAGTCTTTCGTACGAAACCTCTCTCCTAACCATAAAAGTCCTTAGCATAACGTATCCAACTCAAACTCTTCATACAATTCTTAACCCACAACAGGCAAATTATTAGTCGAAGACCTCTAAGGCTCACAGGCTGACGTTACAAGTATAAAGGCCGATATCTAATTAGATGAAATTATATATGGCATAATATAAGGAAAAATTTTGGAAAAAGACGTCATATATAATTATATATGTATATACATAACGACATGTCTAATTATTTATTGTAATATATGCCAAATATGTTTATATATAATTTTTTTTACTCGGGATGTATATTGCTCTTATCCCATTATTAATTTCGCAAATACAGACTGTTGATATTTAGACTTTTGAGCCAAATAAATAGGTGCCTTGACCCTTCAACAAACTGTTTTTTTTATCTTATTCACCAAAAAAAAATTCCGTCAGTGGAAAACATTTAAGATTTAAAATTTTTGTTTTTTTAAAAGAATGTTATTAATTTATTTTTTCTAAGTCATCTATATATATAAATTTATATAATTATATATAACTCAGTAACACGAACAATGTTGTCTCATATAGTCAGTCATGTTGTATCCCGGGTAAAAAATCTTAATACGGTGTCATATATAATTATATCTTATTTGATAAGTGCCCATATACAACGACATACAACTTGATCCGAAAAATGGGTCATCTACTTGTGTCTAATTATATCAAATTAGATATAATTTGATATAGTTTGATCCGAGATTTGTCCATATCCAGGACATCAAATTACATCTAATTCGATATAAAAATATCTGATTTTATATAATTTTGTCTAATAGTAGGTATACTTTTTATGCATACCGGCTTTAAATTGATATTGAAATTTCTATAGCTTAAACAATTTTAAAGGCCCAAATTTTATAACATAAAATAATAAATAACAATAAATAATATACATTTAAATTTAACGGTTCGTTGTAATTCAAAAATCTGTGGTTATCATACACAGAGTTGAATAGAATCAGCTGAGATATCTTAAGAATTAAGGTTCAAAGCAAAATAGAGTAATAATAACAAAGGATTAAAATAGCATTGTTAAATTTCGTTGATGTTAGTCGAAGTTGAGTTGTTGATACGAAACTCGATTTTCTTTCAGCGGTCACATAAGTAGACAACATTAAAATATTAGCCCACACAAGACGAAATACACTGATGATGGCTTTGTAGCGAAAACCGAAAATACGTATTCTGTATTGCTGGTCTTATCGAATTCTTTCAAATATATTTTTATTCTTTGTAATTTACTTGTAAAAATTGTATCATCTTTCTTTGATTTGAAAATAATTTAAACAGAAAGTGATATTAATTTATGATCTAGAGTCAAACTAAAAAGAACATTCATTTACTTAAAAATAAGAGATCAACTAAATATTCCTCCATTCATCATAAAATAAAAATCTAATCTAAATCGTTTGCATCATTTCTAATTTAATTTAATATGCAAAAAAATCACGTGAAAATTATTTGGCTGTGGATAAATTAACTCTTAATTTATATTAATTTGTACGAGATCATATAGAAAGTTATATAAAATTACAAGAAATATATTTTTAGTATGACGATACATACAGTGTTATATAACTTAGTATCGAACCATATAATCATATCGGTCACTACATATATTTTGATTAGTTTTATATGGCTTATATAGTTATATATGGAGTCAGATTTGGGGATACGTAATAACATCAACTACCGTACAACAAATTCATTGAAAAAATAATATCAAATGTTTTTGTATATAATGATATGTGTCTTAATGTGAATCCATTCACCGTCAGATATAACCCAATCACATTATATATAACAATATATAACTATTTTTACCCGTCCTGTCGACGGCATTTTTTTTTTTTTGTTTTTTTTTTTTAATGAAATAAATATTTTGTAAATAATTTTTGTTTTTTTAATTTTTTGTGTTATTTTTTAAATTTTTTTTAAAATTTAAATAATTCCAAATATATTATAGGATAAATTTTGAACTCAAATTATCCAATTCAATCTGCCAAAATTAGTTTATCCGTTTGCATCTAATTGGATGTAAATTAATCCCATGGGATATTTTGGGATCTATCAGGATCTTAATTTGATATTATTGAATATTATTGGATCTCCCAATTTTGAGATCTATTTGGATCTAATTTAATCCTGCAATATATTTGAGGGATCTGATTGGATATTACTGGATACCCCAATTTTGAGATGAACTTGGATAAGATCATATGTCGATCTATATCAAATGAGATATGACTACATATGCTAGATATAATGTTTTTTCGGGGAGATAGAACAAAATGAACAAAAATTTATTTTTTATGAAATACCTATACTCGCAAAAATAAATATGGGCCTGTCTCAGGTCTGATCCGGGAAGAAGACATTTTAAGCGACATTTTAACAGAAAATTGTAGTTAAATAAGGTAAAATTTCTGCTGAATTTAGCTAAAATTTCTTAGCTAATTTATTTAAAATTGTCTGTGTATTTAGCAGTACAAAAATTTAGCTTACCTAAATTTAGCAGAACATGATTCTCAACTTCATTGACAATTCTGCAGGCAGAATTTGTACGCGGTTTTTTTTAGGGTTTATTCATATTGTCGTTCCTATGACGCACAGTGGTTTGAAACAAAAAAAAAGGGGTAATAAATCTGTATCTTCTAAACTATAAGTCCGATTGAGATAATTGTTAAGGAGGCCCCAGGCTTTTTGAATTTTGGATTCATGGTTACCCTGTGTTATCACAGGGTGACTTATTGGGCGTCAAAGTAGACCACCTCAAAAGTAAAATAGCTTTTGGACCGTGTAGCTCTTTCAATTATTGCCCAAAATGGATTATATTTTGGAATGAGCTTGGAGAAACGAAGAAAAAACATGCATACTTTACTATAGTAACTGTTATGGGTTTTAAGTTATTTCATTTCAAAAATAAAAAAACTCCTTTTAATATTCGACTTTTTTAAGTTTTTGGCCGATTGTGAATTCGATATTATAACGAAAATTTTTTAAAAAATACTGATATATACCCAACATTTTAAGAAATAAAACCGTGAAAACCTTTTTTTAAGTATCTCGAACCATTTAGTGTTGAGAAATTTCCAAATTCAAATATTTTTCGCTGATCGAAAAATTGATTTTTTTCTCAAAAAGATGCTATCAATTATTCACTTTTTACTCAGAATTTATTTAATAAAAGTTAATGTTTTATTATATATTCATAGAGAATGGGGTTTTAAGATGCTTCTAATCTAAATTTGAAGTCGGTATAACATTCACCCTACGTACAGAATAGACCGAAATTGGTCTAATTTTTATAAGAATTTTTGAGTTTTCGATCATATAACAAAAAAGTCACGCCGATTTTGCTACTTTCTGAAATGCAGTTATATAGTGCCATATATTCTGTTTAGATTTCAAAAATAAAAAGTAGCGCCAATTCATATACGAATCCAGAAAAGATGATTTTTATAAAAAATGGCAAATTTCCATAGACCATAATTTTAATTGCAAAAAAAGGATAGTTCAGTTTATTTTTTTTTTTAATTATTTTAATTGTTTTACATGAACAATAAAATAGCCTTTATTGGTGCAAAAAATCATTGACGTACCTTGGATGGTTTCTAAGATATTGAAAGTCAACTTTCAAAGATGATTTTGTAAAAAATACACTTTTTAGTTTTTTTGTAGATTTGTTGTTCACTTTGTAAACAGTTGTTCACTTTGTAAACAAAAGGTACCGTACGATGGTACCAAAGAGGCCACCATCAACCCTTCCCACCTAATGACATTTGCATGTCAATAAAAAAAACCTGCAAACAACTTAAAAACAAAATATTCAATTCGTCATCCGAGAAGCATCGCCTGTTGATCGTGTCGCAGCAATCTTAAAAACCGAAAGTGAATTTAAATTTTCTAAATGATAAAACTGAATTGTGAAAAAGCTTACGTTAAATAAAAACCCCATCTTTATATAGTTACAAAAAATAACCGCCTTTTCTTTTTATTTTGGATATGTACAATTTCCCGCCATATAGGAGTTGTACATAAGAACTTAGACATTTTTTAAATCCCCTTAACCCGTAAATATTCAGAAGAGTTTAAGGTATTTTTTGAATGTAACTTAAAAATTAACAGTGCAATAAACTAGACATGTTTTCCTTTTCATTGATGTATTAACGTATATAAAAGGTATTGATAACAGGTAAAATTATTGCATTTAAAACACACAGCTCAGGTAAAAAAATATAACATGCAAATATTGTGCAAACATTCACTTTCTTGTTTTTTCGTAGATTTTTCCCAGAAGTGTTTAAGGTTTTTTTGAATGTTACTAAAAAATTAACACTACAATAAACTAGACATATTTCGCTTTCCATTCATGTATTAAAGGTATACAAAAAATATTGGTAACAGGTACAATTATTGCATTTATTATTTTCCCATTAACAATATTTACACTTTTTAATAAATTAAATACTAACTCCTAAATTCATAAATGCTTTGTAAAATTATAGGAGGTTTATTGAACAAATTTTGTATGAAAATTAAGTTTTTTTTTTTCAAACCAATATCACCCAGCAAACATGGCAATATGAAGAAGATTCTCCGAACATATCGCCAGGAAGAAGACATTTATTGCCGGCAATATCAATTTCGTATTCTGGAAGTTTCCTCCGTCGGAAACAACTGTTACACTAAAACAATACTTCCAGGCAATATGAAAGCAATAACTCATATGGAAGATAAAAGGGATATCGCTAAATAAACTACTGGTACAATAAAAAACGATTTAATTTTTTTATTATTAAATTTAAGCCTGAAAAACAATATCTGCATACGTAATCCATTGACCAACTTATAAATTATCTTGATTTCATCTTAGCCGATTTTTCCCGCGCAATTAATCTTAACTTTTCACGAGTTTATTTCCTATATATCTTTTGATTGTTTTTGTACAAATTTAGTTTTAATTTTTTCCAAATTGATAAAAGATTTCAAACAAATTTGCCTTATCTTCCAAATGATACAAAGATGATATTGCCAAAATATTGTCATAAAAATTATGACAAAAGATAAAATTTTTGAATTATTTTTTGACAAATATCGTCGAATTTTCTTCCAAGTAATAGAAGGAAGACAATTTCAAAGTAAATACTACTTGATTATTTTCATTCAAATGACAAATAGAAGATATCGCTTCAATATCTTCTTGGAAGATATCTTTTAAATGTTTGCAGGGTCATTATGTGCGCTTTTTGTATGACTCAAAACATCGATTGTAACCAGGGATGGAAAATAATAATTTAGTTATAAAAATCAAGAATGGAACTATACTATGGAATTATACTATTCCAACAGTATTATAGCCCTAGATTATGAATTTTAAAAAACCATTCGTAAAAAATTGCAAAATAATATCGGAATGCGAAAAAAGGCTTTGGGGTTCAAAAATTTAATTAAAAAATTTACATTCTGCAAACGATTCTAAAATTTTCTTTTTTTGCAACTAACCACCAAACCTTATTTTATGAAATGGGCATTAACTCCGTAGATTATAAATTTAAAAAACCACACTTAAAAAATTGCAAAATAGTAGAGGAACACGAAAAAAGACTTTGTGGTAGAAAAAAATAATTAAAAAACTGATTCAGCGATTAACAATCTGCAAATGAATACAATGACGCAAAAATTTTCCTTTTTGCAATAATTTTTTTTCCGATTTATTTTTTATTTTTTTTTTTTTTTTGCAAACTAAGCACCAAACTTTTATGTATAAAATTGGTACTAAAGACCCTAGATTATAAATTTAAAAAAACCACACTAAAAAATTGCAAAATAATCGCGGAAAGCGAAAAAAGGCTTTATGGTACAAAAAATTAATTAAAAAACTTAATCAGCGATTTACATTCTGCAAACAAATATATTGATGAAAAAATTTATCCTTTTTGCAAATTTTATTTTTCGCGATTTTTTTTTGCAACTAGCCACCAAACTTTGTTGTATGAAATGTGTATTATAGTCCCTAGATTATAATATTATAAATTAAAAAAAAAAAACGCACATAAAGAATTGCAAAATAATAGCGGAATTTGAAAAAAGACTTTATGGTACAAAAATTTAATCCCTAGGTTATATATTAAAAAAACCGCACTTAAAAATTGCAAAATAACGGCGGAATTTGAAAAAGGCTTTATGGTACAGAAAATGAATTAAAAGAGGTAATCAGCGATCGACATTCTGCAAGGGAATATATTGTTGCAAAAATTTCACTTTTTGCAAATGTTTTTTTTTTCGCAATTTATGCTAATATTTGCCAATATCTAAATATTTAATTTTTATGTTTGTTAACGAGCCAAAGAGGAAGCTATTTTTCAGTTACTTACATTTTTAAATATGTAAGAGCAATCTAACATTTTTTGGTATAAGAGCCTGATTAAGTGAGCCTTTTCCATCCCCGATTAACCAGTCGGAGTTCGTTCCTGTTCCAAGCCGCCTAATATTTTTTCAAATAAAAAATATTGAGAGAGTTGCAAGGCCATTGCTACAATGCTACTGACAATGAGTAAAAAAATTGGTTATAAAGAAAATAAATATATCGGGAATTATAGGCACATAATAACAAAGTGCCTGTGGGCAACGTTGGGACTGAAAGAATATAAAAAATCCAATAGAATATAAAAAAAGCTATGTTTATTTTAGATTCATAGTCAAAGGTGCTTGTGCAGGACGTTAGAGTTGATACTATTGCATTTTTTCATTTAATTCATATTATTTAAAAATCTCACAATATATTAACATTTCAAAAGTTTTAATACTTTGGTTAAAATAAAGCAACACCAGCTTAACCAGACAAAGATTTCAAGGAACCGGGACTCAATTTACGATTTTTAAGCATATATTTAGCCTTATAACCATCTTTGTCGGCAGTATACATAGTGATGGTTTCAGTATCAGTCTTATTATCATATACACTATAAGAACCCATAACAACCAATTCTTCTTGAGGTGTACCGGGATTAACAATCATACCAACTTCTTCACGTTTGCTGCCATCAGGTGTTTCTAAGCTGTTTAAATTAGAAGAATATGCAAGTATTGAAGTAAAGATTTTTTAAACTTTTCAATTAAGTGAAAGATAGGCTTACTTTAAACGATATCCTTCTTTGGTAGGTGCAAATTGATATTTTTCTTGCATAATGGTAGGGAAAAATGAATCCAATAAACCAGCAGATGCTGAAGCTGAGAGAATAGCCATAACGGCACACAAGAAGATCTAAAAATATTTAAACAAAATTATTTTATAAATAAACGATACATTTTACAACATTAGCTATGTAAATATATTATAAGCTCAGTACTTTTACAGATGTCTTTTTTAACATTTCAGACTAACATTAAGTGGAAAAATATAACACAATAACATCAAACCAGATGAAATTTATTTTACTTATTTAGGATAATTTTACTTAGAGAATACATTCTTTTAATTACACAGTGATACAAATGATTACAAGTGACACGAACTTTCCGAATCGGAATGGGATGAAACCAAATGCAAGTGAAACTTGACATTTTCCATAACAAAACCCTCAAGGGTTTTTTTTAGTTTAGTGTGTATCTTACTGTTTTTGCGGTCGCGGAATCTATTTTTGATAATTATTTTTACCTAAAACTCACTCTAGATGGCGCTGTCATACAAATTTTGTCCTTTTTTGTAGATTGTCGTAGGAAAAACGGTGCTTTTAATTTTACTCAATAAAAAAAATAAATAATGCCTTGGTTGAGGTTTGAACTCAGATCTCTAAGGCTACAAGGCTGTGTCTCTACCCCCTGCGCCCCAGATACCTACATTTAGTTGTTGTCTAATTTCGAATTTAAATATGCGTATATAAAATATCCCTTTAGAAAAACGTGTAAGTCCACACAATGTAATCGATTTCGTGTAGGTACTTCACATTGTGTGTACTTACGATATGGGATACTTGTGTATAATAACAATTGTATATGAAACAAAAAACATTTGAAATTTTTAAAAAATTTTGTCTAACTTACATGCTGCTATACTTGTGTGTACTTACGAAGTATATTGGCTTGTGGGCCATTACAATGCGTCCATACCCTGGGTAAAGTAAGCCAGCTTGTGTGTAGAGTTTGAAAGCACTCGAGGATTCTAGTAAGTACACACAAGTATCTCCGAGTACTTTCAAACCCTACACACAAGCTGGCTTACTTTACCCAGGGTATGGCCGCATTGTAATGCCCCACAATCCAATATACTTCGTAAGTACACACAAGTATAGCAGCATGTAAGTTAGACAAAATTTTTGAAAAATTTCAAATGTTTTTAGTTTCATATACAATTGTTATACACAAGTATCCCATATCGTAAGTACACACAATGTGAAGTACACGAAATCGATTACATTGTGTGAACTTACGCGTTTTTCTAAAGGGATATTTTACATACGCATATTTAAATTCGAAATTAGACAACAACTAAATGTAAGTATCTGGGGCGCAGGGGGTAGAGACACAGCCTTGTAGCCTTAGAGATCTGAGTTCAAACCTCAACTAAGGCATTATTTATTTTTTGTTTTTAATAATTTTTTTATTGATTCAAATTAAAAGACACAATTGATTTTCTGTTGTTAATATAATTTTTTCAAAAACAGAATATTTAAATTTTCAACCTAAAGAAATTCAAATTCTAAATTTGACAAAAAAAATTTATATCGAATTTAGCCTAGAGGAAAAGCAATAGGCTGACGAACGGAATGTCGTCGGTTCTATCCCGGTTCGCATCATACATTTTGTTTTAATTTTTTTTATTCAAATTAAAAGACAGAATTGATTTTCGGTTGTTGATAGAATTTTATTTATAAACAAAATATTCAAACCTGAAGAAATTCAAATTTGGAATTTGATTAAAAAATTTAAATAGAGCTTAGATTAGAGGGATAGTAATGGGCTGACAAGCGGAAGGGCGTCGGTTCTCTCCCAGTTAGCGACATAAAAATTTTAATTTTTAAATAAATTTTGTGGATCGTGTTATTCTATTTATAGAATTTATAATCCACAAACATTAAAGTAATCTATTAACACAACAAAAATTCAAAAACTCTGATTAAATTTCGGTAATTACAACGGTATTAAAAATAAATAAAAGTGATTGTACCTGGAACTACAAAAATTCGGTTGGCGAAAAATTCGGTTGGAACTACGAGTCTGTTTTCTGTGTGTGAGACAATGCAATTTTCAATATTCATTTCATTTAAATATTTGCTATTAATTTGTAAACATATTGTATTCTATTAAGGCGGCGACATTTTGGAAATTCATTAGCTTTGTAATTCCGGAACGAACTTTTTTCAATATATAAGTACCCAGCAAAACCTTAGTAATGGGATGGATCTTTTTCACGCATTGCGTGGCAAAGGGTACCCCTTTACCCTTGCTTTTAATTAGAAACCTAAAGTAATACGTTACTTATATTGTAATTCATCAATACTTATGTGGGAAGTGTGATTTAATAAAAAATTATAATCTAATTACATTGCTCGGATCGCTGTACATCTAAACATAACCATGAAATACAATATTTCATCTCAAGTGAAGAAAATTAATTTTAGTGTTATTGCAATATTATGATGTTGATATGTAAGCAACGACGTAATTTGCTATTTTTAATGTATAAAGTCATTACTGGTAACACGTTATGTTATACCCTATTTGTCCCCAATGAAATATGTACTAATGTGTAACGACTTATTTCACTCCATACAAGTATGTATTTATTTTAGCTCCCTATTGCTAACTAGCGAATTATATATTACAAGTAACAACTTATTTCAGTACTTTCTTAGTAATCACTTATTTGAGCCTATACCGGTAAGATTTAGGCACACATTTACCTCCAGTGACACCCCCATGTTAAAATAATATCCCAACAAAACCTTCTATTACCAGGTAAAGGGAAATGGAATAAGAGACCAAAAATTGTAACTAAATACTTACACTTTGTTCGCATAACACATTATTTTACCATGGGGGTGTCATTGGCGGTAAATGGTTGCCTAAATCTTACCGGTATAGGCTCAAATAAGTGATTACGAAGAAAGTAATTAAATAAGTTGTTACTTGTAATATTAAATTCACTAGTTAGCTAAAATAAGTACTTACTTGTATGGAGTGAAATAAGTCGTTACACATTATTACATATTTCATTGGTTACATATAGGGAATTAAAAAGGTGTTACCGGTAATGACTTTGTTTAAAAGTACACCTATCCCAGTAATGTATTTAGATTACAAATATTTATTAAATCGTACTTTCGCATAATAAGCAGTTATATAATGCAATACCAATAACATTATTTTTATCCTTATTAATAAGTTATTATTATGGTTTTTCTTTTCCCGGACTTTTTCATTTCCCGGGACAGCGGGATTTTTTTCGGAATTTCCCGGGATCCCGGGAATTCCCGCTCGTTAGAAAATATATAAATTCGAGATATATTGTACTTGAAAAACTACTTTTTCGTTAAACACCGTTCGACAAAGTTTATCTTTTGGTTGTATCCATGAGAAAATGTTCTGAAAGGAGGGCTAAATATCCATGTCTTCCACTTTTTCCAGGTCAATTCGTTTAACAATTTAAATCGTGAATTAGTATTTATGTAATATATTTATATGGAAGGCCGTCCTAATTAAAAAAACCTCTTAGTAATATATTAACTAAATATTAATTTCGCGGTTCAAGCTGTTAAACCAATTGATATAGAAAAGTGAAAGACACGGTTATATTATTTTAATCCCTTTTTTCAGGATATATTGGAATTGTTAATGGGTGCAAACTTGTGTCGGACCAGTTTTATAGTCAGAACTAAAATCAATTTTTTGCTTAAATATTTCTTATACATGAAATCCAACAATTTCTATTTCTAGATATTTTGTTTTTTTCTATGCAGATTTTCAGAAGTATCCGTCTAGAATTAGTTTTATAAAAAAGTTTAAAAGTGAGCATTTTTCACAGAAATTTTTAGGCAAATTCGCCTAAAGCCCAAATTAGTTTGGAAGTATCGTAAAAAAAAGTAACGTATCATTCTCATAATGAATAAAAAGAGTATGAAAAATAAAAATATTGCATTTTTTATCTTTTTCTTGTGCATAGAATTAAATGTCAAGTAATAAAATAGAAAATTTCTATTTTCAACAGAACTTTTTTACGATTTTACTTGACAACAGTTTCAATGCATAGGAAAAAGATAAAAATATATTTCT
Organism: Leucophora obtusa; assembly: GCA_949987735.1. Taxonomy (NCBI): domain Eukaryota; kingdom Metazoa; phylum Arthropoda; class Insecta; order Diptera; family Anthomyiidae; genus Leucophora; species Leucophora obtusa. The sequence continues at coordinate 161,511,090 of OX465295.1, read as the reverse complement.
ATATTATTTTAACACATTGAATTGATTACAGATACGTTTTTTTACTTTACTATTAAACTAATGAAGCCTTAAATTGTTTATAAAAGTAGACACTAAAATATTATTTATATGCCACAACTCCTTAAAAAGAAATTATTTAATTTTCATATTCAGTTGCATTTTAAATTAGCATATAAAAAATTCAAAATAATTTGAAAAAGCATCTGATGTATTTGTTATTTTAAAAATTAATAATATTTAAAAAATATATTTAAAATAAAGGAATAGCAATTGAACTTTAAATGAAATTATTTGAAGTAAAAGAAACTCAAAATACTTATGTTAATTGAAAATACGAAAAAATTACTATTTTTAACTTTAATCCCTAGTTTATTGGAGATATTTGGAGCTGAAATAATGATGCTGAAATGTTGCATAAAGCTGGTTTACACTAAGTATAAGATTTTCGGTACGATTTTACACGTGTAAAACATATAGGCAAGGTTGCAAAATCTTTCCGAGAATCTTGTAGTTTAAAACAGCCTATATAAATATTGCTTTATTTGAACAAATATCATCATGTTAAAGAAGAAAAAAATTCCCGAAGGACAAGTATTTTAGTTTGTAAATTTGGTAATTGCTAATATAATATGTTTCGGTTTAACTAAACCAAATTCAATTGGCATCCAAAAACAATTTGGATTAATTCAGTTTATTAAATTTTAAACCGTATTTTTTAATTTTAAATATTCTTTATTTAAATTAATTTAAAAAAATCAATGCTTTAAATTTAAATTAAATAATAAATAAAATTGCAATAAAACTAGCTAAAACTACTGTAAAAGACTAAAAAAAAATCCCGGGAAATCCCGCATAAAATTCCCGGGATTGCGGGATTCAAAAAAGGGCGGGATTCCCGGGAATCCCGTCCCGGGAATTCCCGGGACATAAACCCTAGTTATTATATAACACAATATCAGTGATATATTATTTTGAAGCCTCCAATATTTTAACATGGGAGTGTCATTGGAGGTAAATGATTGTCTAACTCTTACCGGTGTAGGCTAAAATAAGTGATTATGAAGGAAGTAACGAATAAAGTTGTTACTTGTAATATTAAATTCACTAGTTAGCTAAAATAAGTACATACTTTTATGGAGTGAAATAAGTCATAACATATTAGTATGTACATATTTCATTGCTTACATATAGGGAATAAAGTAAGAGGTTACTAATAATGACTTTGTTTAAAAGTACACCGATCCGAGCAATGTAATTAGATTATAAATTTTTATTAAATCGTACTTTCGCATAATAAGTAAGTACCCGGTGAAAAATGTCCATATATGAACATTTATGGTTCAACCATATATGTATGGATCCGAAAAATGAGGTAACACCTAAGTATATGTTCATATATGGACATATATGAACATATGCATTTATTAAATATATGCGAATACATGCGAACGTTGCTGTCCTTTATTATAAGGTTGTACGATAGATATAAATTTATGTATGACATTCAAATTAGGCGCTACATATATTCCTTTTTTTATTCATGGCATTAAATATAATTCTATATTTATCCAAATATGAGTTCCTTTTACATATATGGAAAAATGTATTCTTCAAAATATGTTCATATACAAGTCCCTTTTGCATAAATTGAATAACATATACTTTCATATTTGTCCATATATGAGTGCCATTTCCATATATGAAATAACAGATGCTTCCATATATGTCTGTATATGAAATTTTTTCTATATATGGAATCACATATACTTCCATATATGTTCATATAAAATCCCTATATGTTCATAAAAAATCCATATTTGCTCATATGTGTCCATACATAAACCATATATGAACATGTTTGAGCGTATATGAACATTTTTCACCGGGTAGTTACATAATACAATACAAATAACTTATTATTTTTACCCTTATTAATAAGTTATTATCAGGCATGTCACAGACTTCAATTTCACTTGAAAGCAAACTGCTTCTCCAGAAGTAAATGCTATTTTTGCATATATAGAACAAATATAACAGATAAACATAATCAATTATAAGTTAAGAATCCTATTTTTAATAATTTCACTTAAAAAAGTTTTTGTTAGAGGGCACATTTAAGGTTTTAACACATATTTCGCATAAAATTAATATGATTTCGATGTACAATTTCGTAACGTTTTACTTTAGCTTCTTCAGGTTTTTTGCGTTTTCGTAAATTTTGAAATGTTAAAAAAAGATTTTTTGTGGTAAATTCTTGTTCCAACTGCTAAATTTTTATATAAGTTGCCATTTGAAGTTAAAAAAGAGAAGATCGCCGATCAAAATTTAAAATTTGAATTTTTTAGAAAAAATTACGTTTTGCTAATCTATAAGAAAATTATTGAATTTACCAACAAAAAGCGTTTTAAATGTAAATTTTTTTAAGTGAAATAGTTAACGACACTTTAGGGAATTCATACCAAGCACTATTGAAAAGCTTTTATGAGTTGAAGCTGCTCTAAATATCAATTCCATTTTGGTTTTTGAAAGTGGAATGAAAACGATATTTTTTTCGTTTTACGTTTTGTGGAGAAACTTTTAACGTTTTAAGTACCACTATTAAGCCCGTAGCATACTCGATACTTACCAGAACGTTTCATTTTCAATACAAAATTATCCGTAGCATCCTAAACTGCAAATTCAGAAGAAAAAAAATTGTTTTCGATCACTTTAGGAAAAAAATTGCGGAAGTAAAATTGCGAAATCAAATCAATTCCGTAAAAAACCTGTGACATGCCTGTATATAACACAATATAATTAATATATTATTTTATAGCCTCCAAATAAGTGGTGATATTCTCAATATCGGTAAATCATTTTTTCTTACTTTAACTTTCTAAGTAAAACCAAGGGTAAAGGGGTACCCATTGCCAGGCAATGCGTACAAAAGTTCTAACCCATTACCAATGTTTTGCTGGGAAAGTCTAAAAAATTGTAAAACAATCCTAAGGATAAAATAGTCGAATTGGTCTAGTTTCAAATAAATGAAAATAGGGCAATTTGCTTTCACTTGGAACAAATAAAATTAAATTTAAAAGCAATTAAAACTGTAAAAGCAATTTAAAATTCCTTAAAAATTAATAAAAAAACCTTTTTAAATTAGTGTTTTGCACACAAATGTTTTACGAATTCGTCTGATTCTTTTTACAAAAACACCCAGTTAAAATATTCTGAAAAAAGGACTAAATATAAAATATCCATGTCTTCCACTTTTTCTAGATCAATTCATTTAACAATTTAAACCGTGAATTAATATTTAAGTAATATATTTATATGGAAGGCCGTCTTAATTTTAAAAAACTCTTAGAAATATATTAACTAAATAATAATTTCGCAGTTTGAACGGTTAAACGAATTGATATAGAAAAAGTGAGTCACGAGTATTTTATTTTCATCCCTTTTTTAGGATATATTGGAATTGTTAATGGGTGCAAACTTGTGTCCGACCAGTTTTATAGTCAGAACTAAGATAGATTTTTTGCTTAAATATGAAATCCAAAAATTTCTATTTCTAGATATTTTGTTTCTTTCTATGAAGATTTTCAGAAGTATCGGTCTAGAATTATTTTTATAAAAAAGTTTAAAAGTGAATATTTTTCACACCAATTTTAAGGCAAATACGCCTAAATTGTATTATAAAATTAAACACAAAAATATTATTATATAGTTTCTTAACTTTAATTGAATTTCTTGAATAGAATTTTTTTATGAGAGAACATCTTAAAAAGAATTTATCTAATTTTCATAGTTAGTTGCATTTTATATTAACATGTAAAAAAATCCAAAATAATTTGAAAAAAGCATCTTATTATTCTAAAAATAAACAATATTTAATAAATACAAATGAAATAAAGGAATAGCATTTGAACTTCAAATGAAATTATTTGAAGTAAAAGAAACTAAAAATATGTATATCAATTGAAAATACGAAAATATTAATAATTTTTTTAATTTTAATGCCTAGTTTTTTGGAGGTATTTGAAACACTATAAGATTTTGGGTACGATTTTATTTTAGTACACATGCAAAATATATAGCGAAGGCAAACCTTTCGGAAAATATTGTAGTGTAAACCAGCCTTTATAAATATTGCTTTATTTGAACAAAGATAATTTTAATGAAAATTTTTCCGAAGTACTACAATGAAAGTATTTTTGTTGGTAAACTTGGTAATGGCTGATAAATTTTTTTTCTCTTTAACTATACCAAATGCAATTGACATCCAAAAACAATTTGGCCTAATTCAGTTTATTAAATTTTAAATCGTATTTTTTAATTTTAAATATTTTTTATTTTTATTTAAATTAATTTAATTTAAAAAAATTAATGCTTTAAATTTAAATAAAGCTTCCAAAATTGCAATAATACTAAATAAAACTTCTGTAAAAGAATTAAAAAAAATCTTGGGAAATCCCGCTCAAAATTCCCGGGATTGCGGGATCCAAAAAAGGACGGGATTCCCTGGGACGGGATTCCCGGGAATTCCCCTACTTACGTGTCAATTTGTTTTATAAAACTGTTTTTAAGATCCACAAAATTATCATGCAAATGATTACACTATGCGACAGTCAAAATCGGGATGGTATGAAACCAACGGGAAATGTTATATCGGTCAAAAACAAGTTATACGCGTCCCGGCGTTTTGCTGGGTCACTTCTAGGAATCGAGATATATCGATTTGAAGTTAGTAACTATCATATAGGGGAAATTGTCACCTTTGGTGGTCTTTTTTTTGACATAACTCGAGAACCACTAGTCCGATTTTGCTCAAAAAAATTAAAAATTACAATTCCTTTAATCTGTTCATATAACGCTTTTCTATATACTCAACAGTTTTGCCGGTAAAAATAAATGTATGAAGAAAAAAAATATTTTTTGCCTAAAATATTAAATTTTTTTATTTTTTAAATTCATAAAAAATCCAAAACGGAAAAAAGGCAAGTCGTATTACTTTCACGCAAAGTCACATAACCTTTAAACAAAATGAGACATAGATCATGAAAATCGATGGACGCGTTTCGCTTTTATTCACAATTAAGTGAAGGTATCTCATTTTGACAAGAATATTGATTTTATGTTTCAATGAGTTTGGATAATATTTATTATATCCCAGTCAGAAAAATACAAACGGGAAAGCGGTGGCAAAGCACTTTAGCAGGTGGTGCAAGTACTGGCAAAAAGTGCTTTCCCATTCCCAAAATGATAACATCATTAGACAAAAGGACCGGCTGTTCAAAAAGCGCCGGAAAAGCACTGGAGGAACAAAATTTTTAAACGTTGGCAAAACGCTGGCAAAACCAATAAATAGGTGGTCTGGAAATATATTTTCCAAAATAAAATTAAAAAAAAAGTTCATATGTATTTTTTTTGGTCCTGCCGTGATTTGAACCCAGGCCATCAGATTGGCAGACTATTGCTCTACCCACTGAGCTAACGAGACATATAATATTTGATGGCTAAATACATAAATGAGTGATAATAGCTGGACAACTACTGCCTGTGACAAAATGATAGTACTGGCAAACAATTTTTTGTAACTAGTATGCCAGTGTTGGGAGGGCAAAAAAAAAGTTGGTCTTGAAGGAGCTTTCCCACAAACAAAAAAATTGATTTTATAAAACAAAATAAATTTTAAATTAAACAAAAAACCAAAAAAATTTTTTTGCTTGCAACCGGATTCGAACTCGGAACCTTCTGACTACAAACATTTTTTAATGAAGCGTCAGCATTTTTATAAAATCATTGGTCTACCAGTGAATTGATTTTTGTACGCCTGGTAGCATTGGCTATTTAGCACTGGATAACCACTGGTTGCAAACCTTGGCATATCACTCTAAGCCTATTCCTTGCCAGTGGTTTTTTTATAAACCACCGAAATTTTTGTAACACAAATACTGGTAAAACGCTTTTTTAAAACGCTGGCAAAGCGTCCCAAATGAGTGTTCTGGCAGTCATTTATTTTTAACACCGTGGTTACCCAGTGGTATGCCAGTGCTTGATTTGTTGTACCACTGGCGATTTCTGACTGGGATATTATTTATTATTAACACGTAAAATTAAAAATTATTACAGGTAATTATTAGGTTATTACATAGATACATAGGTTATAAAAATCGATGAACGCAAAACTTATTTTCGTTTGTTTGCGCCCTTTACTTTCTTGCGTGGTGGTTCGCTCACTTGTTCAGAGTCTGTATCGGATGAGGATCTGTCTTCATCTGGAAAAAATCAATTGTTTTTAATCAGTCAGTTAACTTCATTTTTGTGACTTACCCTCGGAGGAAACTCACATTGTATATTCTTCTTCTTCATCTTCATTGTCGGGATCGTACGTCTTTTGCGACCACAAAAAAATTTCAGCCAGCAGCGAATCGAGCATTTTGCCTTTATATCGCGTTTCCATTGGCATTGCCACTTGATGGAAGCGCTCGCCATGTTCATCCGACTCTGAGGCTAGCTGCTTGCTGAAGTATTCGAGATGGTGATGCAAGAAGTGAATTTTGAGGGACATATTCACTTCAATTTTCTGGAAGTAGTGCAACATCTTGGTCACAAGAGCGGGGTAATTGTGTGCTCGCGTACTTCCCAAAACATATCGTATCACTTTCTTCACTGCCCTCCACGCAAAGTAATCATTACCGTCTAAAGCACCTTTAAATTCCTTTGATTTCATGAGCTTTCGTATATTCGGCCCATTCAGAACACCTTCCTTCAATTTTGCTTCGCTGATTCGTGGGAAAATATTATTCAAACAATCAAGAATTTTTGGTTGCTTCACAATGGCCTTGATGAAATTTTTTACGATTCCCAGTTTGATATGGAGAGGGGGCATGAGGACGTTCTCTATTGGCACCAGTGGATCATTTACACAGTTGTGTCCTTTCTCCGTTGGATCTCGAGGAAGCCAGTCATGCGTTTCGTATTGGTTTCCTTTAATTCGGGTATCCCAAAGACACAAGAAACACATGTTTTTCGTATAGCCTCCTTGGAGACCTCTTAGCATCGCCACGACTTTCAGATCACAACTGATCCGCCACATGTGATCAGTGTAGCAAACTTTATCCAAAATGATTTTCATCGAATCGTATGTTTCGCTCATGTCTGTGCTGTAGCCAATGGGAATGCTTGGTTTTTTATTATATTTATGTAGCAAAACGACTTACAGGCTTAATTTCGAAGAATCGATGAACATTCGCCAATCAGCTGCGACATAATTAATCGCCATCGCCTCCATCAGTCCCTTTATATCGTGGCAGTAAACAAATGTGTTCCCTGCGTTGAGTGTGTAGTACCGTTGGAATAGCAATTGTCGTCTTCGATATCCGGTGACTTTGACATTAGGCTCCAAATTGTTGCCTTCTTTCAAAAGCTGGGCAAGTTTTTCTGCTTCACGTTGAGAAAGGTTTAATTCTGCAGCAATCTTGTCCATTCTTGCTTGTGATATTGGAATTATTTTGTTCGATGGGCCGGCTTCTGGTGTTGGTTTATAGGTGAAATCCGATTGATCCATTGTTTCAATAGAAAAAGAAGTTTCTCTGTCAGGACTTGGAAGCGGTGGAATTGGTATTTCATCCGAATGCGGTAGAGGTATTTGTGCACTTCTAACAGATATGTAAACTCTTCGTTTAAGGCCTTTACGATTTACTCCACATATTTTGTTTGCGCAAGCGTAACAGTTATCGGAATTGTGCTCTCCTGGATCAGTCCAAATCATTGGTACACCAAAAGAAAGTGAACTGCGTTTCCCTTGGATCCACATGTTAAGAGCATTGTAGCACGTTTTACAAATTTTGTCTGGGGCCCACGAAACGCCGCGAATTATTTCGGAATCAAAATAAAGTTTAAAAGCACGCTCCACTTGCTCAGTGAGTAATGCAGTATTTGTTGAAAAAGCTCTTTTGCCACAAACGTAACAAAATAAATTGATATTTTCTGAACAATTTGCACTCATTTCGGTTTTATACTTTTATTACTTTTTCGTCACTTTAAAAAAATCGTACTTTACGCGTTCGGAGACACTAGTTGAATGACAAAAATCGATCAATGAACACCTATAAAAACTACGTAAGTTTCAATATTTTACTGAGAGGTACTTATGAATTGGCGCATCTGTTAAGGGTGGCTATATACCTGATTCGTGTGCGTTTTAAATTTTTCGAAACGTTCTAAAACATGACCACTCATAAATGTGGGTGCACTTTGTGTAACAAAATCATGCAGGTAGCCAACGGAAAAACCCAAATAATTAAAAAAGTGCACTTTCCTTTTTTCCTTTTAATTGTCCACGCGCATTTATGACCGTTTTTTAGTTTGTTACCGCTACCATAAAAATCAAATTGTGGGTGCAATTTGTGTAACAAAATCATGCAGGTAGCCAACGGAAAAAACCCAAATAATTAAAAAAGTGCACTTTCCTTTTTTCCTTTATTTTAGGCAAAAAATATTTTTTTCTTCATACATTTATTTTTACCGGCAAAACTGTTGAGTATATAGAAAAACGTTATATGAAATTAACGGAATTGTAATTTTGAATTTTTAAAATTGCTTGAGCAAAATCGGACTAGTGGTTCTCGAGTTATGTCAAAAAAAGACCACCAAAGGTGACAATTTCCCCTATATGATAGTTACTAACTTCAAATCGATATATCTCGATTCCTAGAAGTGACCCAGCGAAACGCCGGGACACGTATAACTTCTTTTTTACCGATATAACTTTCCCGGGTAGTTGAACCCTTCCCGACCGCTACCATTTGTCTCACAGTGTTATTTATCATAATCCTAAAACTACAGCTATGATTTTTGAAATTTTTTTTATTTCTATGTCTATACCCAGCAAAAAACGTGCTTCGCTGGATGCAGCTTTGTAAGGGAATAAATAAAATTAATCCCTTACAAAGCTCCTTACGGAAGGCATGATTTTTCAATACAAAGGGCCCGCTTGGAAGCACGTTATTTTGAGAGAAAAAGCGCATTATTCGCTGCTGAAAAATTGCAATAAATTCATGTTTTCCGTAAGTGCATTTAACCGCAAATAAATTCATGCACTTTTTTTTTGGAAAAAGTGCTTTTTTTGCTGCTGAAAAGATTTTCATTGAGCGCATTTAAACGCGACTTCTTATGAAAATAAATGCATTCATTTGCCGACTTCAAAATGCAAATTAACTCATGTTTATGTGACGTCTATACATTAAACTCTACTAAAGAAGGGTTTAATTATTGAGATGACTCAGATTTCGTGCGCATTAATATTTGGATAGCTTACATTTAATTTTACTCTCTTACAACCTGCTTCGGCGTAAGGGAATAGCGTAGCACTATAATTTTTTAAATAACTTGCTTACGATTTGCTTTTAAGGCAGTTTTGCAGGGTATACAATCAAATTGCAAACTTTTTTGTGTATTGTATACGCATAAAGTGGCGCCACTCTGTAAAGCAGAACTTGTAGCGCGTTTTTAAGCGCTTCGTATTTTTACTGCTTCCAAAATACTAAAAATTTTTTGCTGGGTAGTTACCCTGCAAAAACTTATATTACCAGGTAAAGGGAAATGGAATAAGAAAGCAAAAATTGTAGCAACTTACGCTTTGGTCGCATAATATATTACTTTAATTGGAGGTAAATGGTTGCCTAAATCGTGCCGGTATAGGCTAAAATAAGTGATTACAAAGGAAGTACTGAAATCAGTTGTTACTTGTAATATTAAATTCACTAGTCAGCTAAAATAAGTACATAATTGTATGGAGTAAAATAAGTAGTTACACATTAGTACAAATTTCATTGGTTACATATAGGGAATAAAATAAGACGTTACCAGTAATGACTTTGTTTAAAAGTACACTGTTCCGAGCAATGTAATTAGATTATACATTTTTATTAAATCGTACTTTTGCATATAAGTAGTTATATAACGCAATACCAATCATTTATTATTTTTATCCTTATTAATAAGTTATTATATAACACTATCAGTAACATATTATTTTAAAGCCTCCAAATAAGTAGGGATATAGCTCTATATTGGTAACTCATTATTTCATACCTTCCATATACATAAGTATTATTAAAGCACAATATTAGTAACGTATTACTTTAGGTTTCTAGGTAAAACCAAGGGTAAAGGGTAACCCATTGCCAGGCAATGCGTGAAAAAGGTCCAACCCATTACCAAGGTTTTTCTGGGTATATTGCTCATTATAAACTGTTCCATTCCCAGTGTAGAAACGGTAATGACATATCATTATTTTTTGGACTACGAGTAATGACACCGACTTACTTTCTGTATTATTTTAAAAGATATAATAATGAGTTATTAAAAAGTACTTACTTTTTTCATTATTTCAAAATAAAAAATAACGTATTACCAATAATGACTTATTTTTATCATTATTTCAAAAATAAAGTAATGTTCTAGATTTTTTTGTAAATTTTTTTGGAATCTATTTTTAGACTCAATATTTTTTCAACACTGGTAATGATATATGTAACCACATATTTTTTGATTTTTTGTATGTTGGCGAGTAAGCTGACTTGTGCGCAGCAAGTCAATTATGTTTTTATCTATCAAATATTACATGTTAAGATAGCTCAGATGGTACGTCTATAGACTGGCAGTCTAAAGTCCCAGGTTCAATTCCCGTACGAGAAAATTTAATTAAACAAAATTTTACATTAAAAAAATATTTTTTTTATAAAACTTATTTTTTTGAAAACCTATTTTTAGAATTATTATTTTAGTCAATACTGGTAAGCACATAGGTAACGACATATTTTTTTATTTTTCGTATGCTGGTGTATAACTTATTATTTTGCGCGACATCGCCATACAAAAGTAATAAGAAATGTAATAATAAAAGAAACTAGTTACCATAACCGCACTCACAGTATTTTAACCTTAAAAATAACCTTAAATACATATTAAATTAACTGAAAAATTATTATGATTTTTCATTATCATTTTTCTATTTATTTTCAAACATTGTTTAAACAATCCATAAAAGAAATAAATATAATTGAAAAGTCTATTAAAACAATCATCAATTTTTAACTGAAAAAACGTAAAAAAAACGATTTTGTGGTTTATTTTTTCATATTTGAAAGTTTTTTTTGTTTAATTTTCAAAACACTACACAACACACACGTTCATATTTTTATTGGCTATGTTTGTGTATATGAGTAAAGAATTTCTTGTATTTTGAATTGAAATAATTTTGTACATAAAGAAATTTTAACAAAAAAGAAAACCGAAAATATTTGAATTTTTTGTTTTAACCCTTTGAGGACCATACATTTTCTGCCGAAGCGATTTTGAAGGTTTTGTTATTTTCATAATCTCTGACATAATAATGGTTATACCAAGAAAAATTGGCTCCGTAGAACCCCTCCTTACCCCTCATTTCGCTTGCCGAAAATATTTGCCATTTGACGACCCTGCCATTCCGGACGAAGCGATTTTTATTATTAATTAATTTTCGTGATCTGGAACTAAATTATGGATATGTTACAAAAAATTGGCGTCATAGACCCCTGGCTTGCCCTCCGTTTCGCTTGTCAAAATTTGTGCTTTTTACTCCTTAAATCAAGAATTCTAAAAAACCAATTTCGAGGGCTTACAAGGGGAAAGCGGTACTTGGTAGGGATTTACCGCCTACTAGATTTTTGTTCCCCAAATTCTCCTTTATAAATCACCTTTCGAAATATTTATTCTATCTTTTGTCTGGGCAATTATAAGTGCGAAAAACCCTTTGGCAAGAATACTTGCCTATGGTCGTCAAAGGGTTAAAACAGAAAACAACGAAATTGTTTAAATTATTTTTTATAAAAATAGAATATTTTACTGAAAATAACAACTCCTACAGACGATACATATTGTTTTCTGGTTTGTTTTTTATTGATCAATAAAAAGAAGTTAAACAATATCGGTGGGTCTCATACTGCAGGTTTAAACTTAGGTTAATAGTTAACCCAAAAATTTGTTGTTGTTTTGTGTACATTTTTTTGACATTTTATTTTGTTTTTTTGTTAAGTTAAAGTTAAACCTACCGTATGTTTCAATGTATTTTAATTGATTCTTCAATTGAAAACAAACTTTACCTATTACTTTTTAAATAAACCTCAATCGGTTATGGAAAATATATTGTGAGTGCAGGTATGCAGGTTATATTGAAAAAAACATTCAGTTGCACTACCTTAAATGTTTGCAAAAGTTGTGAGTACAAATGTTTCCATTTAACTTTAAATCCCGAAATTATTTTTAGAACGTGTTCGGGTTCTTTACCATTTGGACTTGAACTTTTGCAAGTACACAGTGGTATTTAGAATACGGGTATAAATCTATAAAATATTTATTTGAAATTTAGTATGCAATGAAAATGTGCTATTTACGACCTATCGTAAAAATTTGGGCGTAATATGTACTGGTGTTGGCCAATTTAGTATGGACATCTTAAATGCATCGAAAATACATATAAGAGTTCCAAAAATTTTCTGAGTTTTTGTTAACTTTTTCAAAATACTGCTAAATGCTTGATATTAAAAATGATCAACATCGTTTTATTGGCTTCTGTCATTTTAAAAAATATGGAAATTTCATATATTTTTATACATGTTCGGAAATACTTCTACTTTTGCATCAAGCTCGTTATACATTGGCTATTAAATTAATACTTATACCCAAGGTTGGTTACCGTTATCGTTATAATACCGTTATCGCTAAAATTGAATACCGTTACCGTTATCGATACCTCTAAAAAAATTCCAAATACCGCTATCGTTACCGATACCGTTATGTTTATGGGTAGTTACCGGTATTTTACCGGTATTTATTATTTTATATAAAAATTACAATTTTTTTATTTTTAATTTTATAATGTCGAGTTTTTTTTTACAAAAAAAATTTATAGATAATAATATTACTTATTAAAACTACCAGTATTGAATTTATAGCTTAAAATCTGTATTTTCAGTACTTAAAATTAAAAATATGCCATGTTTTTACTTGTTTCTACATGTTTTTAACATAATTTTTAATACCGGTACGTACCGGTATTGCTGTTTCGATAACGGTACACAGTTACCGAAACAGTCTTAAATACCGTTACCTTTACCGTTACCTAAATAAAAGAAATCCGATACCGTTATCGTTACCCTTACCGTTATTCGTTTCGGTAACCAACCTTGCTTATACCTATTAAAGACAAAATTCGCATTACTGAAAAAGTAACTAAGATTTTTGTATTGTTGTCAGACTTGTTTAGAGTTGCAACTGTTTTGCGGCAATCCGAAAAAATTAATTACATTCTTTGGTTCAGGCCATGATTTTTATTCGGAAAAGATTTATTATTATTAGTACATACATGGGACTAATTAATTAGGTGGACTAATTAATTGGTGATTTCATTACCATTGCATTGATTAATGGTAATGATTCTAAAATTTAATTTCATTGATTAATGACAATGATTTTAAATTTCATTACCATTGATAATGAATAAATTAAAAAAAATAGTTGCCATTGACAGAAAAACGTAAAAATGGAGTAAAACTCGCTGAAATCGAAGTTTGAATATGCTCATTCAGGCTCATGATCATTTGAAATTAAATACTACTTTCCATTCCATTGTTACTTGTATCCTTAAAAAATTATGTTTTATAACTTCCCCGGCCAAACCCGTTGTTCGTTTTCATTTACCTGAATGTTTTTGTAAACAAATGGTTTTTAATCAATTGTAATTAGTTTTTTTTATAGATTAGTGTAATTTCATTACCATTAGTAATGATTTTTCTAATGAAAAATATTTCATTACCATTAAATGGTAATGAAATTTTTTTCATTGTCATTAGTATGAACTAATGGTAATGAAATTTCAATGGTAATGAAAAATTCCCATGTACGTATTAGTACAATAAATAATAACACAGTACAACAAAATAAGAAAAATTTGATGCATCGGAATTGCGACACATCATTTCTAATAGACATTGGGATGTAGATCACGAATATGGCCTTAGAATTTTAAAGTTAGCTATAGTTTAAGAAATATTTACAAAACCGTATTTGCAGAAAATTTAAATTTTGTAATAAACTTTTTGCAAAAAAATGCAAAATTAAAACTATGAACGCCACTCTTTTCAAAATTTTAATAGGATGAAATATGCCCTTTAATTTGATATACCGCACGTTTTGACAGCTGCGATTATGTTCACTACATATGCATTTAAATTTGAAATTTCTCTTTTTTCACGATTTCGTTAATAAATAATCTGCGATGAAAGGAATATCCAATTTTTTAATTTATACCATTACTAAACATCTCATGTTACTTAATTTATCAAAAAAATTTCGCACTTTGTATTTTAATTTTAAGTAAAAATTGGCTAAAGCTGAAAAATATTGTTTTTTTAATACCCGAGTAAAAAAAATTATATATAATCATATGTGGCATATATTACAATATATAATTAGACATGTCGTTATGTATATCCATATATAATTATATATGACGTTTTTTCACAAAAATTTTCTTTATATTATGCCATATATAATTTCATCTAATTAGATATCGGCCTTCATAATATTAGATATGGCATATATAATTATATATTACATGACATGGTTTATCTTATTGCATATATAGTTATATATAGAACTATATCTTAATATATATGGTGGCATTTTAGCAATATATAATTATACATGCCCGAGTAAAAAAAATTATATATAATCATATGTGGCATATATTACAATATATAATTAGACATGTCGTTATGTATATCCATATATAATTATATATGACGTCTTTTTCCAAAATTGTTCCTTATATTATGCCATATATAATTTCATCTAATTAGATATCGGCCTTTATAATATTAGATATGGTATATATGATTATATATTACATAGCATGGCTGATCTTATTGCATATATAGTTGTATATAGAGCTATATCTTAATATATATGGTGGCATTTTAGCAATATATAATTATATATGGTATCATTTAAACAATATATAACTATATATGGTGCCAGTTAAACTAGATATTATCATATATGAAGGCATTTAAACAATATATGCTCATATATGGGACCTCATGAACAACATTTTCAATACAGTTCCAGATATGATAATATATGCTACTATATATAGTACCATATACTTTGATATATGGTATCATTTAAACAATCTATTTGCACCTAAACCAATAAAATTGTATCAGGTCAAAAATCAGATCGTTGGCTTAGTCGGCAAACCTGTCAAGTCCGTTTTTTTTAATATTTCAGGAGAGACAAAAAACTGTCTAACTTTTTTGGGTTAACTTTTTTAAATCTGTAAACGCAGTTTTCTTCTTTAGTTCATCTTGTTTAACCACAAAAAATCATAGAATTCCAAAATAAAAGTTTGCAGACTTATAGGCTCTTTTTGGACTTAGCAGATTTGCTCTTTATAATTTTCTATTTTAAATGTGGACTTACCAGATTTTCTTTCAACTTTTTGGACTTAGCAGATTTTCTTTTCTTTTTTTTTTATTTTATTTTTATTTATGTCAGCAGAATTCATGACAATCGCCTAATAAAATTTATAAATTAACAATGTTTTTCCTGAAAAAATTTATAAGTAATAGTTACCCAGCCAATATTTTTCTGAGTGCTCAGAAATTATGACTCATAAAAGACTCTGAAAGACGAACATTTTCAGAGTGCTCAAATCTTAGAGCCATAAATGAAACATAATAGACTCTTATTTATGAGCGTATTCAAAATTTTTTCAATGCTCATAAATTACTCAAAAATTTGTCACAAATGACTCATAAATGGCTCAGAAAATTCAAAATTTTCCAGCAATGCTCATAATTTGGAGTCTTTTATGAGTCATAAAAGTGCGCTCAAAAGAGGCTTCATCGGTGAAGAAAAAAACCCTCATATATCTATGATTTCAAAAGGTCTAAGGGCTCATTTATGAGTCTTTTCGGACTCCAATTGTACACCGGGTACCTTAAAAGTTAAAATAACTAAATAATTATTTAGTTAATCTTTAAATAAACAAAAGTCGCATTTAATTCTATTGAAGAAATTTGTTGAAACAAAATGTGTGTTGTTTTTAGCTGGACTTAGCATGTGGTTTTCGATTTTTTGTTTGTTTTTTTGGACTTGACAGAATTGCTTACCACTGCATAACAACAAGAAAAAACAACATAACGGCATTTTTTTTTTATTTTGTAAATGATGTATTTTGAGTTACACTAGCATACTACATCAAAAACTCAATTTGCATAAAAATTGGACTTGACAGGTTTGCCGACTAAGCCAACGAGATACAATTTCATCTGATTAACACATAACTTAATCAGGTCAGATCTAAACTGATACGATTAGATAAAAACTGATAAACAACTGATACAATTTTATCGGGCCATTTTCCGGATCAAATGGTACATGGATCACTCTAAGTTATATATTACCATATAAAGCGCCATATTATTTTTTTTATAGGGAACATATACCATATATGGTGCCATTTAAACAATATATGGTCATATATGGTGACTCATCAGCAACTACAATATTAACTGTATTTCAGAAGCTATTAACTGTATTTCAGAAATTTTAAATGTATTTCATAAATTATCAAATGTATTACAGAAATTATTAATTGTATTTCAGAAATAATCAAATCTATTTCAGAACTTGTTGATTGTATTTCATAATTAATAAAGAAAAATTTCTGAAATACATTTCATAATTTCTGAAATACAATTGATAATTTCTGAAATACAGTTTGATAATTTCTGAAACACAATTGTGAATTTCGAAAATACAATTAATAATTACTGAAATACAATCGATAAAACTGAAATTCAATTGACTAGTTCTGAAATACAATTCATAAATCTGAAAAATAATTGATAAGTTCTGAAATACAATTGATAAAACTGAAATTCAATTGATTATTTCTGAAATACAATTGATAAATCTTAAAAACAATTAATACAATTGGAAATGGTGTAGAGCGTTAAAAAGATGCTAATAAAATTATTTTTTTTTTAAATTCAATTTAATAAAAAAAATATAATTTTATAAAAACATTTATAGAAAATAAAATTATAATTTTATAAAAACAAAATCTTTTTATAAAAAAAAAATGCATAGCCGTGAACGGTATCGAACTCGAGACCTTCTGAGTTTAAACCTTATTTTAACAAAATATTGTAATTTTTATAAAATCAATGCTCTGCCAGTGTATTATTTTTTGAACTGTTGTCAATATCTGTCTGGGATTTTATTTAATCCCAAATAAATGGAGATCTTACGTAGTACCCAAATATAATGCGGGATCTAATTTTATCTGTCATTTTTCTGGATAGTTTTAGATGTCAATCCCCAAATATATTGCTGTTTCTAATTCGATTTGCCATTTTAATACTGAAATAAATTGCTAGATCTAATTCGATCTGCAATTTATCGGAAAAGTTAAGATCTTACGCAATCCCGAAATATATTACTGGATCTAATTTTTGATCTGTCATTTTTTGGATATATTTAGATCTTACTTAATCCCAAAATATATTGCTGGATCTAATTCGATCTGCCACTTTTTCGGATCAAATTAGATCTAAGTTTATCCACAAATATATTGCTGGATCTAATTCCATCTACCATTTTTCGGATCAATTTAGATCTAAGTTTATCCCCAAATATATTGCTAGATCTAATTCGATCTGCCACTTTTTCGGATCAAATTAGATCTAAGTTTATACACAAATATATTGCTGGATCTAATTCGATCTGCCAAAATTGAGATCAAATTAGATATAAGTTTATCCACAAATATATAGCTGGATCTAATTGGATCCGCCATTTTTCGGATCAAATTAGATCTAAAAATATCCCCAAATATATAGCTGGATCCGCCAATTTTCGGATCAAAATAGATCTAGGTTTATCCCCAAAGATATCATTGGACCTCCCAATTTTGAGATATAACTTGATCTTAGTTGGTCCCCATATATATGTAAATTCCTAAAAAATAACGACTTTAAAATATGCATGTTCAAAAAAGTACTATAAAAGAGCATTTTCAATTTAGTCCGTTTTATTCCCAGCCCGAGTAAAAAAAATTGATCTCGCGCAATATCTAATTATATCCAATTTGATATTGTTTAAGATCTGCTGTAATATCTAGCTGATCCAATTAGATCTCAAAATTGGGTGTATCCAATCATATCGTATTAGATCCCATTGTATATATGGGGATAAACTAAGTTCAATTTATATCTCAAAATTGGGAGGTCCAGTGATATCTTTGGGGATAAACCTAGATATATTTTGATCCGAAAATTGGCGGATCCAGCTATATATTTGCGGATATTTTTAGATCTAATTTGATCCGAAAAATGGCGGATCCAATTAGATCCAGCTATATATTTGGGGATAAACTTAGATCTAATTTGATCTCAATTTTGGCAGATCAAATTAGATCCGGCAATATATTTGTGGATAAACGTATATCTAATTTGATCCGAAAAAGTGGCAGATCGAATTAGATCTAGCTATATATTTGGGGATAAACTTAGATCTAATTTGATCCGAAAAATGGCACATCGAATTAGATCCAGCAATATATTTGTGGATAAACTTAGATATAAATTGATCTGAAAAATGGCAGATCAAATTAGATCCAGCAATATAATTGGGGATAAACTTGGATCTAAATTTATCAGAAAAATGGCAGATCGAATTAGATCCAGCAATTTATTTCGGTATTAAAATGGCAGATCGAATTAGAAACAGCAATATATTTGGGGATTGACATCTAAAAGTATCCATAAAAATGACAGATAAAATTAGATGCCGCATTATATTTGGGTACTACGTAAGATCTCCATTTATTTGGGATTAAATAAGATACCAGACATATATTGCCAACTGTTCAAAAAATAATAGACTGGCAGAGCACTGATTGTATAAAAATTACAATATTTTGTTAAAATAAGGTTTAAACTCAGAAGGTAACGAGTTCAATATGCATTTCTTTTACAAAATGAATTTCTTTTTATAAAATTAAAATTTTTTTTTCTATAAATTTTTTTATAAAATTATATATTTATTTTTTTATTAAATTGAAATCTTTCAATAAAATAATTTTATTTACATCTTTTTGACGCTCTACACCATTTCCAATTGTATTAATTGTTTTAAGATTTATCAATTGTATTTCAGAAATAATCAATTGAATTTCAGTTTTATCAATTGTGTTTCAGAACTCATCAATTATTTTTCACATTTATGAATTGTATTTCAGAACTAGTCAATTGAAGTTCATTTTTATCAATTGTGTTTCAGAAATTATTAATTGTATTTCCGAAATTCACAACTGTATTTCAGAAATGATCAAACTGTATTTCAGAAATTATCAATCGTATTTCCGAAATTATGAAATGTATTTGAGAAATTTTTCTCTATTAGCTATGAAATTCTGAAATAGATTTCATTATTTGTGGACAAAACTAAATAAATAAATAATTAAATTTGCGTAATATTGTAGTTTCTGAAGTGCAAATAATATTTTGTGATATACAATTAAAATTTTCTAAAATACATTTAATAATTTCTGGAATACCTTTTTTCGATGCTTATAAGTTAGCTCGAAATGCTTTTATCATTCATTTAATTTGTAGCTATCACACATCTATACAAGTCTCGTTAGATTAGAGTGTAGAGGTCTTGGCTGACAATCTGGTGGACTGGGTTAAATTTCATGTTTTTAAAAGCAAATATTAAAAAAGTTTTCTCAATTTTTTGAAAAATGTTTTTTGAAATCTATTTTTTTGCCAAGATAGTTAATGCAACGTTCTGCCAAAGCATAACCGACCATCGCCAACGGTTTGCCAGCATTGTATATTAACATCAATTAACACTATATTTTTATTTTTAGGAAATACATTTTTCTTTTATTATAAGTTAACATTAAATTCAATTTTAGATAATGGCACCAATTTGTAGTTGTAATTATTATATATTAAATCGTATATTCATAAACATTCTATACAGTTAGACGAGGTTTATGGAACTATTTAACTTTATAAAGTGTTTATAAATTATAACTTAAATGTACATATATATATGTTAAATGTACGTGAACAAATTGTTGATATGGACCCACAAATTGTATCTCAACTGATATTGGAATTATTGTACCATTACCATACATCAATATATATTGAATGATATACATATATTACAATATATGACACTGTATTATAAATATTGTTAATGAAGTAACATATCTGATAATATTTTTTATAGCGCCATACAGTTTTACATTATTCAAATTAAACCATATATGGAATTGTATTCAAAATGTTGATGTGGTACCAAATTTGACCATATATTCCCTATTAAAAAAAATTAATATGGAGCTTTATATGGTAATATATAACTTAATGTGATCCATATACCATTTCATCCGAAAAATGGCCCGATATAATTGTGTCAGTTGGTTATCACTTTTTATCTAATTGTATCAGTTTAGATCTTAACTGATTAGATTATATATTAAGCTTATGAAATTTTATCTGATTTTTGACCTAATACAATTTTATGGGTTTATGTCGCATGGTATTAGTTTAGATCCAAATTGATTCATTACTATACAAACTTATATAGTTATATCTAAATTTTGACCTGATGCAATTAGATCTGCTTTAAAACTTTGATACAATTATATAAGGCAAATGTCGTATACAAATATATTTTATTTATATAAAATTATACCAACCACGATCTTAACAGATACCATTAGATATAAACCGCTAAAATTGTATCAGGTCAAAAATTGGATATAATTTCATCTGAATAATGTATAATTTTATTAGTTGAGATCTAAACTAATACAATTAGATAAAAACTGATAAACAACTAATACAATTACATCGGGCCATTTTTCGGATGAAACAGTATATTTATACAGATATAACTTAATCCCATTTTATACGACTATATGTAACTGTTTTTACTCGGGTTGTTTAAATTGTGCCATATATGACAATATATTGTTTAAATGATACCATATATGTCTATATATTAATATTGTTTAAATGACACCATATATCAATATATATGGGACTATATATGGTAGCATATATTATCATATCTGCATCTGTATTAAAAATGTCGTTCATCAGGTACCATATATGAGCATATATTGTTGAAATGGCACCATATATAACAATATATGGTTTAAATGGCACCATATATGGTAATATATGGTTTAAATGGTACCATATATGATAATATATGGTTTGAATGGCACCATATATGATAATATATGGTTTAAATGGCACCATATATGATAATATATAGCTTAAATAACACCATATATAAATATATATCGCACTATATATAGTACCATATATTATCATATCTGGAACTGAATTAAAGATTTTGTTTATGAGGTACCATATATGACCATATATTGTTTAAATGGCACCATATATGATAATATCTAGTTTAACTGTCACCATATATAATTATATATTGTTTAAATGATACCATATATAATTATATATTGCTAAAATGCCACCATATATATTAAGATATAGTTCTATATATAACTATATATGCAATAAGATCAACCATGTTATGTAATATATAATTATATATGCCATATCTAATATTATGAAGGCCGATATCTAATTAGATGAAATTATATATGGCATAATATAAGGAAAATTTTTCGGAAAAACCCTCATATATAATTATATATGGATATACATAACCATATGTCTAATTATATATTGTAATATATGCCACATATGATTATATATAATTTTTTTTACTCGGGAGTGTAGAAAATCATTACCAGATATCTCTATATATAAAAGAATAACGTGACTGACTGACTGACTCAACATCGCCCAGCCCAAACCGCTGAAGCTAGGAAGTTGAAATTTGGTATGTAGGTTCCTCTTTCGGCGTAGACGTCCGCTAAGGCGGGATTTTTGGAAATTCCTACCGGAACGGGCAAAAAGGGGAAAAGCCTCCCCCTTGGCGGCCTGCCAAAACCCCTTTGGCTAGAAAGCTGAAATTTAAGATATGTGTTCCTTGGAGTATGGGCTAACTTTTCTGGAAAGTAATTTCTGTAATTTTGGACAGGGACGTTGTAAAAATGGGGGTTAAAAAAAGGGAAAAAGGCCCCCCTTGACGGCCTGCCCAAACCGCTGGAGGTAGGAAGTTGAAATTTGGTATAAAGGTTCCTCCACTATCGTAGACATCCACCAAGACGGGAGTTTTGGAAATTTTTACAGGGACGGGCAAAAAGGGGAAAAAGTCTCCCCTTGACGGCCTGCTCAAACTGCTGGAGCTATGAAGTTGAAATTTGGTATGTAGGTTCCTCGACCGGTGTAGACGTCCGTTGAGACGGCATTTTTGGAAATTCTTATCGGGAGGGGCAAAAAGGGGACAAAAAATACCTTTTTCCAAAAAAGTACCTTTTCCCAAAAAAAGTACCTTTTCCCAAAAAAAGTACCTTTTTCCAAAAAAATACCTTTTTCCAAAAAAAATTCCTTTTTCCAAAAAAAGTACCTTTTTCCAAAAAAAAGTACCTTTTTCTAAAAAAAGTACCTTTTTCCAAAAAAGTACCCTTTTCCAAAAAAAAGTACCTTTTTCCAAAAAAGTACCTTTTTCCAAAAAAAGTACCTTTTTCCAAAAAAAGTACCTTTTTCCAAAAAAAGTACCTTTTTCCAAAAAAAGTACCTATTTCCAAAAAAAGTACCTTTTTCCAAAAAAAAGTACCTTTTCCCAAAAAAAAAAAGTACCTTTTCCCAAAAAAAGTACCTTTTTCTAAAAAAATGTTCCTTTTCCAAAAAAAGTACCTTTTCCAAAAAAAAGTACCTTTTTCCAAAAAACATACATTTTTCCAAAAAAACACCTTTTTTAAAAAAATACCTTTCCCAAAAAAAGTACAAATAAAGTACTTTGTAAAAACAAAGTATCTTTTTCCAAAAAATATCGTTTTTCCAAAAAGTACCATTTAAAATTATATATAATTCCAAAAAAACTCCTTTTTTTCCTCCTCCCACGGATATCTCCACTAAAACAAGGTTTCTTGATATTCGGCATAGACGTGCGCTAAGACGGGATTTTTGGAAATTCCTACCGGAACGGGCAATAAGGGGAAAAGTCTCCCCATAAACAGTCTCACAAATTGGAAAAGTGCCTGCCCAAACCACTGAAGGTAAGAAATTGAAATTTGGTATAAAGGTTCCTCCACTGTAGTAGACATCGACTAAGTTTGTATTTTTGAAATTCCCTACAGGATATCCCAAAAGGAAACTCGGTATGTGAGTTCCTCCTTCTGTATAGGCGTCCGCTTAGACGGAATTTTTGAAATTCCTATCGGGAGGGGAAATAAGGTAAAAGTCTCCTCCTGACGGTTTGCCCAATCCCTTTTGGCCAACCTAAAATGTTAAATATGTATTCCTTGGAGTAGGACTAACTCACCGGCAACGTAATTTTTCTATTTTGTCCCCACTAACGGCCTGCCCAAATCGCTTAGGCAATGCAGTTGAAATTTGGTATGAATGTTCCTCATCCATCGCAGATAGCCGCGAAGATGGAATTTTTGTAAATTCCTAAAGGGAGGGGCAAAAAGAAGAAAAGACTCACCTGGGGGGCCGGTAAAAACCCCTTCGGCTAGAAACCTGAAGCTTAAAATGTGGGTCCCTGGAGTAAGGGCTAACTTATTAGAAAGATACTTTTTTGAATTTTGGACAGGGTCGTTATAAAATGGGGGCTCAAAAAGAGAAAGTTGCCCCTTAACGACCTGTCCAAACTACTGGAACTAGGAAGCTGAAATTCGGTACTTAGGTTCCTCTTCCAGCCTAATTCCAACCGGGAGGGACAAAAAAGAAAAGGTGTCCCCCTTGACAGCCTGCTCAAACTGCTGGAACTAGGAAGCTGGAATTCCCTGTCGATGGATTTTCGGAAATTCCTACCGAGAGGGGCACAAATAGTAAAAGTTGGCTAGAAACCTGAAATGTAAAACATATGTTACTTGGAGTATGGGCTCACTTACCGGGAAGGTGCTTTTTAGACAGGGACATTGCAAAAATGGGGATTAATGAAGCGAAAAGTGCCGCTTAAAGGCCTGCCCAAACCGCTGGAGGTAGGAAGTTGAAATTTGGTATTAAAGTTCCTCCTCTATTGTAGACATCCACTAAGATGAAATTTTTGGAAACTTCTACAGGTAGGGTCAAAAACAGGAAAAGTCTCCCCCTTAACGGCCTGGCCAAACTGCTGGAACAAGGGATCTTAAATTCGGTATTTGGGTTCCTTCTCCAACGTTGGCGTCCCCTAAGATGGTATTTTTGGAAATTCATACCGGGAGGGGTAAAAAGGGAAAAAACTTCCCCCTTGATAGCCTGGCCAAACTGCTGGATATAGAGACCTAAAATTATGTATGCAGTAGGTTCCTCCTCCAACGCAGACGTCCTCTAAGACGGAATTTTTGGAAATTCCTACCGGGAGGGGTAAAAACGGAATAATTCTCCCCCTTGATGGCCTAACCGAACCCTTCGGCTAGAAACCTGTAATATATAATATGTTTTCCTTGGAGTATGGGCTAACTTATCGACAAGGCATTTCTAGGACTTTGGACAGGAACGTGGTAAAAATGGTGGTTCAAAAGGGGAAAATTGCCCCCCCCCCCTTAACGTCTGCGTCTTGAGCTAGAAACCTAAAACTTAAAGAACAAGTGTATATGAAACACTAAAATTAAGAAACTAAATAGGAAACGAGTGGAATTGAAACACTACACAAGTGGAATAAAATGGATATAAACGTTGAACGAGTGGAATTGAAATTATAGACAATGCAAATGGATAGGAAGAGGGAATTACCTGTTCAAACACTATCCACGGAATATGAAACTTATGTAGCATTGAAACATACTCTGCAAAAAGTTAAACAAATTTTCTAAAAGAGAAAAAACCTTAGAAAAGGAATGGAACTTATATATTTCGATATTTAAACTTCTTGTAACGAAGCATCGGTGGAAGAAACCGACGCAGTAAATTTTCCAACTGAATTTGTGAATTTACTTGAATTGCCAGGTCTACCTTTACATAAACTGGAATTAAAAAAAAACTTTAAGACACGCTAACAACGTAGCGGGCTTTGCCCGCTATTTTTAATATTATAAAATGCTTTCCAACCCTGCTTTACGTTATTTATTTTCATTCAAAATACAAATGAACAAAACTACTTACGGGTCTATCTACCTAAGTTCGCACTTTACCAAATTATCTTAACATACACACGTATATTGCAATTTATTATGGATTCATTACTAACAATCCACTTTCATGAGAAAAAGTGATCAAATATTTATTTATTTTAAACCCATTGTTGTGCAGAATTATTTATTTGTGGTGGCTGTGTGAAGGCTTTTATTATAAAAACTGTACTTTAAATTAAAAGCGAATTTAAAAAAAAATGTCGGGGGGGGCGCAGCCCCCCCCCCTAAACTTTAAGGCACGCTAACAACGTAGCGGGCTGCGCCCGCTAGTGTGGTTATATAACTACATACTTGGTAATGGTAACTAGTTACTTTTGTTATTACATTTCTTATTACCTTTCTATGGCGATGTCGCGAAAAATAATGAGTTATGGTTACTTTTCTACTTTTAAGTAAAAATAAAATCAAAAAGAGACACTTAATAATTAACAATAAATAACGATGACGATGTGAGGGCTGTTACCATGCGCGGTTTCAGCAATTAATATAAGGGGAAAAATCATACGCCCCGTAGACAAATACATTGAGTTGGACACATTTCAATTAATATGAATTTTTTTGTGTTAAAATGTAAGCACAGGATCTGCGATGTGCTAATCTTGATATTTGAACCACTACATAGCGTTTTACATAGGTTTTTATGGTTTTTTGCTATTTCAGCGACTTTAGTCGCCGAATGTACAATCGACCTCAATAAATGTAGTGCCTTAGTAAGAAAGCAATTAAAAGCAAAATATTTAAAAAAAAGTGTATTCATCTATAGCGGCCTATACGTTAAAATCGCGATTTTGAAAAAAATTTTGTATAGCAGCATAGCTTTCCAAGATGTCCCCATAGTCCAACTTTTAGTATAAAATAGGGTCACCTCTAAAAACTGTTCTTGCAAAATTTCAAGCGGAACAGTTTCCATTTGCGAAAGTTCTGGCAATAAATACATACCGTTACAAAAACGGTGTGAAAAAAATGTCTAAAAATGTTTTTTAGAATTTTTAAATTTTTTTCTCTGTGGTTCTCTGTCAATAGTTTCAAATCCTACCTCGGGGGATAAACATTTTTTTTTAATTTTCTATTTATTTTTATTATCTTATGAATATTGAGTTTATATAAAAATTTTAATGTTATCACGATTTGTTTCACCAGAACACAAACATTATATTTATTGTACCTTGGAATGAAGAATACTCTATTCACATATAATTAGCCCTTTAACCGGCCTACACTTTTTTGCAATGCAATTTATTCCATGTGATCGGCACGAAAAATAAAAAATAAGTCGTCCTACAAAGTTTATTTTCATTGCCTACTTTAGGCGAGTATGGCCAATATAGATTAAGAGGGAATCTCGAAAATTAGTGCATAAAAATTAGTAGGTTTAGGAATAAATCACACCTTTTACCAGGAGATAACTACAATAAAAAATTAAAATTTTTTGTGTTGTTGCTTAAGTGTTTGTACCGATTTTTATTTTTCGGAAAATTCTAAATTAAATGAAAATGCACCTTAAGTTCAATAACCTTTAAACCATATACAATTAATACCAAAAATATTTTTCTGCCAAATTTCATAAAAATCTGTTCATTCGTTTCCAAGTTGAGATTATGTCTTTTAAAGATATCCTAATTAAGTATTTATTTTTTAAAATTTTATTTTCTGAAATATTTATTTTTAAATTTTTAATAAATTTTAATTTCGACACTTTTACCGTCTACGAAAAATTTCTTCACAAGAAATTAAGTAAATTTTGTTTTTTTTATCGAAATATTTATTTTAATTTTTCATTCAAAAATACTCATTTGGCGCAATTATGTTAAATTTTATATATCCGGCTGGAGGCGGTCTTGCCGGTTAGAGGGTTAAATATTATCTTTGTTTTCAAAAGTTGTATTGGTGGTAAAAATTAATTTTT
Organism: Leucophora obtusa; assembly: GCA_949987735.1. NCBI lineage: Eukaryota > Metazoa > Arthropoda > Insecta > Diptera > Anthomyiidae > Leucophora > Leucophora obtusa. Next base: position 161,483,857 of record OX465295.1, on the reverse strand, counting down.
TTTGGTTTGCTTTCGGATTGGAGAAACAATCATCATTTTGTTATTGTACACAGCTGATGAATGGGGTGATGCCCAGGACACAATTGTATTGTGTATTACTAAAATAGTCAACCTCTTTAAAGCTACAAATAAATCTATTATGACAATATCATATTAGATTTTGGACTTGAGGTAGAGCAATATTCTAACTTAATGTATAACATTTTTCCGAAATTTTAAGCAAAATGTTTTTGAGTCCGAAAGATATAATTATGTATAAAAAAGTGCTGATACAATTTAGTCTCACAAATTCAGTAATTTGTCCCCATTTTATTTATTTTTTTGTATAATTTTTCTAAGTCCTGAAAAAGTAATAGTGGTATTCATCTAACTGCATTTATGCCCTCGTAATCGCGTATACTTGTAACTTTACGTGTTTATTTGAATGAAAGCACCTTTTAAAACTATTCACATTTCAATTTTGCATTTAGCCACTTTGTTGAGCTTTTCATAAATTAAACACAGAATTTTTTAAATTTGTATCATTAAAAAACAAATAAAACAGATAATAAAAAACAACAAACAAAACAATACAAAATAATTTTATTTTGGACAATATTGAAATGGTTGTATCAGCGACTATTAATTATAGAGATAGGAAATTAAAACTACTACTCACCGATAGAGGACGCTGAAATTTAATATTACATGAGTAACTATTTAGTATCGGTTTAGTATCAGCTGAGCCTATATTTAGAAACTCAGACTGCTGAAACCTGCTGAAAATAAGGAAGAAAAAAAACAAGCGCGGAATATATTCAAATAATAAAATTAGAGATATCCGTTTGCTTTTTTGTTTTATTGTTTGTTATTATTTAAATTTAAATAAAAAAAGAAAATTGTCAATTTTTTGAACAAAGTGCCATCTACACCTTTTGCAATTGTAATACAGAAAATATCAATTGAAATTCAGAAAATATCAATTGAAATTCAGAATTTCCATTTGAAATTCAGAAAACATCAATTGAAATTCAGAATTTCCATTTGAAATTCAGAAAATATTAATTGAAATTCAGAAAATATCAATTGAAATTCAGAAAATATCAATTGAAATTCAGAAAATATCAATTGATATGCAGAAAATATCATTTGAAATTCAGAAAATATCAATTGAAATTCAGAAAATATCAATTGAAATTCAGAAAATATCAATTGAAATTCAGAAATCGTCATTTGAAATTCAGAAAATATCAATTGAAATTCAGAAATCGTCATTTGAAATTCAGAAAATATTAATTGAAATTCAGAAAATATCAATTGAAATTCAGAAAATATCAATTGAAATTCAGAAATCGTCATTTGAAATTCAGAAAATATCAATTAAAATTCAGAAATCATCATTTGAAATGCAGAAAATATCAATTGATATTCAGAAATCATCATTTGAAATTCAGAAAATATCAATTGAAATTCAGAAATCGTCATTTGAAATTCAGAAAATATCAATTGAAATTCAGAAAATATCATTTGAAATTCAGAAAATATCAATTGAAATTCGGAAAATAGCATTTGAAATTCAGAAAATATCATTTGAAATTCAGAAAATATCATTTGAAATTCAGAAAAAATCAATTGAAATTCAGAAAACATCAATTGAAATTCAGAAAAATGTAAACAGAATTTTTTATAGAATCCGGCCAGGTAGATAATGTTATAGCCTATAAAAAATTTATATATGGATTTTATCAAAATACGTTTGATTAATAAGTGGGAGTAAAATTCATTTTACTTACGCGAGAATTATTTAAAATTTGTATGCCTGAATGATTTTATGTAGACTAATTTCCTTTTTGTTACGAAATATGGCTCCAAAATGTAAGACTGAAATTTAAAGCCAAATAATAGTCTTTAATATCAGCGTTACGTTTTAATGTCTAATGGGGCTATAATTCGTTACAAGAAAGAAATTAGACTACATAAAATCATTGAGGCACACAAATTTTAAATGATTTTCACTCGCGTGAGTAAAATAAATTTTACTTATTTTGATAAACCCCATATATAAATTTTTATAGGGGATAACATTATCTACCTGGACGGATTCTTTTAAAAAAAGTTTTTGCATTTTTCTGAATTTCAATTGATGTTTTCAGAATTTCAATTGATATTTTCTGAATTTCAAATGATAATTTCTGAATTTCAATTGATAATTTCTGAATTTCAAATGACGATTTCTGAATTTCAATTGATATTTTCTGAACTTCAAATGAAAATTTCTGCATTTCAATTGATATTTTCTGAATTTCAAATGACGATTTCTGAATTTCAATTGATATTTTCTGAATTTCAAATGATATTTTCTGAATTTCAATTGATATTTTCTGAATTTCAAATGACGATTTCTGAATTTCAATTGATATTTTCTGAATTTCAAATGACAATTTCTGAATTTCAATTGATATTTTCTGAATTTCAAACGACGGTTTCTGAATTTCAATTGATATTTTCTGAATTTCAAATGATATTTTCTTAATTTCAATTGATATTTTCTGAATTTCAAATGACGATTTCTGAATTTCAATTGATAAATAATTTTCACTCGCGTGAGTAAAATAAATTTTACTTATTTTGATAAACCCCATATATAAATTTTTATAGGGGATAACATTATCTACCTGGACGGATTCTTTTAAAAAAAGTTTTTACATTTTTCTGAATTTCAATTGATGTTTTCAGAATTTCAATTGATATTTTCTGAATTTCAAATGATAATTTCTGAATTTCAATTGATAATTTCTGAATTTCAAATGACGATTTCTGAATTACAATTGATATTTTCTGAACTTCAAATGAAAATTTCTGAATTTCAAATGATATTTTCTGAATTTCAAATGCTATTTTCCGAATTTCAATTGATATTTTCTGAATTTCAAATGATATTTTCTGAATTTCAATTGATATTTTCTGAATTTTAAATGACGATTTCTGAATTTCAATTGATTTTTTCTGAATTTCAAATGATATTTTCTGAATTTCAAATGATATTTTCTGAATTTCAAATGCTATTTTCCGAATTTCAATTGATATTTTCTGAATTTCAAATGATATTTTCTGAATTTCAATTGATATTTTCTGAATTTTAAATGACGATTTCTGAATTTCAATTGATATTTTCTGAATTTCAAATGATATTTTCTGAATTTCAAATGCTATTTTCAGAATTTCAATTGATATTTTCTGAATTTCAAATGATAATTTCTGAATTTCAATTGATAATTTCTGAATTTCAAATGACGATTTCTGAATTTCAATTGATATTTTCTGAACTTCAAATGAAAATTTCTGAATTTCAATTGATATTTTCTGAATTTCAAATGACGATTTCTGAATTTCAATTGATATTTTCTGAATTTCAAATGATATTTTCTGAATTTCAATTGATATTTTCTGAATTTCAAATGACGATTTCTGAATTTCAATTGATATTTTCTGAATTTCAAATGACAATTTGAAATTCAGAATTTTCAAAAGTTTTTACATTTTTCTGAATTTCAATTGATGTTTTCAGAATTTCAATTGATATTTTCTGAATTTCAAATGATAATTTCTGAATTTCAATTGATAATTTCTGAATTTCAAATGACGATTTCTGAATTTCAATTGATATTTTCTGAACTTCAAATAAAAATTTCTGAATTTCAATTGATATTTTCTGAATTTCAAATGACGATTTCTGAATTTCAATTGATATTTTCTGAATTTCAAATGATATTTTCTGAATTTCAATTGATATTTTCTGAATTTCAAATTACAATTTCTGAATTTCAATTGATATTTTCTGAATTTCAAATGACGATTTCTGAATTTCAATTGATATTTTCTGAACTTCAAATAAAAATTTCTGAATTTCAATTGATATTTTCTGAATTTCAAATGACGATTTCTGAATTTCAATTGATATTTTCTGAATTTCAAATGATATTTTCTGAATTTCAATTGATATTTTCTGAATTTCAAATTACAATTTCTGAATTTCAATTGATCTTTTCTGAATTTCAATTGGAAATTCTGAATTTCAATTGATATTTTCTGAATTTCAAATGGAAATTCTGAATTTCAATTGATATTTTCTGAATTACAATTGCAAAAGGTGTAGTGATAACCAAAATTTTATAACTTATTTTTTTGGTGATGCAATACCCCTGGTATGTATAAATACGAAAAAGTTTACACATCAAAATGTTAGCATATATTTACGAGGGATCGTAAACTAGTTTTGACATTAATCGAGTAAACTTACAACATATAAAGGGTTTTCACAAGGGGTGTGCTATTTGTTGTATCGTTGTATCGTCCTAACAAAAAACAGAGTTGTTAAAAATTAAATTGAAAAAATACACACGCTGAAAAAAAACGGCCTGTCCCAAACATATTTTTGCTGGTAATATATATATATTTGAAATTGTTAAACATATTCGCCGTGTTTTTACTAGAAACAATATATATTTGCATGCAAATATATTATATTTGGAAGCAAATATATTATGTTTGCCTGTAAATATATAATGTTTGGATGAAATGAAATGACGCTATCGACAAATATTATATGTTTGGCAGCAAACATATAATATATGTGTCATAAACAAATTATGTTTCCATGCAAATACTATATATAAATAATATATTTAGTTATAAAGCAATTATTAATATATGCCAAACAATAGGCGTATTTATTCTATTCTCCAAATTTCTCTATATTTTAATGGAAAAACATAAAAAGTAAAATTAATACATCTACTATTTGGCGATTATTTAATAACTAAATATATTATAAATCACATTGAATTTTACATCTACTACATTCATTGAAAAACAATAACTACAATCTCTTCATTTATTTTTTATTTATTTTTATTAACAAATATTAATTAAAAACTATTATAATAAGTTAATACTTTAATATACACAATTAAATATTGTTTTTTTTTTTTAGCTCAATTTTATGTTTCATTTATACTAATTTATTTTATTTTTGCACATCTTTCACAATAAAATTAAAAAATAAAGGAAAAATATCACAAAATTTTCTGACTGGATGCAGTCTAGCTAAACTAAACGATTATTACCAACTACAAAAGCTATAATGGCTACATACAACTTTATATGTATCAAGAATGGAAATTCGCCGTTTTTCCAAATATATGTTAATTGTATCCACAAATATAATTATTACAGGGAAATATATGTATAGTAACTATAAATATAATATAATTGGAAGCACACTGCACATACATATATGGTAGTTTGTAAACATACATTGATTACCTCCAAACATATACAAAAACGTCTTTTTCCTCCGTGCAACATTTGAGAATAGCACGATAGAACATAGAGTTTGCTGTTCGGTTTTAACCGAAACCGAAACCGCGGTTTTTGAGGCCTCAAAACCGAAACCGAAAACCGACAAAAATCAGTCGGTTTTTAGCAAATACTTAAAGCAATTAAAATAATTAAATAAATTACATATTATTGAGCCTGTATTTAATTGTAATGAACAATTTCTCCACTAAATATTACTTTAAAGATTTTTTGTTTTTACTACTACAGATAATATAGCTGAGGATTATAATTTTAGAAAAAAAAAAACCACCAAAAGTCATGTAGTTTAAAAGATATTGAGTATCACGGAATCAGTTCAGATTTTCACCGCTTATTTTTCAAAAAGTTTTATTTCGTAGTCCGCGAAATTTATTGTATAAAATTTCAACTTTATATTGTTTTAAAGAAATTGCTAAATTCCAAATTTAAATACTTTAAATACAGTTTAATCTGCCGAAAAAAGAATAAAACATTTAAATTTATAACGGTTTCTGCGTTTTTTTCCCCAGCAATGGTGTTATTGTCTTTATTCGAGTGAGATTATTAATAGAATTTTAATAAATATCTTGAATGTATTAAAATATTTAATTGTTATACATAAATATTAAATTATTTTAAAACAATTTATTAATATCACAAGAAAACCGAAAAATAACCGAAACCGCGGTTTTTATAATTTTGAAAAACCGAAACCGCGGTTTTCAAATTTTTCGGTTTTTAGCAAACTCTAATAGAACATTTTTACGTATGTTTAGTGTCCTATGTTTGAGTGTGCTAACAGATAGAAAACTGAATAGAAAATCGTTGTTAAACACAAATAAAAATTTTAACAACTCTGTTTTTGGTTAGGACGATACAACGATACAACAGATAGCACACCCCTTATGAACAACCTAATACACAGTATACGAGGCGTAAATACTTTAAATGAATAGCTTTAATTATGTATAACACAAGACATATTTATATTTAACACAATTACAAGAACAAAGTAGTCTTATAAAGTCAGCTATTATGTATATCAGTGTGTGTCTAGCAGACTGCGTGCGAATCCTGCCGAGGGCATTGTTCTCTTTTTGGAAAGCCTATAATTTTTGGAATAGATTTATTTCCTACAATAATTAAAATAAATTTTGAATTTGTTTAAAAACCCTGTGTGACATACAGCTTGAATTCAAATAGAAGCAATTTAAAATATGTCTTTTATTCAAAAACAAACAATAACAGTTTTGTGAGTTTTTTCCTTCATCCAAAATAAACTGTTTAAAATAAAAATCTTACTCCTGGAAACAGACGGATGGAGACTCGAAAGTGTACTCTCGCTGTTAAAAAGTTATCTTCCCTCAACAGACAGTGATAAACCGGAAACTATGTTAATCTATTGTACATATTCCATTAACGTTTAGCAGGTTATGTAAGCCTAACTCTGATTTTTATTTTTAAATTAAATATAAAAGCTGTACCTTGATTTTGTTACAATAACACGGTGCAACACATAAAATGCAAACTCCTTCTCTTGTGCGGTTTTTCGAAGTACTTATCGAAACTAACAAAATCGAAACTAACAAAATCCCATTTGGGTTTTGCTAGTTTAGATTCTGTTCGGATTTTATGGCCTCATGTATATTATGCCTAAAACTTAATTTTTCCGAAAAACATGCAGTTTTTCTCACGGTTATATCTCGGAAAGCAATTGGAATTTGTTTTCTGTCTTCGGCTTTTCAAAAATTGTTTGTTTAATTTTTCCGGTTTTTTTTAGCTTATAAAATTTAAAAAACTCGTTATTTTAAGTTAAGTGTGCTGCTTTTCTTTTTGTGTAAAGTTCAATAAAATGAAAGTAATCACAAAATCCTCTATCTAAAAGTCAAAATTACCCAAAAGTACGCGAACGCACAAAATCACTTTTCTAACCCAAACTATTTAAAAGAAAAAAAATAAAATGCGTATAGTTTTAGTCTCAAAAATCGCACAGAAACACATATTTTTTGCATTTAAAAGTTTTTTTTGGCTTCGTTCAGTTAATTTTTATATATAGAACTTTTATTTTGTGTATTTCTTTGCTTAATTAAAATTTAGAATTTTCACAATGGTGTTATTTGTTTATCATGTCCTTTTTACAATTTTTTTTAATAGTAAAAAGAGAAGTTAATAAATAGTAGACAAAGGCAGAAATATTTATAAAAATATCTGTAAGAACCCAAAAATATCTGTAATGGCCTAAAGGTTTTTAAAACTTGTTTAATATTAAGTACAAAACTAAGAGTGGCTAATAACCATAAAGGAAAATTTAATTTTTAACGCATTTTCTAAGTTCTAAACTAAATTATATATTTCAAGTGTAATTTGATTTCTAGGTGTTTTCAATTTTCAAAAATTTTAGTTTTTTGTCAATACTTAAAATTTTCTGCAATCCGTTTGTCATATGGAGTATATGGTTTTACCCATTTTCTGCCAAGCATCTTTTAATACTTTTTGGACAAAGGTCTTTTAAAAGGTCCCAGCACTTGGATGTAATCCTTTACAAACTACTTCTTTCACTGCTTCACAAGTATCTGTTAGTGTATTTTTACTGCTTTTTTAGAAGTTATTCTGAACATCAACAAATTACTTCTTTTATTGCTTCTAAAATATCCGTTAGTATATTTTTACAGCTTTTTTAGAATTACTTCTGAACAACACCCAAAAAATCACTTAAGTATTGCTGCTAAAGAGTAATTGCTCTAAAAGTGATCGTAAAAAGTCATCGTAAAAAGTGATTTTCGTATCATTTGGCATTTCCAAACAGAGGGTCGCGGGATCAATTTCGGGCGGGACCAATAATTTGTTTCCATTTTTTTTTATTCTGTTAATTTTGTTTTAAATTAAATATTTTTTTAATTTTTAAAAATATGTATTCTCACCATTTTTAATTTTTAAAAATTGTGAGAATTTGCTTTTTATGCAACTGTGAAAATAGTACTGAAAACAATATTGAATTGGAGTGCACCTTTTACACTTGTTTAATAAGTACTTTTATTGAAGATAATAAGGACCAATATCTCGCAGTAACAAAGTGTCGTTTTTATGTCACTCAACTTTTATATCAAAGAATAGCTCAGCGGTAGAGCGCTAGACTAGCAATCGTGAGGTCGTTAGTTCGATACCCGATGGCGGCAATAAAAAACTTTTGAAAATAAAAAACATATAATTTTTTTCTGAAGAATGTTGAAGTTGTAATACTCCTCTCCTAAGACAACTCAATGTTAAAATCATTAGTGTTTATGTTAAAAAAGAAGTTCATCTAGATCATCAATTATAGTGCTTTTTTTACTGCTTCGGCATCTCTTTTTTTGCTGGGGTTTTATTAAAATTTTATAGATTATCGGAAAGGTTAAATATTTAAAGTAAATTACATCATTATTATTTTGATTTCCAATGGAGTGCGCCATTCCAATTTTCAAAGCACAACAATAATTCCAAAAGCAAAATGAAAGAAAAATTCCAGAGGATTTTGCAAAGTTAGCTCGGGTTTTTATTTTATGACCTCTTGAAATATATGTGTGGCGCGAAAGCCCAAAAATGTTGCACATTTTAAGAGTTAGGAACTCTCTCGCGTTCACGAATAAGTTAAATTTCAACTGTTCTTTTCGGTTCTTTTATTTGATTCGGAATTATCAAACAAACCACTGACATAATATAATCTTATACTGATAGAAAAATCCTAAAAAAATAGCAAAAAAAGGTACTCAAGATTAGTTAAAAGGGGCCCTGCACAGAAAGCTTTTGAAATTAGTAAATATTTTTGCTAAATATTAGTAAGATAAGTGCAGCAAAAATGCATGTGTTTTAGTAATATTTGAGTTAAATTTCGTTTAATTGAATTGCATATTTACCTTGCTAATATTGGCTAAAAAATATTGCTGAATATTAGTAGACAAAAATCAGTAAGGAAATTGTTATATATTCAAAAGTTAATTTATCTTTAAATTTGAGTTGAATACAAATAGCGGTCTCTCCTGCTACAATAAAAAGAAATATTTGCTAGAAAATATTAGACTGTTTTCTGTAGTGCAGATTTTTATTCGCATTAAGAAAATAAAAAATTTTTTTTTTCTGATTTTAGCAGGGTAAATAGTCATTTTGGATTAACTAAAATATAGCTGAAATTTTGTAAATTTAACAAAGTTTTTCCTGCTGTTTGCATCTTGCTAATGTTTAGCAAACAGATTCTGCTGGATTCAGCTGTTTTTTCAGCAAAAATTTTTAAAGACTTTTATATTAGTCTATGAACAACTGAAAAAATTTCTCGAATGAACAAGTGAACTAGAAGAACACATTGGCTCAAAAATAAAATTGATTGAAATGAACTGTGAACTATAATGCCAAATTCTAGTAATTTTTATTCTAGTTTATTTTATTTTGTGTGAAAATTTCCGGGTGTGCTCACATTTTTACTCACAATTTCTAATTTTTTTTTACGATAGACTAAAACTCTGGGGATGCCCAGTACTTATGCGAGTGCATTGTGTTAGAATTAGGAAAATAGAATAGATTTCGACAATTTCTAACACCAAACTGCTAATAACAAACAATATGAGTAAAAAGCAACTGATAGTGCGTCTCTGTGACGAAAACGTGATTAAAATAGACACATGTTTCAAGAGTCCATCAAATTAAAAATCGAGCTAGATTTGCAAAACACTTTGAGGGTTTTGTTTTAGCAACAGTGTACTTTCATTTCGCGTTCGAAACATTGATTCTGACCGCGATGATTATTTTGCAGGATCTTGTAAAACGGCAGAATATAGTTTTGTTAAATACACTGCAGGAAGCTTCTTGAGACAAATCCGAATTAATATATATATTTAATTTACAGTCACTTCCAGAATAAATTTCTTGTTTCTCCTAAAGTACGCTTTTTCACGGACAGTTAATAATTTTAAAATAAAAAAAATATTATGAAAATCCAACATTATAATGCTTAACTTAGGGTGGGAAAAAATTGTAAAATGTCCAATTATGGCAAATTATCACCCTAAAGTAACAGCTTGTGCCTGCAAGCAGGGAACCTGTAATTTTTAAGGAAAACCGAAGGTTAATTTGCCAATTTTATGTTTATCTTATAAAAAATATGACGAAAGCTATCAATAGTAACAATAAAAAATAGCCACCCAGGTGAAAATGTTCATATATGTTCATATATTGTCATATTTGGTTTCATGTATGAGCATATATGGTTTAAGGTATGATCATATATGAACATATATGTTATGTATAAAAGCATATATGGGTAAATACATTCAAATGTATGAATCTATATATGATAATATACTGCATTTATTGGTCCATATATTAGTTCATATATTCCATATATCTTCATATATGAATTCATATATTATTCCATATGCGGCCCTATGTTCCACTGGGAATTAAAGGATTAAATATAATTATTCCATATATGGGTAATGTTTTAAGTTTTTTTTTATCATGGGGGTAATTATGTGAGTGGATTCAAAAAATATTGAAATACAATACATTTGATAATTTCTTAAATACAATTGGCAATTTCTAAACTACTGTTGCCAGTTTTAGAAATACAAGTGATTATTTGTAAAATACATTTGATAATTTCTGAAATGCAATTGCGAATTTCTGAAATACAATTAATAAATTTCTGAAATACAATTTTCAGTTTCTGAAATACAATTTATAATTTCTGAAATACAATTGCTAGTTTCTGATATAATATGAAAATCAATTGATAATTTCTGAAAAGCAATTATAAAACTGGAAATAAATTGATTATTTCTGAAATACAATTGGTAAATCTGAAAAACAATTCATAACTTCTACTATATAATTGAGTAAACTGAAATTCAATTGATTATTTCTGAAATACAATTGATAAATCAGAAAAACAATTGATAACTTCTGAAATAAAATGATAAATTTTGAAATACAATTTAAAATATTGCAGTAAGATAAAAACAGCAAAAATAAAACTTCTAAATTTAGAAAATCTGCAGAAAATTTTGCAAAATATTAGTAAACTAAAAATGGCTAAAACAAACTGTTGTATCTAAAAAAATGTTTGTTAAATTTTGTTCAAAGCAAATAGCAGTTTATAAAACCAACAGAAATATTTGCTAAAAATATTAAACTGTTGATTTCAGAAGGCTAGATTTGTATTTCCATTAAAAACGAAAAAGGAACTTTGAAAGTTTTAAATTTTATGTGATGTTTTTTTGTCTACTACTAAGTACAATTTAATTTAATTTTCTAATCACTCAAATTTAGCTCAATTATAACTCAAATTGTGTAAATATATTAACCAGTTTTATTTTTGCTGTTCCTATCTTATTTATATTTAGCATAACTACTCTGATAATTATCAGTTTTTCATTTTGAACTAATTTTTAGGTGCTTTAACTAAAATTTTTACACACTTTTTTCTATTAGTGTATAAACAATCATTAAATAATCAAAAATCAGTCATAAAATATTTTATAAACTTGAAGTAAAATGTTTATGTCCATTAAAAATTTCATAATTTTTCAATTTCAATTTCAATGTACAAATTCATCAGTAACGTATGAATAGAATTATAATATTTACATTTAATTCGAATAAAAAAGCAATATTTTTATTAAAAAATAAAAAAAAAAATTTATATGAACATTCATATATCTCCATATATGGCCATATACCCTCAAATTTCGGATCCGAACCCATATATGTTGCCATATATGGCCATATATGAACATTTTCACCTGGGCACTTATCAATTAAAAGTTGCGAAAAAAAATTTCTGTTTCCTATTTGCCTTCACATTTTATAAATTTTTTCTGCATTCTATTTATTTTCTAACCTCTTTGGTTAAGCCTAGCACACATAACTATTCAAGATTTTTACAAAAAAAAAAACATAAAAAACAGTTTTTATGGCCACCAAAAAGCTTAGAAAAATTTTTAGAAAGCAGTTTTCGCAATTGGATTTAGAGTCTATTTTATTTATGAAAACTTAATAAACTTGGCCATTTGGTATTTGATTTCAACAAAAAATAAATATTTTTTATTACATTTTTTAAAAAATGGTGTGGCTTTCGATTTTGTTACGTTTCAAAATTTGTCAAATCATTTCAGGGGATCGAGCCCCCAAGCCCCCCCCCTAGCTACGTGCCTGATTGTAGCTATAGACTAGGAGAAAAAAAATGTAAAAGAAACTAATCGGAAAAAACTGCATCTAGTGCCTCAAAATTGCTAAAATGTAGAAAAATTTCCATTTTTTCTATCTTTTTTAAAAATTCCATATAATATAATTCATAATTCTTCAGAGCAATATTATACTGGAAAATGCTTTTTTACATTTTCCAGCTGTATTTTACATCGAAAATTCGAGATTTTAGTGTACCAACTACATATGTGAATTTTTTTTCCATAGATGGCGTTGTTGCAAGTTCATATAAAGCTTGAACTAGCCCTAGCAAACAATACAAATATCATGCAATTACAATTTTGTTAAACAATTGTGGATTTTAATAAAAAAAAATATTTTTTGTAAAAAAAAGGTCCCAATTTTTTAAAAATGTGGCGGTGCGATGATAAGTCGGACGGCTTTGTTTTTTGTCGGCTCATATATATTTAAAATATCTTAAAAGTAGATTTTGTAACAGCTTTTTCGCTTTCCTGAAAATCTATTAAAAAACACATGTGACATTTTGCAGGACGGTCGACGATATGTTGCAGCTTTTATTGCCTCACTTCCAGTACCACGCTCTGATGGTGTCGAATCACCTAAACCTCCGAGCCCTGACATTATGTCCTCATGGGCACTCCAAAGTGTTTTTCCTTGCCATCCAATTTGCAAGATCCCGATAATGTGCCCAATGTAGAAGATGATGAAAGAGATATGCCATTGAATGTGCTATCAAACTCAGATGATGATTCAGATCATGGCCCTGAACCACCAACGAAAAAACCAATAACATAAATAACTTCACAGGCTTTACCGAGAGCATCAATTTAAAAGAATATTTATTCATTCATGTTTTTTTTGTCTTTTGCTACATAACTCGAATTTTCGGTGTAAAATACAGCTGGAAATTTTGAAAAAAGCATTTTCCACTATTATAATGTTTTGAAGAAATATGAATTATATTATAAGGAATATTTTTTCTGAAGTTTACTTTACGGAATTTTCCACAGATTGGCAGCTATGCGCCAAAAATGTTGCGAAAAAATAAAAAAAATTAAAATATTTCGACATTTTAGCAATTTTGAGGCACTGTGTGCAATTGTGCCGAAGACAGGAAAATAAAAATATTTATAAGGCAATAAAATCTGAAGAGCAGCTAAACCAGCAAAACCCCAAATGGGGTTTTAATAGTTTCGATAAGTACTTCGAAAAATTCCACACGAGAAGGAGTTTGCAGTCGATGCCTTCAAAAATGTTTCACTGTGTAATCAACAAACAACTCTTATAAATTGTTTTCAAATTAAAATAAAAAATTAACAGAAATACAAAGATTAAAATAAAAAAGTCACAAAATTAAAAATTTTTGCAAAATTTTATAATTTTAGCATGGAATATAATTTCAAACATTTTTAAATTATTTATGTATTATATTTAATTGAATTTCTTATCTGATTTTTTTTTAAAAAGTAACAATTTCGAATTTGGTGTTCAAAAAATGGAGGACAAAAATTATAGTAACAATAACACTGCATGACAAAATCTTGACTTTTAAAAATTAATAGAGCTCTGACCATAGTATACTATAGTAGCCCCACTCATTAAAAAATTGAGAACTTGTCCCTATCTCATGTAGTTGTAGTGGTATTAAGAACCATATGTATAAGTAAAATTACAAACACTACTTAATTTTTTCAAATGACAGAAAATGAGTAAAGCTACTATATTATACTATGGCTCTGACTATCAATTCTGTATATTTTGGACATGCTGATTACAATGGCGTACTTTATTTTTCGATCAATGGTACAGATTTTTCGCTAATTGTCTTTAAAGTTTGGCGGTTTTCCATTTAGTTTTTTTATATACAAACATTTTGAAATGCAATCAAAATAAATTTTTTGTGGTGAAATGTAGGCGCAGGACCTGTATTCGTATTTAGGCTTAAAATTTGATGCATAAAACTTTCAAAACTTTTGTATGGCAGCATAGCTTTCCAAGATGTCCCCAAAGTCCAACTTTTAGTATAATATGGGGTCACCTCTAAAAACTATTCTTGCAAAATTTCAAGCGATACAGTTTCCATTTGCAAAAGTTATCGCAATAAATACATTTTTTACTAAGGTTAGTATCGTACTAAAGACACTTTAGTATCTTAAAATGTCTTTAGTACGATACTAACCTTAGTAAAAAATGTATTTATTGCCATAACTTTTGCAAATGGAAACTGTTTTGCTTGAAATTTTGCAAGAACAGTTTTTAGAGGTGACCCCATATTATACTAAAAGTTGGACTTTGGGGACATCTTGAAAAGCTATGCTGCCATACAAAATTTTTTCAAAAATCGCGATTTTAACGTATAGGGCGCTATAGATGAATACATTTTTTTTATCGAAATATTTTCCTTTTAATTGCTTCCTTACTAAGGCATTACATTTATGGAGGTCAATTGTACATTCGGCGACTAAAGTCGCTGAAATAGAAAAAAACCATAAAAACCTATATAAAACGCTAAGTAGTGGTTTAAATATCAAGATTAGCACATCGCATTTATATCGTAAATATGGCCACAGGTCCTGTGTTTACAATTTAACACAAAAAAATTCATATTAATTGAATTTGAAAATTTTTTTATATAAAAAACTGAATGGACAACCCCCAAATTTTAAACACATTTAGCGAAAAATCTGTACCATTGATCGAAAAATAAAGTACGCCATTGGAATCAGCATGTCCAAAATATATAGAACTGATGGTCAGAACTTCATTAATTTTTTGAGTGTTATGCAGTGTAATTGGCTTTCAAATAAAAATACTTTCAAAGAAATCTAAGGTGATAACAAAAAATTTAATGTGATACTGAAAAATTTATTCTAAAACTTTAGTTGCATTTAAAGTGCAATTTCGAATTAAAAATATTTTTCTAGAATTTTTTTTCCTTTAAATTACTAAGATACAACTAGCAGTTTGAAAGATATAGTGCTCCAAAGTTATACAAATTTATAACAAATTTTATATACAAATCGATTGTAATATAAAAACTTAAAACATTTACAGCATTATGCATAAGTTTAATTACTTATTTTTAAGCTAATTTGGCAAAAACAGTATGTATAATTCGTTCAATAACGATAAATTTAACGATCTATTAAAGTAGGGTAAAGTATTAAGTAAGCATTTTATAAAATTTGAAAAAAAAATCTAGGTTTAAACCACAAATATTGAGTTTTTATCAATTTAAAGACTTTTTCATTCGAATGCATTCAAAATTCGTACTATTAATCTACCTTTAAAATGTTATTTTTCTAATATTACTTCTTACTAATGCATAAACATTAGTTTTTATTATGTTTTAGTTTATTATATATTATTCTTACTGATAACCCAGTGTAGAAACGGTAATGACATATCATTATTTTTTGGACTACCAGTAATGACACCCACTTATCTTCTGCATTATTTTAAAATACAGAATAATGTGTTACTGATAATTACTTATTTTTATCATTATTTCAAATTGAAAATAATTTTCTAGATTTTTTTAAAATTTTTTGAAATCTATTTTTAGACTTAATATTTTTTTAACCACTGGTAAGGATATATGTAACCACATATTTTTTTATTTTTTGTATGTTGGCGAGTAAGCTTACTTGTGTGCAGCAGGTCAATTATGTTTTTATCTATTAAATATTACATGTCGATATAGCTCAGATGGTAGAGCTATTGACTGGCAGTCTGTAGACCCAGGTTCGACTCCCGCACCAGCAAATTTTATTTAAAAAAAAATACAATAAAAAATATTTTTTTTTATATAATTTATTTTTTTGAAAATCTATTTTTAGACTCATTATTTTTGTCAGTACTGGTAAGCACATAGGTAACGACAAATTTTTTTATTTTTCGTATGCTGGTGTGTAACGACAACTCATTATTTTTCGCGACATCGCCTTATAAAGGTAATAAGTAGGCCAACCAAAAAGAAGCCAGAGCATGTTTTTTATTTGAAAAGATAGAACAATTTATATTAAATACAAGTTCTGATCTTACAATTATAAGAATTTTAAGCTATATTTGTTAGAGCTTTTTTTTGCATATTTTATTTAATTTTGCTTGTTTTTGCATATTTTGCAAATATTGGCTTATTTTGGCTATTTTCTTTAAAAAATTAAGCTTATTTTAGCTTTTTTATGCGAAAATAGAGCATATTTTTGCTTATTTTTTATAAAATCAGCATATTTTAAACATTATTTTAAGTCGCCATAAATTTTTTATTTAAAATATGTTTTTTTAAATTTATTTTAAATTAAAAAATCTCTTTTGTCAAAATAAATTTTTATTTTTCCAACCTGAATTGTAATAGTACAAATATGACAATGACGATTTCCTTAGGCAAGAATGAAATCCGGATAGGGCCATGCCTTCAAAAGATTATTTTTCACAATTTGTTAAATAAGTTTTGGGATTTTGGCACATTTAATTCCTTTAATGCAATTAATGTGTTTTCCAATGAAAATAAATTTAAGAATGTCACAGCATTGTATTAAATAAAAAATTTAATTTTTATGAGGGCTTTATTGAAGAAATAATGAAATTTTAGGGCTTATTTTTGCATTTTAACTGCTTATTTTGTTGTTTTTTCGTGCTTTTTTGAAGAGCTTAAAACATTGCTTTTAGAGCTTTTTTTTTGGTTGCCCTAGTAATAAGAAATGTAATAACGAAAGTAACTAGTTACCATTACCAAGTATGTAGTTACATAACCACATATGTGGTAACGATTTTCTACACTGGAAAAATAGTCAAAACAACATTATTCACTTATGATTAACGAGTAAATCGTTTACTAAGTTTATGAATCACTAACAATTTCTTTGAAAATGGAGAGAAAGAAAATAAAGGTGTTACCAAAGTAAAACGAAAAATTATCATACTGTTATTTTAGGATTATGCATGGAATTTTTAACCTCTAACCGGTCTAAGCATTTTTGCAATGAAATTTATACCACGTGTTCCTCACGAAAAATAAACAATAAGTTTTTCTACAGCATTTTTATGGTAGCCTGCTTTAGGCGATATGAGCCAACATAAGTTAGGAGTGAATCTCGAAAACCAGCGCATAAAAATTACTAGATTTAAGCATAAATTATTCCTCTTACCAATATGTAATTACAATAAAAAAATTACATTTTTGTGCTGTTACCTAAGAGGATGTAGCGATTTTCTTTTTTCGAAAAATGAGAAATTGAGGGAAAACGCACCACAACTTCAATATATATGATTTAAACTTATAAGCTTTGCTACTTATGCCAAATATAGGGTTTTGCAATAGGTACTTGACAACTTTGAATTTAATTTGTGAACGCACTATTTCACTGATCATCTAACTGTTACTTTCCTTTTTTCCAGTAAACTCAATATTTTCATCATGGTAAAGTACACGAACGAAGAAATTATGCAAATTATAAAAATGTAAAATTCGGAGTCGGTGACCGCAACTTTAAGAGCGTTAACTCCAATTTTCGGTCGTTATTCTCGCCCTAGTAGACAAGCAGTAACAAGTTTAGTGCAAAAATTTGAGTCTACATATTCATTGTGTGATGCTGCCGTGCCAGTGAGACAACGGGTTGCTCGAAGTGACAAAATATCGCTGCCGTTCAGGCGTCCGTAGCAAACGATCCAAATCAGTCGGCGTTCTCAAGAACTGGGCATCGGCAAGACGACTTTATGGCGAATTTTGCGTAAAGATCTTGGTTTACACCCATACAAGATCAAGTTGACTCAAGAATTGAAGCCGATAGACCATTTGACGTGATGCGTTTTATTTACAAAAAAGTTGTCAAGTCACTATTGGAAAACCCTATATATTCTTTCTACCAAATTTCACGAAAATCAGTCCATTCGTTTTCAAGTTAAGGTGATGTCTTCTTATGGAATCCTGCGTGTCCTTGGACCAAAGTAAGAAATTTTTTGAATACCTTAAGCTTCAATCTTACTTTATGGTCATTATCAATTGCTTTAGTCAATTTAAATTTGTTTTTAAGATTTTTGAAAATGTTTGTTTTAAAATATTTATTTTCTAAAATTTTACGAAATTTTATTTTTGACACTTTCTTGCTTCCAAACCGTGCAAAAAAATTGTCCACAAAAAATTTAATAAATTTTGTTTTCTATTGAAAAACCTTGATTTCTTATTATAAAGTACCCTTTTAGGGCATTTGTTTTCAATTTAATATACCCCGCCTGGAGGCGGGCTTGCCGATTAGGGGGTTAATAAACCTTTAAGTACCGTAAGTTGTTTTTGACGTGGAAAAATTTAACTCAAACTTTAAGAGCCTTAAATAGTAATTTAAATTCTGAAAATAAAAATCTTTTTTATGTAATTATCAAGCCACAATCACAATAAATACAAAATGTCACTTTTTCACAAGAAAAATAAAAGCCTTGTATATTTAATTTGAGTGAAAACAAAGTCTACACAATTTTCACATGAAACTCATTGTCGTGTAAAATTATTTTTTTTGTATGGAGT
The DNA here is from genome assembly GCA_949987735.1 of Leucophora obtusa. Taxonomy (NCBI): domain Eukaryota; kingdom Metazoa; phylum Arthropoda; class Insecta; order Diptera; family Anthomyiidae; genus Leucophora; species Leucophora obtusa. The sequence goes on along the minus strand of OX465295.1, from coordinate 161,464,803 downwards.
ATGACAGTTTTTTCACGTGAAACTCAAACAACTTACGGTAAGTTGTTTGTAGCGCGAACAAATTTCACTCGAACTTTAAATGCCTCAAATTGCAATTTAAGTTATAAAAATTAACAATTTTTTAATTTTATAACAAATCCACAATCACAGTAAACACAAAATGTCACTTTTTCACCAGAAAAATAATAGTCTTGTATATTAAATTTGCGTGAAAACAAAGCCTACACACTTTTCACGTGAAACTCAATATCGTGAAAAATAATTTTTTTATATGGAGTATAACAGTTTTTTCACGTGAAATCGAAACAACTTACTTTGCTTTGATAAGGAAATGAATAATTTAACAATTGTATTCCTTAATTCAAATTGAAGAAAAGTTTATGCATTACAGCCTTACTGTTTATGATAGTTCTGGCATAATCGAACGTACATATATCAGCAAAACTTTTAGGTAGTATCGCGAAAAGGTTAAGTTAGAAGTGATTCACTTCTAACACATTTGTATATACTTTTAAGTTTTATTAATGAGTTAACGGATATAGTTAAGTCTAAAACACAGCTTATATTGAAAAATTAGGTGACTGTTTAAAAAAAAAATAATTAAAAATATTGCAGAAGCCCGATCCAAAAAAAGGCAATGAATTTAATTTTAAAAATAAAAATTATTATTGAAACCAATGAACACAAATACCACTATACCATTAAAACATGTTTTGAATTTTAACAATCCGACAGGAACTATGGATGGAACATGGGTCTTTACATCAGACAAATTACATTTTTTGTTTTGTTTTTTTATGAAAATCTTGAATAAAGTCGCAAAGTTCTTGAAATTTAGAGGAAATAATAAAAATGGATTTATCCAAATGTCTACATATAGCATCTATATGAAAAATATAACACAAACCGGGACACCCTCGGTCAAAGTTTTTTTAAATCTACGGGGACATTTTTTCGATCTAAAGTTTAGTCTGGAGACATTTGGTTAGTTTGGGGACTGTCCGCAAACTCTTCATAGGCCTTGCGAATACCTTAAAAACATTTTTGACTAATATACTGCATAGTTTGGGCACTTTTTTGAGAAGAAATGGCACACACACATGTAAACATAAATGTAAGAGTATGCCATTTCTTACCTTATTTGTTTTTCAAACTATCACCAAAAAAGTAAAATCGTAATTTCGATTTTAAAATTATTATGTGCTTCTAAAGCCTTAAATTTGATTTTTATTGCTCAAAATTTCAAAATTGGATACTTGGTTAATATTATTGTATTAAGATTCAACGTGAAAAAAGAGAATAGAAAAATTCAAAAATTCATATCTTTAAAAAAAAAACAGCGCCCTCTTGAAAATTTCAGGATCTTTTAAGATCAGTTAGAGGTTTTATTTAAAAAAAATTTACAAAAAAATAGGTTTTTGAGTTTTTCGATATTTAAAATTGTAAAATTGCAAAATTTTTAATTTTTTATTTTTCACTATTTTTTTAATACGCCTAAGTATCCTCTTTAAAACGAGCTAAGAACCATTTTTGTAGCTATTATAGTTTTCGAGATATTCAAAAAATCACCTCGTAACAAAGCAAAAAATTAGAAATATTATGACATTTTTTTAAATTTTAAATATTGCATAACTTTGGAAAACAAAATTTGTAGTTTTTTCCTTTGACAAAACTTCGTTATATGATGAAAGAAAAGTTCTGACCAAAATTCATCCAAATCGAAAGGGGTCGATTCCAACCATCATCGAATTTGAAATCGAATGACCCATATATATTTCGAAATTATGTTTATAATGTTTATATTATAATAATAATAGGATAATACATATATCCTATTAATAAAATCAATATTGCCATATATATATATGTATAACTTAGTGTGATCTATATACCATTTCATCCGAAAAATGGCGCTATATAATTTTTTCAGTTGTTTGTCAGTTTTTATATAACTGTATCGGTTTAGATATTAACTGATTAAATTATATGTATATTAAACAGATGGGATTTTTGACCTAATATATTTTTAACTCTTTAGCTCTTATTTCCAAAATATTTCGAAAACGCCCCACTGTGGCAGCTAAAAATGCAAATTTTGATTCCGTTTTCCTACAGAAAGAAGAGCTGAATTTCTCTGAATGCTGGATTCACCATTCGATTCTAAAGAAATCGATCAAAAAGTACAGAGTTTTAAATGCATAAACTAAATAAAACTAATGGTAGTTAGAACCTTTTTTTTTTAATTTTTAAAAGAAATTCTTTTATAATGCACATTAAAAGTATATTCAGAGCAGCACAGTGGTACAATAATTTTTGATTTATCGCAACACGCTAAAATGTTTCAAAAGTATTTCAAGCCTTTTTTTACCAAATACAAAATAAATTCGGTCAGAAGAAAATACTACAAAATTATGTTAGTTTTTACTATTTTTACTGGTTTTTTTTTCATAAATATATTTTTACTTTGAAATGTGCAAATTTTTTAATATAGTGGCTTCTGTTTACTACTTTTGAAAAGAAAATCAGTTTTGGTAATTCTTCAGCATTTTCTAAGTTTACTAGTTTTTACTAGAAATATAAACAAACAGACATAGTATCTGTTATATTGCGACTCGCTAAAAAGTTATTAAGCTTTGAAATTTCATTATTTTAGTGTCTGTTTTTGAAGCTTTACTTTTATTTTTTTTGTGCCATTTTCCTTAGTCATTGTGTGTGCTAAAAAAACAAATTAAATTTTTTTTTACAAAATTTATAATTTAATAACTTTTTAATGGGTGGCGATATATCAAATATTAGTGCACATTTATTCTCAGCTGAGAATACTTTTTCATTGTTTCTAATAGGAATACTTTTGGGCTTTTTGAAAAAAAAAAGAATGTTTTCAGACACTCTAATGGCTATCTGGTGCATTTTAAAGCCTTAAAAAACATTTTTTTTCTATAATTTTTTTTGTCGAAAGAGTAAATTAACTTAAAATCAAGACGGATGTGACTTTTTTAAGAATTGTTTTTTTCACACTGATATCCATTTTCTTGAAATATATTAAATTTTTCAATTCTTACTTACCCGACTCGCGATAACACGAATAAATTTTTTATTAATCATTTTATTTAACTTATTTGATACCAAAATAGGATCACCAAAAAGTTTCCAGGCAAATTAATGCATTAATAGATTGCATCCATGATTTTCGTTAGTGAAATACTTGATTGCAATTATTGGAAGTTATGTAACACAATTTTCAACTAACTTCGGAACCGAGGTCAAGTTTGAAAATAACGGTTTTTGATGCGTTTTTTGCCTGGGGATCGACTACAATTTTTTTAACCCTTTTAAATCTAACTTTACATTTTTAATTTTTTTTCCGCCAATGCTTTTAGAATCCCGAATTTTTTTTGAAAACGAAATAATTTGGTTGCTTTTAACCGGTCGATTCAGAATATCTTCAATCCGAAATACCAAGGCAAAACTCCACAAAAAATTAAAAATTATGTACTCTAATGTTTATATTTTTTTTTCTTTTCTTCAGGTTTTATTTACATATGTATAGTTTGACATTAATTTGTTTTTTAAAAAAGCGAAACATTCAACATTTTTTTTTGTAATTAAATTAACATGTCCAGTTTTATTTGTTGATAATTATTTAATATTGTTATTGCTGTTTTAGTTGCAGAACTCACCAATTTAGCAGATGCCATAATTAAATTTTGTTAAGAATGAGCGAATGAGGTAACTCTTGAAGTTCACAACTAAGACTGATTTGAAAAGAATATTTTAACTTACCACATTGCTTAGGTTTCGAAGAGTATCGAAGTATGATTTAAGATTTGAAACAAACTTGACAAGATTCTTTTTCGCGTGTTTGTTCGAATGCTGTTGACGTTTTATTGTTAATAATAATGTTTTCAGTTACTATCATTAACTTAAGAAAATTACTAAATAAGAAAACCGGTATATATGTTTTTCTTCATATATGTAAATTTTAAATATTTAAATCTTTGCATATTCCAAGCTTTTGAAAAAAATGTGATTTAGTTTGTTTTAATTCCAAAATAAAAACTTCAAAATATACTAAAAATCTAGCAATGCGGATATTATCTTAATCATTAATAAAATTTGTTATTTTAGATTTGGCTTAAAGCTACTTTCCAGCACTGTTTACAGAAAAGCTTAATTAATAAGCAGGTCATTCATTCTTATTCATGTTAATTTTTATATTTATATTTAAATTTAGATTAATATAAATTTTATAAGCACTTCCTCTTTGGATATTTTATATCATAATAGATTATTTTAATTTCCTATTCTAAATGCTGATTTTTTTCTAACAGATAACACAGGTGCACAAATCCAGAAAAAGTTTCTCTACCCAGAAAGCAAATAATCAAACTCGAAGGATTTAGGTCTCCTGATTCAAAATTAGTTTCCCTAAGTTTTCCACCAGAATTACAGATTTTAAAAAGAGTATTGATTTTTCTGAATCTTCTCTACTTTTCAAGTTATAAAATTTATAGTTGCCATACATGTAGAAAAAACTGTTTTCTTAGCCCTTTATTTCTACCGCATCGTTCGGTTGCTGCAACCGAAATAAGGTTGTGGAAACTTAATTGGGGTTGTAACAACCGACTTTTCGTCGTCAAAATATATTTCTCCATTTTTATATATGATTTTTTTAAATTCAAAGCAAGTTTTTGTATATAGATAAAAATAATATATTTTTATATTTCAACTGCGATTTTTTATAATTGAAGGTGTTTGTACACAGATAAAAATGTTTGTACCGCCGGCTCATTTTCATATTAAGAAAAAAAATTAATTGTATTTACAAACCAATAAACCCTTGGCCGCAGTTATTTGAAAAGTTGGCACAGATTTGAGATTTTATTTTGTTGGTATATAAAAGTACAAAAGTGCTAGTACTTTACGATACTTTTAGTGCATATGCAAATTACACGCAATTTTGAAACGGTAACGCTTTGGGCTACTACTAACAGAGGTAAAGTACGGGAACATATATATTAATTGAAATTACAAAACATTAGTTAAAATTCAAATTATACCAATTGTGATTCAGAGCGAATCAACTATAATTTAAATTATGTCTACTGAATTGTAGAAATTGGAGAATAAGAAAACATCAATTAAAATCAGTTGACCTTATATGAATTTCAGTTGATATTTGTTCCATTACAATTGATATTTTCTAAATTCCAATTGTTTTTTTTTAAATTACAATTGAAGGGCTTAGTGTAAAAACATGATAAGCCACATTATTTCAAAAACTGATATTATGTGTTCATTGTATTACCTAATACCGTAAAAACATCCACTGCAAATATCTAAGCCATATTGCAATAAATTTCGGATCTAGCGAAAAGCTACTTTTTACAATTCGATTTTATTGTGAAAATTTTCTATTTAAAAACATGATAAGCCACACTTATAAACTACATCTCTAAACAAAAAGATGAATTCTGAAGAAAATATAAGCGGAAATAAAATTTTTTGTGAAGATAATGAAGGTAGTATTGTGGACAAAGGTTTTCTGCCAACTGATGGTGAAGTAATTTCAGAAACTAGCGATATGTTATTTATATTAACTTTTGTGGCTTATCAAGTTATTGAAAAAATTTTGAAAGATATTTTTATTTTGAAAAATCGTAGCTCCTTCTCAGGACTATCATACTTAAGATACTTGTACTCAGAATTTTTGCAAAACTACTATCAGTTATCCATTGCTGGACCACTAGAAGCCATTGAAAAGCATTATTTAAAAAATGTGGATTGTCAAGTTATTGCGGAACTATTGGGTCATATGAACAAAACTTAGCAATTACTTCGAAGTAATTACTTTGGGCTTAGGAATGGCTTTTAACTCCAAATTTACCAATTGGCTGGTAGAATAGCATGAAATGTATACGAAAATTAAAAAAATAATTTTCTAGTCTACTCCCAAGCAGACTAGATTTGTGAAGTAATTGCTTAAAAAACCCTGTATTTCCCCCTATTAGTAATATCTATTTTTTATTCATATGAGCCATTATTAGAGATACCTCTATTTTGAAGGAAAGGTAGATTTGTTGTAGTACTGTAAAAATTTAGATATTTATGATAAGTGCTACGTTAAAACCTCTAGCACAAATTCGTCGCTTTAAGAATGGAAGATTGTGCAAACCATTATTTTAAAATTATGTGGCTTATCAAATTATTGCAGAAATTTTATTAATAATTTTTCTATTTTGAAGAAAAGGTTGGTATTTGCTGGACTTTCATGCACTTGTAGCAAGTGCTTAGGTAAAAATTCAAACAGAGAAAAAAAATGGTCCTAAATTAAATATAGAGAATCCCTTACCCTTCCAGATAGAAGTCTTACTCTGGCACTTGTGACAGGTGTCTTCTAGTCTTCACTATTTTTTTCAGAGCATGAAAGTCCTGCAAAACACCTAAAATTTCTTCAAAATAAAAAAATCTTGAATAAATTTTCTGCAATAACTTGATAAGCCACACTATTTTAATAAAACCGTTTTTACTGTCTTCTAGTCTTCCAACGAGGGATATATGGTATAAGACTTACTTTGTCACTCATAAAATGTATGCAGAGCATGAAAGTCCTGCAAAACACCTAAATTTTTTTCAAAATAAAAAAAACTTGAATAAAGTTTCTGCAAAAACTTGATAAGCGGTTTTTACTGTATTCAAGTCTTCCAGCGAGGAATATATGGTATAAGACTAGGGAATGCATTCCGGGATTTCCCGTCCTGGGATTCCCGGGAAATTAGGCATTTTTTTGTTCCCGCATTCCCGGGACCGGAAATCCCGGGATTTCAAAAAATGCAGTTTAAAATAATAAAGTTAATTATTTCAAATTTACTTATGTAAAATTTTCAAATGTTTTGAAACCAGTAAAAATCTTACTTTAGGCTTGCTCATTTACTTACAAAATTGTAGTAAAAGTAGTAAGATTTTTGAGTAATCGAACACACTGATTAATTTGTGTACTTGATCGAACTTTTTAAGATCCTTTTTTTAACAGGCACTAACAAAATATATTTTTTAAGAAAACCACTCAACTAAATAGTGTTTGACTGGGGGAAATGTTTTTAGTTGATCTGTTATTTTTTAAGTAAATGAATGTTATTTTAGTTTGACTCAAGATCATAAATTAATATCACTTTCTGTTTAAATTATTTTCAAATCAAAGAAAGATGATACAATTTTTACAAGTAAATTACAAAGAATAAAAATTATTGAAAAAATTCGATAAGACCAGCAAGGCAGAATGCGCATTTTCGGCTTTCGCTACAAAGCCATCATCGCCTTTGAGTGGGTCAATATTTTGATAATCGTCTACTTATGTGACTGTTGAAAGCAAATCGAGTTTGTTATCAACAACTCAACTTAGACTCACATCAACGAAATTTAACAATGCTATTTTTATCCTTTTGTAATTATTACTCTTTTTTGCTTTGAACCGTAATTCTTAAGATATCTCAGCTGATTCTATTCAACTCTGTGTATGATAAACAAAGATTTTTGAATTACAACGAACAGTTAAATTTAAATGTATGTTATTAAATTATATTTTTTTTTTTATAAATAGTGTTTGTTTAAAAAATTTTCAATCGCGCTTATTCTGTACAGAATTAAAGACAAATTTGTCCATTGATTTTTAAAAATTTTCAAAATTTGTTCCCATAATTTTAAAAAATTTTTACAATTTTCTAAAATTATTTTATATATTAATTTTTTTATTTATTTTTTTTACGGATAAGTGTTTTAGTCTAAAAATTAGTTTTAGATTATTTAATTTTTAAAAATACATATATAATTAGACTTATATAATTTTTCATATAAAATTAATTCTTTCCCACTACGAAAATTCGAAGAAAAACCCCCTAAGCTTTTTCACGATCATGAAAATTTGAGGTCTTTAAGACATTTTATTAATAAAATTTTTTAAATTGCTATAAAATATTTCCTAATTTATGCCCCTTGCGGGAATCCGGGAATTCAAGATAAATTTCCCGCTTTCCCGGGAAATCAAAAGGTGCGGGATTCTGCATTCCCTATATAAGACTTACTTTATCACTCATGAAATGTATGCAGAGCATGAAAGGCCTGCAAAACACCTAAAATTTCTTCAAAATAAAAAAATCTTGAATAAAGTTTCTGCAATAACTTGACAAGCTACCCTTTTTCTTTGAAACAATGGTTTCTGCTTTGCTCCTGGTATCCATCGATGGATATGAGGTAGTAGTCTTCCGTAAACACTTATTACGTCCATCAAGATTGTTATTTAATTAAAGGCTGATTTTACACATTTTTTAAAACTTTAAGGGCGATTATTTCAATATTTTTATTTTGTGGCTTATCAACTTATTGCACTAAGCCCTTCAACTGATATTTTCTGAATTGTTGCTCAGAACAATTTCCCATGGTAGCAATCAAAGCAAGTACCCATGTATAAATTGCCGACGTTACAAAAAAATTGTACTGGGAGAGCACGGTTTTTGTCGAAATGCCGGTTCTATAAATTAATGACGGTTTTTTTAACTTATAAAAATTACCAATTTTATTAATTTTACATATTTTTCAGAATTATTTATGTGTCTTTTTTTTATGAAATTCCGAAAGAATACATTAAAAATCTGTCATGGGCACTAAAAGTACAATAAAGTACTAGCAAACTACAAAATTTTTTATTAAATGCCTATAAGAAAAAAAAAAAAAATTTCAAGACTGCGCCAACATTGGCAAATAACTACGGTGTTATAATTTAGACAACATGCCAGTAAAATAAAAGCGTAAATCCGACGCATTGCCAGTACATGTACTGAACTTAAAATAATCCGTCACTAGAAAAATCCATCAGACTGGTTTCAAATCGTTTTGACTAATTTTTAACAAATTCTTAGTTGAACCTCTGATTTAAGCAAAGATTTAAGTTATCTTCATTTAACAGAATACTAAAAATCCTCAGTACTTTAACTAATTTTGAGAATTAATTTTCAAAATTATTTAAAAATAATTTTTAAGAACCCATTCGTTAAATTTTAAAAAATTTATTGTCAAAATACAATATTGTCATGTTGCTGTTATTGCCCGGTAGATGGCGCCACCACTGTATCCAAAGTTTTAAAGATGACGCTATTTCTTTCCCTCCCGATTATTCTACCTGGGTATGTTTACTTAATTTTCCAACATCGCCGGAGTCTGAAAAATCGTCAAAATATGATTGAATAATTTTAAAATTTATTATTTCTTTTGAAGCATTTTTTTGGGACCTAGAATACAGCTAGGGCACCCATGAGATCGCGACCCCCATTTGGTAACCATTGGTATTAGATTATGCACTTAGGTTCTAACCGAAACCGCAGTTAACGGCGCTATTTAACTCTAACCGCACAAAAACCGTACGGTTATGCCCAGTGTAGAAAATCATTACCAGATATGTGGTTATGTAACTACATACCTGATAATGGTGGCTAGTTACTTTTCTTATTACTTTTGTATGGCGATGTCGCCCAAAGTAATGAGTTACACAGCAGCTTACGAAAAATTAAATAACATGACGTTACCAATATGCTTATCAGTATTGACACATATAATGAGTCTAAAAATAAATTTTCAAAAAATAAGTTTCATATTTTTAATAAAATTTGCTCGTCTCGGGTATGCAACCTGGACTCCAGATTGCAGTCGATAGCTTTACCATCTGAGCTATCTCGAAATATTATATTTGATAGACAAAAACATAATTGACCTTTTGCGTACAAGTATACGAGTATATACTCGCCAACATATGAAAAAGCAAAAAATATATGGGTATACTATTTATACATATATTAGAGCGACTCACCTTATATGGACAGAAAAAAGTAAAAAAAGTGCCCCCTCAAAATAAACCTTGGTATGTTTTATGATGATTTCCAAAATATTTCGGGTCTAGCAATGAGATCTCACGAGCTGCACCATTTTAAAAAATGTCTTTTTTTCGTTTTTCTAAGAATTTTGCTTTTGAGGTTTTTTTGAGGCGCATCCAGTGCAATATATAACATGTTCGAGCATATCCTGATATGTCCAATTTTCAAGTATATTCTATAAAAAAAAAACAAATTGGACAATTTAGAAACCAAAACTTTTCTTTTGCAAATTTTATACATTTCCCACGGTGCTCCGGAACAAATTTTTTAAAAATTTTTGAGTTACTGCAATCTGCATTTCAATTCAGTATCTAGTTGATGTAAGATAAAAATGCAACTAAATAGAAAAAGATCCAGCACATGCTTTTTGACGGTGAGGCAAGATATTATTCAGCCTCTAGTTCGATGCTTTTATTCTCTATTCATTTAAATAAAAACCGTGCATATTAGTTTTTCAAAATTTTGTTCTTGCAAACAGGATACACAGCTGTTTCGGAGGACGTTACTCCCCCTCATCAGTATCTGCGCAAAATCATAACCATAAAAGGTTATGACTAAAGTTAGTTTGATTACACTATGCGACAGTCAAAATCGGGATGCGATGAAACCAACGGGAAATGTTATATCGGTCAAAAACAAGTTATACGTGTCCTGGCGTTTCGCTGGGTCACCCCTAGGAATCGAGATATATATTTTTTTTTGACATAACTCGAGAAGCACTAGTCCGATTTTGCTCAAACAATTTTAAAAAAATTAAAAATTACAATTCTTTTAATCTGTTCATGTAACGTTTTTCTATATACTCAACAGTTTTGCAGGGAAAAATAAATGTTTGTTACCGCTACCATAAAAATCAATAACCTTTTCTTTATTACTTTTTTTTAATATTTTAGGCAAAAAATATTTTTTTCTTCATACATTTATTTTTACCGGCAAAACTGTTGAGTATATAGAAAAACGTTATATGAACAGATTAAAGGAATTGTAATTTTTAATTTTTTTAAAATTGTTTGAGTAAAATCGGACTAGTGGTTCTCGAGTTATGTCAAAAAAAGATCACCAAAGGTCAAATCGATATATCTCGATTCCTAGGGGTGACCCAGCGAAACGCCGGGACACGTATAACATCTTTTTTACCGATATAACTTTCCCCGGTAGTTTGAACCCTTCCCGATCACTGACCCCTACCATTTGTCTCACAGTGTTACTTATGTGCAAAACATCAGCGTTTTCTGTATTCTCCGAAGTTTAAAAAGTAACCAAAAAACCATAACAAAATTATATCAAACTAATATGATGTGTAAGTAGGCCAGCCATGCCAGCCAATACATACACCTTGTGTATGTCTTCCAATAAGTTAATGATAATGTTTTTGCCGTGGCCCGCAAATGTTTTATATTGATTATTTTGCTTTCATTCAATGAAAAGCAAAACTTGTTTGTTCGAAGTTAAGTAATCAAACTTGCGAAACAACTGTCTATCCTGTTGGCAAGAACAAAATTTTGAAAAACTAATATGCACGGTTTTTATTTAATTAAATAAAAATAAAAACATCGAACTAAAGGCTGAATAATATCTGCCCTCACCAATTTGTGAATAAAGTTTGAACAATCATTTTTTTTTTTTTTGATTGAATGAAAGCAAAATTTTCAATTTGATTTTATTAATATTTTAAATTCAGTTTCTCACAGACGTAAGGATAAAAATGCAACTTAACAGAAAAAAACACAACACGCGCTTTTTTTCGCGGAATATTTTTTTCGCGAAAAAAAGTTATTATAAAATTTTATTTAAAAATATTTAGATTTAGATTTTTCTTTAAAAATTCCAGGCACGCGTATTTCAATAAAATATTTTATTTAATAATAACCCAGCAAAACATGTATCAGTTCTACAACTAGTTCTTCAAAGCTAGTACTAGTTCTACTTTGGCATTGTTACCCATGATTTTTATTTGAAATTGTCACCCCTAGAACTAGTTCTAGGTAATGGTTTGAGGAACAGGTACTAGTTCTACGGAACGGTTCAAGAACCTCTTCTTGTATCCGTGATTTTTATATGGAATTGTCGCGCTCAGAACTAATTCCAAGAAGGCATCAAAGAGCATTAATAATTTTGGTAGATGGGTTTTAAAACTAATATTTTTAGTCATACTGAAACAGTTTCAGGAACAATTAGTTTTGCAAAAATATATTCAAACGAAAAAAAAGTTTCTTCAAACCATTTTTTTAATGAATTTTTTTTACACATTCGTATAGGTGCATTTAACATCTGAATAGTATTTCCATTGAAATTTTAGAGACGTTACACATTTAATTTATGTTTAGCTTGCCCGTTTAATATAAGACTAACATATAGGAATATCTTCTATTTATATCCTGTTTCTATTAGCTTTACTCCCAGGAGTTTACCGCGGGTACCCAATTTTACCACAAAGCATTTCAGCATTTTGTGTAAATTCATGTAATTTGGCCACCCGCGGATACTCGCGGTAACAAACCTATTTTGTATCAGAAAACATCTGATTTTAGATATTCATTTCGAAAAACTACCAACCGAGGAAACATAAATAAATGGCTGTTTTCCATTTTGATAGGAATCATTTTAGGAGCATTTTTTTTTGTTAATTTAAGGAAAAATAAATATTTAAAATTTTATAAGTTTTTCAAATAGCTCTACGGAGCTGTTCTAGAACTTGTATCAGATCCTGGGAACCGATGTAGAAGTAATGTATAAGTAGTTCTAAATCATTAGTTCCAAAAACATTCTAAGGATGTAGTTAAAATGGTAAATATGACTCCTTTGCATGGGTTCTAGAATTAGTTGCACCATCACTAGTATTAAGGGTGCTATTCGAGAATGTGTAGTAACTCCCTCAGAAGTAGTTATAGAACTAGTAATTTTAGAACAGGTTACCAAAAATTTTCCTGGGAAACCTACAAAAAATTTCATAAATTTTTTTTTATTGAATTGGGGTAACTCCAAATTTTATCAAAATTTAAACCAGAGCACCGTGAAAAATGTGTTAAATTTGCCAAATTCTACCCACGATATATTACCCATACTGTGTATGTTGTCTTCAGATAAAATGCAAAATTCTTACAAAAACTAAAAAAATACCTTTTTTAAAAATGGTCCTGCTCGTGAGATCTCATTGCTAGACCCGAAATATTTTGGGAATCATCATAAAACAAACCAGGGTTTATTTTGAGGGGGGCACTTTTTTCGTGAGTCGGTCTACTATACATATGTTTTATCTTTATCAGTGTTGTAAAAATATTGAGTTTAGAAACAGATTTGAAAAAAATTTAGAATAAATCTTTATATTTTAAATTATGATAAAAATAAGTCATTACAGGCAACGCATTATTTTTTGTTTTGAAATAATGGAAAAAGTAACTACCCGTTGAAAAATGCTCATATACGCTCAAACATGTTCATATATGGATTATGTATGGACACATATGAACAAATATGGATTTTTTATGAACATATATGGATTTTATATGAACATATATGGAAGTATATGTGATTCTATATATGAAAAAAGATTTCATATTCAGACATATGTATGCACAGCGCATGCTACGGGGACAGTTTTTCGATCAAGTGTTTAGTATGGAGACATTTGGTTAGTTTGGGGACTGTCCTCGAACTCTTCCTAGATCTAGCGCATAGTATAAAGACAATCCTGACTGATATACAGCATAGTTTAGGCACATTTTTGGCTGTGTCTCCGAACTATGCGTACCACATATATATGTATACATATTAGGGCGGGTTAATTTTATAATCTATAGGTAATCTATAGGTGATTCTGAGAAATTTTGCTCAAGCTCTAAGTCGGATTTGAAGCCCCCCAAAATTTCAAAATAGATATTTTTGCATATATACATAGAATAATTTAATTATATTCGTCATAAAATCGGATAGAATTATAGTAGATTTCTTAATCTGGGCTTGTTTGAAAGGTATTTTTATCACCTTTCAGAATCTGTATTGATACCAATATTTTTTTTTTATTTTTCGTAGAGATATTAGGAATTTTTTGTCGAAAATATCCTAAAATGAACTTTTAACTAATAAATTCTGAATATTCTTCGATTTTTTTCGAGTTTTTTTTTTTTTGCAGATTATGAAAGTTCAGATAATTTCCAACAACTTTTATAACGATAAATTTTTTTGTTTCGAACTCCTTTTTGTAGGAAAATCGATCTGAAAAAATCAACATTTTCAAGGTTTCAACAAAAAAACACTATTTTTACATTTTTAATTCAATTTATTTTTAAATATTATTCTCGACCTACAATTTAATGTTTTAACGTGGTAATATTATTTTTTAAGGTCCTTTTTACTTTCCATTCGAGGAGTTTTCTTACGACTTTCTAATGTCACTGCCATAACTCCTTCACGATTCTTTTCTACAACTCGTTTTGAAACACTCGTTAATAATTGTACATGTCTTTCTGTTCCTTGTATGTGCATTGGAATTTGTGGATCAGCCAGTGGTGGTTCATCGAAATCTAAGTATTCTATCAAGTGATCATATGGAATCTGTCGAGTAAATGCTGGTTCAAATAATATATCGTCGTTATTCATATCAACCATATTGAAATAATCGGTAGCATCGAAATTTAATATATATTTTTTGTAAACTCTGAGTTTAGTTGGATCGTACAATTTTTCTCGATAGTGTAAAAATTTTAGATAGCTCTATCCCGTATTGCTTTTCGATCATCAAATAACATTGTTAATAAGATATTTTCTGGATGTGCGTAATATGAGTTGTTTTGAATTACACCAATATTACGTAAGTTTGGTTGTAAGAATCGTGTCCAACGTATAAATTTTAATAAAAGTACACTGCCGTACACAACAGAGTTATAAACTTCACATTGAAGTACATTGGCACATAAACTGTAATAATATAAACTGCCAAAGTTTTTAAATTGGTTGATGGTGTATTAGTTGTTACATATAATCGTAGTAATCTACTTGCTTTGGTTAACCAACGAGAATGTGCAATTGGTCCTGGTTTAATGTTAGCTAAATCAACTGGAACAATACCATTCGAAATTGCTTTAGCTATTTGATATAAATATTTAACATCTGTTGATAGTTCGAACTCATGTTCATGAACCATCATTGCAGGCATATTCTCCAGTGGTATTGGATCAAAATCAGCTACTACCAGAAAAATGAAATGTTTAGATCAATTAAAATGCAATTATTTTATTTAAACTTTATTCCAATCGAAAAACTAAAATAATGACAATAAATAATGATAATAAATGATGATATTAAATAAAATAAAGTGTTATATACCTGCAATTTCTCACATTCTTGAATAGCTTTGAATAACTTTCTACTTGCTGCTCGTGGTCCACTGGTGACTGTTTTGTCCAATGCTTCATATAAATGACGAAATGGCAGTTCATTGAAATGAAGCAGACATATAAACCAGTGAATTGGTCTATTTAATTGTTTTTTAAATAATCGTAAAACACCATTTTCTGTTCCAGTATTTGCTGGCTCACCATCACTGCATATGCCAATTAATTGATCAACTGTTAATGTTTTATTGTTGAAAAATTCATTCAGTTTTCTGTGTTTGGTTTTTGCATCTTCTTGACTATCCAAATTTACATATCCAAGTAACTCATTATAGGGCTCTTTCAGAAGAACTAAATGCGGTTCTTTTACCATAGTGGTATGAAATTTGTCATTAATTTTCTTTGTAGTTAATGAGTCATCTTTTCTACCATCGAAAGAGAATGCAGTTATGAAAGAATTTGTATTTCGTGTACGAAGCACTGCATCTCTAGATTTAACTTTTTCTCTAGCCACTTTTGATTTATCCATAATAACAAGATTACCATGAACATCTCTAAAATTTATATCTTCGAATAAAGCTGTTGCTAAACATGAAGCGACTCTATCTGAAACACCGAATCTATCACACATCATAACAAAATTTAAGGCATCGTATCATTTGAACAGTTGCTTCTGGAACTTCTGTTGTTGCTTCATTTTCATCTTCATCCATGTGTAATTCAGGTGGTTCGTATGTTGGATCATCGGTACCAGTTGTAAGTGTTGGTATTGTTGTAGCTACTTCTTCAACGTCTTCCGTATATTCAGGTATTGTGAATTTTCTATCATTATGCTGGTCCATCATAAATTCTTTTAGATGTTCTGGAATCAATCCACACGAGCATTCTGTTGTTTTTAATTTGCAATTACATTTGCCAATATAAAATAATTCGTTTATTGAATCAGCAAATGCTTTAAATTCATCTCTTTTGTTTCTATGTTGTACATGTTTCTGGTATTTATCAAGCAAACCAGTTAATTTACACTCTTTCTATTAATGATTTCAATATTTAATTTACACCAAATTTGGATCAATTTATCTGTTACGTTAAGAGTAAAAGTTTTATACGAGAACATTTTGTTTGCGAATTTAGCATGATCACTTAAAAAAAAAAATATTTTAAAATGTCACATTTAGTAGGCAAAGTAAGATCATTTAAATCACTTGATAAACCAAAAACAAAAATATCTTGCTGAGGCATGTTAGTCAATCTAGAGTCAAAACTTGTTGATGTTGTTGCTTCCATTTGCGAAGACAACGCATACGATGTTGATGGTTCTTGATTATCCATAAAAACTTTGATATTATCACTGCACTCTTTGATTATGTCACACTAAATTTAAGGAAGAAGGAAAAGCAAGCTTGGAAACGTTTAGTGTTGGTAAATGTCATTATTTTGTAACGTCATTATTCAGTGTTACAAAGTTGTTCAATTGAACAATGCTGCCATTGACGACTTATTCTACAGGTATCAATACAGATTCTGAAAGGTGATAAAAATACCTTTCAAACAAGCCCAGATTGAGAAATCTACTATAATTCTATCCGATTTTATGACGAATTTAATTAAATTATTCTATGTATATGGGCATTTCCATCATGTCGAACGGGACCGTCGAACACCTTTAAAGTGAAAAAAAGTCAAAATTAAACGGATTTTTATTTTGACAATAGGCTTTACTTATATCTTTTTATTAGCCCTACAATTGGTGCTGAGGTTGATTTTTAGCAATTTTTTGTTTTCAAGATAATTGTAAAAAACCAAGGCATTCGCACGGGACAAAAACAGAAGTGGTTTTCGCGGCTAACAATTAAAATGCCGATTTCAGCGAAACCTGAAGCAATATTTCAATGTGACTAATTTTACACTGTTGTGCATTGATGTCTTTTAAAAATGGTTGTAATTTTACTCAAAAACGATTCGTATTATTTTTTTAATTTAATTTTATTCACTGTCGCATGTGACATGTCGCACGGGACATTTTTTTCCATCATGAGATTTATGTTGTTTCTGTTGCTCTTTTTACGAAATTATATATAAACAAGCTTAGTAAAAATGTTTTTAAATCGACAGAAGTATTCAAGGTATTTATTTGAATATAATAACCAAAAACAAACTTAAAAGAAATATGTAGTATGTATTAATCCAGCAAAATTGTCGGATGGAAAGAACCCATTGTAGAACAACTTGTACGTGTATGCAACCTGTTCTAATTTATGTTCTATCATCGGTGATTTTTGTTTGAGTTTGTCCCAAAAGCAACAGGTTCTTTTCCTCCAAACCAGAACAGGTTACTTTGGAACCGGTTCTAGAACCAGTTATAGAACTGGTTCCGCGACAGTGAAACCTTCCATTTTGATTCCCAGGAATCAGTTCTAGAACCTGTTCCACGTAACCGGTGGTAAAAATACCTGTTCTAGAACAGATTCAGAGGCAACCAGTTCAAAAAACTTTTGCTTGGAAGTATTTATTTATATGAAAATAAAAAACACAGTTTTTTTTTAGAATAGGCAGTCCTAGCTGCTTTTATTTCTTGACCATGGTGCATGCCAATTTTAAAAAAAATTTTAAAGTATGTATTTACATACATAAATCATATACATAAGAAAAAAAATTTAAAATTTTTAAATTTCACACTTACGATGTCGCACGTGACCAACTGTGTATAAGTACCATGATCACAATTCTTCTTATTTTTCAGGTAGGTTTTTTTTATTTTAATTGTATAAAAAATCTCTGTTTGTAATCAATATTTGATGAGGTTTCTGCGTGTACTTTCGACGCACTGATAACAAATGTTGTTTTTCAATGTCGCACGGGACATCGAAATATGCGAAAATGCAAATCAAAAACTTACAGTTATTTTCAATCGCATTGTTTCTTATGCATTCTTTTATGACTCTTTGTACCTTTAGAAATATTTTAGAAAGCAAAAGTCAATGCATAACGTCTCTGTTTAAAAACTTTTATCAAAACAAAATGTGCAATAGAAATATCCAAATAGGAAAAGATGCGCTTGTGCGACTTTGCATTCGAATACCTCGAAATGGGTTATGAATAAATGCGAAATCTTTTTACATTATTTAAATTTGATTGTTTCCCTATGAAAATATGATAAAACAAAGTGTTTTCAAGAACTTTTAATATTTTAGTCTCGGTGGACCTTTCGGTGGAAATGCCCATATGTATATGGAAAAATATCTATTTTGAAATTTTGGGGGGCTCCAAATCCGACTTAGAGCTATGGTCTCTTGAGCAAAATTTCTCAGAATCCATACAATTTGACCCGCCCTAATACATATATGGAAAAGGCACTCATATATGGACAAATATGGAAGTATATGTTATTCAATTTATGCAAAAGGGACTTGTATATGAACATATTTGGAAGAATACATTTTTCCATATGTGTAAAGGGAGCTCAAATGGATAAATATGGAATTATATTTAATGCCATGAATAAAAAAGGAACATATGTAGCGCCTAATTTGAATGTCATTCATAAATTTATATCTATAGTACAACCTTATAATAAAGGACAGCAACGTTCACATGTATTCGCATATATTTAATAAATGTATATGTTCATATATGTCCATATATGAACAAATAAAATCTGATATTGGCATATTAGATTTTATTTGTTGTTTCAAAAAGGGGTTGATCATTTTCATGATAGACAATACAATTGTTTCGTAGGCATCAATCACCCTACTCTTCAGTTGTCCACAATACGAAAATGATAACCTTCTTACTCAAAACCGAGACATTACATAAGGTACAAAAAATCAACGTGACGAGAATTTTGTACTTTCGAATATGAACTCCTTTTTGAAAGCAACAATTACATAAAAGTACCCTTTGGGTACTATTTATATGTATGTTTGTTGTCAATACATTTTGTAAAAACAACTAATTTTAAACTCAAAACAAAATAAATAATTGAATGAGATTTTAGCCGTGGTGTGATTATTTTCAACAATTATCCTAATTTTTGCATTAAAAATTGTTTTTTTTGGACTTTTTATATTTTCATATATTTATTTAGAATATTCTTCTACCTCAAGTCCAAATTCTAATATGATATTGTCATATTAGATTTTATTTGTTGTTTCAAAAAGGGGTTGATCATTTTCATGATAGACAATACAATTGTTTCGTAGGCAATATGAACTGTCTGAACTGAACTGTTTTTTTTAAATACATTGGGTCTACAGATTGCCAGTCAATAGCTTTACCATCTGAGCTATATTGACATGTAATGTTTAATAGATAAAAACATAATTGACCTGCTGCACACAAGTAAGCTTACTCGCCAACATACAAAAAATATGTGGTTACATATATCCTTACCAGTGTTTAAAAAATATTGAGTCTAAAAATAGATTTCAAAAAATTTTCAAAAAAATCTAGAAAATTATTTTCTATTTGAAATAATGATAAAAATAAGTCATTATCAGTAACTCATTATTATATGTTTTAAAATAATGCAGAAGGTAAGTGGGTGTCACTACTGGTAGTCCAAAAAATAATGATATGTCATTACCGTTTCTACACTGGGATGCTAATATGTATGTATAAGTATGTATGTATGTCTGTCTGTCTATTTGTGTATTTATGTTTTTTATGGAATAAGTTCTGTTTTGCCGTCGATTACATCATTTCTGCATTTATTCGGTCTGAATGAAAGTAAAGTAAATACTTATGAAAAAATTTAACAAAAAGTTTTCTCACAAACATTTTTAGTTGCGGGTGTAGTGCGTCAATCACAATAACCTGTACCCAGATTCTATAAGACGATAGACGAATATCGTTTACTTTTCGAAGTTTAATAATATCTATATTGTAACAAATCTCGTAAAGGACAGCAATTTTACATCATATACATAAGTATTTTACAATAATATTTTTATAACTAACATCCTTAAAATGTTAGAAATTTACCTTTACAAAGTGGGCGATAATCTTCATTTTTTTATAAAATCTTTAGTATCTACACACAGAAAATAAAATGGGTGGGAATTCCATCGGAACCAACGAAATGTTTCCGTTATTCAATAATTTTAATTGTAATTACTTGAAATTCATCATCAGAAAAGTTAAATTTATTTGTGAACAGAAAATATATACGATTAACCAAAACACTGTCACATTATACAAAATATTCGCTTTTATAATTAATATTGAAAAAATTCTAACTAATTCAATACCAACAGCCAACCATAGCTGTGTTTGTGCGGCAAGCTATCAACGTTGCCTTATGTCATTCCCAAACAAATTGGACATTAGTAACGTTGAGTTAACACTAAACGTTAACTGATGCCAAATTCATATGGAAATGACATAAGCCAACGTTGATAGCTTGCCGCACAAACGCAGCTAATTTATCGAAGATTAAGTTATATTTCAATAAAATCTGCCATTCTACCTAAAGAATTAGTTTCAGGGGTTCAAAAAATCAAAAATTTTCTTTTTATACCCTCCATCCCACTGTGCAGGAGGGTATATATCATTTTGTCATTCCGTTTGTAACTCATCGAAAAAAAAATCTGGGACATAAAAAAAATATATATTATTGATCGTTATTAATAGCGAAACCGATATAGCCGTGTCCGTCTGTCTGTTGAAATCACGATCAATATAGTTGTGCTAGGATGTTAATTTTTAGTCAAAATTTTTGTCCAATTTCTTAAGCAGTTTGGTATTGGAAATGGGCATATTTGGTCCAGACGTTTAAAAGTTATGAATGAAAATGTAAAAGCACCTCTAGAATTTTCCATATTAACATGAAAAAATATATTAACTGTGTGTTGTTGTTGTTACTGAATAAGCAAAATATACATACATACACACCCAGACCTTGAAAGAGATAATTCTTTTTTTGAATTTATATGCATAAAATTGGATTCATTTTATAAATTACTGAATAATTCATAATGCCTTTAAATCAATGATTGGACATTGAATAAAGTGAGATAAGATTTGTTCCTATTTGTGTTGATTCAATTTTGATTCGAATGAATATGTGGCTTTAGAGGCACCTCACCGATTGATTCTAAATTTTTACTACTGATATGACTCTGTTTTGGGGGCCCGGTTTAAAGTTTAAAAATGAACTTAACTATATTTTTTTCATTTATGATAGGGTTGGAACAATATGTACACCATTGGAAAGGTAATAAAAATAGCTTTAGGATAGCTTTTTTTTGTTGACTCATTATGATTCGACGTAGGAATTTTAATTTTTTTGTTTTTTTAAAGTTTTTATTCCATAGAAAACCTATATAAGAACAAAAATTGTGCTTATAAGTATATGATCAAGACGAAAATTTTTCATTTGATATATAGATCAAGTTTTTATCACTTCAAACACCGAAGATATTAGGGGTCAAAATCGTGAGATTTTTTTTCTTTCAAAGTATGGCTAACTTTTGACAAATGAAAAATCTCAATACCGACAATACCCTACGGGAAATTTTAACAAACTGTCACCGAACTGGCCCCTTTATATGAAATAGACTGGTCACTTTTACATGGCGTTGTCATAGGAGGGGGAAATTGACCCCTTGTGACATGTCACAAGACAAATCCTAGGACAGGTTACTGAACTCTCATAAAAAACAAAGTTCAGGGATCTTATCTGCAAAAAAAAATAGGTTTGACTTCTAATATCTTCGGTGTTTGAAGTGATAAAATTTGAACTACATCTCAAAAGTTTTTAATCTTGAGAATATATTAATAAGTAAAAAATTATGTGGTAGTATACGGTGGTTTTTATAAAAACGGTTTATTTTAAAAAATCTTAAAAATAAATCTCATTTGCCGGTAATGGGTAAGCAAACAAAAAAAAATGTCGGCCATAAGATATTTTTACTATCTTTCCAATGGTATATATATATATATATATTGTTCCAATCCGACTATAAATGACTTAGATATATGTAGCTAAGTCCATTTCCAAACTTTTCACAGAAATAAACTCCCTACAGAGGTCTTTCCGCGGATTTTTTTTTTAACAGCTTGAAAAGTATTACATCGGGGTAAAAAAAAATTCACTGAGATCAACTTATTGCAAAATTGAGATTTAAAATACGAATTAAGGAATTATATTTTTAAAGGTCTGCACACATCTATATGAATAACGTAAGCAGTGTTGCCACTTTATGGGCAGGGGTGACAGCAATTATTAAATTGTTTAGTTTTTCACTTATATTTCAATTCAAATGAATGAATTGAGAAAGTTATCAAATTTGTAAATAAAAAAATATATTATACATAAAAAAAGAATTTAATTCATAAACTAACCAATATATAGAAACGGTGAGATTATCGGTGAGGGTAAGTAACGCTATCATAGATTATTTCGGTTACAGTATTTTAAGGATAATTGTATTTCGATAACTGTATTTTAAGGTGTGAGCGTCAATTTTACTTATTTTTTTTGTGTATTAGTTACATTTTTTATTAACATTTTTGTGTGACTATATTTACAAGATTTTCTTATAAACATTTTTTGTTGGGTGTAAAATCTAGTTTTAGTATTTTAAAATCTAGTAAAATTTTATTCGAAGGGTTTTGTGTCAATAAGTTTGAAAATTTTCTTTGAATTGTGAAAATTATTTGAGGTGATAGGAAGAAGAAAAAAATTCCTCAAGATTTTTGAACTATTTTGAATTGGAAGGAAAAGACGCTCTTCTTGGACAATCTCTACAGATATTGCTGATTTATTTTATTGTGAATACTAGTGGAATCGTTATTAGTATTGTCGAGTAGCTATTGGTATTGGCGAGTAGCTAGTGGTATTGGCGATTAGCCGTTGGAATTGGTGTTGGAGAAAATACTGTATTTTGACTCTTCTGAATAAATTGTGTGTCAGAGTGGCCAGAGGGACACTCGTATATGAGCGTGTCGCTACAGTTAGTTACCTTGGTGATTGTGATTTCCCGAAGAAAGGAAATACTAAAGTTCACAATATAATCGTTTTGTACAATATTCTCAGGAGAGAATACTTATTCATATTTATTATACCATCGTGTCTGCCAATAAACGCAAATTGTTAGCCATATTAAAGGAAATAATTTCGCCAATTCCAATCGAATAATTAATAGGGTGACCAGTTGCTTAACCACAAATTTTTTTACTTTTAAATATTACTCAAATATTTTAATCGAAATTGCATCTAAAAGATAGCGTTATTACCAATTACTAACATCATTTACTTTCTTTCAATAATTTTCTAATTTCAACACTAATTTTTTTTTCTATTTTTCTTCACAAATTTTTATTCTTAAAATAATATGTGGTTATGGTCACCTAATTGTATAATCACTCATAAAAATAATCGTTAAAATACATTCAATATATTCCTAATATACACGCATTTAATTTTGGAGACTTTTATTCATAATGAATTAAAAATTCTCTCCATAACCCATTTACTCAATCATTCTCTCAGAACACTCTCACATATAAAAAAAATTTTTGATATTAAGTAAAGCAGCTAATCTTCAGTCTAATGGCGCCGTTCGACATCGAGGGATAAAGAACGTAAGTTGCAAAAATAAAATTTAATTAAAACCTATACACATTTACACTTAAAAAAAAAATTTTTTTTTCACTTTATTTATTGTTATATATATTGTAATGGTTGATAGTATTATTGTAATGACATTTGTTGTCTTAATTTGTAATTTAATCGTGACCATGCTCATCTATAATCCCTTTGTTAAATAAATAATATTCTTAAATATGCAATTTTAAATTTTTTTAGTGCGCGAAAAGTTTAGAAGGATTAGTTAGGTAATCGATTGGGCGGTCATTCACTATTCAATATTGAGAGCAAGGTGGGTGGGTTTAGATTACGAAGGGGATGACTTTCATCCATAGTCCTCTTCTATTTGTACTGCACCGTTCCATCCTATTTCTTTCTATTTCCTTTTTCCTTTATAATTTAATTATTTATCTTTACTATCTTCTTTATTGTAGATGGTAGCAGTCTTTTTGGAAGTAAGGTGCTGTGAATGAGTCGTTACAAAGGTTAACTGTATTGCAATTATTTCGATAATGGTATTTTAAGATAAGCGGTATTCAGTTATTTCGGTGCATTCCGCAAATTTTTTTTTTATGAAAAAACAAAGTAAAGTAAAATAAATTTATTAACTAAGTGTATGTAAAATTCACAATTACGACGTGGAATTACAAAAAGTTTAGACTAAAAAATAATGATGTTGTGAGGATAATAGGATAATGGTATTTCATTAATTTCGGTACTGGTATTTTAAATGTATCTATATTTGAATCTATAACAGTATTTTAGCGATAGAGCCTACCAACCCTGCCTCAATGTATGTAATTACTTTTGGCTTATGAATGACTTAACATCTAATTGTGAAGTTTGCATAAAAATTCCAACATCTATTTTTTATTCATACGAGTTAATGAATTGATTCACAGCGACTGATCATCCACGAATTAAACCGATACATCAGGAAAGTGCATCAATCTATATATGCTTTGAAATTCTTTCGTTATACAAATAAGCTATTAACGTACACAAAAAAATCGTTACCAAGTAATTAAGCAAATTTCAACTAATAAAGTTTTATCGAATAATTTATTATATTGTGTATGCCAGAAAAACACTATTTTAGTTGAAGTGCTACCAATTGCTTGCCAAAGATTTTTTTGTGTGTATTTAAAAACGCAAATAAAACTTGATTTTTGAAAGACTCTAAAATAAGATTATTTTTAAATCGTTCACATGTGATCATAACTGACTTTTATTTACAAGCTTTTTAAGTGTTTTGTTCTTAAGTTAATTTTTTCTCTAAATTTTATGAAGATTCATATAAGACTCAAAAGTTCATCATAAATGCTGCATATTTAAGGAACTTTTCTTTGTAATAATATAACGCCCATGGGACAATTGAATTGAAGTCATTTATAATTTCATATTTTTTGGGTAATTTTGTTTACACTTTTGGGAATTTTGAATCTTACTTGTGGCAGCACTGAGATTAAACAAGATTAAACTGAAATATTTACTTTTAGTGGTGGAAAAAATCATACACATTTGTTGCACAGTGGATTGACCGAATACAAAATGGGTAATAATTCATACTTGTTTGTACTTAGTAGAATCCCCGAATAAAAACACCGGGATGGAGGGTATCTAAAGACTCGGCACAGCCGAAGTTAATCTTTGGTTTGTATAAGTTCCCAGTCACCTGGGGACTTATACAAACCATCGAGCGGGCTTTAGCCCGCTTGTTTTATTTAAATTGAAATAATAACAAACAAAAAAACAAAAAAAAAAAAAACGGATATCTCAAATTATATTTCTTTAATATATTTTGATCTTGGTTTTTCTTAAGGCACATCTACAAGGGATAGAAAACTCGTTAGACTTTATGAAAATGCAGCTCTGTATGAGTTTACGAAATGTAATATCTAGGCCAATGACAATTGCTGTCATACATAATTTCTTTAATTAGTAATAATTTTTAAGATCTTTTATAACATTATTGAACATTTCAGTTTATTAAATGCACCTTTTGGTATTTGGATAAAAATTATTCTTTAAAATACAACAATTTTAATAAAAACAAATACTTGACAACTAGAGATAATACTTTTACGATAAAAATTAGTGCCAACTATATTAGAGATGACAAATTTAGCGCAAACTCTACGAGATTTTTATCCCGTGTAGATGTGCCTTTATTAAATTGCGCAGTTTTTATCAATTCTGGAGTTTTCAAACATAGGCTCAGCTGATACCAAACTGATACTAAATATATAGTTGCTCAGTAGGGTGGGTCTATTTGGTTTTTTTTTAGCTTTTAATTTTAGACCCATACTTTCTTAGGGTAATTTTCTTAGAATTTTGTGTAGATTTCGAAATTGCTATACGCCTGTCACGTTTTTTTTCACCTGAAAAAGTTGATCAACCATAACATATATTAGGGTCGGTCGAATTGTAGGGGACCGAAAAAATGTACAAAGGCGCATCGCAATTCTTGTTCTATGGGTCATTCCAAGAAACTTTGCCGAAGAAACCATATCTCACAAATGAACTTCGAGGCCCCGGATTAAATATTCAAGAATCGAGGCCAAACAAAATTTTATTTGCTCTAGCCAAATGTGTATTTGGGGTCGAAGAATCCATTTTTGACATTTATTTTTATTTTTAAATGCCGCCAGAGGGCGCTTTCGTACATTTTTTTGAATGTTATCGCCTTTTTTTGGGAAAATTGGAAATTGTTGTGAAAATTGACGAATATTTGACTTTATATTTTGAAAAATCCGGGGGCTCGATGTTCACTTTTGAGCTATGGTTACTTCGGCAAAGTTTCTTGGAATGACCCAAAGAACAAGAATCGGGATGCGCCTTTGTCGTAAAAAATTTGACCCAGGTAATACTAAATTTCAGCGACCCCTACCTGCCAATCAATTTAAAAAAAATATTTTCTTTTATTATAAAATACTTTTATAAACAAAAAGAATTAACTGTAAAAAACAGTAGTTTTCACCGATTTTATCAGTTGTTTTGATATTTTTGTAGTAAAAATTTATCAGTTAATTTTACGACATTGGTAGTTATTTTTAAAGCATTTGTTAGTTTATTTTTCAACAGTTAAAAATAACAAAAGTTTTAGTTAGTTCAAAGGTCGCTATCAACCTATGTCGCCTTTTTAACTTGTACCTTTGTTTAACTGTCATTTTCATTAGATTTTACCGACAAACTTTTGTGAGTGTAGTTGAAAGTAAACAGCTGATACCAAACATTACCGTACTACCACAGTACAGACTCCATTTGTCTAGTAGTATCGTAAAGTATCGTGTCAGCTGTTTACTTTAAGTTAATGACAGTATACACGACTACTTAGTTTGCAAGTATATTTGAGGTAAGAAAATCTATTGAAAATAGATCTAGTTTCATGTAAGCATGTTGCAAATCGTTTGTAGTTCGCTAAAGCACATTTGGAATACCCAGCTGAAAAGTGGAGAAATGTTCTTAGGACAAACGAGTCCAAAATTGTTTTATTTGGAGGCAAGACATTACTTTTCTAGGTCAGAAGACCCCATAACGCAGAAATTAATCGAAAATCACCAATAAAAACTATTAAACATGGCGGTTCTAGCATTATGGTATGGGGATGATTTTCTTAATATGGTGTAGGACCCATATATTGGATCAGAACAATCATGAATAAGCCCATTTACATCAATTTCCCTCAGGAAGTAATCCTACCGTGTGCTTCTGAGGAAAACCCGCTGGCGTGGGTCTCCAGCAAGACAATTACTCGAGGTTCACTAGTAAACTTGCAAAAAATTGGTTTTAAGGTGACAAAGTTACCTATTGGATTGGGAGCTCAGTCCTTAGATTTAAATCCAATCGAAAACTCATGGACAGATATAAAGATTGGAGAGTCTCAAATACACCCAACCACTAATGGAGCACTTCGGGCGGCTGTTCAGCAAATCTGGCACTCAACTTCGAAGAAAAGATGCCAAAATATAGCGAATTCGATGTCAAAACGTTGAAAAGAGGTTATTGCCAATAGCCGTTTTTTCTAATCACTTGGATTTAATAAATCCAAAAAGTATTTCTAAAAGTGCTCAACAGATGGGGTTAGATTCTTCCTATTTTAAAAAAATTTTCTGTCCGACACTTCTTTCACCCTAATTTTTAATACCTAATTCGATGATGAAGGATTTTACTTTAACTTTTAATTTATAATTATATTTTATATAAAACAGCGATAAATAGTCTGCCTTTTCAGTTTTATCACTTCAATTTATATTTTTACACAATTGAAAAATTCCATTGCAATATTTAATATTCACTAATTGGATTTAATTAAATTACTTACTGTAGAGTGAAAAATTGTCATTTCTATTTGAGCTATTTCTCCATGTCCAAGATGAAAAATATATATTTGGTGAGGTGTAGTTTTTTTTTCTAAACATATTTCATAAAAAAAATTTAATAAAAACCTTTTATTTGTTAGTTTTTAAATTTTTTTTGTTTCTCTTTTAACTTTCATTCGTATTTTTTTCTGACACTAAATTAATAGGCTGTTTCATATATTTGTGCTTTTATTGTGGATTTATTAAATCCAGCTTTTTTGGATTTAATAAATCCATTTTTTGTATGAAAAATTCTAAATCCAGGTGATTAAAAAACACGCTAAATAACACTGTGAGACAAATGGTAGGGGTCAGTGATCGGGAAGGGTTCAAACTACCGGGGAAAGTTATATCGGTAAAAAAGAAGTTATACGTGTCCCGGCGTTTCGCTGGGTCACCCCTAGGAATCGAGATATATCGATTTGACCTTTGGTGGTCTTTTTCTTGACATAACTCGAGAACCACTAGTCCGATTTTGCTCAAACAATTTTAAAAAAATTAAAAATTACAATTCCTTTAATCTGTTCATATAACGTTTTTCTATATACTCAACAGTTTTGCCGGTAAAAATAAATTTATGAAGAAAAAAATATTTTTTGCCTAAAATATTAAAAAAAAGTAATAAACAAAAGGTTATTGATTTTTATGGTAGCGGTAACAAACATTTTTCTTTCAATGTCTCTTATCAAATCTGAGAAATTCATTCGACGCACTTGAAATTTCCTATAAATGTGGCGTTAGCGAGTACCGATCGCGCCCATTTTCGGTATAAGGAATGTATGTGTTAGTGCTGGTTTAGGTGCAAATTTTCAACACCTTAACTTTTATACTTTTAAATTATATCAGCTTTTAAATTCTATGGGAGCCACATATGTCCGTTGACCCATAAACCCCATTTTCAAAAAGAAGCCGCCAGTTTGTATAAGTGCTATATATACCAAGTTTCATGGATCTATTTCTTTGTATTCTATATTTATGTTAATTTAAAAAAATTATACTTTTGATTAACGTGAAAGAAAATGCAAAATCCTGAAGAAAAAGTGAGCAAAACTGGATATGGGGCAAAATCATAATAGCTGTGTTTGCGCACTTTTTGGATAAAGTTCATTAAAATGAGAGTTAACAAAAAATACTCTCACGAAGTGACAAAAATGTACAAAAGTACGCGATCGCGAAAAACTATACTTCAAGCCCAAAAAACAAACGACAATAGACTTGTTCATTATAATTCTGTTTTGTGAGCACTCATTCTAGGTCTCGTTCAATTTGTTGTAAAGATTTTGTTTGCTTTTCTAGTTCAACCCCTTTTTAAATTAAAAATTTCAATAAAAATGTCCTTCTCAAGCATTTTTATTTACAAAAAGGAATACATAGTTTATTAAACCTGAAAAGGGTTTTAATAAATATTAGACAAAAGCTTCGATTTATTTACATATTTATCTCTTACAGATTGAAATAAGCGTTTTCAAAAATTTGTCGGTAATTTTATGTAGTTGTAATATTACCGAGAAACTTTGAAAACTTTTACGCTAATATTTATAAATGATACAAATATTTTTCTAAATAAGAATATTACTCTCTCATGACAGCTCTCATTAACCCAATTGTGGAGTACGCGAACGCTTTTTGGTAAAATTGGGATCCCGCGAGATCTTAACCCTTTGGCGAGTGGCCTACATTATAGGTCCGTTCCTTTACGTTACCGCGGGAACCCGTGGGATCCCAAACTTATCCAAACAGCGTTCCCGTACTCGAAAATTGGGTAAATGAGAGCATTCAAGAGAGTGCTTTTGTGTTTCTCTTTTTACCCAAACTTTTTCTTCGGGTAACTTTGGTAAATTGTAAAACTAACAACTGATGCAATGATAACCAAAAACAACATTGTAAAAATAAATTGAAAAATTAAATTAAACAAACCAATACGCAAAAAAATGTGTTATTTATAATAATCCCAGTGTAGAAAATCATTACCAGACATGTGGTTATGTAACTACATACTTGGTAATGGTAACTAGTTACTTTTGTTATTACATTTCTTATTACCTTTATATGGCGATGTCGCGAAAAATAATGAGTTATGGTTACAAACCAGCATAGGAAAAATCAAAAAATAGATCGTTACCTATGTGCTTACCAGTACTGACAAAAATAATGAGTCTAAAAATAGATTTTCAAAAATATAAATTATATAAAAAAAAATATTTTTTATTGTATTTTTTTTTTTTTTAAATAAAATTTTCTGGTGCGGGAATTGAACCTGGGTCTACAGATTGCCAGTCAATAGCTCTACCATCTGAGCTATATC
Organism: Leucophora obtusa; assembly: GCA_949987735.1. NCBI lineage: Eukaryota > Metazoa > Arthropoda > Insecta > Diptera > Anthomyiidae > Leucophora > Leucophora obtusa. The sequence continues at coordinate 161,434,288 of OX465295.1, read as the reverse complement.
GACATATAATATTTAATATATAAAAACATAATTGACCTGCTGCACACAAGTAAGCTTACTCGCCAACATACAACAAATCAAAAAATATGTGGTTACTTATATCCTTACCAGTGTTTAAAAAATATTAAGTCTAAAAATAGATTTCAAAAAATTTTCAAAAAAATCTATAAAATTATTTTCTATTTGAAATAATGATAAAAACAAGTCATTATCAGTAACTCATTATTATATGTTTTAAAATAATGCAGAAGGTAAGTGGGTGTCATTACTGGTAGTCCAAAAATAATGATATGTCATTACCGTTTCTACACTGGGTAGTTATAACAAATTTTTATTATATCAATTTTATACATATACATAAATATCTCAAAACGATTAATTTCGACATAAATGCTTATGCGAGAATGACACGGATCCCAGCAAAATAAAAGAGATGCCGAAGCAGTAGAAAAAGCACTACAATTGATGATCTAGATGTACTTCTTTTTTAACATAAACACTAATGATTTTAACATTGAGTTGTCATAGGAGAGGAGTACTCCCACTTCAACATTTTTTGCACTAGTTTTTGAACGCGTGCAAAGGAAGCCCTTTTTCACCAATTAAAAGTTAAGAAAACTTCGCAAAAAGAAATTATATTTCTTTTTTATTTTATGCTGCCCATAAATTAAGGAACATTGAGTAGGGAACAAAAAATATCAAAAAATCTTGTCAACACGAATTGCACGATGTCAACACGCACACACACACAAACACACACACATTCACAAAAAAATGGGCCTTTTTTCACGAATGTTCCTTGTACCGGCCGCTTTACAAAAATTTTTTATGGCCGCCACCGGGTATCGAACTTGCGACCTCACGATTGCTAGTCTAGCGCTCTACCGCTGAGCTATTCTTTGATATGAAAGTTGACTGGCATAACTGGCATAACACCACTTTGTTGCTGCGAGATATTGTTCCTTATTCTTTTCAATAAAAGTACTTATTAAACAAGTGTAAAATGTGCACTTCAATTCAATATTGTTTTCAATATTATTTTTACAGGTGCATAAAAAGCATATTCTACTCATTTTTTTTATATATACATATTTTTAGAAATTAATAAATATTAAAAAAAATTAATAAAATAAAAAAAAAATTAAAAAAAAATATTGGTTCCGCCGGCAGTCGAACCCGCGACTCACTGTTTGGAAATGCCATATGATACTACTAGGGTTTGGGATTTCCCGGACTTTTTTATTTCCCGGGAAACGGTAAATATTTTTAAACAAAATTGTTAATGAAAACCAACTATATAAGTAATTTTTGTTAAAAAAAACACTATTTCAGTTCAAATGCAGTCTGTGTAGTGAGAATTCAAAGTAAAAATATTAGAATGTTGAACATTTATATATATTTGTTCCTTTTAGTCCTTCAAGGAGCATAGGGCCGCTGTTGGACATTTGATTTCACATAAATTACTCCGAGCACTGCCAAATGAATTGCATGATTCCAGCAGAAAGCACCCACTACTGGACTGTCGGAAACAAACCGTTTCATCACATTTGGCCCATTAGATATGGTGGCCACAATGTTAATTTCCAAAGACAAATAAAACTATTCTAGTCTTATTTCTACAATTCTTCTTATTTCATCAGCATTACATCTTCCTGATATATAAACCAACCCGAGGTTATAAATTGAATTATTTCTGTTTATACATATGTTCAAATATCTCTTGCGATATTCTTGTCCATTCATCTAAGATTATAGTAAATCTCCTATTGTTAGAAATCATGATATCTTTTACATGATTGTAGTAATTAAATATAATGCTCTTTACATCGGTTTCATTTTTTGGCAATGCCAGGTTTTTATTATAAAAACTTTTTCGAATAAACGAAGATCTAGTTATGGTGGGTATTGACATTCCGTCCACTGCGGCTAATTGGATACCATTTCAGGAAATGTTTGCCCTACCATAAAACGTTCAATGCCTATTCAGCTTACACTTTTTTCTTCGGGTACTTTGCTAATTTTAGCTGGAACATTATTCTTGTTGTTGTTTTCTTCAAGAGAAGCTGCATGACCATCAATTTTTTTGTGAACCAAATTTATATGTCGGATAACCAAATTTAGATACCTCCGTTAACCATTAGTCTTTTCGGGCAAATATTGCACTGCGATGCATTGTCCTTTTTTGTGAACTGTGGTAAATATACGCAATTTTGGTGGATTTTCACGCACTTTCTGTCGATTTTTATGTATTTTTTGTGGATTTTTATAAGAGACTGAATATTTTTCCAACAACAAAAACATGTACAAAAAATCACAGCCCCCGAATTCGAATTCAGGATTTCCCGCCCCTTCAAAGGGACATAGTGCAATAAAGGGTTAATTTAAACAACGACGATAAACTTAGAGTCAGTAATTTGAGTTCTGTTTGATGAATTAAAACGAATACTTTTTTACATAGTTCTAATTTTCAAACAAAATTTCATACTAAAGTAAAGTTTGAGTTTAAAATCGTAGTTTATGTTGACTATAAAACTCGCCCACTCAACAAAAAAGTCTGTAATGGCTACTAAAAATTTTGATGTTATTACTAGAAATTTAACTATTTTCAGCCCTGCGGTATATTTTGATTATTTTAGCAACTCATGCTTTCGATTTGTACTACAATGAAATTAATATAAAAAAATAGTAACAGCTACTAAATTTTAGTAAAATTGTTGTAAACTGTAAAGCCCTGTATTTTGTTCGTACTTTAGCGAAAAAGCTCTCAAAGTCCATATAAAGAAAGTAGTTTTGTGGTATAATCTTTTTCACAATCAATTTAATAGACAGGATCATGAAATGTAGCGAAAAAGTGGCATTTGGTCTTTTTGTAGCTTTTTATCGACTCCCAGCAAATTCTTGGTAATATATGGGTTTATTTTTTTATTTTTTGTTAAAAACCGGTGAATTTAAAATTGATATTCGGTTTAAAAAATTAAAATTTAAACAAAATCAGCTTTACTATCAATATTTTTCAAAGGTATATTTTTGTTAAAGTCGACTTTATTTTAAAGCAAATGTTTTGTTTTTATCGTATCATACAAAATATTTAAAATAGAACTTTTAAAATAATGCCAAACATATACATTCAAAAATTTTCTTTATTTTTATTGAAAATTAAAACAAAATATTCAAAAATAAAAAGAAAATTTGTAAATAAATGTAAACAAAATTTGAAAACAATAAACAAATATAAAATAAAAACAAATGAAAACTTCAAATTTAAAACAGAATTTTAAGGTACATTTTAAGTATTTTGTATCCCAGCAAACAAAGATGATCTTTAATGACTCAGAACTGAGCTCCAAAAACATAAACATTTTTCCACTTTTTCATATGAAAGTGGTCCGTCCTAAAGAGCCCCCTGTGTAATCAGAAATGACTCAGAAAAAAGAACGTATAAAATCGAAATTTTCCTCATAAATTTAAATAATTTTGGAATCTTCTTTGAGTCCGAAAAATGAACCCTCATTTTGAGACAGCATTTTAGATTGTAAAGACAACTTTTTGGATTGTTTTCTGAGGGTTCATATTTTCTTCCAAAAAAAGAGTGTTTTCAAAAAAACAAAAATCATTTCCATGAGCCATTTAAGAATTGCTGGCTGGGATGGTAAGAAATTTAAAATAATAGTCAGTTTTTTTGTGATTTAAAATCGACTTTTTGTTTTTTATAGTAAAGGTGAATGTTTTTAAAAACTCCTTACCTGTAAGTTTAGAATAACATATCACTAGGTAAGGAGTTACATCGATGGATATGCCCTTGTTAAAATAATAAGTCTAGTAATAGAAAAGTACGAGCTTCATTACAAAATGTTTATTTTTATAACCAAAACTTATAAAAAAATTTCCAAAATTTTTTGTTAAAAATAAGTAAATTTTAATTTAATACTCAATATAAAACAAATGGAAATTTTTTTAAAAAAATGTATTATTTTAAGGTTATTTGTAACCTAGAGGTAATAGCTAAGCGTAATATGTAAGTTCAGAATAACATATTACTAGGTAAGGAGTTACCTCGATGGACATGCCCTTGTTAAAATAATAGCTTTGGTAATAGAAACCCAGCAAAAAAAATGCAAGTAGTGCTTTACAAACTACTTCTTTTAATGCTTCACAAGTAACCGTTAGTGTATTTTTACTGCTTTTTTAGAAGTTATTGTGAACAACTTCAAAAAGCACTTCTTTCATTGCTTCCCAAGTATCCGTTATTACATTTTTACAGCTTTTTTAGAATTACTTCTGAACCACATCCAAAAAATCACTTAAGTATTGCTTCTAAAGAGTAATTGCTTTAAAAGTGATCGTAAAAAGTGATTTTGGTATCATTTGGCATTTTCAAACAGAGGGCCCCGGGTTCAATTCCCGGCGGGACCAATATTTTTTTATTTTTTTTTTTATTCTGTTCATTTTTTTTTTAATATTTATAATTAATTTGTTTAAATATAATATTTTAAAATTTTTAAAAATATCCCAGCAAAAATATTAAGGAGTACTTCAAAAAGAATGACTATTTTATCTACATCCAATAAAATAATATACAAAAATAAAATAAAACAAATACAACAACACATAGCGACATGACGCACAAGCATAGTTTTCTACTGAAAAATTGTTAAATTTACAGCAGTATCGGATCTTTCCTATGACACGCACGTGTTAAATTCATTGATGGAAATGCCAAATTTGAACTACTTTTATTTTTGACTTGTGTTTTTTCTGGAGCTGTTAGTAGTTCAAAATTTGGCATTTCCATCATTGAATTTAACACGTGCGTGTCATAGGAAAGATCCGATACTTGATGTAAATTTAACAATTTTTCAGTAGAAAACTATGCTTGTGCGTCATGTCGCTATGTGTTGTTGTATTTGTTTTATTTAATTTTTGCATTATCTTATTTTGAATGTAGAGAAAAAAGTAATGCATTAAAAAGTGGATATTCTCTTATAAAAAAAATGCTAAGAAATTGATTTTTATGTACCTGTAAAAATAGTACTGAAACTAGAGCCCCGGTTTTACGGTCGACCGGTCTTTACGGTCTAGGTCAGACCGGGTTTTAATACTATTTACAAAAGGAAGGTTTTTGGTACTTTTTAGCACAATATACTACAAAATAATGAAATTGCTAAAATTATGTAAATTTTATATAAAAAAAATTATAAAAATCGAATTTTGAAAAACAATCAAAAAATATTTTTAAAAATCGAAAATTTTTTTTAAAAATTTTCTAAAAAATCGATAAAAAATTTTTTTTATAAATTTATAAAAATCAATAAAATTTTAAAAAATCGAAAAATTTTTGAAAAATCGAAAATTTTTTTAAAAATCGATAAATTCCTTAAAAATCGATCAATTTTAGAAAAATTAACAAATTTTTTAAAAATTGACAAAATTTTCAAAAATTTACAAATTTTTCAAAAATCGATAATATTATGAAAAATCGATAAATTTCTTCAAAATTGATAAATTTTTGAAAAATCGACAAATTTTAGAAAAATCCACAAAATTTTAAAAAATCGATAAAATTTTGAAAACTCGATTAATTTGTAAAAAATCGATAAATTTTTGAAAAATCGATAAATTTTTGAAAAATTTTATAAATTTTTGAAAAATCGATAAATTTTTGAAAAATTGATAAATTTCTTAAAAATCAATAAATTTTTGAAAAATCTACAAATTTTTGAAAAATCTACAAATTTTTGAAAAATCTACAAATTTTTGAAAAATCGATAAAATTTTGAAAAATCGATAAATTTTTAAAAAATCGATAAATTTTTGAAAAATCGATCAATTTGTGAAAAATCGCTAAATTTTTGAAAAATTTAATAATTTTACAAAAATTTATAAACTTTCACAAAAATCACTTAATTTTATAAAAATTGATAAATTTGTAAAAATCGATTCGATACCCGAGTAAAAAAAATTGATCTCGCGCAATATCTAATCATATCCAATTTGATATTGTTTAAGATCTGCTGTAATATCTAGCTGATCCAATTAGATCTCAAAATTGGGTGTATCCAATGATATCGTATTAGATCCTATTGTATATATGGGTATAAACTAAGATCAAGTTATATCTTAAAATTGGGAGGTCCAATGATATCTTTGGGGATAAACCTAGATCTAATTTGATCCGAAAAATGGCGGATCGATTTAGATAGAGCTATATATTTGTGGATAAACTTAGATGTAATTTGATCTCAATTTTGGCAGATCGAATTAGATCTAGCAATATATTTGTGGATAAAATTAGATCTAATTTGATCCGAAAAAGTGGCAGATCGAATTAGATCCAGCAATATATTTGGGGATAAACTTAGATCTAAATTGATCCGAAAAAAGGCAGATGGAATTAGATCCAGCAATATATTTCTGGATTAACTTAGATCTAATTTGACCCGAAAAATGGCAGATCGAATTAGATCCAGCAATATATTTGGGGATTAAGTAAGATCTAAATTTATCCAATAAATGACAGATCAAATTAGATCCAGTAATATAAGTCGGGATTGCGTAAGATCTTAACTTTTCCGATAAATTGCAGATCGAATTAAATCCAGTGATATATTTGGGGATTAGGTAGGATCTTAATTTATCTCATAAATTGCAGATCGAATTAGATCCAGCAATTTATTTCGGTATTAAAATGGCAGATCGAATTAGAAACAGCAATATATTTGGGGATTGACATCTAAAACTATCCAGAAAAATGACAGATAAAATTAGACCCCGCATTATATTTGGGTACTACGTGAGATCTCCATTTATTTGGGATTAAATAAGATCCCAGACAGTTATTGACAACAGTTCAAAAAATAATACACTGGCAGAGCACTGATTTTATAAAAATTACAATATTTTGATAAAATAAGGTTTAAACTCACAAGGTCTCGAGTTCGATACCGTTCACGGCTATGCATTTTTTTTATAAAAAGAATTTCTTATTATAAAATTATCAATTATCAATTATCAATTTTTGTATTTTTTAATGCAAAAATTAAAATAATTGATAAAATTATAATTTTATTTTTTATAAATGTTTTTATAAAATTATATTTTTTTTATTAAATTGAATTTTTTAAAAAAAATAATTTTATTTACATCTTTTTAACGCTCTACACCATTTCCAATTGTATCAATTGTTTTTAAGATTTATCAATTGTATTTCAGAAATAATCAATTGAATTTCAGTTTTATCAATTGTATTTCAGAACTTATCAATTATTTTTCAGATTTATGAATTGTATTTCAGAACTAGTCAATTGAATTTCAGTTTTATCAATTGTATTTCAGAAATTATTAATTGTGTTTCCGAAATTCACAACTGTATTTCAGAAATTATCAAACTGTATTTCAGAAATTGCCAATTGTATTTCAGAAATTATGAAATGTATTTTAGAAATTTTTCTCTATTAACTATGATAAACAATCAACATGTTCTGAAATTGATTTGATTATTTCTGAAATACAATTAATAACTTTCTGAAATACATTCCATAATTTCTGAAGTATATTTAAAATGTCTGCTTCTGAAATACAGTTAATATTGTAGTAGCTGATGAGTTACCATATATGACCATATATTGTTTAAATGGCACCATATATGTCAATATATTGTTTAAATGGCACCATATATGATATATGTTCCCTCCCGTGAAAAAAAATTTATTCGGTAGCATATCTTTTTTTATTTGGCATCATACTAAATTATATAAAATTTGATCCGGAAAATGGATTAACCAAATTGTATATAAACGAATAAAAAAGATATTTGAATTGATTTTTGGTCTTATTCAATTGCATTAAATTTTGTTTATTTATATGAATATGTATAGTGTAGGAAAACGACCAATTATTTAACTGAGAGAATTATCTGAATGATATTAATAAATTTTTGCACAAAACCGATGAAATTTCACTGGGCCTCGTCTATTGAAACATTTTTGATAAAATGTTGTGAAAATATTCATTTTATTTATAAAAAGTTTCATACCCTTATTGAAAAAGTTTCATTAAAACTAAATTCATAAAATATATGAAGATTTTTCACCAAATTTAAGAAATTTGGTGAAAAAAATTGATCTCGCGCAATATCTAATCATATCAAATTTGATATTGTTTAAGATCCGCTGTAATATCTAGCTGATCCAATTAGATCTCAAAATTGGGTGTATCCAATGATATCGTATTAGATCCCATTTTATATATGGGGATAAACTAAGATCAAGTTATATCTCAAAATTGGGAGGTCGAATGATATCTTTGGGGATAAACCTAGATCTAATTTGATCCGAAAAATGGCGGATAGAATTAGATCCAGTTATATATTTGTGGATAAACTTAGATCTAATTTGATCCGAAAAATGGCGGATCGAATTAGATAGAGCTATATATTTGTGGATAAACTTGGATCTAATTTGATCCGAAAAATGGCAGATCTAATTAGATCCAGCAATATATTTGGGGATAAATATGATCTAAATATATCCAAAAAATTACAGATCAAAAATTAGATCCAGTAATATATTTCGGGATTGCGTAAGATCTTAACTTTTTCGATAAATTACAGATCGAATTAAATCCAGTTATATATTTGGGAATTTGGTAAGATCTTAATTTATCCCATAAATTGCAGATCGAATTAGATCTAGCAATTTATTTCAGTATGTATTAAAATGGCAGATCGAATTAGATCCAGCAATATATTTGAGGATTAAGTAAGATCTAAAACTATCCAGAAAAATGACAGATAAAATTAGATCCCGCATAATATTTGGGTACTACGTAAGATCTCCATTTATTTGGAATTAAATAAAATCCCAGACAGATATTGACAACAGTTCAAAAAATAATAATAATAATATGGCCCGATAAAATTGTATCAGTTGTTTATCAGCTTTTATCTAATTGCATCATTTTAGATCTGACCGATTAAATTATGTGTTAATCAGATGAAATTGTATTTTTCACCTGATACAATTTTATTGGTTTATATCATATGGTATCAGTTTAGGTCCAAATAGATATATTTGTATACAAAATTATATAGTTATATCCCAATTTTGACCTGATATCAGTTTAAAATTTTGATACAATTGTATAAGGTAAATATCGGATACAATTATATTTTATTTATATAAAATTGAACCAATTACGATCAAACCTGACACACGCAGAGAAAAGATATGGTTGCAATATGATCACAGCTACCAATCTATGGTCACTACTGCCATACATGGTTGTTGCAATAAAATTATTAATGTATTAATCATACTTTACAAATGATATGATCGCCTATAATCATTTTATAATTAAAATCTCTCTTTTTTGCGGTCATCATATTATTTCTTTCGTCTACAATCATATATTATCTGGACAATCATATTCCTCTCTTCGAATTGCAATCATATTATTATCTGAGTTGAGAGAGATCATACTCACAATCATTGGTATAGTTTCGACAGCCATGAGATGATCAGTATATTTTTTTAAGAGCGTCATCTATCAGTTGGCGTCAGTCTTGTTTAAGATTTTGTGAAAAGAAGTTGTAAGAAGCACTAAAATAAATAATAAATATGTATTAAAAAAAATACTTAAAAATAGAAAAATATCTTATTGGTATTCATATTAATAGCGACATTGTTTTTTGAAGAAAGAACTCGCTCTACCCAAGAAGTCTAGAGAGATATAGATTGTCAAGCAATCCCAAAACAATATTATTTATTAATTATATATAAAAAGTGGTTAGTGCTATAAATTAAGTGAAAAAAGTAATTATTTTTTTAATAATTTGTACTCACGTAGCAAAAAGATTGTTTCAGAGCGTCTATAATAACAAGTGTGATAGATTTTAGTTTTGTACGAAAACAAAATTGCAAAAAGTGCAAAATTTAAAAAAAAATGTAAGTGCACAACGAAATTATCATAATATTTTCGTACTGATCATATCATGTTCCTGATGATCATAATATGATCCCAAATGATCACAAAATTTTCTTCATTACCATAATATGATCATGAGGAAAATATTATGATCATTAGGAACATAATATGATAACTGAGAACGTGTTATGATCATTTCGGATGCATTGTTATATTGTATATTTAACAAATCATCTAACTTTTTCACTCAACTTCAACAGAATGCTGAGAAAAAATATAGGGATTATAGTATGACATACAGGACTATAATATGATAATATCGGGATCAGTTTGGAATCATAATGTAGTAATTAAGGGATAATATTATGGCAGAAAAAGGTATTTCATATTATGATTGTCGCAATCATAAACCCAAAAATATATGATGCTCTTCGAATATGGTCATCCCAACCATATTTTTTCTTTGCGTGCACACATTACATATAAACCGATAAAATAGTATCAGGTCAAAAATAAGATATAATTTCTTCTGATTAACACATTATTTAATCAGGTCAGATCTAAACTGATACAATTAGATAAAAATTGATAAACAATTGATAAAAATATATCGGGCCATTCTTCGGATGAAACTGTATATTTATACAGATATAACTTAATCGCATATATATCAAAGTATATGGTACTATATATGGTAGCATATATTATCATATCTGGAACTGTATTAAAAATGTTGTACATAAGGTACCTTATGAGCATATATTGTTGAAATGGCACCATATATGATAATATATGGTTTAAATGGCACCAAGTAAGTAATATATTACTTAAATAACACCATATGTAAATATATATGGCACTATATATAGAATCATATATTATCATATCTGGCTCTGTATTAAAAATTTTGATCATGAGGTACCATATATGGCCATATAATGTTTAAATGGCACCATATATAATAATATATGGTTTAAATGGCACCATATATAATAATATATGGTTTAAATGGCATCATATATGCTAATATATTGCTTAAATAACACCATATATAAATATATATGGCACTGGATTTAGTGGCATATATTATCATATCTGCAACTGTATTAAAGATTTTGTTCATGAGGTACCATATATGACCATATATTGTTTAAATGCCACCATATATGATAATATATAGTTTAACTGGCACCATATATAGTTATATATTGTTTAAATGATACCATATATAATTATATATTCTTAAAATGCCGCCATATATATTAAGATATAGCTCTATATACAACTATATATGCAATAAGATCAGCCATGCTATGTAATATATAATCATATATACCATATCTAATATTATAAAGGTCGATATCTAATTAGATGAAATTATATATGGCATAATATAAGGAACAATTTTGGAAAAAGACGTCATATATAATTATATATGGATATACATAAAGACATGTCTAATTATATATTGTAATATATGCCACATATGATTATATATAATTTTTTTTACTCGGGTATCCAGAAAAATGATAGATAAAATTAGATCCCGCATTATATTTGGGTACTACGTAAGATCTCCATTTAATTGGGATTAAATAAGATCCCAGATAGATATTGACAACAGTTCAAAAAATAATACACTGGCAGAGCAGATTTTATAAAAATTAAAATATTTTGTTAAAATAAGGTTTAAACTCAGAAGGTCTCGAGTTCGATACCGTTCACGGCTATGCATTTTTTTATAAAAAGAATTTCTTTTTATAAAATTATAATTTTATTTTCTATAAATGTTTTTATAAAATTATATTTTTTTTATTAAATTGAATTTAAAAAAAAAATAATTTTATTTACATCTTTTTAAAGGTCTGCACCATTTCCAATTGTATCAATTGTTTTTAAGATTTATCAATTGTATTTCAGAAATAATCAATTGAATTTCAGTTTTATCAATTGTATTTCAAAACTTATCAATTATTTTTCAGATTTATGAATTGTATTTCAGAACTAGTCAATTGAATTTCAGTTTTATCAATTGTATTTTAGTAATTATTAATTGTATTTTCGAAATTCATAACTGTGTTTCAGAAATGATCAAACTGTATTTCAGAAATTGTCAATTGTATTTCAGAAGTTATGAAATGTATTTCAGAAATTTTTCTCTATTAATTATGAAATACAATCAACAAGTTCTGAAATAGATTTGATTATTTCTGAAATACAATTAATAATTTCTGTAATACATTTGATAATTTCTGAAATACATTTTAAATTTCTGATATACAAGTTAATAGCTTCTGAAATACAGTTAATATTGTAGCTGCTGATGAGTTACCATATATTGTTTAAATGGTATCATATATGACAGTATATTGTTTAAATGGCACCATATATGGTATATGTTCCCTATTAAAAAAATAATTTGGAGCTTTATATGGTAATATATAACTTAGAGTGATCCATGTACCATTTGATCCGAAAAATGGCCCGATAAAATTGTATCAGTTGTTTGTTTATCAGTTTTTATATAATTGCATCAGTTTAGATCTGACATGATTAAATTATGTGTTAATCAGATGAAATTGTTTTTTTTTTTGATTTTTGACCTGATACAATTTTATTGGTTTATATCACATGGTATCAGTTTAGGTCCAAATAGATATATTTGTATACAAAATTATATAGTTATATCCCAATTTTGACCTGATATCAGTTTAAAACTTTGATACAATTGCATAAGGTAAATGTCGAATACAATTATATTTTATTTATATAAAATTGAACCAATTACGATCAAACCGATAAAATTGTATCAGGTCAAAAATCTGATACAATTTCATCTGATTAACACATAATTTAATCAGGTCTGATCTAAACTGATACATTTAGATAAAAAATGACAAACAATTGATAAAAACATATCGGGCCATTCTTCGGGTGAAACTGTATATTCCCGAGTAAAAAAAATTATATATAATCATATGTGGCATATATTACAATATATAATTAGACATGTGGTTATGTATATCCATATATAATTATATATGACGTTTTTTCCGAAAAATTTTCCTTATATTATGCCATATATAATTTCATCTAATTAGATATCGGCCTTCATAATATTAGATATGGCATATATAATTATATATTACATAACATGGTTGATCTTATTGCATATATAGTTATATATAGAACTATATCTTAATATATATGGTGGCATTTTAGCAATATATAATTATATATGGTATCATTTAAACAACATATAATTATATATGGTGACAGTTAAACTAGATATTATCATATATGGTGCCATTTAAACAATATATGGTCATATATGGTACCTCATAAACCAAATCTTTAATTCAGTTCCAGATATGATAATATATGGTACTATATATAGTGCGATATATATTTATATATGGCGTCATTTAAGCTATATATTATCATATATGGTGCCATTCAAACCATATATTATCATATATGGTGCCATTCAAACCATATATTATCATATATGGTACCATTTAAACCATATATTATAATATATGGTGCAATTTCAACAATATATACCCATATATGGTACCTCATGAACAATATTTTTAATACAGTTCCACATATGATAATATATGCTACCATATATAGTCCCATATATATTTATATATGGTGTTATTTAAGCAATATATTACCATATATGGTGCCATTTAAACCATATATTATCTTATATGGGCCATTTCAACAATATATGCTCATATATGGTACCTCATGAACAACATTTTTAATACAGTTCCAGATATGATAATATAAGAAAATATGTATAGTGCCATATATATTTATGTATGGTGTTATTTAAGCAATATATTACCATATATGGTGCCATTTAAACCATATATTATTATATATGGTGCCATTTAAACAATATATGCTCATATATGGGACCGCATGAATAACATTTTCAATACAGTTCCAGATATGATAATATATGCTACTATATGTAGTACCATATACTTTGATATATCGTATCATTTAAACAACCCGAGGAAAAATAGTTACATAAGTTATATCTGTATAAATATACAGTTTCATCCGAAGAATGGCCCGATATATTTTTATAAATTGTTTATCAATTTTTATCTAAATGTATCAGTTTAGATCTGACCTGATTAAAATATGTGTTAATCAGATGAAATTGTATCAGATTTTTGACCTGATACAATTTTATCGGTTTGATCGTAATTGGTTAAATTTTATATAAATAAAATATAATTGTATCCGACATTTACCTTATACAATTGTATCAAAGTTTTAAACTGATATCAGGTCAAAATTGGGATGTAATTAGATAACAACTGATACAAATAAGAACTGATACAATTTTATCGGGCCATTTTTCGGATCAAATGGTATATGGATGAATCTAAGTTATATATTACCATATAAAGCTCCATATTGGTGCTATTTAAACAATATATTGTCATATATGGTGCCATCATATATGGTAACTCATCAGCAACTACAATATTAACTGTATTTCAGATGCTATTAATTGTATTTCAGAAATTTTAAATGTATTTTAGAAATTATGGAATGTATTTCAGAAATTTATTAATTGTATTTCAGAAATAATCAAATCTATTTCAGAACTTGTTGATGGTTTATCATAGTTAATAGAGAAAAATTTCTAAATTACATTTCAGAATTTCTGAAATACAATTGATAATTTCTGAAATACAGTTTGATAATTTCTGAAATACAGTTGTGAATTTCAGAAATGCAATTTATTTCTGAAATACAATTGATAAAACTGAAATTCAATTGACTAGTTCTGAAATACAATTCATAAATCTGAAAAATAATTGATAAGTTCTGAAATACAATTGATAAAACTGAAATTCAATTGATTATTTCTGAAATACAATTGATAAATCTTAAAAACAATTGACACAATTGGAAATGGTGTAGAGCGTTAAAAATATGTAAATAAAATTATTTTTAAAAAATATTCAATTTAATAAAAAAAAAATATAATTTTATAAAAACATTTATAGAAAATAAAATTATAATTTTATAAAAAGAAATTCTTTTGAATGGGGGAAATGTTTTTAGTTGATCTGTTATTTTTAAGTAAATGAATGTTATTTTAGTTTGACTCAAGATCATAAATTAATATCACTTTCTGTTTAAATTATTTTCAAATCAAAGAAAGATGATACAATTTTTACAAGTAAATTACAAAGAATAAAAATTATTGAAAAAATTTCGATCAGACCAGCAATGAGAATGCGCATTTTTATAAAAAAAATGCATAGCCGTGAAAGGTATCGAACTCGAGACCTTCTGAGTTTAAACCTTATTTTAACAAAATATTGTAATTTTTATAAAATCAGTGCTCTTCCAGTGTATTATTTTTTGAACTATTGTCAATATCTGTCTGGGATCTTATTTAATCCCAAATAAATGGAGATCTTACGTAGTACCCAAATATAATGCGGGATCTAATTTTAGCTGTCATTTTTCTGGATAGTTTCAGATGTCAATCTCCAAATATATTGCTGTTTCTAATTCGATCTGCAATTTATGGGATAAATTAAGATCCTACCAAATCCCCAAATATGTTTCTGGATCTAATTCGATCTTCCATTTTTCGGATCAAATTAGATATAAGTTTATCCACAAATATATTGCCACTTTTTCGGATCAAATTAGATCTAAGTTTATCCACAAATATATTGCTAGATCTAATTAGATCTGCCAAAATTGAGATCAAATTAGATCTATGTTTATCCCTAAATATATTGCTGGATCTAATTCGATCTGCCACTTTTTCGGATCAAATTAGATCTAAGTTTATCCACAAATATATAGCTGGATCTAATTCGATCTGCCATTTTTCGGATCAAATTAGGTCTTACTAAATCCCAAAATATATTGCTGGATCTAATTTGATCTGCCAATTTTCTATTCAGTTTATATCCAAGTTTATCCACAAATATATTGCTGGATCTAATTCGATCTGTCATTTTTTGGATAAATTTAGATCTAAGTTAATCCACAAATATATTGCTGGATCTAATTTTATCTGCCAATTTTCTATTCAGTTTATATCCAAGTTTATCCACAAATATATTGCTGGATCTAATTCGATCTGCCATTTTTTGGATAAATTTAGATCTAAGTTAATCCACAAATATATTGCTGGATCTAATTTGATCTGCCATTTTTCAGATCAATGTATATCTAAGTTTATCCACAAATATATTGCTGGATCTAATTAGATGTGCCATTTTTTGGATCAAATTAGATCTAAGTTTATCACCAAATATATAGCTACATCTAATTCGATCTCTTTTTCGGATCAAATTAGATATACGTTTATCCACAAATATATTGCGGGATCTAATTTGATCTGCCAAAATTGAGATCAAATTAGATCTAAGTTTATCCCCAAATATATAGCTGGATCTAATTGGATCCGCCATTTTTCGGATCAAATTAGATCTAAAAATATCCGCAAATATATAGCTGGATCCGCCAATTTTCGGATCAAAATAGATCTAGGTTTATCCCCAAAGATATCACTGGACCTCCCAATTTTGAGATATAACTTGATCTTAGTTTATCCTCATATATACAATGGGATCTAATACGATATGATTGGATACACCCAATTTTGAGATTTAATTGGATCAGCTAGATATTACAGCAGATCTTAAACAATATCAAATTGGATATAATTAGATATTGCGCGAGATCAATTTTTTTTACTCGGGTTTATACAGATATAACTTAATCACATATATGACTATATGTAACTATTTTTACTCGGGGTGTTTAAATGATACGATATATCAAAGTATATGGTAATATATATGGTAGCATATATTATCATATCTGGAACTGTATTAAAAATGTTGTTCATAAGGTACCATATATGACCATATATTGTTGAAATGGTAACATATATCATAATGTATGGTTTAAATGTAACCACATATGGTAATATATTGTTCTAATGATACTATATATCAATACATATTGCACTATATATAGTAGCATGTATTATTATATCTGGAACTGTATTAAAAACGTTGTTCATGAGGTCCCATATATGAGCATATATTGTTGAAATGGCACCATATATGATAATATATGGGTTAAATGGCACCGTATATAGTAATATATTATTTAAATAATATGGCACTATATTTAGTAGCATGTTATCATATCTGCAACTGTATTAAAGATTTTGTTCATGAGGTACCATATATGACCATATATTGTTTAAATGCCACCATATATGATAATATATAATTTACTGGCACCATATATAGTTATATATTGTTTAAATGATACCATATATAATTATATATTCCTAAAATGCCGCCATATATATTAAGATATAGCTCTATATACAACTATATATGCAATAAGATCAGCCATGCTATGTAATATATAATCATATATAACATATCTAATATTATAAAGGCCGATATCTAATGAGATGAAATTATATATGGCATAATATAAGGAAAAATTTTGGAAAAAGACGTCATATATAATTATATATGGATATACATAACGACATGTCTAATTATATATTGTAATATATGCAACATATGATTATATATAATTTTTTTTACTCGGGTTGTGAAGAAAACTTTATTATTTTAATAAAAAATTTCATTAAAACTGGTCCAGCAAACTTCTCTCTATCTGGGTTATATAAATCCATTATCAGTTAGTTGTAACTGCACAGAAGAAAAAAATTAAAATCATACAGAAACAACGTTTACTAAAATAGAAAAAGCTTTGAAATCCCACAAATCTCAGGTTTTTTTCTTTTTATATAAAAAATTGTCTGCTTATTTTTAAAATCGAAAAACCCATTAACTTAAATATGAAAAAGTTTAACTATAATTTACTTTAATAAGGATCAGCCACCAATTAGAAAATTTTGTTTCAAAGTTTCTTACTTAAATAAAATATCCTATTAAGTGATGACTATAACACTGGCCCTAATATTCATACTTTATTTACAAAGTGTTCGTAAAAAATCAAATGTTAATTAAAATCTGATATAGTAATTGATTTAACTATAATTTTTCTCTGTGTAGTTACTTTTCTTATTATTTCTTTCATTAGATTTAAGATTTGATATTGTAATTAAAAAGTGCGACATTGGTATTTCTCATTTATTCCAGAAATGAAAAACTGCTGGGTCATTAAAAACCCTAGATGCAACATAACATATACCCCTGTTTTTATAAAGCGTGCGGAATAATTCCTCTGGGGGAATTTTCCCTTTCGCTTTATAAAAACAGGGGGATAAGCTCAGCTTTTTAATTTTGTATTGAATTAATAAGTATATAATTTTATTTAAATCCACATACATTTTGGTCGATTCGAGATAGTAAATAATTTTATCTAAAATATTCTTGGGTCACATTTAGTTTTATAAAGTGTTGTTCGAAGCAATATAAAAATGTATATTCAACAAGATATAATTTGATCAAGTATATGTATTTGTATATGGCATATAAAATGATATAAGAGAAATGATTTTTTAGGATATGATTATATAAGGCAACGAATAAAAAAATTTTGAAAATCGGAATCGCAGATAAATTCAAATTTAATTTTACACTTTGTTATTCACTCTTTAATATGAATAGATACAATTGAATCAAACCTAACTTGATCAAATCTAATCCTTTTTTCACGGGCTATTAAAAAAAAATAATATGGAGCTTTATATGGTAGTATATAACTTAGTGTCATCCATACACCATTTGATCCGAAAAATGGCCCGATAAAATTGTATCAGTTGTTTATCAGTTTTTATCTAATTGCATCAGTTTAGATCTGACCTGATTAAATTATGTGTTAATCAGATGAAATTGTATCAGATTTTTGACCTGATACAATTTTATTGGTTTATATCACCTGGTATCAGTTTAGGTCCAAATATATATATTTGTATACAAAATTATATAGTTATATCCCAATTTTGACCTGATATCAGTTTAAAACTTTGATACAATTGTATAAGGTAAATGTCGGATACAATTATATTTTATTTATATAAAATTTAACCAATTACGATCAAACCAAAAAAATTGTATCAGGTCAAAAATCTGATAAAATTTCATCTGATTAACACATAATTTAATCAGGTCAGATCTAAACTAATACATTTAGACAAAAATTGTATAAAAATTACAATATTTTGTTAAAATAAGGTTTAAACTCAGAAGGTAACGAGTTCAATATGCATTTCTTTTACAAAATGAATTTCTTTTTATAAAATTAAAATTTTTTTTTCTATAAATTTTTTTATAAAATTATATACTATTTATTTTTTTATTAAATTGAAATCTTTGAATAAAATAATTTTATTTACATCTTTTTGACGCTCTACACCATTTCCAATTGTATTAATTGTTTTTAGATTTATCAATTGTATTTCAGAATTAATCAATTGAATTTCAGTTTTATCAATTGTGTTTCAGAACTCATCAATTATTTTTCACATTTATGAATTGTATTTCAGAACTAGTCAATTGAAGTTCAGTTTTATCAATTGTGTTTCAGAAATTATTAATTGTATTTCCGAAATTCACAACTGTATTTCAGAAATTATCAAACTGTATTTCAGAAATTATCAATCGTATTTCCGAAATTATGAAATGTATTTGAGAAATTTTTCTCTATTAGCTATGAAATTCTGAAATAGATTTCATTATTTCTGGACACAACTAAATAAATAAATAATTAAATTTGCGTAATATTGTAGTTTCCGAAGTGCAAATAATATTTTGTGATATACAATTAAAATTTTCTAAAATACATTTAATAATTTCTGGAATACCTTTTTTCGATGCTTATAAGTTAGCTCGAAATGCTTTTATCATTCATTTAATTTGTAGCTATCACACATCTATAACAAGTCTCGTTAGATTAGAGTGTAGAGGTCTTGGCTGACAATCTGGTGGACTGGGTTAAATTTCATGTTTTTAAAAACAAATATTAAAAAAGTTTTCTCAATTTTTTGAAAAATGTTTTTTGAAATCTAT
The DNA here is from genome assembly GCA_949987735.1 of Leucophora obtusa. Taxonomy (NCBI): domain Eukaryota; kingdom Metazoa; phylum Arthropoda; class Insecta; order Diptera; family Anthomyiidae; genus Leucophora; species Leucophora obtusa. The sequence goes on along the minus strand of OX465295.1, from coordinate 161,414,303 downwards.
TTTTTTGCCAAGATAGTTAATGCAACGTTCTGCCAACGCATAACCGACCATCGCCAACGGTTTGCCAGCATTGTGCCGATTATATTTTTCTGTCTGGGATGTTAAACTTAAACCTATTGTATATTAACATTAATTAACACTATATTTTTATTTTTAGGAAATACATTTTTATTTTATTATAAGTTAACATTAAATTAAATTTTAGATAATGGCACCAATTTGTAGTTGTAATTATTATATATTAAGTCGTATATCCATAAACATTCTATACAGTTAGACGAGGTTTATGGAACTATTTAACTTTATAAAGTGTTTATAAATTATAACTTAAATGTACAAATATATATGTTAAATGTACGTGAACAAATTGTTGATATGGACCCACAAATTGTATCTCAACTGATATTGGAATTATTGTACCATTACCATACATCAATATATATTGTAACGACAAAAGTCGGTTCTCGTTTTTGTCTACATAAATTATTAACATTTTTAGTAATATCCCTACGGGAAATTTTAACAAACTGTCACCGAACTGGCCCCTTTATATGAAATAGACTGGTTACTTTTACATGGCTTTGTCATAGGAGGTGGAAATTGACCCCTTGTGACATGTCACAAGACAAATCGCAGGACAGGTCCCTGAACTTTGTTTTTTATGAGAGTTCAGTAACCTGTCCTAGGATTTGTCTTGTGACATGTCACAAGGGGTCAATTTCCACCTCCTATGACAACGCCATGTAAAAGTGACCAGTCTATTTCATATAAAGGGGCCAGTTCGGTGGCAGTTTGTTAAAATTTCCCGTAGGGATTATATTATCATTGTTTGAATTTAACGGAATTATTAATAACGCCATCTATTTGTCAATACTTGCATCACTAATCATATACTGCTAGATGGTACAACACTAAATGTGTACTAAATGTTACTAATGTGTAATTGGTACTACTGTATTATAAGTTGTATTAAAATGTTTGTGTGTGTTTGATCAGCAAGTATAAAAGGCAGTGCTGTTGATCAATTTGGGGAGTTAGTCAGTAGACGACCACAAGGTAAGATCTACTATTTAGTGAGGAGTTTGCCAATTCCCTAAATAATAAAATCTAATTTTGTGGTAAAAGGAAACTCTCGCGTTTAGTTGTTAGAGAAAACTGAGGTCAGCCCTTAGATCTTTCTCTATTTTTTTTCGTTATTCGGTGCGAAACTTGCTCTCTCTCCGTGTTTAGTTGCTAGAGAAAATTGAGGTTAGCCCTTAGATCTTTCTCTATTTTTTTGTATTCGGTGCGAAACTTGCTCTCTCTCCGCGTTTAGTAGCTAGAGAAAACTGAGGTTAGCCCTTAGATCTTTCTCTATTTTTTTTTCGTTATTCGGTGCTACAGTGGAAAATCGTCGTGTGTGAATCTGTCGGTGAAAAATTAATTGTGTGATAGTAATAAGTATTAGAGAATAAAGATATCAATAAAAAAAAAATTTTTTTTAAAGCAATACAAACAGTGTTCTCTCTCTTTGTTTTTTTAAATAAATAATTGTAACGAACCCTGGACATCGCTGATTTCTGCCCCAGCATACTGCGAAAAAACGTGTCGTTACAATATTGAATGATATACATATATTACAATATATGACACTGTATTATAAATATTGTTAATGAAGTAACATATCTGATAATATTTTTTATAGCGCCATACAGTTTTACATTATTCAAATTAAACCATATATCGAATTGTATTCAAAATGTTGATGTGTTACCAAATTTGACCATATATTGTTTAAATTGTGCCATATATGACAATATATTGTTTAAATGATACCATATATGTCTATATATTAATATTGTTTAAATGACACCATATGTCAATATATATGGGACTATATATGGTAGCATATATTATCATATCTGCATCTGTATTAAAAATGTCGTTCATCAGGTACCATATATGAGCATATATTGTTGAAATGGCACCATATATGACAATATATGGTTTAAATGGCACCATATATGGTAATATATTGCTTAAATAACACCATATATAAATATATATGGCACTATATATGGTAGCATATATTATCATATGTGGAACTGTATTAAAAATATTGTTCTTGAGGTACCATATATGGGCATATATTGTTGAAATTGCACCATATATGATAATATATGGTTTAAATTGTACCATATATGATAATATATGGTTTGAATGGCACCATATATGATAATATATAGCTTAAATAACACCATATATAAATATATATCGCACTATATATAGTACCATATATTATCATATCTGGAACTGAATTAAAGATTTGGTTCATGAGGTCCCATATATGAGCATATATTGTTTAAATGGCACCATAAATGATAATATCTAGTTTAACTGTCACCATATATAATTATATATTGCTTAAATGATACCATATATAATTATATATTGCTAAAATGCCACCATATATATTAAGATATAGTTCTATATATAACTATATATGCAATAAGATCAACCATGTTATGTAAAATATAATTATATATGCCATATCTAATATTATGAAGGCCGATATCTAATTAGATGAAATTATATATGGCATAATATAAGGAAAATTTTTCGGAAAAAACCTCATATATAATTATATATGGATATACATAACCACATGTCTAATTATATATTGTAATATATGCCACATATGATTATATATAATTTTTTTTACTCGGGATATTACTTAAATAACACCATATATAAATATATATGGCACTATATATAGAATCATATATTATCATATCTGGAACTGTATTAAAAATTTTGATCATGAGGTAACATATATGGCCATATATTGTTTAAATGCCACCATATATGATAATATATAGTTTAACTGGCACCATATATAGTTATATATTGTTTAAATGATACCATGTATAATTATATATTCCTAAAATGCCGCCATATATATTAAGATAAAGCTCTATATACAACTATATACGCAATAAGATCAGCTATGCTATGTAATATATAATCATGTATACCATATCTAATATTATAAAGGCCGATATCTAATTAGATGATATTATATATGGCATAACATAAGGAACAATTTTGGAAAAAGACGTCATATATAATTATATATGGATATACATAATGACATGTCTAATTATATATTGTAATATATGCCACATATGATTATATATAATTTTTTTTACTTGGGTATTTATAATAATGTATGTATAACAAAATAATGCGTATTTCGTATTATATTTATATGAGACACCCACGGTCTTTTTCGGTCCCATGCACGGCGTTTTTTTCTCCTGGGTCTCTATAGGCTAAAATTTTGGGAAAATAATCTAGACGTAATTCTGACTTTGAGCTGTAAACTGTTTTTCTATGTGTGGAAGAACAATATTCAGAAACATGCTCTTCAATTCAGAGAGTCCTGCACTTTTCATATATTATATGAAAATGCCACGGTCTTTTTCGGTCCCATGTACGGCGTTTTTTTTTTCGGGGTCGTTATGGGCTAAAATTTTGCACAAATAATCTAGACGTAATTTTGACTTAGAGCAGCAAACCTTTTCGCAATGTGTGGAGCAAGAATATTCCGAAACTGGCTCTTGAATTCAGAAAGTCCTGCACTTTGCATACATTTATATGAAAATGCCACGGTCTTTTTCGGTCCCATGTACGGCGTTTTTTTGTTCGGGGTCGTTATGGGCTAAAATTTTGCAAAAAATAATCTAGACGTAATTTTGACTAAGAGCAGCAAACGTTTTCCCAATGTGTGGAGCAAAAATATTCCGAAACTGCCTCTTGAATTCAGAAAGTCCTGCACTTTTCATACATTTATATGAAAATGCCACGGTCTTTTTCGGTCCCATGTACGGCGTTTTTTTGTTCGGGGTCGTTATGGATTAAAATTTTGCAGAAATAATCTAGACCTAATTTCGACTTAGACCAGCAAAACTTTTCCCAATCTGTGGAGCAAAAATATTCCGAAACTGGCTCTTGAATTCAGAAAGTCCTGCACTTTGCATACATTTATATGAAAATGCCACGGTCTTTTTCGGTCCCATGTACGGCGTTTTTTTGTTCGGGGTCGTTATGGGCTAAAATTTTGCAAAAAATAATCTAGACGTAATTTTGAATTTGAAGAGGTAGACAAGTTGCAGTTATTTTTTATTAAAAAAATCTTTAAGTTACCGGACTTCACACCCACTTACTGTATAATGCTGGAAACAGGTCTAGATAATGGTCATTTATATACACTTGACTTGCATTTAAGGTATTTACATAAAGCGCTTTTTGAATACAGTAGCAACCGACTTCCAAACAAATTATCCATTAAAGTTCTGCGACAAAACGTATATTGGGCTAAGAACATAAATGAATTGGGAAGACACTATGGGCTAGAGTGGAATATGTCAAACTTAAATAATAATATTTATTATACTTATTTTACAAACCTCTTAAGTCAAATCAAAAGCACAAATCATCAAAAGATGTGGAGAAAATCACTGCAGAGCACCACTAGAATATATAAGTTGCTTGATCACAACATTGGTCAGAACTATTTTAGAGAAACATACGGAAGATACAAGATAATGTGGATATTCAAAGCTAGATGCGGCCTTATTGCACTAAATAATAATTTTAGCAGAGATAACTCTAACAGTATATGTACATTGTGTAACCTTAATGAAGAGGAAACTATTCAGCATTTCTTGGGAAAATGCCCCGTTTTAAAAGAATATAGAATTCGATTTTTTGGAAAAATACTTTTACGTGAAAATGAAGTAATAAATGTTTTAAATGGTGTGGAAGATGAAAGTTGGAGTAAATTAGTTACATACGTTATTAATGCCCTATCATATAGAAAACATATTCTAAATGAATTTCGTTAAATATATTTACAATATTTTGGAAGCCATATTTGATATGTATTATTAATTATTTTATTTTTTGCATTTTATTTTATTTGTATTGATAATAATCTAATGAAGAATGAATTAATTTAAACCAAACCTCCGACAGACGACTAATGTCATTGTCGTAAGTTCAACATTTCAATATATTAGAAACAAAAACAGTTTATACTTATATTTTATTTTTATAATTTGAAATAAAGAACAATTATCTATCTATCTATCTATCTATCTATCTATCTATCTATCTATCTATCTATCTATCTATCTATCTATCTATCTATCTATCTATCTATCTATCTATCTATCTATCTATCTATCTATCTATCTATCTATCTATCTATCTATCTATCTATCTATCTATCTATCTATCTATCTATCTATCTATCTATCTATCTATCTATCTATCTATCTATCTATCTATCTATCTATCTATCTATCTATCTATCTATCTATCTATCTATCTATCTATCTATCTATCTATCTATCTATCTATCTATCTATCTATCTATCTATCTATCTATCTATCTATCTATCTATCTATCTATCTATCTATCTATCTATCTATCTATCTATCTATCTATCTATCTATCTATCTATCTATCTATCTATCTATCTATCTATCTATCTATCTATCTATCTATCTATCTATCTATCTATCTATCTATCTATCTATCTATCTATCTATCTATCTATCTATCTATCTATCTATCTATCTATCTATCTATCTATCTATCTATCTATCTATCTATCTATCTATCTATCTATCTATCTATCTATCTATCTATCTATCTATCTATCTATCTATCTATCTATCTATCTATCTATCTATCTATCTATCTATCTATCTATCTATCTATCTATCTATCTATCTATCTATCTATCTATCTATCTATCTATCTATCTATCTATCTATCTATCTATCTATCTATCTATCTATCTATCTATCTATCTATCTATCTATCTATCTATCTATCTATCTATCTATCTATCTATCTATCTATCTATCTATCTATCTATCTATCTATCTATCTATCTATCTATCTATCTATCTATCTATCTATCTATCTATCTATCTATCTATCTATCTATCTATCTATCTATCTATCTATCTATCTATCTATCTATCTATCTATCTATCTATCTATCTATCTATCTATCTATCTATCTATCTATCTATCTATCTATCTATCTATCTATCTATCTATCTATCTATCTATCTATCTATCTATCTATCTATCTATCTATCTATCTATCTATCTATCTATCTATCTATCTATCTATCTATCTATCTATCTATCTATCTATCTATCTATCTATCTATCTATCTATCTATCTATCTATCTATCTATCTATCTATCTATCTATCTATCTATCTATCTATCTATCTATCTATCTATCTATCTATCTATCTATCTATCTATCTATCTATCTATCTATCTATCTATCTATCTATCTATCTATCTATCTATCTATCTATCTATCTATCTATCTATCTATCTATCTATCTATCTATCTATCTATCTATCTATCTATCTATCTATCTATCTATCTATCTATCTATCTATCTATCTATCTATCTATCTATCTATCTATCTATCTATCTATCTATCTATCTATCTATCTATCTATCTATCTATCTATCTATCTATCTATCTATCTATCTATCTATCTATCTATCTATCTATCTATCTATCTATCTATCTATCTATCTATCTATCTATCTATCTATCTATCTATCTATCTATCTATCTATCTATCTATCTATCTATCTATCTATCTATCTATCTATCTATCTATCTATCTATCTATCTATCTATCTATCTATCTATCTATCTATCTATCTATCTATCTATCTATCTATCTATCTATCTATCTATCTATCTATCTATCTATCTATCTATCTATCTATCTATCTATCTATCTATCTATCTATCTATCTATCTATCTATCTATCTATCTATCTATCTATCTATCTATCTATCTATCTATCTATCTATCTATCTATCTATCTATCTATCTATCTATCTATCTATCTATCTATCTATCTATCTATCTATCTATCTATCTATCTATCTATCTATCTATCTATCTATCTATCTATCTATCTATCTATCTATCTATCTATCTATCTATCTATCTATCTATCTATCTATCTATCTATCTATCTATCTATCTATCTATCTATCTATCTATCTATCTATCTATCTATCTATCTATCTATCTATCTATCTATCTATCTATCTATCTATCTATCTATCTATCTATCTATCTATCTATCTATCTATCTATCTATCTATCTATCTATCTATCTATCTATCTATCTATCTATCTATCTATCTATCTATCTATCTATCTATCTATCTATCTATCTATCTATCTATCTATCTATCTATCTATCTATCTATCTATCTATCTATCTATCTATCTATCTATCTATCTATCTATCTATCTATCTATCTATCTATCTATCTATCTATCTATCTATCTATCTATCTATCTATCTATCTATCTATCTATCTATCTATCTATCTATCTATCTATCTATCTATCTATCTATCTATCTATCTATCTATCTATCTATCTATCTATCTATCTATCTATCTATCTATCTATCTATCTATCTATCTATCTATCTATCTATCTATCTATCTATCTATCTATCTATCTATCTATCTATCTATCTATCTATCTATCTATCTATCTATCTATCTATCTATCTATCTATCTATCTATCTATCTATCTATCTATCTATCTATCTATCTATCTATCTATCTATCTATCTATCTATCTATCTATCTATCTATCTATCTATCTATCTATCTATCTATCTATCTATCTATCTATCTATCTATCTATCTATCTATCTATCTATCTATCTATCTATCTATCTATCTATCTATCTATCTATCTATCTATCTATCTATCTATCTATCTATCTATCTATCTATCTATCTATCTATCTATCTATCTATCTATCTATCTATCTATCTATCTATCTATCTATCTATCTATCTATCTATCTATCTATCTATCTATCTATCTATCTATCTATCTATCTATCTATCTATCTATCTATCTATCTATCTATCTATCTATCTATCTATCTATCTATCTATCTATCTATCTATCTATCTATCTATCTATCTATCTATCTATCTATCTATCTATCTATCTATCTATCTATCTATCTATCTATCTACCTATCTAATTTTGACTAAGAGCAGCAAACGTTTTCCCAATGTGTGGAGCAAAAATATTCCGAAACTGCCTCTTGAATTCAGAAAGTCCTGCACTTTGCATACATTTATATGAAAATGCCATGGTCTTCTTCGGTCCCATGTACGGCGTTTTTTTGTTCGGGGTCGTTATGGGCTAAAATTTTGCAAAAATAATCTAGACGTAATTTTGACTTAGAGCAGCAAACCTTTTCCGAATGTGTCGAGCAAAAATATTTCGAAACTGGCTCTTGAATTTAGAAAGTCCTGCACTTTGCATACATTTATATGAAAATGCCACGGTCTTTTTCGGTCCCATGTACGGCGTTTTTTTGTTCGGGGTCGTTATGGGCTAAAATTTTGCAGAAATTATCTAGACGTAATTTTGACTTAGAGCAGCAAACCTTTTCCCAATGTGTGGAGCAAAAATATTCCGAAACTGCCTCTTGAATTCAGAAAGTCCTGCACTTTTCATACAGTTATATGAAAATGCCACGGTCTTTTTCGGTCCCATGTACGGCGTTTTTTTGTTCGGGGTAGTTATGGATTAAAATTTTGCAGAAATAATCTAGACGTAATTTCGACTTAGAGCAGCAAACCTTTTCCCAATGTCTGGAGCAAAAATATTCCGAAACTGGCTCTTGAATTCAGAAAGTCCTGCACTTTGCATACATTTATATAAAAATGCCACGGTCTTTTTCGGTCCCATTTACGGCGTTTTTTGTTCGGGGTCGTTATGGGCTAAAATTTTGCAAAAATAATCTAGACGTAATTTTGACTTCGAGCAGCAAACCTTTTCCCAATGTGTGGAGCAAAAATATTCCGAAACTGGCTCTTGAATTTAGAAAGTCCTGCACTTTGCATACATTTATATGAAAATACGGTCTTTTTCGGTCCCATGTACGGCGTTTTTTTGTTCGGGGTAGTTATGGGCTAAAATTTTGCAAAAATAATCTAGACGTAATTTTGACTTGGAGCAGCAAACCTTTTCTCAATGTGTGGAGCAAAAATATTCCGAAACTGCCTCTTGAATTCAGAAAGTCCTGCACTTTTCATACATTTATATGAAAATGCCACGGTCTTTTCCGGTCCCATGTACGGTGTTTTTTTGTTCGGGGTCGTTATGGATTAAAATTTTGCAGAAATAATCTAGACGTAATTTCGACTTAGAGCAGCACTAAAGATCAAAACTCACTACCAATATCGTTTTCTCGAAAACTAGCGTTTTTCTCGAAAACTAAGCCTCGTAGAGAGAAAAGGGCTTTTATTTGGAATATCCCCTATATCTCAAAAACTAAATGAGATAAATGAAAACGGACAGCAGTTTTGGAACAGGGAAGCCTTAGTGAGTCATATGCGGAAAAACTAGTGCGAAAATCGCTTAAATAAAATTTTAAGCGTCCATATCTCGAAAACTGGAAGAGCTAGGAAAAAAATGAGTGCACCAAAGGTCAAAACTCACTACCAATACCCCGATAGCGTTTTTCTCGAAAACTAAGAGAGCTAGAGCAAAAATGTTTACACCATAGGTCAAAACCCGCCCATAATACCACGATACTAAAACTAAATTTCGACTTACATTGCTAGATTTTAAGATCGCGTTTTTATCGAAAACTAAGCCTCCTAGAGAGAAAAGGGCTTTTATTTGGATTATCGCCCGTATCTTAAAAACTAAATCAGATAAATGAAAACGGACAAAAGTTTTGGAACAACGAAGTCAGAATTACGTCTAGATTATTTTTGCAAAATTTTAACCCATAACGACCCACGACAAAATAAAACTCCGTACATGGGACCGAAAAAGACCATATCATTTTCATATAAACATATGAAATGTGCAAGACTTTCTGAATTGGAGATCCTGTTTCTGAATATTTTTGTTCTACACATTGAAAAAAAGTTTACAGCTCTAAGTCAGAATTACGTGTAGATTATTTTCCCAAAATTTTAGCCTATAGAGACCCAGGAGAAAAAAAAACCGTGCATGGGACCGAAAAAGACCGTGGGTCTGTTATATACATTATTATAAATTTCCAAAAATTAATCGATTTTTACAAATTTATCAATTTTTATAAAATTTATTGGTATATTTGAAAGTTATCGGTTTTTGTAAAATTATTCAATATATCGATTTTTCAAAAATTTATCGATTTTTTAAAATTTTATCGATTTTTCAAAATTTTATTAATTTTTCTAAAATTTATCAATTTTTCAAAAATTTAACAATTTTTAAAAAATTTATAAATTTTTAAAAAATTTATCGATTTTTCAAAATTTTATCGATTTTTCAAAATGTTGCTGATTTTTCTAAAATTTGTCAATTTTTCAAAAATTTATCGATTTTTAAGAAATTTTTCGATTTTTCAAAAATTTATCGATTTTTCAAAAATTTATCGATTTTCAAAAATTTATCGATTTTTCAAAAATTTATCGATTTTTAAAAATGTATCAATTTTTCAAAAATTTATCAATTTTTCAAAAATTTACCAATTTTCCAAAAATTTATCAATTTTTCAAAAAATTTTAATTTTTTTTAAAAATATATTGATTTTTATAAATTTTTATAAAACATAAAATTTTTTAAAAAAAATTTAAAATTTTTTAAATTTTTTGATTTTTTTATATAAAATTTACATAATTTTAGCAATTTTTATATTTTATAGTATGCTAAAAACTACCAAAAACCTGCCTTTGGTAAATAGTATTAAAACCCGGTAGACCGGTCTACCCGGTCGACCGGTCTAGACCGTAAAGACCGGGTGACCGTAAAGACCGGTCGACCGGTTTTAAAACCCGGTCTACCCGGTCTTTCGGTCTACCCGGTCGACCGGTTCTGACCGTAGCCTCTAACTGAAACCAATATTAAATTGGAGTGCACCTTTTACACTTGTTTAATAAGTACTTTTATTGAAGGGAATAAGGAACAATATCTCGCATTAACAAAGTGGTGTTTTTATGCCAGTCAACTTTCATATCAAAGAATAGCTCAGCGGTAGAGCTCAGAGACTAGCAATCGTAAGGGCGCAAGTTCGATACCCGGTGGCGGCAATAAAAAACTTTTGTTAAAAAAAAAAATTTTTTTTTAGGAAGAATTTTTTTCACTCGTTCAAAAAGTACTGAAAAAATGTTAAAGTCGGAGTACTGCTCTCCTATGACAACTCAATGTTAAAATCATTAGTCCCGAGTAAAAATAGTTATATATTGTCATATATAATGTTATTGGGTTTTATCTGACAATGAATGGAGTCACATTAAGACACACATCATTATATACAACTACAGCTGATATTATTTTTTCAACGATTTTTTTGTATGGTAAATGATGTTATTACATATCCCCAAATCTGACTCCATATATAACTACATAAGCCATATAAAACTAATAAAAATATATGTAGTGACCGATATGATTATATATGGTTCGAATCTTAGTTATATAACACTGTATGTGTCGTCATACTAAGAATATATTCTTGTAATTTTATATAACTTTCTATATAATCCCGTAGAAATTAATATATAGCTCAACATCAAATTAAGTAGTCTGCAAATTAAGAGTTAATTACTCCATAGCCAAATAATTTTCACGTGATTTTTTTGCATGTAAAATCATGTTGAAAAATTATGCGCACGATTTAGAAGACAAAGCATTCAACTAAATTTTTTTTTTATGTTATAAAATTTGGCCTTCAAAATTGTTCAAACTATACAAATTTCAATGTCAATTTAATAGCTGGTATGCATAAAAAGTATGCCTACTATCAGACAAAATTATATAAAATCAGATATTTTTATTTCGAATTAGATATAATATGATGTCCTGGATATGGAAAAATCTCGGATCAAACTGTATCAAATTATATCTAATTTTATATAATTAGACACATGAAGATGACCCATTTTTCGGATCAAGCTGTATGTGGTTGTATATGGGGACTTATGAAATAAGATATAATTATATATGACACCATATTAAGATTTTTACCCGGGGTGTTTATGTTGAAAAAGAAGTACATCTAGATCAGGGCTGGCAAAACTATGACACGCGTGTCAGTAATGGTACGCGAGTGTATTTTAGGTGGCACGCGACGTTTTGTTGGATGTGTTCAAAAAATTTAAACTAGAAGACCAGCAAAAAATTCAGTTTAATGTTAAATTTCGCTACAAAAATGTGTGATTTAACTACATAATGGTGAAATTTTTCATAGAGCTTGTAAATCGCCTTTTAAAATTATTAAAATTCTGTATTGCCATCATTTTTTGTTTAAAGAAAAATGGTTAATACAGAGCTCGCAAATTCGATTATCAGAAAATTTTGGGAAAATTTATAAAATTCTACATTTAAAGAAGTTAAAATATTTCGATGAGAAAATGCATCATAATCGCAGAAATAAAAAGTACCAGAAAATTGCACAAAAATGGAAAACAACTTGTAATAAAATTGGATCTAAAAAATTAAGTTTTTTTTAAAGGGACAATAGGTGCTACGAAATAACCCTCAACGAATTAAAGGTTCCAAATTAGTTTCATAATGAAATAACTCCATTTGTTGGAATTTGAAATTGGGTTTTGATCGTGTTTCGTAGAGCCATTTCATCTGAAATAGAAATTTCTATGTTCAAATCCATAATATTCGCTTTTTATTTATTATTATGATAATAAAAATCGCGCTATTTATTTTAACCAAATCAAATTTTTGCCCGAAGCAAAGTTTTTAACTAGTTTCTTACGTACTTAAATAATTGATGGCGCCCAAACATTTAACTGTTTAAACAAAATGAAATAACCACCAAAAATGGAATAACCCCCCCAGAAAATGAAAAGGCAATAATGCCCAAACTGTTTTAATTTTATTTCATTGGGGATTTTTTCATAATAAAATAATCTCAATATTTAAAGATTAAATAAACCCCCAAAATTAAATAAACCTCAAACATTTCTACGTCATTTCTTGGATGTTATTTAATTTTTCCCTTTGGGGGTTGTCCGTAGCGCTGATAAATATGTACATCTGCGATGATATTTTTAAGAAAAGTTTTCAAAAAAGGACTTTTAATAGACAACTAAAATTAAGGTGGCACGCGAGAAACTTTTTCAAAAAAAATTTGTCCGTTTTTGGTACGGAGTGAAAAAAGTCTTGCCACCCCTGATCTAGATCATCAATTGTAGTGCTTTTTCTACTGCTTTGGCATCTCTTTTTTCGCTGGGAAAGTAAGAGGTTACCTAAGCTTATTTCTTCTTACCAAAGTCATTACCGGATAATAGAAGGTTTTGCTGGGCTGTATGAAATTTGTGCATTTTAATGTTTTTGTTATAGTTTTTGAGCTCCAAAAATAGGGCGAAATTTTCTCGCTCTAAATGAACAAAATATTGGACTTCCATATTATAAAAACCTTCATAAAGGTGATGAAAAACAAAAATAAAACTTGACAAATATAGCTATAGCTTTTTTTTAAATGCAAAATTACATGTTTTTTATACCCTACACCACTACGTGGAGAGGGTTGCAATTGGTTGCCTTTGAATCTGTTCTAGAATAGGTGTTTTCCTGGAAGTCAAAATGGAAGGCCTCACTGTCGCAGAACCGGTTCTATAACTGGTTCTAGAACCGATTCCAAAGCAACCTGTTCTAGTTTGGAGGAACATAACCTGTTGCTTTTGGGACAAACTCAAACAAAAATCACCGATGATAGAACATATATTAGAACAGGTTGCATGCAAGAACAAGTTGTTCTACAACCGGTTCTTTGCATCCGACAATTTTGCTGGGATGTTTAGACCAGAACCTACGGCCAGTACCGGCAAAACTCGTTCGTTACACATTAACTAAATTTTTGGGAAGAAGCGAAAAACTTGTTGCTGCTAATTAAATTAGCAAAATTAGTTGAATGCTTTTAATTCTTAAATGTTATCTCATTCTCGATTAAAAACTCAACAGTTGAAAAATCGAAAATATTGTCACAAATCGCCTAAGTACTGTCAGAATCAATTGTCATCTCGTTTTTTTTAATTTTTGTAACGAACGAGTTTTGCACATCAGCTACTCATATGTACAGTTGTGGCCACGAATTTAAGTCAATTCAAGTTTTTTCTAATTTTATTTTTATTGCCTTTATTTTTAAAGATCCAAATAGTGGCTAAGTTCGCTACGAAAGGCAAGGAAATGATTCAGAAAATTGTACAGAATTTTATCGTAATGTTTGTTTTTTCATTTTGTCACTTGCTTTAAGTGGGCGTGGCTTTTAACGAAAAATTAGCGATATCAACCTTTTTATCAAATTACATAGTAAAATTTAAGCAGTACTGATCGGTTCTGTACAAACTGTATATTTTTGGAAATCCTATAAAATGTCCTTAAGTCTTGCATTATTTTTATCTATAAATAGTCACCAGACTTAAAATTGCAGCACTTTAAACATGACCAAATTTTTCCTTGTTTTTAGCGATTTTAAAAGAAAGTTAACAACACTGAATAAAATGATGGCACTCACGTAAGTCGAGCGTGAGTGTGAATTAAGGAAAATGTTCGTGAGTGAGTGGTGCGTGAGTACATTTTTGTGCGTTAGTTTGCGTGATTATATTAAACCAGACTGCGATACTTTACAATTTTGGAAAAATTCCAGAGATCTTCCCCTCCCCAGCAAAATCTCAGTAATGGATGCTCATTACTAATATCCAAATAATAAGCAGTAGAATTAGGGTCTACTGCATATAATTCGGTGTCAAAACTCATGTTGTAAGTAGTTATCCATATTCGCTGCAGGAAAAAAAGACACAAAACTTGTGCACCCGCTTACCCGCTGCATTATAAAAATATATAAAATAAGTAGTTACCAAAATAATTAAACTGCTAATAAGCAGTTAAAAAATAAGTTGTTACGAGTTGTTAAAAAATAAGACTTACTCATATACTTATTAGTGGTTAAAAAATAAGTAGCTACCAATATGAAATTATATTTGTAATTAAATAAGTAGTGGCGCGTAAGCTAGACTGCTTATAAATACATCTTCTTCTAACAAAAATAATTAGTACTGACGCCGAATTATAAGCAGTAAAAATTTTAGTTTCATTATATAACCACTTATTTGGTAATGAGAGATTTTGCTGGGTCCTTCAAATAATGTGTATTCTAGTCAGTTCAGGTACTAGCGAACGGGTGTTTTCTACTTCTGCCAGAATTCTTATGTAAGGAAGAAATCGACTTCTTGTACAAAACATTGAAAAATTTTGTTCCTCCACATATTTGGAATAACATTTAAATATTTACAGTGAATTTTTTAAGTTATTTAAAATTTTTATAAAGTTAAATTAAAGGAATTAAATGCCCGAGTAAAATAAATTGATCTCGCGCAATATGTAATTATATCCAATTTGATATTGTTTAAGATCTGCTGTAATATCTAGCTGATCCAATTAGATCTCAAAATTGGGTGTATCCAATCATATCGTATTAGATCCCATTGTATATATGGGGATAAACTAAGATCAAGTTATATCTCAAAATTGGGAGGTCCAGTGATATCTTTGGGGATAAACCTAGATCTATTTTGATCCGAAAATTGGCGGATCCAGCTGTATATTTGCGGATATTTTTAGATCTAATTTGATCCGAAAAATGGCGGATCCAATTAGATCCAGCTATATATTTGGGGATAAACTTAGATCTAATTTGATCTCAATTTTGGCAGATCAAATTAGATCCCACAATATGTTTGTGGATAAACGTATATCTAATTTGATCCGAAAAAGTGGCAGATCGAATTAGATCTAGCTATATATTTGGGGATAAACTTAGATCTAATTTGATCCGAAAAATGGCACATCGAATTAGATCCAGCAATATATATGTACTTAGATCTAAATTTATCCGAAAAATTCCTAATCGAATTAGATCCAGCAATATATATGGGGATAAACTTGGATCTAAATTTAACCGAAAAATGGCAGATCAAATTAGATCCAGCAATATATTTGGGGATAAACTTGGATCTAAATTTATCAGACAAATGGCAGATCGAATTAGATCCAGCAATTTATTTCGGTATTAAAATGGCAGATCGAATTAGAAACAGCAATATATTTGGGGATTGACATCTAAAAGTATCCATAAAAATGACAGATAAAATTAGATGCCGCATTATATTTGGGTACTACGTAAGATCTCCATTTATTTGGGATTAAATAAGATCCCAGACATATATTGCCAACTGTTCAAAAAATAATAGACTGGCAGAGCACTGATTGTATAAAAATTACAATATTTTGTTAAAATAAGGTTTAAACTCAGAAGGGCTCGAGTTCAATATGCATTTCTTTTACAAAATCAATTTCTTTTTATAAAATTAAAATTTTTTTCTATAAATTTTTTTATAAAATTATATATTTATTTTTTTATTAAATTGAAATCTTTGAATAAAATAATTTTATTTACATCTTTTTGACGCTCTACACCATTTCCAATTGTATTAATTGTTTTAAAATTTATCAATTGTATTTCAGAAATAATCAATTGAATTTCAGTTTTATCAATTGTATTTCAGAACTCATCAATTATTTTTCACATTTATGAATTGTATTTCAGAACTAGTCAATTCAAGTTCAGTTTTATCAATTGTTTTTCAGAAATTATTAATTGTATTTCCGAAATTCACAACTGTATTTCAGAAATTATCAAACTGTATTTCAGAAATTGTCAATCGTATTTCCGAAATTATGAAATGTATTTGAGAAATTTTTCTCTATTAGCTATTCTGAAATAGATTTCATTATTTCTGGACACAACTAAGAAAATAAATAATTAAATTTGCGTAATATTGTAGTTTCTGAAGTGCAAATAATATTTTGTGATATACAATTAAAATTTTCTAAAATACATTTAATAATTTCTGGAATACCTTTTTTCGATGCTTATAAGTTAGCTCGAAATGCTTTTATCATTCATTAAATTTGTAGCTATCACACATCTATAACAAGTCTCGTTAGATTAGAGTGTAGAGGTCTTGGCTGACGATCTGGTGGACTGGGTTAAATTTCATGTTTTTAAAAGCAAATATTAAAAAAGTTTTCTCAATTTTTTGAAAAATGTTTTTTGAAATCTATTTTTTTGCCAAGATAGTTAATGCAACGTTCTGCCAACTCATAACCGACCATCGCCAACGGTTTGCCAGCATTGTGCCGAATTATATTTTTCTGTCTGGGATGTTAAACTTAAACCTATTGTATATTAACATAAATTAACACTATATTTTTATTTTTAGGAAATACATTTTTATTTTATTATAAGTTAACATTAAATTGAATTTTAGATAATGGCACCAATTTGTAGTTGTAATTATTATATATTACATCGTATATTCATAAACATTCTATACAGTTAGACGAGGTTTATGGAACTATTTAACTTTATAAAGTGTTTATAAATTATAACTTAAATGTACATATATATATGTTAAATGTACGTGAACAAATTGTTGATATGGATCCACAAATTGTATCTCACTGATATTGGAATTATTGTACCATTACCATACATCAATATATATTGAATGATATACATATATTACAATATATGACACTGTATTATAAATATTGTTAATGAAGTAACATATCTGATAATATTTTTTATAGCGCCATACATAGTTTTACATTATTCAAATTAAACCATATATGGAATTGTATTCAAAATGTTTATGTGGTACCAAATTTGACCATATATTGTTTAAATTGTGCCATATATGACAATATATTGTTTAAATGATACCATATATGTCTATATATTAATATTGTTTAAATGACACCATATATCAATATATATGGGACTATATATGGTAGCATATATTATCATATCTGCATCTGTATTAAAAATGTCGTTCATCAGGTACCATATATGAGCATATATTGTTGAAATGGCACCATATATGACAATATATGGTTTAAATGGCACCATATATGGTAATATATTGCTTAAATAACACCATATATAAATATATATGGCACTATATATGGTAGCATATATTATCATATGTGGAACTGTATTAAAAATATTGTTCATGAGGTACCATATATGGGCATATATTGTTGAAATTGCACCATATATGATAATATATGGTTTAAATGGTACCATATATGATAATATATGGTTTGAATGGCACCATATATGATAATATATGGTTTGAATGGCACCATATATGATAATATATAGCTTAAATAACACCATATATAAATATATATCGCACTATATATAGTACCATATATTATCATATCTGGAACTGAATTAAAGATTTGGTTTATGAGGTACCATATATGACCATATATTGTTTAAATGGCACCATATATGATAATATCTAGTTTAACTGTCACCATATATAATTATATATTGTTTAAATGATACCATATATAATTATATATTGCTAAAATGCCACCATATATATTAAGATATAGTTCTATATATAACTATATATGCAATAAGATCAACCATGTTATGTAATATATAATTATATATGCCATATCTAATATTATGAAGGCCGATATCTAATTAGATGAAATTATATATGGCATAATATAAGGAAAATTTTTCGGAAAAAACCTCATATATAATTATATATGAATATACATAACCACATGTCTAATTATATATTGTAATATATGCCATATATGATTATATATAATTTTTTTTACTCGGGTGCCCTAAAATCCCAAAACCTAATTAACAAATCATGAAAAATAATCTGTTAAAAGCATGTCCATATCCAAATTTTATTCTTGAATAAGGCAACCGTCATGGGGCGACGTTTTTAGTATTTCTAGAAATATTTGTTAAGTTAAAGTGCAAACTCAATGAAAATTTCTTGCTCTCGTCTAAGAAAAAACAAAAAAAGAAAATACATCTATTTGCTTTGTCATCTTCCAATATACTACTCCGCTGTTCTGACATATCTAGCAATGTAGTAACATCCATTAAAGTATAATCAAAGTAGAAAATAATATGTTTTTTAAAGTGTCAATAATATTTATATTTGTACAAGCACTTGCATATCAGTTAAATTTATTTCTAAATTTTAATTCTAAATAAATAAAACTTATATTCAATAAAGAAAGTTTCCTTAAATATCCAGGAACATTTTTTACAATCGGTAGCCAATCACACCTACTTTACAACTGGTTCCACTGCAACCGATTACATGGAACAGGTTCCGGAACCAGTTCCTGGGATCCTATATGGAAGATGTGACTGACGTAGAATCAGTTATAAAACTGGTTCCAGAATTGATTCTAGGGCAACCGGTTCTACTTTGGAGCTATAGAAGTGGTTGCTTTTGGGACAATTTCAAACAAAAATAATCGGTGTTAGAATTGACAGTAGAAGGGGTTGTAAAGGAAAAGTAGCTATTCTGCAACCGATTCTTTGAAACAGAAAAACATATTTCATATTTTTCGTGAGCGTGAGTACTTCGTGAGAGTCATTCAAATTAAAATTAATCACGTGAGCGTGAGTGAGCGTGATTAAAAAAAATGTTCGAGCGTGAATTGTGCGTGATTATTACTTTTCTTTCGTGAGCGTGCGTGAGCGTGAGTCAAAATTTACTTACGCCCCCATCTCTACTTATTACTAATGCGTGTGAAAATATTTGTGCGAAATCTCAGTTCGCTTGGTGGAACGATGTGGAATTGTTGGTCCGGCACCGGAAAAAATTAATAATTTAATTTAAAAAAAACTTCGGTACCGGACTCGTATTTCCACATGGTAGCTCCGAATGAGTCCAAACTTAGCAAAGTTGTTACATATACAGCCAAGATTATTCGTGCCAAATTTCAGTTCATTCGGTTCAACTATGTGGATATTTTTGGTCCGGCAGTGGAAAAAATTAATAATTTTATTTAAAAAGAACTTAGGTACCGGACTCGTATTTCCACATGGTAGCTGCGAATGAGTCCAAACTTAGTAAAGTTATTTCATATACAGCCAAGATTATTCGTGCCAAATTTCAGTTCATTTGGTTCAACTATGTGGATATTTTTGGTCCGGTACCGGAAAAAATGAATAATTTTATTTAAAAAAAACTTCGGTACCGGACTCGCATTTCCACATGGTAAATCCGAACTTAGTAAAGTTATAACATATGCAGCCAAGCTTATTCGTGCCAAATTTCAGTTCATTTGTTTCAACTATGTGCAATTTTTGGTCCGGTACCGAAGATTTGTTTAAATAAAATTATTAATTTTTTCCGGTACTGGACCAAAACTATCCACATAGTTGAATCAAATCGACTGAAATTTGGCACGAATAATCCTGGCTGTGTATGTAATAAGTTTGCTAAGTTTGGACCCATTCGGATCTAGCATGTGGAAATGCGAGTCCGGTAACGAAGTTTTTTTTAAATAAAATTATTAATTTTTTCCGGTACCGGACCAAAAATATCCACATAGTTGAACCAAATGAACTGAAATTTGGCACGAATAATCTTGGCTGTATACATAATAACTTTGCTAAGTTTGGTCGCATTCGGATCTACCATGTGGAAATACGAGTCCGGTACCTAAGTTTTTTTTAAATAAAATTATTAATTTTTTCCGGTACCGGACCAAAAGTATCCACACAGTTGAACCGAATGAACTGAAATTTGGCGCGAATAATCTTGGCTGTATGTATAATATTTTTACGAAGTTTGGACTCATTCGGGTCTACCATGTGGAAATACGAGTCCGGGACCGAAGTTTTTTTTAAATAAAATTATTAATTTTTTCCGGTACCGGACCAAAAATATCCACATAGTTGAACCAAATGAACTGAAATTTGGCAAGAATAATCTTGCCTGTATAAGTAATAAGTTTGTCCGGTACCGGACCAAAATTTTCACATCGTTCCACCGAATGAACTTACATTTCGCGCGAAATCATTCAACATTTCGGGCGATCATTATGAATGCATTTGAAATTATCGCGTGAAAGTTTATTTGTTCTGGTTAAACGATGTGGAAATGACAACAAGACTTTTGTTACAAGACTTTCGTACTTAAATGTAAAAAATATACAAACTTTTGTACAAATAATCTTCACTTAGTTATATTCTAACTAATAATAACACAAACAAGCAATTTTTAAAGTAGACAGCGGTTATACCGGTTTTCCCGGGAATCCCGGGATTATCACAAGAACCGGGATTGCAGCAGGAACCGGGAATAAGACAGGAACCGAGAAAATGGGGGGTTCTGGTTTAGACCTAGTCCCCCCAAAATTGGCTTGTTTACACGCTGCAGGTCGCAAATACGAAAAGTTATTTAAATGAAATTTGGTTCGCTGACTCACATGCTCCCAAGTACAAAGCCTATTGATTCTAGATAGGATCGGTCCATATTTGGACCTGTAGCCCATATCTGCTATATTTTCGATTTTCTCTTTCTTTATAGAAAATTTTGACACACGTCCTTTTTAACCCATTCGAATTTCGAACACAAACACTAGTTGGCTTTAAACAGACTGGTGTAGGGTATTATGTATGCCCGACTTTCACTTTTTTACTCGTTTTATATTCATGAAATGATACTTTATCATTTATTTGTGACGAAAGTAATTTTCAATGTCGACTGCTTCGTAAAAGAAGTTAAGTTTATTTTGTAAAGAATTAAGGGCCAGTTTTGCAGTCAGTAACAAATTTCTATGTAAACTGGCCCTAAGGGTAAGATCGGTCCTTCCCAGGAAAATTTTTTACAATCGGTAGCCAACCACACCTAGTCTAAAACTGGTTTAACTGCAACTGATTCCAGGGAACTGGTTCCGGAACCAGTTTCTGTGATCCTATATGGAAGCTGTGATTCTATATGGAAGCTGTGATTGACGTAGAATCAGTTCCAGATTAGTTCCAGAACTGATTCTAGGGCAACCGGTTCCACTTTGGAGTTATAGAAGGGGTTGATTTTGGGACAATTTCGAACAAAAATAATCGGTGTTAGAATCGACAGTAGAAGGGGTTGTAAATGAAAAGTAGCTATTCTAGAAATGATTCTTTGGAACAGAAAATTTTCCTGGGATCTCTTAAGTAAATTTTCAAATCGATCTTAGTTCTGACCAGGAATGGAAAGAAAGCTAGAACGAGCCAAAAATATATATATTTTTTAAAAAGCTCGGAAGCCAAAATTAAAAGAGCTGCTCAAATGAAAAAAGCTCGCAACTAAAAAAATTAAAGAGCTTCCCGACTAAAAAAGATGTTATATAATCATATATCACCATATATAAACCCATATATATGTTCATATCTAATTTGATCCGAATATTGGAATATATAATTATATCAAACGAGATAAGCACGTCATCTAACCTGATACAATTTGATCCGAAAAATGGGTCTATCTAATTGCATCAAATTATATAAAAAAAACATATAATTTCATGAAAATTTGCAGATAAAATTTTAGTAAATATTGTTGAGATCACTTATTTTCATTCATATTAAATACTAATGCCCGGAACAGTTTGGCTAACAAAGTGGGTATCGGCCGATCTTTGGTATTTTGATGGAATACAGAAAAATTTTATTGATGGAAAGATGTTTGAAATGAGGATTGAATGCGATTTATGCCGTTTTTAGACGCAGATTGTCGTTAAACTTAGAATAACGCAGTTTATAACTGAAATCCATCTTGTGAAATGTGGTTTATTTTGATTTATTTCGATAAAGACCAAAATTCAAAACGAGAAAAAGTTGTTTAGAAAAATTTTTCTTAATAAACTTGGAAATAGCTGACAAAATAAATTTTCAGTTTAAATTACAACTTTTTCTAGTTTAGAGTTTTGGTCTTTCTTATAAAATGTGTGTCTTTCTTTAAAATTAAAAAATTAACTTTCTTGCAAATATTCTTAAAAAAATAATTCTGTACAAAAATTCTACTTTTTAATTTATTTTTAATCTTAGCCTTGTACACTATATATAAAAATTCAGAAAGTAAGTTTTATGCAAAAGCTTTTCTTTTTACATAAGGTACAAAATTTACGAATTCGAACATTTTTTTTCGAATCGTGTTACGCGGTAACCGCCCTGAATTTAAATCGTATTTATTTCAACATATGTATGTTTGTCTAATTTTTATTTAAAAATCTAAAAATAATAGTTATTTCGCCCTTCAATTTCACAATGAAAAAAAATTTGTTTACCATATTTATTTCTTTAAATTTTTGTTTTATTTTGATAAAGAGTATTTTGCCAAATATTTGGTAAATAGATGTTAGATTCAATTATAAACATTAATTTATATGTCAAAGGGCAAAATTCAAAACCAGATCCACAATTTCAAAGTTTTTTTTCTTAATTTTTATAGTGAAATTAAACTTTATAAAATTTTATATAATTAGATATCATGTCAGACATAATTATATATAAAATTAATATAATTTTCTATTAACTGTGTTATATATTTTCATATAAGATTGTTTACAAAAGCTTATACGCCATTATATACATATAATTATATATAAACTATATCGCAGATCAAATCGCATATGATTATATATAACGTCATATCAAACATATTTATAAAACCAAAGTGTTAATATAGCTTTATATGGTTATATAAAGCCACGCATATAAACATTTATGATTATATCAAATCATATAAGATTATATGAAAACTTTTTTAGTCGGGTTATAAAAATGAAAATGCAATTTTTTTGCAACTAACCACCAAACTTTGTTGTATGAAATGGGTATTAACGTCCCTAGGTTACAAATTTAAAAAAACCGCACTTTAAAAATTTCAAAATAATGGTGGAATGCGAAAAAAGACTTTGTGGTAGAAATGTTAATCACTGAATCAGTGATTAACATTCTGCAAACGAATACAATGATGGAAAAATTTTGTTTTTTGTAAAATTTTTTTTTGCCGATTTTTTTGTTTTTTATAATAAGCAATAAACTTTGGTGTATGAAATTGGTATTATAGTACCTAGATTATGAATTTAAATAAAACACACTTAAAAAATTGCAAAATAATGGCGGAACGCGAAAAAATACTATAGTGCAAAAATTTAATTAAAAAAATTAATCAGCTATTTACATTCTGCAAACAAATATTTTGATGCAAACATTTTCCTTTTTGAACATTTTTTTTCTAGCCGCCAAACTTTGTTTCATGAAAGGGGTGTTATAGTCCCTAGATTACGAATTTTACAAAACCGAACTTAAAAAATTGCAAAATAATGGCGGACCGCGAAAAAAGGCTTTATGTTGCAAAAATTTAATTAAAAACCAATCAGCGATTTACATTCTGCAACTAAATATATTGATGCAGAGATTTTCCTTTTTGCAAATTTTTTTCGCGATTTCTTTTTTTTTTTTGCAACTAGCCTCAAACTTTGTTTTACGAAATGGGTATTATAGTCCTTGTGTTATGAATTTAAAAAAACCGCACTTAAAAAATTGCAAAATAATGGCGAAATGAGAAAGAAGGCTTTGCCGTGCAGAAAACAATATAACAGACATAATTGGCGATTAAAATTCTGCAAACGAAGATGTTAATGCAAATATTTTGCCTTTTGCCAAAATTTGTTTGCAACTAACCACCATACTTTGTATAAGATTTGGGTATTTTAGTCCCTTATGTAATTAACAACTTTTAACATTTCTTTTGAAATTCTATTGGAAATGCTGTATTTGATATCTAAATATTTAATTTTAATTTTTTTTTGTAAACAAGCTAAAAGAGTTTTCAAATTTACTTGAAAAGAGCTTACGTTTTCATAATGCTCGGTTTATTTTTTGGGAAAGAGCCAGTGTTGCCAGAACTCTTAGATGGAAATGTGCTAGATTCCTAAAAAATTTCGGCTAAAATCTGCTAAATCCTAAAATAAAAAATATATTCTTAGAATATTCTAAATTAAAAAATCGCAATTTTTTTATTATATTCATTATGCTAAAGATCTGCTAAATTTAATACAAAAAATATGCTGAAAATCTGCTAAATAATTTTTTATTATTTAATAAAATCTTATTAAAGAAAAAATACATTTTTTTTAAACCATGTTTATAAAAAATTATATTTTCATACTTTTTTAAACTATCTTAGTATAAATATAAAAGTTTACCCCCTTAATTCATAAATGCTTTCAAAAGTTATAGGAGATTTAACGAACAAATTTTATGTGAAGAATTTGTTTTGTAAACCTCCTAGAACTTTGCAAAGTGTTTATGAATTGAGAGGTAAACTTTTATATTTATTCTAAAATGCTTTAAAAACGTATGAAAAGATAATTTTTTGTAAATACTGTTTAATCTTTGTTTGAGACTAAAAAAATAAACTTTCTCATTTTAAATTTTTGCAAGATTTTTTTTATGGTTTTTGTAGAATTTTCAAATTATAGTACTATACCTACCTGTCAATACTACACCCAAAAAATTCCTTAGTTGGTTATAACGAATATTTCAACTATCTCGTAGGTGAAATACCCCTAACTAAAACGTAGTTGAATTGTTTTAGTTGGCGTTACCTAAGTTTTTAAAAATTCTGAATTTCAACTATATTGGGAGTTGATATCAGCAATACTTAGTTGATGGCTACGATGAAATATGAAATTATTAGATATCGACTACATCCAATTTGAAATTGGTTGATAGGAACCATAGATCTTTCAAATGTTTTCTTTTATATTGAAAACTAAATAAATATAAAACTATACAACACCTATTATTACAATGATATTATACGAGTATTAGTATATTTTTGAATATATTAATTTCTGTCAGCATCATAAATGAAAGTCGAGCCTTACCAAATTTTCTAATTAGCTCTATTGTGAATGATTTAAGCTATTTAGAGGTGTGTTTTGCTCTATCTGTAGCAGTCTTCTCTCTCGTGTAGATGTGCCTTTAGGCTTTAATTTTGCAACATCTGAAATGAAAATGTTTCAGACTCTTTAATACTTTTCTTAAATATATACCTTTTCATGTTATCTCTAAATTTTGTTTTATTTTTGTATTTTTTTTGACATTTCGATTTTAATTTTTATTATAGTGTATTTAGACTAGATGAAAACTAGTAGTTTATGGCCATTTTTAGTTTTTGAGCCGAAAACTGCAAAATTAATTTAGTTTTTCCATACAATTTTCCTACAAACTGAAAATCAGATTCTACCTGGTTTTTACCAAAAACCAAGTAAAAATATCAGAAATGTGCATTTTTTATACACCCGGTATCATTTATAGTTAGTTTTCGGTACACCCTGTTACAACGAATATAGGAGTAAAGCAAGTGTCAAAAAAATATATTTTAATTTTTTAAGAATATTTCTAGTTTAGTTTGAAATTGTGTGTTGTTATTCTTTTTTAAATATATCAATAATTTTTTAAAATTAATTTAAAAATAAAAAAAGGAAGAACAGTGTGTAATAAAAAGGTGTTATGACAAAGAAAAACTAAATAACAACTGTAAATAACTTGGCTTTTGCAAATTAGTTTTGTACAAAAACCAAATAGTTTTTGCTTAGTCTAAATTCAGTATTAGTTGTTTTCAAATCAACTAAGAAAACGTTTGTTGCTTACTACCGAAACCTTAGTTGATAACGATTATAATAATTGTTTTACGTTAATTTCAAACCAACTAGAGAATTTGTCAACTATTATACTATGAAATTTTATCGGTGTACCTACTAAAAAAGTTTAGACTGAAAAAAGAATTGAATAATTACGCATGAAATAAAAAGTTATGAAAACATTGTTATTAGCTGTGTTTTCTACTTAACTATATCCGTTAACTTTTAAAAAATCTGAAAGGGCATAAAAACGTTTTTTAGACGAAAACTAACATATTACTTTTCGTATGCACGTTAACTTACAATACAACGTGGATAATTATCAACGTTGAAAACTCAACGTTTACAAATTTTCACACCTAGCTTAACTTGCTGACGTACGTTCGATTATACCGAAACTATCATGAACACTAACAAATTTTTATACTCCAATCAGTTTAACGTATATTTACTATAAATACTTAACGTTGATAGGTATGAGCGAAAATACAGCTATTGTTATAAATATTGTTACAGAAAAAATTCTTTTGTTCAAAAATATGCTTTTATTAAATAACACAAAATATGCTAAAAAATCTGCTTTTGTCCAACAGAATATGCTAAAAAGCAGTTAGCATATTTTTACAAAAAAAATATGCAATTGCCCAACTCAATCTGCTAAATCTAGCAGAAAATATGCTAAAATGGCAACACTGAAAAGAGCGTTTTTTTGTGAAGCTCTTTTTAATTTTTTGAGCGTAATCATTGAGCTCGCTTGTTTCAAAAAATTGAGAAAGCTATATTTTTTTAGCTCGTTTTTGGTTTAAAAAAAACAGCGAGCTTTTTTTTGGGCTCGCTGTTTTTTTTTAAAGAGCAAGTGCCCGAGCGAGCGAGCTTTTCCATCCCTGGTTCTGACTATAAAAATTTTTATTTAAAAATTTTATATAAAAAAATCTAACTTTAAATTTCAACAACGGCCTCGCAAAAATCAGCAAAGGGCCGTGTTTGCTCACCGTTGATTTATAAAATTAATTTTCTGTTTGTTTGGATGTTCGGTACACAAATTTAATTTTTCAACGAATTTCCCTAAAATTTAGTACACTTTATTCTTATCCCGATATTCCAAGCCAGATCGTAATATGTTTCTTATTGTCCACGCCCAATTTTACCCTTACTTTTTTTTAATTAAACATTTTTTATATAGCAATGGATGTTCACTACTGAAATTTTTACTTTCCAACGGATTTCATACTGTGGTGTAATGGTTAGCGCGTTGGACTGTTACACGTGAGGTTCCGGGTTCGAGCCCCAACCAAGGCAACATCAAATTATGAAAAATAGTAATATGTATGAGTTTTTTCTATCCCTCATACATATCGCAGCGTCCTCCTTCGGTGTTCCCATAGCACTTAACCCCACCGAAGTAAAACAATATAAAATGGCTATGAACAAAAACGCTTCAACAAAGTTCGCCAACTCACCATCAGATGGCGCGGAACAACAGTTTTAAAATTCAACATCTCGCGCAATTACAGTATTGCCATATTTGAAGCCCTTCATCTTTCACCACCTTTCACTTCTTCTCTATCCACTTTCCAAAGGAAGCAACACGTTAATTAATAGGAAGAATTTCCTGAGTGTTGCTTCTCTTTAAAAAAAAAAAAAAAATTTAGTGCACATGTCCCTTACAAGCCTAAAATGGCCCTTGCGCCCACTTTAAAAAATAAGTATGACATTATATAACAAAAGATATACGCTATGGAAATTTTTATTTTTGCTCAAATTTGGAACATATGACTACGCCAGGTCGCGATATACTTCTCGTTGACCATGCCCAATTTTACGCCCAGTATCTTAAATTGTGAATTTTTTATAAAACAATGATTGTTCGCTAAAGAAATTTTTATTTTCCAGCAGATTTTACTCAAATTTAGTTAGTGTACGCCTGATTCTCATATCCTAGGCCCACTTTTCATTAACCACGCCCACTTTTGCGCACCTTTTTAACATACGAGGTCTTTATGATCTAGTTTGGATTTTCAATATACAAATCTGGTGCGCTACTGAACCGTAGACTGTATTTTACTGGTCACGAATATCCAGGGGACTGTTGAGGTGATTGTACTGACCAGGGAAGACTGTGCAGCCGACTCCGTTGTTCGGAGTGGTGATATCTCAGTGTACACGGACGGTTCGAAGATGGACATGGGGACAGTGTCGGGAGTTTATTCCGGCGAACTGGACCTTCGAATCTCCATACGACTCCCGGGCGAGTGTAGCGGGTCCCAGGCGGAAGTGTATGCAATTGACGTAGCCGCACGAATGATAATGGAACGGGATTTGGATCCATCATTCATTAGCATCTTTGCGGACAGTCTTGCTGCTTGAAAGCCCTGGAATTCGATACTGTCAGATCGGGGTGTGTGCGGCACTGTATTGAATCCCTCAACCGTATTCGTCGGCACTCGGTCAGGCTGGCGTGGGTCCCAGAACATGCTGGGATCGCGGGCAATGAGCTGGCTGACGAGTGTGCGAGGAATGGCTCCGAGTCGGTTGAGGACCCTTTCCAGGCAGAGGCACTGATTCCTGTGGTGGAGCTATTCGGTGTGATAGGGGATGCATAGGATAGGTAGACGAGGGCAACGTGGACAACTTTGACCAATTGTATGATATGTCGGACCCTATGGCCACTGCCTGATCCGGGAAGGACAAAGATTGTTCTTGGATTTGGTAAACGGACGATCGGAATGCTTGTAGGAGTCCTAACGGGACACTGCGCGATAGGCCGAATGGCTATCGTTGGGGTTACACCGAGGCGGACTACTGCAGGGGCTGTGGGGACGAGGAGGTGCATCATCTGCTTTGTGAATGTCCGGTACTGAAGGAGTGGCGACTCAGATATCTGACTCGCCGCTCCTTCAGACTTTTTCAAGGGTCATCCACCCTAGAATATGAGAAACCTTACATTTTGTAGCCAACAAATTAAAAAAACCTGAAACAATTGCACCATTTAAATACTTTTTTTTACTAAATTTTCTCAAATTGGTGTACAAATAAAATAAAAAATACACTAATTAAATTCTGTTGAAATTTAATCAAATTATAGTAGGACACTATACTCCTACTATAAATTGTGTAAATTTACTCTATATGTGTAATTTAAAAAAAGGCACATTATGTTTAAGTTGGTGCAAATATTGAAAGTGCGTAAAAATTAAATGAAATTATGAAATTGGTGTTAACTTGTGCGTAAAAGAGCATGTTTTACATGTAAATGTACGCATAAAATGCGTAAAAATCCACAAAAATGCGCAAGAATCCTCAGAAAGTGCGTAAAAATCTCCCAAAATGTTTATATTTACCACAGCTGTGCTTTAAGTTAAACCACCCAAAAACATTTTTTTTTATATAAAAAAATAAATTAATTTTAAGTACGTATTTTATTAATAATAATATCTAAAAATTAAGTATTTTTGGCAGATTTTGGGAGTTTATTGTGAACATGGTAGAATATAAATTTATTGAAAGTATTGGCCATCATTAGCTGTGACCTTTTCCCATCTTTCTGGCAACATATGGATTCCGGAACGAATCAAGCCAATTTATACTCTGTTCTGAAGTGAAGCGTATTCCAGTGATAGCGTTCTGCATTGATCGAAACAAATGGTAGTTGGAAGGGGCAATGTCTAGACTAGAAGGCGTGTGATGCAAAACTTCTCAATCACTATTTTCTAAATAGTTTTTAGTTCGTGCAAACTTCATGTCTTGTCGCATATTCCGGGCGTTTTTCGACCAATGCTCGCTTAAAAACGAATCAACTATATTCCGTACAGGTCCCCTGTGATCGTCTTGGTCAATTTCAGCAGCTTATAATACATATGACCCTTATGGTGCCACCAAAGGCGCCAATGATATTCGGCTTTGGCGTTGATTTGGCTGATTGACGGGGCTTCAGATA
Organism: Leucophora obtusa; assembly: GCA_949987735.1. NCBI lineage: Eukaryota > Metazoa > Arthropoda > Insecta > Diptera > Anthomyiidae > Leucophora > Leucophora obtusa. The sequence continues at coordinate 161,383,723 of OX465295.1, read as the reverse complement.
CGATTTCTTGCGCTTCGGCTTCTCGTAATAGATCAGTTTTTCATCGCCAGTAATAATTTGATGCAAAAATGACTTCTTTTTATAGCGTTCAAGCAGCATTTCGGACATGAAAAATCGTCTTTCAAGGTGTCTCGGCTTCAACTCGTGTGGTACCCAATTTCCTTGCTTTTGGATGAATACTGCTGCCTGCAAACCACATGTGTTTGTAGAAATATATTAATTCACAAAAAATAATCCGTATTATTGCGCATGGAAGTGTGTACAAAAGAGTTTACGCATATTTACCGAATTTTCGTAAAATTAAACAAAACTTTACCCATTTTATAGTAGTAAATTTACAAACATTTCTTAGAGTGTAGGATATAATTGCAATTAAAGTGAAAACGTCAGTTATATTCTTATTTTGCAAATCTAGTAAAATACCCATTGGCGGACATAGCCCGGTCGGTCGAATTTAAAGAAATCTACCTATAATTCTTTTATCTATGATTTTGATGGCAAAAAGTATCACATTTTTTTTTTTAATATCAATTAATCCTGTATTTTTAGTTGGGAAAATGTCTACTGGTTTCCTAGGAAGATAAATTGTTTGAAAAATTCTTACACAAGATATATTTAAGAAACAAATCGATCTTAGTTCTGATTATAAAACTGGACCTACACACAGAGAAAAAATATGGTATTTTCCAACTGAAATTCGGTTACATCTACTAAAATAGGTTGGTGCAACTGAATATTGGTTTGGCAACAAAATTCAGTTTATACAACTGAATTCTAGTTGCAATACCCAACATATTTAGGAATCACATTCCAATACGGTTTCACCAACAGAATTTATTGGTTGTAGTAACCAAAATAGGCTTAGCAATTCGGTTGGCAATTTTTTTTCTTGTATGTAAGAGTTGTCCTTTAAGAAAATTATTACAATAGAATCAAAATTTTAATGTTATAAAAACAAAAATTTTAACGGTTTTTGGCCACCTCGGTAATTTAAATGGTCAAAATATAGGGTTAGAATGGATTCGTCCGAGGTCGACGAATAAATGAGACAGGTTGATTTTAGATTTCTTTTCTCTATCAAATATCTAAATTTCATAATAATCTGATAGTATACATAGCTTGGAATACATTCCTTGTACGAGGTTTTTGTCAGAAAAATAGATGAACTTTTCAGAGTTTTCTATAAAAACATGGCGATTTTGCTAAGGAAATTTTATGAGAAGGGAGGAAGCCATTTTTAAAAGATTTTTGTATGAAAAAATTGTAAGCATACTGTCGAAAGTGTTTTTCAAGGTTAATAGTTTGAGAATGAGCAAACAAACAGCCGAACATTAATGGGTCCCTTGCCCACCCCAGAAAAATGGTCTAGGTACTCCTATTAAAATACCTTAATCGGATTTGCAAAATCTTAACACACGAAGTAAATTCATATTCCACTAAATTGATTTTATCAAAAGAATCACAACTTCTGCATCAACATTTGCAGAAAATTCAAACTGAAATACAAATTTTATAGTAGTAAAGGTATTTATTTAAAGTATTTATGTCTCGTATACTGTGTATATGTTGTAAGTTTACTCGATTAATGTCAAAACTAGTTTACGAGCCCTGGTAAATATACGCTTACTTTTTTGTGTGTAAAGTTTTTCGTATGTATACATTTGAATATTGACAAAAATAAAATTATTTTCAATTTTTTTGTATGTTGTTTTTTATTTTCTGTTTTGTTTGTTTTTAAATAATACAAATTTAAAAATTCTGTGTTTAATTTATGAAAAGATCGAAAAAGTGGCTAAATGCAAAATTGAGATGTGAATAGTTTTAAAAGGTTCGTTCATTCAAATAAACAGTTAAAGTTATAAATATACGCGATTACAAAAATACACGGTTTACGCGGGCATAAATCCAGTTAGATGAATACCACTAGTATCTTTTTTATTTCAAATTAATTTTATATGTGCATACTACTATTGTAAAAGGAAATAAAAACATTTTTGAACATGCATATTTCAAAATCGTTATTTTTTATGAATTTGAACTTCATTTATCTAAAACTTCGTAAAGATTGATTAGAAAATATATGTTTTACATTTCTGAATGGTTTCATCTGGGTTTTATAATTTAAGATGTGTCACAGACCCCTTAATTAAAAACTCAATCTTTTCCAGATTTAGTCAACTTTAACTTAAAAATAGGAGAGAGAATTGCAAATTTTTTTGATTAATTAAATAACATGTGATGTTTACAAGAGGTAAAAATTCAAATACTGGATATAATTATATACACCCGGAAAACAGCTTCGGTGCTAACAACCGCATTTGTGGCTAATCGAATTGTTTGGTTGTGGACAGGACTAATTTGACTGTGACAATGGTATTTCAGTTGTATCAACCGAAGTCGCAACCGAAAAAATTCATTTGATGTAACAGAAAAATTCGATTGGCAACAAATTGCGTTGTCAGCACCAAATCTATAATCAAATTAAAGAACATATTTTATTATTTTAAAATGTTGCATTTTCTTGCAAAAAGTTTATTAAAAAATTAAATTTTTCTACAAAATCGTTTTTGCAAATATTTCTTAAACTATAGCTAACTTTAAAATTCTAAGGCCGTATTTGTGATCTGCGCCCCAAAGTCTATTAGAAATGATGTGTCGCAATCGCGATGCGTCACATTTTTTCTTATCTTGTTGTACTGTGTACTGAAACTAAAATCTTTTACTACTTATAATTCGACGTCGGTACTAGCCGACGTCGTTTTTATAGGCAGTCTAGCTTACGCGCGACTACTTATTTAATTACAAAAGAATGTGAAATTGATAACTACTTATTTTTTAACCACTAATAAGTATTTGACTAAGCCTATTAGTTAACAAATTGTAACCACTTAGTTTTTAACTGCTTATCAACGTACGAGTAACTACTTATTTTGGTAAATACCCAGCAAAACCAAACATTACCAAATAATGGGTAAAGTAATGTATCGCCATAGAGTTGGACTGGTTACTTTACACCTTACTTCACTGATGAATTTTACAGGCGATGAGCCTCAAAGTAACGTGTCATTGTTACCAGTATACTTACAAAAAAATGAAGAGTAATGGGTTACCTAGTTGCAGATAGATATTAAAAAAGTAATTGGTTACCCATATGATTACGAAGAGGCTGAGAATAATTGGTTACGCATATAATTATAAGGACTGAAATAGTAATTAGTTACCCTATAATTACACAATTTAAATAAAAAATTATCTAAGTAAATAATTTTTATATTAAAACAATGTATTTTGTAATAGTAATTACTTTATATTTATTTATAATGCATTATGTAATCAACATTCGGTAGCCCATTAATTAATGTTTCAAAATAATGATACATGTATGCAGTATACATTACAAGGTAATGCATTATGTAATCAACTATAGGTAACTCATTCCTCTGTGTTTCTAAATAATGCTCAAGGTAAAGATTATACATTACAAAATAATGCATTATGTAATAAATTTTCGGTAACTAAATACTTTATGATTCAAAATAATGACGAAGGTAAGGAGTATTCATTACAAAGTAATGCATTATGTATCCAATTATCGGTAACCAATTACTTTATGTTGAACAATAATTATACTTGTAAGGAGTACACATTACAAGGTAATGCATGAGTTTGTCGCACCCATTACCAAAGTTTTGCTGGGTACTTACTTTTTTCATTTTTCTTAAGCAGCGGGTAAGCGGGAGCACACAATTTTTTGCGTCTTTTATGCAGAAAATATGAACAACTACTTACAAAAACGAGCTTGTCGAATAAAAATAATGAGTTTTGATACTAAATAATATGCAGTAAACCCTAATTCTACTGCTTATTATTTAAATATTAGATCCCAGCAAAATCTTTCATTACCAAATAAGTGGTTATATAATGAAACTAAAATTGTTTGCTGCTTATAATTCGGCGTCAGTACTAGTTAGCAGTCTAGCTTACGCGCGACTACTTATTAAATTACAAAAATTACTTGATATTGGTAACTACTTATTTTTTAACCACTAATAAGTATATGAGTAAGCCTTATTTTTAGCAACTTGTAACCACTTATTTTTTAACTGCTTATAAGCACTCGAATAAGTACTTATTTTGGTAACTACTTATTTTATGTATTTATACCCTACACCACTACGTGGTCATTATTATACCCTACACCACTACGTGGTCATTACACCCTACACCACTACGTGGTCAGGGTATTATAAGTTTGTGCTGATGTTTGTAACACCAAAAAATATTGGTCCTAGACCCATCTTATAGTATACCGATCGGCTCAGAATTTTTTTTATTTCGATTTAACGATGTCCGTCTGTCCGTCCGTCTGTCTGTCTGTCCATGCATTCTTGTGCGCACTCTACAGGTCGCAAATATTAAGATATTTTGATGAAACTTGGTACACCGACCTATGTCGGCCCAAGGACCTAGTTTAGACCTAGTGCCCATATAAGGGTCCTACCAAAATTATATTGTTTATACGCTGCAGGTCGTAAATATTAAGATATTTTGATGAAATATGGTACACAGACCTATGTTGGCCCAATAACGCAGCCTATTGATTTTGGTGAACATCGGTCCATGTTTAGACCTAGTGCCCATATAAGGGTCCCCCCAAAATTATATTGTTTATACGCTGCTGGTCGCAAATATTAAGATATTTTGATGAAATTTGGTACACAGAGCTATATCAGCCCAAGGACGAGCCTATTGATTTTGGTTAACATCGGTCCATATTTAGAACTAGTGCCCATATAAGGGTCCCCCTAAAATTATATTGTTTATACGCTGCAGGTCGCAAATATTAATATATTTTGATGAAATTTGGCCAACATAGGTCTGGCCCAAGGATGAAGCCTATTGATTTTGGTGAACATCGGTCCATGTTTAGACCTAGTGCCCATATAAGGGTGCCCATAAAATTGGCTTGGTTACAAACTGCAGGTCGCAAATATTAAGATATTTTAATGAAATTTGGTGCGCTGACTCACATTATAGAACATTTTGACACAAGCCCTATTTTAACCCATTCGAATTTCGGATCCAAACATTAGTTGTATAGTCGGCATGCCCGACTTTAACCTTTTTACTCGTTTTATAATGCAGCGGGTAAGCGGGTGCACAAATTTTGTGTGTTTTTTCTTGCAGCGAATATGGACAACTACTTACAAAAACTACCTTGTCGAACAAAAATAATGAGTTTTGACACCGAATTATACTTAGTAGACCCTAATTCGGCTGCTTATTTTTTGGATATTACCCAGTGTAGAAACGGTAATGACATATCATTATTTTTTGGAGTACCAGTAATGACACCCACTTACCTTCTGCATTATTTTAAAACATATAATAATGAGTTACTGATAATGGCTTATTTTTATCATTATTTCAAATAGAAAATAATTTTTTAGATTTTTTTTAAAATTTTTTGAAATCTATTTTTAAACTCAATATTTTTTAAACACTGGTACGGATATATGTAACCACATATTTTTTGATTTTTTGTATGTTGGCAAGTAAGCTTACTTGTGTGCAGCAGGTCAATTATGTTTTTATCTTTTAAATATTACATGTCGATATAGCTCAGATGGTAGAGCTGCTGACTGGCAATCTGTAGACCCAGGTTCGATTCCCGCACCAGCAAATTTTATTTAAAAAAAAATACAATATTTTTTTTTATATAATTAATTTTTTTGAAAATCTATTTTTAGACTCATTATTTTTGTCAGTACTGGTAAGCACATAGGTAACGATATATTTCTTGATTTTTCGTATGCTGGTGTGTAACGACAACTCATTATTTTTCGCGACATCGCCATATAAAGGTAATAAGAAATGTAATAACAAAAGTAACTAGTTACCATTACCAAGTATGTAGTTACATAACCACATATCTGGTAATGATTTTCTACACTGAGTAGTAATGACCACCCATTACTGAGATTTTGTTGGGATGGGTAATATCAAAAAATGTGAAAAAACCATGTAACCAGCTAATTTCTAATGCATGGATTACATTTAAGTTATAAATTTCGATATATATCAGCGCATTGTTACCTGTTTTACAAAGTTTATAACAATCTGACCAATTTTTGGTTAATACATAAAATTTGTGATCAATTTTATAGGTCAAATGAAAAATCCGAAAGCAGTAACTCATAAGGTTTTACAACTTTAATAGCTTATATTTTAATAACCAGTGAAGCAAAACACTATCTGTAAGAATTTTTATAAAGAGGAAAAGTAACGCTTTTAACAAAAATTAATACATTTTACAAACTTCTCGTATACCTATGCTAACACGATTTCTATTCTGTAACGATTTTTAGTCATCATAATTTTTGATAAAAATTCATACACCAGAATTTTGGAGTTATCTATTAATTATATTGCGAAAAGTTATTTATACTCAAATGATCGTTGGATTGTAAATAATCATCTAAGTAGTGTAACAGACTTGAAATATTTCTGCAGCATGTAACATTCTCGAGATGAAAAATGATGTCTTTAATAAGATTTGAAAAAATGTTGTAAACTCCGTTCCGAATTTTTCACCAAACTATTTAACGAGTAAAAAAAACAATGGCATATTTGGATTCAGCTTGTACACTCAGATAAAAAGTTTGTAAAAAAATTTGTAAACAGTTTCCAATCGCCCTATACTATTTTTAGTACAATTTTTATTTTTAGTAATCATTTTTGCTATTCCCTTATTACAAATTACGGATTTTTTTTTACCAATTTTCGCTTCTGGTTTCAGCAAAACATTTTACTAATTTTTCTGCTAAATCTAGCAGAAAAATATACTAATTTAAAAATATTTTTTTTCTGATTTTTTACAATTCTTGTTTAGTTCATATTTGTTACTATAAACACCCAGAAAATTTTATTGCATCTCCAATGCATAGAAAGGTAATAACTGGAGAACCGTTTGCAATTTTGCCTCCAAATTTCAAGTACGATGAAGTAATTATACGAAAGAAAAAAAAAATTTTTTTAGATTTTACAGTTTATTTATTTTTTTGTACAATTTTTTGCTAATTTCAGCAGATTGATTTTAAATTACAGTTTACAGCAATTTATTGAAATTTAGTAGCTGCATTAAAAATCGCTAAAAACAAAGAAAAATTTGAACAAGTTTAAAGTGGTGCAATTTTAAGTCTGGTGACTATTTGTAGATAAAAATAATGCAGGACTTAAGGAAATTTTATAATATTTCCAAAAATATACAGTTTGTACAGAACCGATCAGTACTGCCTAAATTTTACTATGTAATTTGATAAAAGGCAAATTTTTCGTTAAAAGCCACGCCCACTTAAAACAAGTAACAAAATGAGAAAACAAACATTACATTAAAATTCTGTAAAATTCTCTGAACCATCTCCTTACCTTTCGTGGCGAATTTAGTCACTATTTTAATCTTTAAAAATAAAGTCAACAACAATAAAATTAGAAAAAACTTGAATTGTGTTAAATTCGCGGCCACCACTGTACACCCAAGTAAAAAAAATGATATGGAGCCATATGAAGTTATATTTAATTATATATAATCTTTTATGAATGGGGGAAAAGTTTTTAGTTGATCTGTTATTCTAAGTAAATGAATGTTATTTTAGTTTGACTCAAGATCATAAATTAATATCACTTTCTGTTTAAATTATTTTCAAATCAAAGAAAGATGATACAATTTTTACAAGTAAATTACAAAGAATAAAAATTATTGAAAAAATTCGATAAGACCAGCAAGGCAGAATGCGCATTTTCGGCTTTCGCTACAAAGCCATCATCAGTGCCTTTCGCCTTTGAGTGGGTTAATATCTAAACAGAAAGTGATATTAATTTATAATCTTTTATGTTATTGGATATAATTATATCCGAAAAATTAGAACATCTAATAGTATCTTATTGTATCGAATTGTATACAATTGTATACAATTTGGTACAATTTGATACAATCCGAATTTTGTCCTCATCCAATTACATTAAATTATATCTTTTTGTATAAAATTATATAAAATGTTATAAAAGTGGACATAGTTTGATACAATTATATCTAAAAATTTACCGTATACTTTAGATCATATTATATATGACCACATCTAACAATATATAAAAATTATTTTTTTAAATAAAAAAGATATGCAATATCTGGAGATCAGACCTGGGGCATTTCAATTACAATTGCAAATAAATGTAATTGAAATTAAAAAAAACTCAATTACGTTTCATTTAATTGTAATTAAAAATTTTCAATTAAAAGTAATTGTAATTGAAAGTGATTTCAATTACAAATTTCAATTACATTTAGAATTAAAGTGTTTTTTGTTAAAATTTTGTAGAAAAAACTGACTGGGATAGGTTGGATAGGCGTGGATAAGTATAAAAAGAATACGTCATGTTGGGCTGACCCCTCACTTGTGCTTTTTCTCATTACTTCTTTTACGAAAAAATGTAAATGTAATTGACATTTTTTCAATTACAATTATATGTAATGTATAACTGAAAATTGTCAATTACAAATTACTAGTAATTGTTTTTTTTTTAATTACAATTACAAATAATATGTAATTGTAATTGAATTTTTTTCAATTACAATTATTTACATGTAATTGTGTAATTGCATGTGTAATTAATTGCCAAATATAATGATTAACCCAAAGGTCTGCTGGAGATCCTATAATTTCGATAAATCTTCCATTATTTTATCCAGATTTGCCATGACAGTGCATTAAACATGAACAAAATTTTCTTTATTTTTAGGAATTTTATAATAAAGTTAACAAGACTGAAATTTTAAAGTTAAGAGTATTATGTTATACAACCAAGATATAAGAAAAATAGTAAAAAAATAGTAAAATATTACAAAATAGTAAAAATTACTAAAAATATATGATGCAAAAAATAAACTCACACACGAATCATGCACGGGTTATATATTCTTATTCACGCTCACGCACGAATCAAGTACGAATTATATTTAATTATTACTCACGATCACGTGTGAATAACGTGACTCACGAACATTTCTAGTCACGCGCCAATCCCTAGTAATTACTAAATCTAAAACTAGTTCAAAACCATTGTTAACATTGAACCACATATACTATAATACGGTTTTACACATGTGTGCAATCTATTAGATACATTAAAATTTTTTCTAATTTTTTTCTCGATGCCTTTATTTTTAAAGATCAAAATAGTGGATAAATTCATCCCAAAATGCGAGAAGATTGTTCAGCGTAATGGCCGTTTTTTATTATGTAACTTGTTTTAAGTAAGCGTGGCTTTTAATGAAAAAGAAGCGATATCGACCTTCTATCAAATTACATAGTAAAATTTAGCGAGCACTGTTAGGATCTATACAAACTGTATATTTTTGGAAATTCTATATTTCCTTAAATCTTGCATTATCTTTATCTACAAGTAGTCTCCAGACTTAAAATGACAGCGCCTTAAACATGACCAGATTTTTATTTGTTTCTAGCGATTTTAAAATTGAGTTAACAACACTAAAACTTTAAACTGAATGGCCTTATTCTATACTTACCGCGATATAACAAATCAGACAAACTTTTTTTTACGTTGTAGTATATAAGCATTCCGTGTTTAAATTTCAGTGTTGTTAACTTTATTTTAAAATCGCTACAAACAAGAAAAATTTAGTCATATTTAAGGCACTGTCATTTTAAGTCTAGAGACCATTTGTAGAAAAAAATAATGCAAGACTTAAGGAAATATTCTAGGAATTTCAAAAATATACAGTTTTTACAGAACAGATCAGTACTCGCTAAATTTTACTATGTAAATTGATAGAAGGTCGATATCGCTTATTTTTCATTAAAAACCACGCCTACTTAAAATAAGTGACAAAATACAAAAACAGACGTCGCGCTAAAATTCTGCACCATTTTCTGAACAATCTCCTCGCATTTTGGGGGTGAATTTATCCACTATTTTGATCTTTAAAAATAAAGGCAACGAGAATAAAATTATAAAAAATTTGAATGTATCTATTATATTGCATACATGTGTATATGGACCTTATATATTTTTATATAAAATCACTTTGAAATAATTGCTTATGTGGGATGATATCTAATTATAGATGATTTTATAAAGAACGTAATATTGTTATATATTAAAGAACCCGAGTAAAAAAATTATATATAATCATATGTGGCATATATTACAATATATAATTAGACATGTGGTTATGTATATCCATATATAATTATATATGAGGTTTTTTCTGAAAAATTTTCCTTATATTATGCCATATATAATTTCATCTAATTAGATATCGGACTTCATAATATTAGATATGGCATATATAATTATATATTACATAACATGGTTGATCTTATTGCATATATAGTTATATATAGAACTATATCTTAATATATATGGTGGTATTTTAGCAATATATAATTATATATGGTATCATTTAAACAATATATAATTATATATGGTGACAGTTAAACTATATATTATCATATATGGTGCCATTTAAACAATATATGGTCATATATGGTACCTCATAAACCAAATCTTTAATTCAGTTCCAGATATGATAATATATGGTACTATATATAGTGCGATATATATTTATATATGGTGTTATTTAAGCTATATATTATCATATATGGTGCCATTCAAACCATATATTATCATATATGGTGCCATTCAAACCATATATTATCATATATGGTACCATTTAAACCATATATTATCATGTATGGTGCAATTTCAACAATATATGCCCATATATGGTACCTCATGAACAATATTTTTAATACAGTTCCACATATGATAATATATGCTACCATATATATTTATATATGGTGTTATTTAAGCAATATATTACCATATATTGTGCCATTTAAACCATATATTGTCAAATATGGTGCCATTTCAACAATATATGCTCATATATGGTACCTGATGAACGACATTTTTAATACAGATGCAGATATGATAATATAATATATGTATATCATTCAATATATATTGATGTATGGTAATGGTACAATAATTCCAATATCAGTTGAGATACAATTTGTGGGTCCATATCAACAATTTGTTCACGTACATTTAACATATATATTTGTACATTTAAGTTATAATTTATAAACACTTTATAAAGTTAAATAGTTCCATAAACCTCGTCTAACTGTATAGAATGTTTATGAATATACGATTTAATATATAATAATTACAACTACAAATTGGTGCCATTATCTAAAATTTAATTTAATGTTAACTTATAATAAAATAAAAATGTATTTCCTAAAAATAAAAATATAGTGTTAATTAATGTTAATATACACAATGCTGGCAAACCGTTGGCGATGGTCGGTTATGCGTTGGCAGAACGTTGCATTAACTATCTTGGCAAAAAAATAGATTTCAAAAAACATTTTTCAAAAAATTGAGAAAACTTTTTTAATATTTGCTTTTAAAAACATGAAATTTAACCCAGTCCACCAGATTGTCAGCCAAGACCTCTACACTCTAATCTAACGAGACTTGTTATAGATGTGTGATAGCTACAAATTAAATGAATGATAAAAGCATTTCGAGCTAACTTATAAGCATCGAAAAAAGGTATTCCAGAAATTATTAAATGTATTTTAGAAAATTTTAATTGTATATCACAAAATATTATTTGCACTTCAGAAACTACAATATTACGCAAATTTAATTATTTATTTATTTAGTTGTGTCCAGAAATAATGAAATCTATTTCAGAATTTCATAGCTAATAGAGAAAAATTTCTCAAATACATTTCATAATTTCGGAAATACGATTGATAATTTCTGAAATACAGTTTGATAATTTCTGAAATACAGTTGTGAATTTCGGAAATACAATTAATAATTTCTGAAACACAATTGATAAAACTGAACTTCAATTGACTAGTTCTGAAATACAATTCATAAATGTGAAAAATAATTGATGAGTTCTGAAACACAATTGATAAAACTGAAATTCAATTGATTAATTCTGAAATACAATTGCTAAATCTTAAAACAATTAATACAATTGGAAATGGTGTAGAGCGTCAAAAAGATGTAAATAAAATTATTTTATTCAAAGATTTCAATTTAATAAAAAAATAAATATATAATTTTATAAAAAAATTTATAGAAAAAAAAATTTTAATTTTATAAAAAGAAATTCATTTTGTAAAAGAAATGCATATTGAACTCGTTACCTTCTTAGTTTATACCTTATTTTAACAAAATATTGTAATTTTTATACAATCAGTGCTCTGCCAGTCTATTATTTTTTGAACAGTTGGCAATATATGTCTGGGATCTTATTTAATCCCAAATAAATGGAGATCTTACGTAGTACCCAAATATAATGCGGCATCTAATTTTATCTGTCATTTTTATGGATACTTTTAGATGTCAATCCCCAAATATATTGCTGTTTCTAATTCGATCTGCCATTTTAATACCGAAATAAATTGCTGGATCTAATTCGATCTGCCATTTTTCTGATAAATTTAGATCCAAGTTTATCCCCAAATATATTGCTGGATCTAATTTGATCTGCCATTCTTCAGATCAAATTAGATCTAAGTTTATCCCCAAATATATAGCTAGATCTAATTCGATCTGCCACTTTTTCGGATCAAATTAGATATACGTTTATCCACAAATATATTGCAGGATCTAATTTGATCTGCCAAAATTGAGATCAAATTAGGTCTAAGTTTATCCCCAAATATATAGCTGGATCTAATTGGATCCGCCATTTTTCGGATCAAATAAGATCTAAAAATATCCGCAAATATATAGCTGGATCCGCCAATTTTCGGATCAAAATAGATCTAGGTTTATCCCCAAAGATATCACTGGACCTCCCAATTTTGAGATATAACTTGATCTTAGTTTATCCCCATATATACAATGGGATCTAATACGATATGATTGGATACACCCAATTTTGAGATCTAATTGGATCAGCTAGATATTACAGCAGATCTTAAACAATATCAAATTGGATATAATTAGATATTGCGCGAGATCAATTTTTTTTACTCGGGAAATCATGAAATATTGTAGATATGGAACCATATTAAGTTATATATGGGTTCTTATTCGTCAATATATAATCATATCTAATACAAATTATAAAATATTTCTTATATGGCTCCACATATAGTTTTATAATATTATGTATAGTGTCATACTAAATTATATATAAACGTATATTTAATTATATCTGTAATATGTTAATTTATGTACTTATATATAACACATGATAACATAATACCATAAAATCACATATGTCTCCATATTAAAACCTTTGAGGAAAAAATATCTAACATATGTCTATATAAAAGTATATATGCTTGAATTTAAAAGCATATATGGTCATATGTAACTATAAGTTACTATATGCAATTACATAAAATAATATATGGTTATATCAAAACTTTTTTACTCGGGTAACCAACTATAATTTTAAATTAAACAAACTTAAATAATTTCTCCAAAACTGCGAAATGCACTAAACAAAATGACTTTTAGTACTTTTTTACCATTTAAATTTTAATCTGGTTTTAAATCAAAAAATATGCTAATATTGATAATATAATGACTCTAAAATAAAAGTGTATACTATAAATTATTTTATAGCAAACGTATGGCATTAACCAAACTTCGTATTTTTTATTTGCTTTTAAAACCGTTGTTTTTCACATGGAAAAATTTCACTCGAACTTTAGAGGCTTCAAACTGCAATTGAAATTATAAAAATAAACAATTTTTTTAGAATTTGATCTTAAACCGAACAAAAATAACACTCATTGTAATAAACAATTTTTTAATTTTATAACAAAGACTTAATCACAATAAACACAAAATGTCACCTTTTCACAAGAAAAATAATAGTCTTGTATATTAAATTTGCGTGAAATCAAAGTCTACACAATTTTCACGTGAAACTTATTGTCGTGAAAAATATATATTTTTTTTTATGGAGTATAACAGTTTTTTCACGTAAAATCGAAACAACTTACGGTGCTTTAATGTAAAGATATTGAAAAACTGGTCTACAAAAAATATTTTAAAAAGTTGCATAATAATTCAAATATACCGGATTTTTCTAATTGATATAATTTTAAATGTGTTTTTTTTTTATTTATTCTAGAACTAGTATAAATTTGAGTTTGTTAAGAGCGATTTTTCTATCTAAGAAATAATCAATTTTAAACACTACACTCAACCAAAAAAGTCTGTAATGGCTACTGAAAATTTTGCTGTTATTACGGGAAATGTAACTGTTTTGAGGCCAGCGGTATTTTTTGCTAATTTTAGCAACACATGTCTGCTGATCTGTAGTACAATAAAATTAGTAGAAAAAATTAGTAGCCGCTACTAAATTTAAGTAAAAAACTTACTAAATATCATAATTTTAGTACAATAAAATTAGTATAAATAATTAGTTGCAGCTACTAAATTTCAGTAAATTGCTGTAAACTGTAATTTAAAATCAATCTGCTGAAATTAGCAAAAAATTGTACTAAAAAATAAAAAAAGTGTAAAATCTAAAAAAAACTTTTTTTTTTCTTTCGATTGTAACATGCGTATAATTACTTCATCGTACTTGAAATTTGGAGTCAAAATTGCAAACGGTTCTCCAGTTATTGCCGTTTTATGCATTGGAGATGCAATAAAATTTTCTGGGTGTTATTTCTAACCTAAGAATATATCAATAGTAACAAATATAAACTAAACAAGAATTGTAAAAAATCAAAAAAAAAATATTTTTAGTATATTTTTCTGCTAAATTTAGCACTCGGTTTTGAAAAATTAGTAAAATGTTTTGCTGAAATCAGCAGCGAAAATTAGTAAAAAAATCCGCAATTTGTAATAAGAGAATAGCAAAAATGATTTAAAATTTAATAAACTGAATTAAGCCAAATTGTTTTTAGATGCCAATTGAATTTGGTTTAGTTAAACCGAAAAATGTTATCTAAGCAATTACCAAATTTACAAACTAAAATACTTGTCCTTCGGGAATTTTTTTCTTCTTTAACATGATGATATTTGTTCAAATAAAGCAATATTTATATAGGCTGTTTTAAACTACAAGATTCTCGGAAAGATTTTGCAACCTTGCCTATAAGTTTTGCACGTGTACTGAAGTAAAATCGTACCGAAAATCTTATAGTGTAAACAAGCCTTATACAACATTTCAACATCAATATTTCAGTTCCAAATACCTCCAATAAACTAGGGATTAAAGTTAAGAAATAGTAATTTTTTCGTATTTTCAATTAACATAAGTAATTTGAGTTTTTTTTACTGCAAATAATTTCATTTAAAGTTCAATTGCTATTCCTTTATTTTAAATATATTTTTTAAATATTATTAATTTTTAAAATAATAAATACATAAATACATCTAATTAAAGTTATGAAACTATTTAATATTTTAGGGTCTACTTTTATAAAACAATTTAGGCGAATTTGCCTAAAAATTTCTGTGAAAAATGCTCACTTTTGAACTTTTTTATGAAACTAATTCTAGACGGATACTTCTGAAAATCTGCATAGAAAAAAACAAAATATCTAGAAATAGAAATTTTTGGATTTAATGTATAAGAAATATTTAAGCAAAAAATTTATGTTAGTTCTGACTATAAGACTGGTCCGACACAAGTTTGCACCCATTAACAATTCTAATATATCCTGAAAAAAGGGATCAAAATAATATAACCGTGTCTTTCACTTTTCTATATCAATTCGTTTAACAGCTTAAACCGCGAAATTAATATTTAGTTAATATATTACTAACAGTTTTTTTTAATTAGGACGGCCTTCCATATAAATATATTACATAAATACTAATTCACGATTTAAATTGTTAAACGAATTGACCTGGAAAAAGTGGAAGACATGGATATGTAGCCCTCCTTTCAGAACATTTTCTCATGGATACAACCAAAAGATGAACTTTGTCGAACTGTGTTTAACCAAAAAGTAGTTTTTCAAGTACAATATATGTCGAATTTATATATTTTCTAACGAGCAGGAATTCCCGGAATCCCGCTGTCCCGGGAAATGAAAAAGTCCGGGAAAAGAAAAACCCTAAGCAATAGTTAATTCGATATTAATTTGTCATTTTTAACTGGTCCTAAGCACCAATCTCTGGTTATTTTTAGATAATCAAGCATACCCTGATATTATTTTTAGCATAGTGAAGGCGTACTCATATTTTATATATTGATTTTCAACTTCATAGAAATGTTCAAAGAACCAGTTCCATGGTTCCGGAACCAATTCCTGGGATCCCATATGGAAGGTGTGGGTGACGTATAATCAGTTCCAGAACTGAATCTAGAGCAACCGGGTCCACTTTGGAGCTATAGAAGGGGTTGCTTTTGGGACAATTTCAAACAAAAGGAATCGGTGTTAGAATCGACAGTAGAAGGGGTTGTGAATGAAAAGTAGCTATTCTACAACCGATTCTTTGGAACAGAAAATTTTCCTCGGTATATACATATGTATGTGGTGCGCATAGTTAGGTGCGCATGGCCAAAAATGTGCCCAAACTATGCTGTATATGAGTCAAAAATGTCTTGATACTATGCGCTAGACCTAGGAAGAGTTTGACGACAGTCCCCATTGGTTGTCTTCATACTAAACTGTGGATCGAAAAAATATCCCCGTATCATGCGCTGTGCAAACATATTATTTTATGTGCAAAAAAACAGTTATTGGTTTATAATGTTAATACAGGGAGAGCCTAAAGTCACCATGGGGTTTAAAATAATTGATCGCTGATTTAAATAATAAAATTCTATTATTCTGGTTCTTTGTTCAGTTGTGAATCTCTCCATTATTTATTCTCCAGGTGTTATTTATATAATCTGAAAAAACAAATATATATCGGTGAAATCAAAAAATGTAATAAGTTTTTTGGCCAAATTTGTGAGAAGCAAAAAGTGTTAACATTTCGGTTTTTTTTTTAATGGAATCAGTAAGTTTAGTCGTTATAAACCTAATTACAAAAACTCTCTTCTACAAATTGTCACAATAACTTTTTTTGCACATTTTAATTTTTTTTGTGGTAACGGAGTTTACATTTCCACAAGCAAAACATATAACAAAAAAAAATTGCGTACGAATTTTCTTTAATTTATTAGTTTTTCGTATTTAAGTTTTCAACATGCTTTTCAATAATATACAATTTGTATTAATCAAATTGACGGTTTCGCGAATAAAAATACAATTCATTCCGCGAAAAATTTTAATTTTGTATTTTTGGTCCTTTTAAATGCTTTTCAAAAATATAAAATTTTTTAATATCCAATCAGCGGTTGCGAAGTTACAAAATAATATATTAAAAATATAACATTTCAAGATGAATGAGGGGAATTTTTAGTTGATATCTTATTTTGGTAAATGAATGTTCTTTAGTTTGACTCTAGATCATAGATTAATATCACTTTCTGTTTAAATTATTTTCAAATTAAAGAAAGATGATACAATTTTTACAAGTAAATTACAAAGAATAAAAGTTTTTTAAAGAATTCGATAAGACCAGCAAGACAGAATACGTATTTTCGGCTTTCGCTACAAAGCCATCATCAGTGTCATTAGCCTTTGAATGGGTTAATAATTGACAATTGTCTACTTATGTGACAGTTGAAAGCGAATCGAATTTGTTATCAACAACTCAGCTTAGACTAATATCAACGAAATCTAACAATGCTATTTTTATCCTTTGTTATTATTACTCTTTTTTGCTTTGAACCTTAATTCTTAAGATATCTCAGCTGATTCTATTCAACTCTGTGTATGATAACCACAGGTTTTTTTTTAATTACAACGAACCGTTAAATTTAAATGTATGTTATTTAAATTATATTTTGCACAGCGTCAATGTGTTTCTAAGATTATTGAGGGGAATTTTTAGTTGATGTCTTATTTAGCATTACATACATGAAATTTGTGACCAATTTTATAGGCCAAATGTAAAATCCTTAACCAGTAACTCATAAGGTTTTTTAACTTTAATAGCTTATATTTTAATAACCAATGAAGCTCAACACTAACTGTAGGAATTTTTATGAAGAGGAAGAAAAGTGACGTTTCTAATAGAAAGAAATTGCGAAAAGTATAATGTTATTTATACTCAAATGATCGTTGGACTGTAGATAATCATCTAGTATAACAGACTTGAAGTTTTTCTTCAGCATGTAACATTCTCGAGATGAAAAAGGGTGTCTTTAATAAGATTTAAAAAAATTTTGTAAATTCCGTTCCTAATTTTTACACCAAACTATTTAACGAGTAAGAAAAGCAACGTCATATTTGGGTTCACCTTGTACGCATGATACGATTTTGTGTCGGAAAGAAAATTCTGACGAAGCGTTTCTGAGAGAAAACGAAAAAAGTAACCAAATGTACACTCCGTTACTGTAAACTCCGTAACCAAAATTGTTTGCATCAGATTGCATTCAAAAAAATGTACGTAAATGTTTAAAATATTTTAAAATAACCATAAACAGAGGTGATTCAACTAATATTTATACGTCAAAAGATGATTCAACTAATAAATTTGCGTCAAATCAAAAAAAGTTATCAGATTTTTATCCTATACTGGAGGAACGAAAAACGATTGGCTTTGCATTTCGTTGGTTTGGAATCGATATTTCAAGCCATTACTAACATTAATTTCGCAAATTAAATTTGTTTCACACAATTTAACAATTTTTTGATCGCGAAATGTTGTTTTTAATATATTATTTTGTAACTTCGCAACGAAACGAAAAACTAATAAATTGAAGAAAATTCGTACGCAATTTTTTTTTGTTATATCTTTTACTTGTGGAAATGTAAACTCCGTAACCACAAAAAAATTAAAATTGTGCAAAAAAAGTTATTGCGACAACTTGTAGAAGAGATTTTTTGCAATTAGGTTTATAATGACTAAACTTACTGATTCCATTAAGAAAAAACCGAAATATTAACACTTTTTGCTTCTCACAAATTTGGCCCAAAAACTTGTCATATTTTTTGATTTCACCCATATATAATTGAATATTTGTTAGACTCTAGAGTAGGAAATTTCACTCCTACTATAAATTGGGTAAATTTATCTATGTGTGTATTTGCAAAAAAAAAAAAAAAAAAAACACGCACATTGTGTTTAAGTTGGTGAACAAATAATGTGTAATTTTGCATTAAAAGTACGAAAAATTTAAAGAAATTTTGAAATTAGTGCGTTAATTTACTGCATTTGTGGGTAAAAAAGCATGACTTACGTTTAAATATATGATTAAAATGCGTAAAAATCCACAAAAAATGCACAAAACTCCACAGAGGGTGCGCAAAATGCACCAAAAACTGCGTATATTTACCACAGCTATGCTTGAAGCTTTTATTTTAATAAAACAACAAATTAATTTTTAGTAATTTTAGTAAAATTTTGTTGATAATAACATCCGCATTATTCTCGCATAATCGAAATTAGTTGTTTAGAGATCTTATGGTATTTGTATAAAACTGGAATAATAAAAATTTGTTATAACTACTGAACTAAAATCAATTTTAAAAAGACGTTAGACTGCCACATGCATCAACAATAATTAACAATATAATTTTGTTCTTATGTTGCTATTTCCAGGTAAAAATTTATTTGTATAAATGTAGTAATTCACAAAAAAAAATCCGTTTAAGCGTTTTTTAATATTTAAAAATAATTTAAGTTTTTTCCAATTAAAACTGTCACTGTATTTATAACTATTATAATAGGCGTGTTCGTTTACTTACTACAAGTTACTACTTTTACTACAGCTAGAAAAATTCAATACAAAAAGTAAACAAAACTTTCCAATTGTAGTAAAAGTAGTAAGAATTTCGAGTAAACGAACACACTGAATGTTAGTATATTTAACACCTTTGTGCGTAAAAAGTTTTATTTAACAAAATAGTACTAATTTTAGGAATAATGTGTTTATTTGTAAGCACATAATATCTATAAGTACCTTATGTGGGCATTTTTGTGTATGGAAGTATGTACAAAAAGTTTACGCATTTTTTGTTTATATTTACCAAATTTTCGTAAAATTCAATAAAACTTTAACCATTTTGTAGTAGCAAACTTTCAAACATTTTTTAGAGTGTAATTAAAAATATTAAAGAATATGGGCGATATGCATTTTAAATTTATAAATTACTTATAAAACAAATTTTAAGTTCCAAATTCATTATGTAAACGTGTTATACGGTTTTCAAATTATTATGCATAAGCACTTATATATTTAGTTATGAAAATCGTATTGTTATGATTTATGGTATCACATTATTTAATAAAATATCTTTGAAAATACCTGATATACCAGCCCGAAGTTATAAATTTGTTCGAAATGCAACTAACTTTCACATTAAACAACAAATCAAGACACTTTGGGCTTGGTAAAAGCCTGTTCATAGTGGGGTAGAAAATTTTATCCTAAATAAATATCAGAAATTATGTACAAATCCATAAACCTTAAAATTCGCAATTGTTCGACCCTTATCAAACTATAAGTCGAATAACACTGGTCAACAAAATTTTGTAGCAAGAAAGCTGCCTCCATTTATTATATTTTATGACTTCGGCTGGTGATGAGTTGCACTTTTTGGAACAAAACCTAACATGCGTTTTTAAGGCAAACTTCTAAAAAGAAGCCATGGTTAAATTCTGACATAAAACTTGCTTTCAATCTTTAAACTCTTTTTCCAGATTAAAACGAGACCTACTGTGATGATCGCAAAGAAGTGACTAGGATGATAAGAGCAGCGAAATCTGAATACTATTCTGGACGTTGCTCATCAGCTGTTGGAACGAAGCAAATATGGAAGACTATAAGGGAGATCGGCGTTGGTAAATTTTCATCTGTAGTAGAAAATGGGATAGATGTAGATAGAATTAACGAGTCTTTAACAAATCTACCTAATGTGCTGCCAAATTCGAACTTTTATGATCAAAATACAGAACATCAAAAGAGTTTATTATCTTTTGATTGCATAAAGCAATTGTCAATCTATAAAGTATGCGGCTGTTTTTGACGAAATTCACCCCGAAGTTCTTGAAAACTATTTCACCACATATGCTTCCCTTTTTAACATATATGTAGCTTTAATAACACTCAGTGTGTTCGTTTACTCGAATTTCTTACTACTTTTACAACTATTGGAAAGCTTTGTTTACTTTTTGTACTGAATTTTTCCAGCTGTACCTTGTAGTAAGTAACCGAACACGCTTATAATTACAAAAATTAGTTATCCTCAACATTGGAAACATACTAGAATCATACCGACTCCAAAATCAAACAAAGATATTGCCATACATATCCAGAGCCTATATTCAATACGCTCTATCGGAAGATTTTTTGAAAATTACTTTTTGATGGCAAACCCTTCACTGACAATAGCTACATCTCTGACAAAAATTTCAGAAAGAAAAAATGTATTTTAGTATCCTTTTGTCATTATTTGTTATTCCTCTATCGGACATAAATACCGTAAGTTGTTTGAGTTTCACGTGAAAAAACTATTATACTCCGATCTCGGGATCCCGGGATTTTCGGGACTACGGAATTTTTCGGGATCCCGGGATTTTACGGGATTTAAATTTTCCTTTATTTGTAAAAATTTTTATGTTATGTAACTAATTTTTTTATAGAATAAAGCGTTTTATAATTATTTAATAGTTGTTAATTAATAATGTGGTACATTTTATGAATATTGAAACATATCAGTCAGAAATTGACAGTGGTACAAAAAATCAAGTACTTGGGTCACTGGGTAACCGCGATGTTAAAAAGAAATGACTGGCAGAACACTCATTTGGGACACTTTGCCAGCATTTGCAAAAATCGTTTTGCCAGTATTTGTTTTACAAAACATCACGGCAGGGCAAAAAAAAAGATACATATGAACTTTTTTTAAATTTTATTTTGGAAAATATAATTCCAAACCACCTATTTATTGGTTTCGGCAGCGTTTTGCCAAAGTTAAAAATTTTGTTTCTCCAGTACTTTTCCGGCGCTTTTTGAACTGCCGGTCCTTTTGTCTATTGACGTTATCATATTGGAAATGGGAAAGCAATTTTTGTCAGTACTTGTACCACCTGTTAAAATACCTTGCCATCGCTTTCCCGTTTGTATTTTTCTGGCTGGGATAATATATGAAGGCTTGTCATTACGTACACTTGCGCCCAGTATTTTGTAAGCAGATTTTAAAACAGATTTGTTGCGATAACCTTGCCCACTAAATCGTGTAATTACTGCGACAAAGTTATTTGGTTATCGCTATCAAATGTTTTCATGGAAGAATTCAAATTTACAGTCCCAGCCAAAACTTACAGTCCCAGTTTCAGAAATCGAATTTCGCTTGGAAGAATAAATCGGTAAAATAACAAACAAACTTGATTTTTCCCATGTATTACTCAAAAACTTAATATTGTTTACCAAAATTTCAAATTTTTCTGCAAAGTCTTTGCATAGTTTACTCGAATAATCTACTTAATTTATAATTTTACCAATATCTTGGCATCAATTTCTTGTCAATATGAGAAAATTCAAGAAAAAACATAGGTAATCTAAAATTGCTCACTTTGTTTATTTGCGTTTATATTAATATTAAAAAATAAGAAAATCCCGGGATTTTTGAGAAATAATCCCGGGATTCGGGATTTTTCCAATCCCGAAAATCCCGGGATTTCGGGATTCGGGATTTCCCGTTTGGCATCCCTAATCGGAACATTTTGGTAATCGACTTAATAAAAATATAATATATTGATCAAAACTGTGCCCTGCAATTAGGGTTTTTAACCCGGGAATTCCCGGGACGAAATTCCCGGGAACTTTACATATTTTTCACTTCCCGATTCCCGGGAATTTTCCTTATAATTTCCGGAAATTAAAGAAAACACTAAAACAACCAGTAAATTAGTTTGAAAATCCGCAAAAAGCCAAAAAATAAGCATATCTTGAAAAATCTTTATGTATTTTAACTTTTTAAAGGAGATCTCCAACGATGTCCTTAAGAAGGGTATAGACTATGGAAATTTTTTTTTTGATTTTCTTATATTTAATTTGGATAGAGCATACTCTTCACTATATGATCCGATTTCCATAAAAAAATTCGAAAAAATAAAATTTCCACAAGTTTGTTTGTAAAATAGGCTAGAGGGGGGATCCTTCGTCAGTGGGGCACATACACTGATTCTATTTTTTTTCCGATATTAAGAGATAAATAATTGGAAAAAGTATATTTTTTGCATTTTTCAATTACCTTTTCTTGACATCCGCTCTGATAAATTTACATCGCATGTGGAGCAGATAGACGTGTTTTTGTGGTTTTTGGGGTACAAAAAATAATTGAAAACAACTACATTTTGCAATAACTTCCTCAAATCGTGTGTTAAAAACATAATTTTTTATTACGAACCTAGGCTTTCGAATAATAATATTTTAATTTTTATAAATGCTTAATAAGTATAAAAATATTAATTGTGCTGGGGCACAATTACCAGATGCCCGCTGGGGCTACAAAGTATTGGTGCATCACTGCCAAAAATGCTCTATAAGACTCTTCGATATGCATAACATATGTTTAATAGTAAATTAGGACAATCGTATTCATTTTTAAATTTATATTAATATTTTTGTAATTTTGAAGTCATTTTATTATATTTTTTTTTTAATTTAGTGGAGATTTATTGATTAAAAGGGACACATATCTTAAAGAACTTATGCTAAATTATTTATTTCAATCAATAAAATATTAACAATTTTTTTTGTCCTAATTATATCTAGCTCTTTTGGCGAATGTGCACCAAGGCCAAAAACCCTGTCGGTTGCGGTTGGCGAAATTTGAAATTAATCATTTTTGAAAATACGACAATAACATGTACTTAAAATAAAAGAATAAAATTAAAAAAAAATATTATTTACATTTTTGACAACCCTTCGAATATGCTTAAAATGCTGCTGTTACAATATTTACTAATGTCTATTTTTACTGGAAGAAATTATTTATTTGTAGGTCGTTTTATCCCAATGGGAGTTTTTCAAAATTTTTTCGAAATCATATAATTTACAATTTCATTGAAATTAATTATAACAAAACATTTCTGAATTATCATTTTTCGTCAAAGTGAAACATATTAAGCATGTTCGTTTACTTACTACAAGTTACTACTTTTACTACAGCTGGACAAAATCTATACAAAAAATAAACAAAACTTTGCAATTGTAGTAAAAGAAGTAAGAATTTCGAGTAAACGAACGCACTGATTATGTTTTTCGAACAAAAAGTAGTTTTTACTGTTTAAATATGAGTAAAAAATTACTTCAGTATTCCCGGGAAATCCCGGGAAAGTTCGAAAAAAATTCCCGATTCCCGGGAGCTCAAAAATGTCGGGAAATTAAAAACACTACCTGCAATATAATATAGAACTGTGCCTAATATATTAAGGTCGTTTAAATGTTTTTTAATAGTGTGTCCCCTAAAATACGTTCTCGAAATTTCCAAACTCGGTTTTCCATATCAAAATTTATAGAACGACGTGCTCACTACGGGGAAATAAAGTAATAGATTATTTTTTGAAGACCGCTGCGGTTTAAGAAAAAATTAAAGTTGTTTAATAAATGCAGCTTTTGGATATTCACTTTCCTATTTTTTTGAAACGATCTTTAGTGAATTTTAGTTTACCAGCGTGTTTTAGGATGTTTATTCTGTTGGACTAAAATAACATTTTTGTCTAATTTAAGTAAATTAATTGCAAGACTTTTTTCAGAATTGTGCCAAAATATTATACAAATCTGCGCTCACTGAAATGCACCCTATGAAAATTTTTTATCCAATTCCCAATTCAGCCTAACAAATGGAAACAGCTACAGGATTTAAAGCCTGTTAATTTAGTTAAGATGAAGTCAAAGTAACAGCAAGAAATGTCCAATTCTAATAATTTTTTCTGTAACTTTTCTTTATTTTTAATTGTTTTGTTAATAAAGTCTTATATTTTAAAAAACACGATAAATAAAATATTAAAACATTGAGGATATTCACAGTTCATGCTGTTTTAAGTAGTAAATTAGCATTTATCGTAAATTTGACAACTTTCTATGGGTTAACTTTAGCACTTTAACTGTGAGTTCCTTCATTAATAAAATTGCAATTAAGGTCAATTATTTTCCGATTTCAAAATAAATAGTAATGCTCAAAGTGAATTTTAGACGCAAATCGTTCAGTTTGATATGGAATGACTCATATATTAAAAAAAACTTTCAACAAAACATTCGAACTTTAATAAAATTGCAAATTAGATCATAAAAATCCAAATTTTTATTACTGTGCAAAACGCTCTATTGGCATAAAAATATTCGAAAATTTCAGTTGCAATAAGCTCTATCGGACAAAATGCCCTATAGCGCCGCGATTAATGTAAAATGTTTTATTTTTTTATATGAAAGGTTCAGTAGCCATATCTAACATATATTGTTGAAGATGGATTACTTCATACTTAGGCCCATTAACTTTTCTCGAGAAGTTAACTTTACCTTAACCATGGGTAACTAACCAATCTCTATATATAAAAGAATAACGTGACTGACTGACTGAATGACTGACTGACTGACTCAACATCGCCCAGCCCAAACCGCTGAAGCTAGGAAGTTGAAATTTGGTATGTAGGTTCCTCTTTCGGCGTAGACGTCCGCTAAGAGGGGATTTTTGGAAATTCCTACCGGAACGGGCAAAAAGGGGAAAAGTCTCCCCCTTGGCGGCCTGCCAAAACCCCTTTGGCTAGAAAGCGTACCTTTTTCTAAAAAAATGTACCTTTTTCAAAAAAAAGTACCTTTTCCAAAAAAAGTACCTTTTCCCACAAAACATACATTTTTCCAAAAAAATACCTTTTTCAAAAAAAGTACCTTTTCCAAAAAAAAGTACCTTTTCCCAAAAAAAGTACCTTTTTCTAAAAAAATTTTCCTTTTCCCAAAAAATAATCATTTTTTCAAAAAAATACCTTTTTCAAAAAAAGTACCTTTTCCAAAAAAAGTACCTTTTCCCAAAAAAAGTACCTTTTTCTAAAAAAAATGTTCCTTTTCCAAAAGAAGTACCTTTTCCAAAAAAAGTACCTTTTTCCAAAAAACATACATTTTTACAAAAAAACATCTTTTTAAAAAAAAATACCTTTTCCAAAAAAAGTACAAATAAAGTACTTTGTAAAAACAAAGTATCTTTTTCCAAAAAATTTCGTTTTTCCAAAAAGTACCATTTAAAATAATATATAATTTCAAAAAAACTACTTTTTTTCCTCCCCCCACGGATATCTTCACTAAAACAAGGTTTCTTGATATTCGGCATAGACGTGCGCTAAGACGGGATTTTTGGAAATTCCTACCGGAACGGGCAAAAAGGGGAAAAGTCTCCCCATAAACCGTCTCACAAATTGGAAAAGTGCCTGCCCAAACCACTGGAGGTAAGAAGTTGAAATTTGGTATAAAGGTTCCTCCACTGTAGTAGACATCGACTAAGTTTGTATTTTTGGAATTCCCTACAGGATATCCCAAAAGGAAACTCGGTATGTGAGTTCCTCCTTCTGTGTAGGCGTCCGCTTAGACGGAATTTTTGAAATTCCTATCGGGAGGGGAAATAAGGTAAAAGTCTCCTCCTGACGGCTTGCCCAATCCCTTTTGGCCAACCTAAAATTTTAAGTATGTATTGCTTGGAGTAGGACTAACTCACCGGCAACGTAATTTTTCTATTTTCGAACAGGAACATAGTAAAAATGGTGGTTGAAAGGGAAAAATGTCCCCACTAACGGCCTGCCCAAACCGCTTAGGCAATGCAGTTGAAATTTGGTATGAATGTTCCTCATCCATCGCAGATAGCCGCGAAGATGGAATTTTTGCAAATTCCTAAAGGGAGGGGCAAGAAGAAGAAAAGCCTCACCTTGGGGGCCTGTAAAAACCCCTTCGGATAGAAACCTGAAGCTTAAAATTTGGGTCCCTGGAGTAAGGGCTAACTTATTAGCAAGACACTTTTTTGAATTTTGGACAGGGTCGTTATAAAATGGGGGCTCAAAAAGGGAAAGTTGCCCCTTAACGACCTGTCCAAACTGCTGGAACTAGAAAGCTGAAATTCGGTACTTAGGTTCCTCTTCCAGCCTAATTCCAACCGGGAGGGACAAAAAAAGAAAGTGTCCCCTTGAAAGCCTGCTGAAACTGCTGGAACTAGGAAGCTGAAATTCCCTGTCGATGGATTTTCGGAAATTCCTACCGAGAGGGGCACAAATAGTAAAAGTTGGCTAGAAACCTGAAATGTAAAACATATGTTACTTGGAGTATGGGCTCACTTACCGGGAAGGTGCTTTTTAGACAGGGACATTGCAAAAATGGGGATTAATGAAGCGAAAAGTGCCGCTTAAAGGCCTGCCCAAACCGCTGGAGGTAGGAAGTTGAAATTTGGTATTAAAGTTCCTCCTCTATTGTAGACATCCGCTAAGATGAGATTTTTGGAAATTTCTACAGGTAGGGTCAAAAACAGGAAAAGTCTCCCCCTTAACGGCCTGGCCAAACTGCTGGAACAAGGGAGCTTAAATTCGGTATTTGGGTTCCTTCTCCAACGTTGACGTCCCCTAAGATGATATTTTTGGAAATTCATACCGGGAGGGGTAACAAGGGAAAAAACTTCCCCCTTGACGGCCTGGCCAAACTGCTGGATATAGAGACCTAAAATTATGTATGTAGTAGGTTCCTCCTCCAACGCAGACGTCCTCTAAGACGGAATTTTTGGAAATTCCTACCGGGAGGGGTCAAAACGGAATAATTCTCCCCCTTGATGGCCTAACCGAACCCTTCGGCTAGAAACCTGTAATATATAATATGTTTTCCTTGGAGTATGGGCTAACTTATCGACAAGGCATTTCTAGGACTTTGGACAGGAACGTGGTTCAAAAGGGGAAAATTGCCCCCCCCCCCTCCTTAACGTCTGCGTCTTTAGCTGGAAACCTAAAACTTAAAGAACAAGTGTATATGAAACACTAAAATTAAGAAACTAAATAGGAAACGAGTGGAATTGAAACACTACACAAGTGGAATGAAATGGATATAAACGTTGAACGAGTGGAATTGAAATTGTAGACAATGCAAATGGATTGGAAGAGGGAATTACCTGTTCAAACACTATCCACGGAATATGAAACTTATGTAGCATTGAAACATACTCTCCAAAAATGCTTTCCAACCCTGCTTTAAGTTATTTATTTTCATTCAAAACACAAATGAACAAAACTACTTACGGGTCTATCTACCTAAGTTCGCACTTTACCAAATTATCTTAACATACACACGTATATTGAAATTTATTGTTGGATTCATTACTAACAATCCACTTTCATGAGAAAAAGTGATCAAATATTTACTTATTTTAAACCCTTTGTTGTGCAGAATTATTTATTTGTGGTGGCTGGGTGAAGGCTTTTATTATAAAAACTGTACTTTAAATAAAAAGCGAATTTAAAAAAAATTGTCGGGGGGGGGCGCAGCCCCCCCTAAACTTTAAGGCACGCTAACAACGTAGCGGGCTGCGCCCGCTAGTAAGACATATCTGATCGAATTGAATACGCTTCTGTGTGAATTTCATCATATATTTTAGTTGCATCTTTTGTACTGACCTTCCTTATTGTTTTAAGAGTTTGGATTTCCTTTTCTTTTAAGAAAGTTGGGCAACTTTTATCTAATGGGCTATGGTAACAGTTTCCTAAGATGTTAAGTTTGTTACAATTTATGCAGTTTTTGTTATTAAGTCAAATTTCATCTTCTTTGGAGTTAATATGAGCAGGACTACTGCAGTTGTCGCACAGTTTTGGAGATCTGCAAAATTTTGTTGGATGTCCGAATCTGAAGCAGTTAAAGCATCTCAATGGGTATGGTATATATGGTCGCAGCATAACTTTCTCGTATCCGAGAGTAATTTGGGAAGGAAGGTTATGAGCTTCAACGGTTATGATGAACAATCCAGTTTCAATGAGTTTATCACCTTCTTTTTTAAGTATTTTTTTAACATATGATACGTTTTGTGTTTTTAAGTTGTCTAGAATTTCTGCTTCCGATATACCTTTTAGGCTGTTGGTATAGAAGACACCTTTTGTGGTATTGAGCGAGTTGTGTTCCGAGACTTCGACAAATATATCTGGAGTAAGGTTGGTTAACGACATTAATTGTTTTACTTGTTTCCCGTTTTTCGTTTTTATAAGAATTGTGCCGTTGCGCAGTTTTTTGCATTGATCCGCTTCCCCGTCACATATATTATTCACTGTCTTTTTTAATAGAAACGGTGATACATTGGAAAGAGTCTCTTCACTATTTTTTCTTACCATTATTAAATACTTTGACGCATTGATCCCTTTTTCTAGTTCTCTTGTTTTTTCGCTGCTTAGAAACACCATCCCATCTTTCCCGTTTTGATAATTCATATTGCTGATTTTTTTATTCTTTTCACACGCTATACTTAATTTAAAGTATGATTTTAACACAAAAGTAAAAGGGTACAGTTAAGTTGGAGTAGTGATTATTTCTTTTTAATTTATTTCGTTTTACACAAATTATTTATTTTTAATTATATTTTGTTATTTTCTGAATTCATTTATATGTAGAATGTTTTTTATAAAACCTTTATCCCAATTTATTATAAGTATTTCTTATTTTACAAAAAGAAAAAAACCGTTCTGTTTGTATGTCCGTTCTCGTGAGAGTATTAAATAAATTAATCAAATTGTTTTAATGGAAGAAGGAAAGAGCTAAATCATTTAACATAAGTTAATAAATAAAATATGGCTTTAGTTTAATAATAATTCCAAAAACAGAATAAGAAATATTTACCAAGTTTTTTTTGTATAATAATTGTTAGTTTTTGTTATCTTAATATGCTTGGTTATTATATAAGTTATACCCAAAACTTGGGTAGAGCTATAATACATACTAAAACTAGGTAACTTGTACCCTTATTTTAGGTAATTTCCCCCTTTTTATTTTTTGCGTGTATAGAAAATAATCTAATAATGGCACCATACTATACAAATGAAGAATATATAATAGATACCTTGCAAAAAGGTTTTGTTCCACCTGAGGCCTTTTTATACCTCGATAAGATAAATATGATACAGGATGAACATAATATCCCAATCTTTTATCATAAATATAGACGGGCAAATAACAAAGCAGTTAATTTTAATCCAACAACAGGTTATGATTACAGATATAATACTAGTTTATCCAATAGAGAACTTTGTGTCTCAAAAACTTAAAAGTTTTGGTGGCTAAATGAGTAACTAGATTATATTTTTTTTTCTTATTTTACCCTTTAGACTATATTTTTCATAATTTCCCATGTGAAAATCGAAATATATATGAACACACATGATCATACATTGACTGGTATATGATCATGCATGGGCATACATTGTCATATACGTACATGCATAGTTCAATGTATGACCATACATGATCTCATATATTTCCATATATCTTTGGATCCGAAATTTGAGGGTATATGACCGTACATGTTCATATATGACCATATATGCTCACATATGATTCATGTATGCTCATATATGATCATATATGGCCATATACCTCCATATACCCTCAAATTTCGGATCCAAAGGTATATGGAAATATATGAGATCATGTATGGTCATACATTGAACTATGCATGTTAGTATATGACTATGTATGCCCATGCATGATCACATACGAGCCAATGTATGATCATGTATGTTCATATATATTTCGATTTTCACATGGGTTGCCAATATAAATGTAATGTTTTTAATAATTTATTTTTCATTACAAAAAATATTATATAATCTTCATATGAAGTCTGTAAAATATTAATTAAATTTTAAATAAAAGTCTTTTTCTATATAAGTTATACTCGAGAGCTCGATTAGGGGACTTTGTATATAAAAGATTTTTATTGTTAACTAGTGTTTATAATAGTTTAAATATTTTTCTATAATTGTAAATAAATAAACGTTAACAAAAAAAAATTATTTTTATTAGACGAAGGCGTATTTATAAGCAGTCTAACTTACGCGCGACTGCTTATTTAATTACAAATATTTGATATTGGTAACCACTTATTTTTTAACAACTAATAAGTATATAAGTCAGCCTTATTTTTAACAACTCGTAACCACTTATTTTTTAACTGCTTATTAGCACCCGAATAAATAAATAATTATTTTGGTAACTACTTATTTTATATATTTTTATAATGCAGCGGGTAAGCGGGTGCACAAATTTTGTGTTTTTTCCTGCAGCGAATATGGACAACTACTTACAAAAACTACCTTGTCGAACAAAAATAATGAGTTTTGACACCGAATTATATGTAGACCGTAATTCTACTGCTTATTATTTGGATATTAGTAATGTGCACCCATTGCTGAGCTTTTGCTGGGTAATGTCTTGCTTTTTCAGTTAATTTTACAACTAATACTTTTTAAAAATTTCGTAAGTTAAATTTTGTCAGAAAATGCCAAACTTTTTAGTTCTAATGTTCACAAGGGCCAAATGTTGGCTTTTTTTGAAAGAGCCCGAGATAAATTATAATTTATTTAGCAACGAACGTAAAAGCTACCTGATATTGGTTCACGATAGAGAAGTTTCAATGAAAAAGTCGTATGTTTTTACTTTAGTTAAAAATTTTTTTATTGTCTTTTTAAATATTTCTATGTAAATTTTTATTGTAAATTTATAAAATACATAGGCCCTTACTATAAAAGAGTATTTTAAATTTAAAGTCGACTTTATTTTTAATCATACGGTTTTGTTCATTTTGTGTACGAAAACCCTACAAAAATATTTATATTTTCAAACGTTTTGATTGGTTGAAAATAAATTAAACAAAAATAAACCAAGTCAAGGCATACTGCCACCCAATATTTTAACTAAAGTCGACTTTAACTAAAATATATGTTTGGAAAATATTGATAGTAACGCTGATAAATTTTTAAATCAAGAAAAATTGTTAACAACACTCAGATAAAACAGTTAGTAAAAAATTTGTAAACAGTGTCCAATCGAACTTTACTATTTTTATACTGATTTTTAGTACAATTTTTGTTTTTAGTAATCAGTTTTATTATTCTCTTATCTTAAAATTACGGATGTTTTTACTAATTCTCAATGCTGATTTCAGCAAAACATTTTACTAATTTTTCAAAACCCAGTGCTAAATTTAGCAGAAAAATATACTAATTTAAATTTTTTATTTTTTACAATTCTTGTTTAGTTTATATTTGTTACTATTGATATATTCTAGTTTGGAAATAACACTCAGAAAATTTTATTGTATCTCCAATGCATAACCTAGTGTCTTGACAGGCAATAAAATGATAGCAAGCAATTGTCAAAATGATTTCATCTCAAGTGAAGCCACTCACCCGAGTAAAAAAAATTGATCTCGCGCAATATATAATTATATCCAATTTGATATTGTTTAAGATCTGCTGTAATATCTAGCTGATCCAATTAGATCTCAAAATTGGGTGTATCCAATCATATCGTATTAGATCCCATTGTATATATGGGGATAAACTAAGATCAAGTTATATCTCAAAATTGGGAGGTCCAGTGATATCTTTGGGGATAAACCTAGATCTATTTTGATCCGAAAATTGGCGGATCCAGCTATATATTTGCGGATATTTTTAGATCTAATTTGATCCGAAAAATGGCGGATCCAATTAGATCCAGCTATATATTTGGGGATAAACTTAGATCTAATTTGATCTCAATTTTGGCAGATCAAATTAGATCCGGCAATATATTTGTGGATAAACGTATATCTAATTTGATCCGAAAAAGTGGCAGATCGAATTAGATCTAGCTATATATTTGGGGATAAACTTAGATCTAATTTGATCCGAAAAATGGCACATCGAATTAGATCCAGCAATATATTTGTGGATAAACTTAGAT
The DNA here is from genome assembly GCA_949987735.1 of Leucophora obtusa. Classification (NCBI taxonomy): domain Eukaryota; kingdom Metazoa; phylum Arthropoda; class Insecta; order Diptera; family Anthomyiidae; genus Leucophora; species Leucophora obtusa. The sequence continues at coordinate 161,350,680 of OX465295.1, read as the reverse complement.
ATAAATTGATCTGAAAAATGGCAGATCAAATTAGATCCAACAATATATTTGGGGATAAACTTGGATCTAAATTTATCAGAAAAATGGCAGATCGAATTAGATCCAGCAATTTATTTCGGTATTAAAATGGCAGATCGAATTAGAAACAGCAATATATTTGGGGATTGACATCTAAAAGTATCCATAAAAATGACAGATAAAATTAGATGCCCCATTATATTTGGGTACTACGTAATATCTCCATTTATTTGGGATTAAATAAGATCCCAGACATATATTGCCAACTGTTCAAAAAATAATAGACTGGCAGAGCACTGATTGTATAAAAATTACAATATTTTGTTAAAATAAGGTTTAAACTCAGAAGGTAACGAGTTCAATATGCATTTCTTTTACAAAATGACTTTCTTTTTATAAAATTTAAATTTTTTTTTCTATAAATTTTTTTATAAAATTATATATTTATTTTTTTATTAAATTGAAATCTTTGAATAAAATAATTTTATTTACATCTTTTTGACGCTCTACACCATTTCCAATTGTATTAATTGTTTTAAGATTTATCAATTGTATTTCAGAAATAATCAATTGAATTTCCGTTTTATCAATTGTGTTTCAGAACTCATCAATTATTTTTCACATTTATGAATTGTATTTCAGAACTAGTCAATTGAAGTTCAGTTTTATCAATTGTGTTTCAGAAATTATTAATTGTATTTCCGAAATTCACAACTGTATTTCAGAAATTATCAAACTGTATTTCAGAAATTATCAATCGTATTTCCGAAATTATGAAATGTATTTGAGAAATTTTTTTGAAAAATGTTTTTTGAAATCTATTTTTTTGCCAAGATAGTTAATGCAACGTTCTGCCAACGCATAACCGACCATCGCCAACGGTTTGCCAGCATTGTGCCGATTATATTTTTCTGTCTGGGATGTTAAACTTAAACCTATTGTATATTAACATTATTTAACACTAGATTTTTATTTTTAGGAAATACATTTTTATTTTATTATAAGTTAACATTAAATTAAATTTTAGATAATGGCACCAATTTGTAGTTGTAATTATTATATATTAAATCGTATATTCATAAACATTCTATACAGTTAGACGAGGTTTATGGAACTACTTAACTTTATAAAGTGTTTATAAATTATATTAATATATATATATTAAGATATAGTTCTATATATAACTATATATACAATAAGATCAACCATGTTATGTAATATAATATTATGAAGGCCATATCTAATATTATGAAGGCCGATATCTAATTAGATGAAATTATATATGGCATAATATAAGGAAAATTTTTCGGGAAAAACCGCATATATAATTATATATGGATATACATAACCACATGTCTAATTATATATTGTAATATATGCCACATATGGCGGATCCAATTAGATCCAGCAATATATTTGGGGATAAACTTGGATCTAAATTTATCAGAAAAATGGCAGATCGAATTAGAGCCAGCAATTTATTTCGGTATTAAAATGGCAGATCGAATTAGAAACAGCAATATATTTGGGGATTGACATCTAAAAGTATCCATAAAAATGACAGATAAAATTAGATGCCGCATTATATTTGGGTACTACGTAAGATCTCCATTTATTTGGGATTAAATAAGATCCCAGACATATATTGCCAACTGATCAAAAAATAATAGACTGGCAGAGCACTGATTGTATAAAAATTACAATATTTTGTTAAAATAAGGTTTAAACTCAGAAGGTAACGAGTTCAATATGCATTTCTTTTACAAAATGAATTTCTTTTTATAAAATTAAAATTTTTTTTTCTATAAATTTTTTTATAAAATTATATATTTATTTTTTTATTAAATTGAAATCTTTGAATAAAATAATTTTATTTACATCTTTTTGACGCTCTACACCATTTCCAATTGTATTAATTGTTTTAAAATTTATCAATTGTATTTCAGAAATAATCAATTGAATTTCAGTTTTATCAATTGTGTTTCAGAACTCATCAATTATTTTTCACATTTATGAATTGTATTTCAGAACTAGTCAATTGAAGTTCAGTTTTATCAATTGTGTTTCAGAAATTATTAATGTATTTCCGAAATTCACAACTGTATTTCAGAAATTATCAAACTGTATTTCAGAAATTATCAATCGTATTTCCGAAATTATGAAATGTATTTGAGAAATTTTTCTCTATTAGCTATGAAATTCTGAAATAGATTTCATTATTTCTGGACACAACTAAATAAATAAATAATTAAATTTGCGTAATATTGTAGTTTCCGAAGTGCAAATAATATTTTGTGATATACAATTAAAATTTTCTAAAATACATTTAATAATTTCTGGAATACCTTTTTTCGATGCTTATAAGTTAGCTCGAAATGCTTTTATCATTCATTTAATTTGTAGCTATCACACATCTATAACAAGTCTCGTTAGATTAGAGTGTAGAGGTCTTGGCTGACAATCTGGTGGACTGGGTTAAATTTCATGTTTTTAAAAACAAATATTAAAAAAGTTTTCTCAATTTTTTGAAAAATGATTTTGAAATCTATTTTTTTGCCAAGATAGTTAATGCAACGTTCTGCCAACGCATAACCGACCATCGCCAACGGTTTGCCAGCATTGTGCCGATTATATTTTTCTATCTGGGATGTTAAACTTAAACCTATTGTATATTAACATTAATTAACACTATATTTTTATTTTTAGGAAATACATTTTTATTTTATTATAAGTTAACATTAAATTAAATTTTAGATAATGGCACCAATTTGTAGTTGTAATTATTATATATTAAATCGTATATTAATAAACATTCTATACAGTTAGACGAGGTTTATGGAACTGTTTAACTTTATAAAGTCTTTATAAATTATAACTTAAATGTACAAATATATATGTTAAATGTACGTGAACAAATTGTTGATATGGACCCACAAATTGTATCTCAACTGATATTGGAATTATTGTACCATTACCATACATCAATATATATTGAATGATATACATATATTACAATATATGACACTGTATTATAAATATTGTTAATGAAGTAACATATCTGATAATATTTTTTATAGCGCCATACAGTTTCACATTATTCAAATTAAACCATATATGGAATTGTATTCAAAATGTTGATGTGGTACCAAATTTGACCATATATTGTTTAAATTGTGCCATATATGACAATATATTGTTTAAATGATACCCCGGTGAAAAATGTTCATGTACGCTCAAACATGTTCATATATGGTTTATGTATGGACACATATGAACAAATATGGATTTTTTATGAACATATATGGATTTTATGTGAACATATATGGAAGTATATGTGATTCCATATATAGAAAAAATTTCATATACAGACATATATGGAAGCATCTGTTATTTCATATATGGAAATGGCACTCATATATGGACAAATATGAAAGTATATGTTATTCAATTTATGCAAAAGGGAGTTGTATATGAACATATTTCGAAGAATACATTTTTCCATATATGTAAAAGGAACTCATATTTGGATAAATATGGAATTATATTTAATGCCATGAATAAAAAAAGGAACATATGTAGCGTCTAATTTGAATGTCATACATAAATTTATATCTATCGTACAACCTTATAATAAAGGACAGCAACGTTCGCATGTATTCGCATATATTTAATAAATGTATATGTTCATATATGTCCATATATGAACATATACTTAGGTGTTACCTCATTTTTCGGATCCATACATATATGGTTGAACCATAAATGTTCATATATGGACATTTTTCACAGGGACCATATATGTCTATATATTAATATTGTTTAAATGACACCATATATCAATATATATGGGACTATAAATGGTAGCATATATTATCATATCTGCATCTGTATTAAAAATGTCGTTCATCAGGTACCATATATGAGCATATATTGTTGAAATGGCACCATATATGACAATATATGGTTTAAATGGTACCATATATGATAATATATGGTTTGAATGGCACCATATATGATAATATATGGTTTGAATGGCACCATATATGATAATATATAGCTTAAATAACACCATATATAAATATATATCGCACTATATATAGTACCATATATTATCATATCTGGAACTGAATTAAAGATTTGGTTTATGAGGTACCATATATGACCATATATTGTTTAAATGGCACCATATATGATAATATCTAGTTTAACTGTCACCATATATAATTATATATTGTTTAAATGATACCATATATAATTATATATTGCTAAACTGCCACCATATATATTAAGATATAGTTCTATATATAACTGTATATGCAATAAGATCAACCATGTTATGTAATATATAATTATATATGCCATATCTAATATTACGAAGGCCGATATCTAATTAGATGACATTATATATGGCATAATATAAGGAAAATTTTTCGGAAAAAACGTCATATATAATTATATATGGATATACATAACCACATGTCTAATTATATATTGTAATATATGCCACATATGATTATATATAATTTTTTTTACTCGGGTTATTTGGAATAGAGTTGATATCTACTTGAAATGAGACAATGCAATGCAATTGCAAATGGCGAAAATCTTAAATCAAAGGTTATTTTGTAGCGAATTAAATTTAAAAAGTACAATTAGTCTATGGAGCTTCAATTATTCATGTACTGGAATTTGTTGAATACACAGAAGAGGAAATATTCAAAAAGTTCCAAGGTACACGCATTTTAATTTTTGCGAAAACGATCATTTTTTTCTTTTTTGTACAATATAGTTAGGAAATTTACTGGTTACTGCATTTAGAAAACGATAATCTTTTTATATTTATTTAACCCCATAACTTGAAATATCTTGATTATTTAAAAAAAAATTTGTTTAAATTTTTTTCAAAAATTTACTTTTGTCGATCCAAGGTACACGCACCCAATTTTAGGGTCTCCTATAGACTTATCTGAAACTCTGTGTAGTTTAAAATGAACATTGGGCAAAATAAAAAGCTTCATAGGAGAAGACTTTACAGTAAAACATTAACAAATAAGAGAAAAATGCAAAGTTCCAAGGTACACGCGACCCAAGGTACACGACTTTCCCCTACTCTTTTTGCTAATTTCAGCAGATTGATTTGAAATTTAGTTGCTGCAACTAATTATTTATACTAATTTCATTGTACTAAAATTATGATATTTAGTAAGTTTTTTAACTGATTTTAGCAAATCGATTTTGAATTGCAGTTTACATAAATTTTACTAAAATTTAATAGCGGCTACTAATTTTTTCTACTAATTTTATTGTACTACAGATCAGCAAGACATGTGTTGCTAAAGCTAGCAAAAAATACCGCTGGGCTGAAAACAGTTAAATATCCCGTAATAACAGAAAAATTTTCAGTAGCCATTACAGAGTTTTTTGGTTGAGTGTACATAAAAAAGAGTATAACTTATTGTTAGTGTACTGAAAAACTACTTTAAATCAAACAATTTTAGTAAATATTTCTTCTAAATAGCCTTGATTTTCATCTTCTAGAAGTTGTTTAGATTCTTCGTCTAATTCAATAGAGGTAGTTTACTGTTTTTGTCGAATGTTGGACATATATGGATCAGAAGTGCATAATAAAATAGTGATAAGGTCTTCATTAGTGCAACATCTGGACATTTTTCTTGTGTTGTGCTCGAGAAAGAATCTGTAGTATTTGTTCCGTTTTTCTTCCGCTTCAGAAAGATCTCCTATTGGTAGCATATTGTTTTGAATTATTTGTTCCCCATGGTACAAATTTTTATGAACTGTGGATGGCATCAGTGTTGTCAGATAAGGGGATTTCGCCCCAAATTGGGGATTTCAACTGCGGTTTGGGGTCAGATTTTCGTGGGGAGGGATTTGGGGATTTCACAAAATTTTGGGTATTTTACCCATGTTCTTAAGTATTTTTGGGGATTTCTGTTTTCGTCTTTTTTTTGGTATAGTGTATCTTAATTTAAAATATATTTTTTTTCTGATGTACATTATTTTGTTAAACTACTTTTTAAAGTTGGCAATAATAGAAATTTTAAAGAAATGACAGATATTATAACCTGCCCGATTTAAATGACTGAACGCTTATTAAACAGACTAGTCTGCATATTCCCTAAATCGTATTTTAACATTAATTTTATGGCTCATGGAGACGTGAAGTAAACCAAAATGTAGATTGTAGACCACTCTAAGCATGGTGCATTTTACAAAGCATGCAAAGTTTACCACACTCTCAATGAAGGACTTTTATTCTTTTTTTTGTGTCCCGTGATTTAACTATTTTTTTGTGATTTATTTAAAAAAATCTTACAGCAAAAAATGGCTTTTTAGTAAAAATCCCATTTATAGCAAAAATGCGTTTTTTTCAAATCAAGAGTGGCCAAATTTTAGAAATATTCATTGTTGAAACTTACACACCTTTTGTAATTTTTCATTTTTCGAAAAAAGACAATCGCGAACCAAATCGGGATTTTTAGAATTTCTAGAAAATAAAAACGGCAGTCTTTTAGTGGGTTCATAGAGTTCCAGGGTAAAAAATATAATTAAAACAGAAATCCAAGGGTCAGATTTTGTCGTGGAATGGTCGATATATATTTTTTTTCATAGTAAAAATAAATTTGATAAGTTTTTTCGATGTTTGATTGTTTTCAATCATATTTTGACAAGGTAAATAACTTCTAGTGTACGTTTATTATTTATCAGTTCTTTAAATTAAACAATTAGGCATAATCCCCACTTATACAATAAAAAATACAATCTGGCAACACCTTGTATTTATTTAAATCAGCTGTTAGCGGAGCGCCAATTATTACCGAAATAAAGACACCAAACAAATTATGGATACTAATGTGCAGGGCAAGTTTTTTTTGGCATTTGCCATTAATGCCATTTTTCACTTATTTTGTAAAAATGCCATTTTTACAAATCCTTGCCAAAAAAAGCCGTTTTTTCTATTTTTTTAGACTTTTCATTAAAAAAAATGCTATAAAATTCAGTAAAAACTCAATATTTGTAAATAATTTTTTGGAAAAAATTTCCAAAAAAACGATATTTTTTTGATATTAAGCCCGATTACTTAATATGCAAATAAAATTTAGCCAAGAGCTACATTCAAATTTTATATGAGAAACAACAATAAATGTGTCAGTTAAATTTCCAGTTAGTAGCTAACTGAACATTCAGTAATCGGGCCTTAATAAAATTAAAAAATTTTTTTTTAACTCATACTAATATACGGCGAATGCACTTTAGCAGTTTAACCGTAAATTCCTTCATTATTGTATTTTTATTAAAAACATTCAGAAAACACTTAAATCAACTATTATACTTTATAATTTTTGGAATAAGCGTGCCATTTTTACGTTTTTTTTGCCAATTTTACTACTTTTTTGTGCCATTTTGCCTGCCAATGTCAACTTTTTTTGTGCCATTTTAAACTTGCCCTGCTAATGTGTATAAAAGCTTCTTACTGCAATATATTTAATCCTTTAATTCCCAGTGGAACATAGGGCCGCAATACACCAAAATAATTATAATGAAAACGGCAGTCTGAGGCAATTATTGTTTGTCCTCTGCAGGTTCTGTAGTTAACAAGCACAATGCTGTATACAACCCGAGTAAAAAAAATTGATCTCGCGCAATATCTAATCATATCCAATTTGATATTGTTTAAGATCTGCTGTAATATCTAGCTGATCCAATTAGATCTCAAAATTGGGTGTATCCAATCATATCGTATTAGATCCCATTGTATATATGGGGATAGACTAAGATCAAGTTATATCTCAAAATTGGGAGGTCCAATGATATCTTTGGGGATAAACCTAGATCTATTTTGATCCGAAAATTGGCGGATCCAGCTATATATTTGGGGATATTTTTAGATCTAATTTGATCCGAAAAATGGCGGATCCAATTAGATCCAGCTATATATTTGTGGATAAACTTATATCTAATTTGATCTCAATTTTGGCAGATCGAATTAGATCCAGCAATATATTTGTGGATAAACTTACATCTAATTTGATCCGAAAAAGTGGCAGATCGAATTAGATCTAGCAATATATTTGGGGATAAACTTAGATCTAATTTGATCCGAAAAATGGCACATCGAATTAGATCCAGCAATATATTTGTGGATAAACTTAGATCTAAATTTATCCGAAAAATGGCAGATCCAATTAGATCCAGCAATATATTTGTGGATAAACCTGGATATAAATTGAATAGAAAATTGGCAGATCAAATTAGATCCAGCAATATATTTTGGGATTTAGTAAGACCTAATTTGATCCGAAAAATGGCAGATCGAATTAGATCCAGCAATATATATGGGGATAAACTTGGATCTAAATTTATACGAAAAAGTAGATCTAGGTATATGTGACCTTCTCCGAGAAAAGGGACCTAGTGTGTCAAAAAACGGGTTTGGACTAAGAGTGGATTCTGGTACCTAAAAGGGTGTAGAATAAGATGAAATAAGTTGAGGCACCTAACCATACGAAATCGCATCTCCCAACTGAAGGTGTGTTTAAATGCGTTATGAAACTTTAAATGCGTTCTTCTCAAAACTTAATTTTTACACACTAGGTCGCTTTTCTCGGAGAAGGTCACATATATATTTTAGGATTAAGTTGAATCTAACTTTATCTGGAAAACGGCAGATCGAATAAGATCGAGTATTATATTTGGGGATTCCGTAAGATCTATATTTATGAAAAAATAACAGATGAAATTAGATCCAGTAATATATTTCGGGATTGCGTACGATCTCAACTTTTTCAATAAGTTGCAGATCGAATTGAATCCAGTGATATATTTAGTGATTTGGTAAAATCTTATGTTTTCCCATAAATTGCAGATCGAATTAGATCCAGCAATTTATTTAGGTATTAAAATGGCAGATAGAATTAGAAACAGCAATATATTTGGGGATTGACATCTAAAACTATCCATAAAAATGACAGATAAAATTAGATGCCGCATTTTATTTAGTACTACGTAAGATCTCCATTTATTTGGGATTAAATAAGATCCCAGACATATATTGCCAACTGTTCAAAAAATATTACACTGGCAGAGCACTGATTTTATAAAAATTACAATATTTTGTTAAAATAAGGTTTAAACTCAGAAGGTAACGAGTTCAATATGCATTTCTTTTACAAAATTAATTTCTTTTTATAAAATTAAAATTTTTTTTTCTATAAATTTTTTTATAAAATTATATATTTATTTTTTTATTAAATTGAAATCTTTGAATAAAATAATTTTATTTACATCTTTTTGACGCTCTACACCATTTCCAATTGTATTAATTGTTTTAAGATTTATCAATTGTATTTCAGAAATAATCAATTGAATTTCAGTTTCATCAATTGTGTTTCAGAACTCATCAATTATTTTTCAGATTTATGAATTGTATTTCAGAACTAGTCAATTGAAGTTCAGTTTTATCAATTCTGTTTCAGAAATTAGTAATTGTATTTCCGAAATTATCAAACTGTATTTCAGAAATTATCAATTGTATTTCAGAAATTATGAAATGTAATTTAGAAATTTTTCTCTATTAACTATGATAAACAATCAACAAGTTTTGAAATAGATTTGATTATTTCTGAAATACAATTAATAATTTCTGAAATACATTCCATAATTTCTGAAATACATTTAAAATTTGTGAAATGCAATTAATAGCTTCTGAAATACAGTTAATATTGTAGTTGAGTTACCATTTATGAACATATATTGTTTAAATGGCACCATATATGACAATATACTGTTTAAATGGCACCACTTAGAGTCATCCATGTACAATTTGATCCGAAAAATGGCCCGATAAAATTGCATCACTTGTTTATCAGTTTTTAACTTATTGTATCAGTTTAGATCTGGCCTGATTAAATTATGTGTTAATCAGATGAAATTGTATCTGATTTTTGACCTGATACAATTTTATTGGTTTATATCACATGGTATCAGTTTAGGTCCAAATAGATGTATTTGTATACAAAATTATATAGTTATATCCCAATTTTGACCTGATATCAGTTTAAAACTTTAATACAATTGTATAAGGTAAATGTCGGATACAATTATATTTTATTTATATAAAATTAAACCAATTACGATCAAACCTGACACCATTACATATAAACCGATAAAATTGCATCAAGTCAAAAATCGGATACAATTTCATCTGATTAACACATAATTTAATCAGGTCTGATCTAAACTGATACAATTAGATAAAAATTTATAAACAATTGATAAAAATATATCGGGCCATTCTTCGGATGAAACTGTATATTTATACAGATATAACTTAATCACATATATGACTATATGTAAATATTTTTATTCGGGTTGTGTAAATGATACGATATATCAAAGTATATGGTACTATATGTGGTAGCATATATTATCATATCTGGAACTGTATTAAAACTGTTGTTGAAATGACACCATATATCATAATGTATGGTTTAAATGTCACCACATATGGTAATAAATTGTTTAAATGATACCATATATCAATATATATTGCACCATATATAGTAGCATATATTATTATATCTGAAACTGTATTAAAAATGTTGTTCATGAGGTCCCATATATGAGCATATATTGTTGAAATGGCACCATATATAGTAATATATTACTTAAATAACACCATGTATTAATATATATGGCACTATATATAGTATCATATATTATCATATCTGGAACTGTATTAAAATTTTTCATCATGAGGTACCATATATGGCCATATATTGTTTAAATGGCACCATATATAATAATATATGGTTTAAATGGTACCATATATGATAATATATGGTTTGAATGGCACCATATATGATAATATATGGTTTGAATGTCACCGCCCGAGTAAAAAAAATTATATATAATCATATGTGGCATATATTACAATATATAATTAGACATGTGGTTATGTATATCCATATATAATTATATATGACGTTTTTTCCGAAAATTTTTCCTTATATTATGCTATATATAATTTCATCTAATTAGATATCGGCCTTCATAATATTAGATATGGCATATATAATTATATATTACATAACATGGTTGATCTTATTGCATATGTAGTTATATATAGAACTATATCTTAATATATATGGTGGCATTTTAGCAATATATAATTATATATGGTATCATTTAAACAATATATAATTATATATGGTGACAGTTAAACTAGATATTATCATATATGGTGCCATTTAAACAATATATGGTCATATATGGTACCTCATAAACAAAATCTTTAATTCAGTTCCAGATATGATAATATATGGTACTATATATAGTGCGATATATATTTATATATGGTGTTATTTAAGCTATATATTATCATATATGGTGCCATTCAAACCATATATTATCATATATGGTGCCATTCAAACCATATATTATCATATTTGGTGCCATTTAAACCATATATTGTCATATATGGTGCCATTTCAACAATATATGCTCATATATGGTACCTGATGAACGACATTTTTAATACAGATGCAGATATGATAATATATGCTACCATATATAGTACCATATACTTTGATATATCGTATCATTTAAACAACCCGAGGAAAAATAGTCATATATGTGATTAAGTTATATCTGTATAAATATATAGTTTCATCCGAAGAATGGCCCGATATATTTTTATCAATTGTTTATCAATTTTTATCTAAATGTAACAGTTTAGATCTGACCTGATTAAATTATGTGTTAATCAGATGAAATTGTATCAGATTTTTGACCTGATGCAATTCTATCGGTTTGATCGTAATTGGTTCAATTTTACATAAATAAAATATAATTGTATCCGACATTTACCTTATACAATTGTATCAAAGTTTTAAACTGATATCAGGTCAAAATTGGGATATAACTATATAATTGTGTATACAAATATATCTATTTGGACCTAAACTGATACCATGTAATATAAACCAATAAAATTGTATCAGGTCAAAAATCTGATACAATTTCATCTGATTAACACATAATTTAATCAGGTCAGATCCAAACTGATGCAATTAGATAACAACTGATACAAATAAGAACTGATACAATTTTATCGGGCCATTTTTCGGATTAAATGGTATATGGATGAATCTATAGCTCCATATTGGTGCCATTTAAACAATATATTGTCATATATGGTGCCATCATATATGGTAACTCATCAGCAACTACAATATTAACTGTATTTCAGAAGCTATTAAATATATTTCAGAAATTTTAAATGTATTTTAGAATTTATGGAATGTATTTCAGAAATTTATTAATTGTATTTCAGAAATAATCAAATCTATTTCAGAACTTGTTGATGGTTTATCATAGTTAATAGAGAAAAATTTCTAAATTACATTTCATAATTTCTGAAATACAATTGATAATTTCTGAAATACAGTTTGATAATTTCTGAAATACAGTTGTGAATTTCGGAAATACAATTAATAATTTCTGAAATACAATTGATAAAACTGAAATTCAATTGACTAGTTCTGAAATACAATTCATAAATCTGAAAAATAATTCATAAGTTCTGAAATACAATTGATAAAACGGAAATTCAATTGATTATTTCTGAAATACAATTGATAAATTTTAAAAACAATTGATACAATTGGAAATGGTGTAGAGCGTTAAAAATATGTAAATAAAATTATTTTTTAAAAAAAATTCCATTTAATAAAAAAAATATAATTTTATAAAAACATTTACAGAAAATAAAATTATAATTTTATAAAAAGAAATTCTTTTGAATGGGGGAAATGTTTTTAGTTGATCTGTTATTTTTAAGTAAATGAATGTTATCTTAGTTTGACTCAAGATCATAAATTAATATCACTTTCTGTTTAAATTATTTTCAAATCACAGAAAGATGATACAATTTTTACAAGTAAATTACAAAGAATAAAAATTATTGAAAAAATTTCGACAAGACCAGCAAGGAGAATGCGCATTTTTATAAAAAAAATGCATAGCCGTGAAAGGTATCGAACTCGAGATCTTCTGATTTTAAACCTTATTTTAACAAAATATTTTAATTTTTATAAAATCAGTGATCTTCCACTGTATTATTTTTTGAACTATTGTCAATATCTGTCTGGGATCTTATTTAATCCCAAATAAATGGAGATCTTACGTAGTACCCAAATATAATGCGGGATCTAATTTTAGCTGTCCTTTTTCTGGATAGTTCTAGATGTCAATCTACAAATATATTGCTGTTTCTAATTCGATCTGCAATTTATGGGATAAATTAAGATCCTACCAAATCCCCAAATATATCACTGGATTTAATTCGATCTGCAATTTATCGGAAAAGTTAAGATCTTACGCAATCCCGAAGTATATTACTGGATCTAATTTTATCTGTAATTTTTTGGATAAATTTAGATCTTACTTAATCCCCAAATATATTGCTGGATCTAATTAGATCTTCCATTTTTCGGATCAAATTAGATCTAAGTTTATCCACAAATATATTGCTAGATCTAATTAGATCTGCCAAAATTGAGATCAAATTAGATCTATATTTATCCCTAAATATATTGCTGGATCTAATTCGATCTGCCACTTTTTCGGATCAAATTAGATCTAAGTTTATCCACAAATATATTGCTGGATCTAATTCGATGTGACATTTTTTGGATCAAATTAGATCTAAGTTTATCCCCAAATATATAGCTGCATCTAATTCGATCTGCCACTTTTTCGGATCAAATTAGATATACGTTTATCCACAAATATATTGCGGGATCTAATTTGATCTGCCAAAATTGAGATCAAATTAGATCTAAGTTTATCCCCAAATATATAGCTGGATCTAATTGGATCCGCCATTTTTCGGATCAAATTAGATCTAAAAATATCCGCAAATATATAGCTGGATCCGCCAATTTTCGGATCAAAATAGATCTAGGTTTATCCCCAAAGATATCACTGGACCTCCCAATTTTGAGATATAACTTGATCTTAGTTTATCCCCATATATACAATGGGATCTAATACGATATGATTGGATACACCCAATTTTGAGATCTAATTGGATCAGCTAGATATTACAGCAGATCTTAAACAATATCAAATTGGATATAATTAGATATTGCGCGAGATCAATTTTTTTTACTCGGGCGTATATAATTATATATTGCTTAAATAGCACCATATATAAATATATATCGCACTATATATAGTACCATATATTATCATATCTGGAACTGAATTAAAGATTTTGTTAATGAGGTACCATATATGACCATATATTGTTTAAATGGCACCATATATGATAATATCTAGTTTAACTGTCACCATATATAATTATATATTTTTTAAATGATACCATGTATAATTATATATTGCTAAAATGCCACCATATATATTAAGATATAGTTCTATATATAACTATATATGCAATAAGATCAACCATGTCATGTAATATATAATTATATATGCCATATCTAATATTATGAGGGCCGATATCTAATTAGATGAAATTATATATGGCATAATATAAGGAAAAATTTTGTGAAAAAACGTCATATATAATTATATATGGATATACATAACGACGTGTATAATTATATATTGTAATATATGCCATATATGACTATATATAATTTTTTTTACTCGGGAAGGTACAATGTTGTAAATACAAAGATGCTTACAGCCAATGAAAACAAAACCCGCCAACAGTGCAGATTGTAGGGAAGGTCAAACAAAATACACGGAACAACTAATCTCGCAGTAGTACTCCACTTATTTATTTGTTTAGAAAAGCAGTTTGACTTCACAACCCGAGTAAAAAAAATTATATATAATCATATGTGGCATATATTACAATATATAGTTAGACATGTCGTTATGTATATCCATATATAATTATATATGAGGTCTTTCTCCAAAATTTTTCCTTATATTATGCCATATATAATTTCATCTAATTACATATCGGCCTTATAATATTAGATATGGTATATATGATTATATATTACATAGCATAACTGATGCTATGTAATATATAATCATATATACCATATGATGACATGATTATATATTATGATTGCATATATAGTTGTATATAGAGCTATATCTTAATATATATGACGGCATTTTAGGAATATATAATTATATATGGTATCATTAAAACAATATATAACTATATATGGTGCCAGTTAAACTATATATTATCATTTATGGTGGCATTTAAACAATATATGGTCATATATGGTACCTCATGAACAAAATCTTTAATACAGTTACAGATATGATAATATATACTACTAAATATATTGCTATATATATTTATATATGGTGTTATTTAAGCAATATATTAGCATATATGGTGCCATTTAAAACATATATTATTATATATGGTGCCATTTAAACAATATATGGCCATATATGGTACCTCACGATCAAAATTTTTAATACAGTGCCAGATATGATAATATATGATTCTATATATAGTGCCATATATATTTATATATGGTGTTATTTAATATATTACTATATATGGTGCTATTTAAACAATATATATTCATATATGGTGCCATTTCAACAATATATGCTCATATATGGGACCTCATGAACAACATTTTTAATACAGTTCCAGATATAATAATATATAATACTATATATAGTGCAATATAAATTGATATATGGTATCATTTAAACAATATATTACCATATGTGGTGACATTTAAACCATACATTATGATAAATGATGACATTTCAACAATATATGGTCATATATGGTACCTTGTGAACAACATTTTTATTACAGTTCCAGATATGACAATATATGCTACCATATATAGTACCATATACTTTGATATATCGTATCATTTAAACAACCCGAGTAAAAATAGTTACATATAGTCATATATGTGATTAAGTTATATCTGTATAAATATACAGTTTCATCCCAAGAATGGCCCGATATATTTTTATCAATTGTTTATCAATTTTTATCTAAATGTATCAGATTAGATCTGACCTGATTAAATTATGTGTTAATCAGATGAAATTGTATCAGATTTTTTACCTGATACAATTTTATCGGTTTGATCGTAATTGGTTCAATTTTATATAAATAAAATATAATTGTATCCGACATTTACCTAATACAATTGTATCAAAGTTTTAAACTGATATCAGGTCAAAATCGGGATATAACTATATAATTTTGTATACAAATATATCTATTTGGACCTAAACTGATACCATGTAATATAAACCAGATACAATTTCATCTGATTAACACACAATTTAATCAGGTCAGATCTAAACTGATGCAATTAGATAAAAACTGATAAACAACTGATACAATTTTATCGGGCCATTTTCCGGATCAAATGGTACATGGATCACTCTAAGTTATATATTACCATATAAAGCGCCATATTATTTTTTTATAGGGAACATATACCATATATGGTGTCATTTAAACAATATATTGTCATATATGATGCCATTTAAACAATATATGGTCATATATGGTAACTCGTCAGCAACTACAATATTAACTGTATTTCAGAAGCTATTAATTGTATTTCAGAAATTTTAAATGTATTTCAGAAATAATCAAATCTATTTCAGAACTTGTTGATTGTTTATCATAGTTAATAGAGAAAAATTTCTATCCCGATTAAAAAAAATTGATATGAGGCTTTATACAGTCATATGTAATTTAACATGAGTCTTTATACAATTTTATCCGAGAAATGGGCCCATATAATTTCATAAGTTTGCATCAATTCAGTTATAATTTGATAATATCTCTATGTTATATAGTGGTATAAAATTATATCTGAAATGGTACAAACATATAGAAAATCAGATATTGTTATATCCAGTTTATTCTACTATAAATTTTACTGAAATCCTAAATGTTTACAGAAATAATTACCTGAGAGTTTGTCAGACCTAAAACTTCATGAAAGCTATTAAACTTTTTTGGATTTTGACAAAAGGACATTTTACAGAAAAGCACAAACGCCTTTAGCATTGCTTTAAACTGTTTGTATAAATTTCTTTCCATGGCAATGTAATATAAAATTATATCCAAAAGGCGACTGACAAGAGTTCTAGTGTGACTCTAAATGGGGTATATATAATTATATCCAAAACGAAATCGTGTTTTTTTCAAAAATGATTTCATATAAAAACATATATTATTTTGGATTATGTACTAAATAGTTATATATAACGTCATATAAAATTGGATTATCTGTATCTAATTGAAATGCAATATACAATTATGTACTAATCGATATGTAATAAGATGCAACTAAATACGACATCATATTACAATTTTTTGAGAAAGAAAAAATTATGTATGGATAATTATATGTCCGGTTATATACACTGGTGTACAAAAACATATATGGTATATAAAATTATACATTATTATATAAAAACGTCTTTACTCGGGATATTACATTTCATAATTTCTGAAATACAATTGATAATTTCTGAAATACAGTTTGATAATTTCTGAAATACAGTTGTGAATTTCGGAAAAACAATTAATAATTTCTGAAATACAATTGATAAAACTGAAATACAATTGACTTGTTCTGAAATACAATTCATAAGTCTGAAAAATAATTGATAAGTTCTGAAATACAATTTATAAAACTGAAATTCAATTGATTATTTCTGAAATACAATTGATAAATCTTATAAACAATTGATACAATTGGAAATGGTGTAGAGCGTTAAAAAGATGTAAATAAAATTATTTTTTTTAAAAAATTCAATTTACCCAGCAAAAAAAGATGATCATTAATGACTCAGAATTGTGCTCCAAAAACATAAACATTTGTCCACTTTTTCCTATGAAAGTGGTCCGTCCAAAAGAGCCCCCTGTGTACTCAGAAATTACTCCGAAAAAAGAACGTATAAAATCGAAATTTTCTTCATAAATTTAAATAATTTTGGAATCTTCTTTGAGTCCGAAAAATGAACCCTCGTTTTGAGACAGCTTTTTAGATTGTAGAGACAACTTTTAGGATTGTTTTCTGAGGGTTCATATTTTCTACAAAAAAAAAACAGTGTTTTCAAAAAAACAATAATCATTTCTATGATCTATTTAAGAATCTTATTTATGAGCGCTCCGAAATTGCTGGCTGGGTAATAAATAAAATATAATTTTATAAAAACATTTATAGAAAATAAAATTCCCAGCCAGCAATTCCGGAGCGCTCATAAATAAGATTTTTAAATGGCTCATAGAAATGATTATTGTTTTTTTAAAAACACTGTTTTTTTTGTAGAAAATATGAACCCTCAGAAAACAATCCTAAAAGTTGTCTCCACAATCTAAAAAGCTGTCTCAAAACGAGGGTTCATTTTTCGGACTCAAAGGAGATTCCAAAATTATTTAAATTTATGAAGAAAATTTCGATTTTATACGTTCTTTTTTCGGAGTAATTTCTGAGTGCACAGGGGGCTCTTTTGGACGGACCACTTTCATAGGAAAAAGTGGACAAATGTTTATATTTTTGGAGCACAATTCTGAGTCATTAATGATCACCTTTGTTTGCTGGGTTATAATTTTATAAAAAGAAATTCTTTTTATAAAAAAATGCATAGCCGTAAACGGTATCGAACTCGAGACCTTCTGAGTTTAAACCTTATTTTAACAAAATATTGTAATTTTTATAAAATCAGTGCTCTGCCAGTGTATTATTTTTTGATTTTGTTGTCAATATCTTTCTGGGATCTTATTTAATCCCATATAAATGGAGATCTTACGTAGTACCCAAATATAATGCGGGATCTAATTTTATCTGTCATTTTTCTGGATAGTTTTAGATGTCAATCCCCAAATATATTGCTGTTTCTAATTCGATCTGCCATTTTAATACCGAAATAAATTGCTGGATCTAATTCGATCTGCAATTTATGGGATAAATTAAGATCCTACCAAATCTCCAAATATATCACTGGATTTAATTAAGATCTTACGCAATCCCGAAATATATAACTGGATCTAATTTGATCTGTCATTTTTTGGATAAATTTAGATCTTACTTAATCCCCAAATATATTGCTGGATCTAATTCGATCTGCCATTTTTTGGATCAAATTATATCTAAGTTTATCCACAAATATATTGCTGGATCTAATTCCATCTGCCATTTTTCGGATCAATTTAGATCTAAGTTTATCCCCAAATATATTGCTGGATCTAATTCGATCTGCCACTTTTTCGGATCAAATTAGATCTAAATTTATCCACAAATATATTGCTAGATCTAATTCGATCTGCCAAAATTGAGATCAAATTAGATCTAAGTTTATTCACAAATATATAGCTCTATATAATTCGATCCGCCATTTTTCGGATCAAATTAGATCTAAGTTTATCCACAAATTTATAACTGGATCTAATTCGATCCGCCATTTTTCGGATCAAATTAGATCTAGGTCCAAAGATATCATTGGACCTTCCAATTTTGAGATATAACTTGATCTTAGTTTATCCCCATATATAAAATGGGATCTAATACGATATCATTGGATACACCCAATTTTGAGATCTAATTGGATCACCTAGATATTACAGCAGATCTTAAACAATATTAAATTGGATATGATTAGATATTGAGCGAGATACATTTTTTTTACTCGGGAATATATGTTTTAACTTTAATTATTTAATAAAAATTATAAAAAATTACGGAGCTAATAATTTTAACTTTTTGCCACTTTAAAAACAGAGTTGCCAATTTCAATTTTAAAATATATTTGTATAGTTTTGAAATACATTTTGAAAATTTTAAAATTTTGGACAATTTTGAAATGCAAGTGGACAAATATCGAAGGTATTTAGGCAATTTTAACCAATATTTGGACAATTTTGAAAGATTTTTGGACAATTCTAAAACATTTTTGGACAATTTTGAATGATTTTTGACAATTTTAAAACATTTTTCGAATATTTTAAAACATTTTTGGATAATTTTGAAACATTTTTGGACAATTTTGAAACATTTTTTGATAATTTAAAAACATGTTTAGACAATTTTGAAATATATTTGGAACTTTCTGAAATTAAACTAAAAATGGTGTAGATAAAAATGTGTTGTAGAAATGTAGCAATTCACAAAAAAATAAAATGGATTTTAGCTTTTTTATATTTTTAATATTTTTTTTTCCAATTTAAAAATATCATAGTATTTATTACTATTATAAGTTAGTATATTTACCAACTTTGTGAGTAAAAATTTTGTTTAACAAAAGAATAATAATTTAAGGCATAATGTGTTTATTTGTAAAAACATAATGTCTAAAAATACTTTGTGTGTGTATTATTGTGTACCGAAGTGTGCACAAAAAATACTACGCGTTGTTTGTTTATATTTACCGAATTTTCGTAAAATTAAAC
This sequence comes from Leucophora obtusa, assembly GCA_949987735.1. Classification (NCBI taxonomy): domain Eukaryota; kingdom Metazoa; phylum Arthropoda; class Insecta; order Diptera; family Anthomyiidae; genus Leucophora; species Leucophora obtusa. Next base: position 161,330,204 of record OX465295.1, on the reverse strand, counting down.
AAAACTTTACCGATTTGACAGTAGTAAATTTACAAATATTTTTTAGAATGTAGGGTAAAATCGGAAAAAATCGATTTAAAAAATCGGAAACTGCTTAACTGGAATATTGCTTTAACTGGAATATTGCATTTTATCGATATTTATCTATTTTATCGATATCTGTCTTTTTTATATATAGATATTTATCGATTTTATTAATATATATCGATTTAATCTGCATTAATTGATTTTCTTGATATTTGTGAATTTTATAGATACAGTGGCACAGGAAAGAAACAACCAAGTGTTGAAATAGTGCACCCAACTGTTGAATTTTGTTTTGTAAATTTAACATTATATTGATAAAAATAATTTAGTAAATTTGTTTGCATATTGGTTGGATGTTCAAAGCTATGGTTCAAAGGCTACTATCCAAAAAATAATTAGAAAATAATAATCAAACGAAAAATTTTGCAAGTAAACCTAGAAGTGATCGATCACTAATAGTCACTTCTAGAGTGCTTCAGATTCTGTGTACAATAAAAAAAATCCTATTACACCAATAGTGGTAGTTGCAAATCACCTTGAATCTAATGACTGACATTGCCTCAGTCTACCCAGAAACAGTTCGAAGTGTCTTAAGAAACAACGGTTTTCATAGTCGTGTACATATAAAGAAGCCATACATCAATGAAGTGAAGAAACATGTTGGAAAAGATGACATTTTTTGGGCTAATGTTATGTTTAGCGTTGAAAGCAAGTTTAATTTATTTGGATCTGATAGAAAAAAAAGTATGGCGGAAAAAAATTAGGAATTGATACAGAAAAATGTACTTCCAAAAGTCAAGCATGATGGAGGTAATGTCATGGGTTGTATGTCTGCTGCTATGGTAGGGAATTTGGTATTTATAGAGACAATCATGGATCGTTTAAACAATCTGCTGCAAAAATGGGTCTTAAACCAGGCTAGTATTTCCAGCAAGATAATGACCCGAAGCACACTTCGGAAATTGTTAAGGAATAGCTCCAACTACATTCACCACTCCAATCGCAAGATTTAAATCCTATAGAGCATATGTTCGATGAATTGGATCGCCGTATGCGAAAAAGATCTATAAAAAGTAAGATTGATCTCAAAAATGCACTTTTGGAGGTATGGAATGTTATTTTAAAGGATGTTTTACTGAAAAATTAAAAACATATTGACATCCGTTTTAGCACTTGGAGGTGGACATACAAATTATTACAATAAGATTTTTTTATCATAAAATATGAGAATATTATTATTAAGTTTAACAGTATGTATACTTTTCTGTGCCACAAATATTGTTTTTTTTTTATTTCATAGATTAATTTCATACGGCATAGATTTTTCTCTTACAACATGCATACATTATGTATAACAAGCATTTTCAAGAGGGTATGTATTCTTTTCTGTGCCACTGTATGTATTTATATATTTGATCAATATTTATCAGGGTTAGCAGGCAATACCACTAAAATACCGTTATCGATTCAAAACCCTTTCAACTGACTACCGTTACCCCTAAAATACCGTTACCGAAATACCCGGAATACCGTTATCCTTAAAATACCATTACCGAAATAACTGAAATACTGTTATCCTTAAAATACCGAAATAAATGAAATATCGATACCCTTAAAATACCGTTACCGAAATAAATGAAATAGCATTATCCCTAAAATACCGTTACCGTTATTTTTAATTTTCTGCTTTTGGTAATTTCACGTGGTTATTGAGTATTTTTTGTACATTAAGTTGATAAATTTGTTATGTTTTTAATCTCGTTTGTTTTTTGTAAAAAAAATTGCGGGATGCATTAAAATACCTGAATACCGTTACCCTTAAAATACCGTTACCGATATAACTGAAATACCGTTAACCTTAAAATACCGTTACCGAAATAACCCAAATATCGTTATCTTTAAAATACCGTTACCGAAATAACTCAAATACCGTTATCCTTAAAATACCGATACCGAAATAAATGAAATAGCGATACCCTTAAAATACCGTTACCGAAATAACATAAAATATCGTTACCCTAACGATAACCGCATTCGTTTCGGTTACAATACATGATATTTATCGATGTTATCAAAATTTCTATTTTATCTTTATTTGTGGATTTTATACACAGTTATCGATATTGAACAATTTTATCGATATTTGTCGATTTTATCCATATTAGTAAATTTTTGAGAATTATATCAATTTGCACAATTTTAGTAATATTATAAATTTTTTTAAATTTGAGTATATTTCGTTTACTATTTTATCGTTTTAAATTTAGCGAGTTATGGACATTGTAATGATTTTTAAAACGGTTAAAATGTCAATTGTAATAAATTTGTATGTTTGACAAATTATTTTGTTGTTTAATAAATTTCTTACAATTAAAGCACCGACTTGTGTTTTGTAAATTTTTAAAAAAATTATTTTTACAGCATCATCCCTTTTAACCCGTTTCAGGTTCAGGTTTTTTGTTGTTGTTGTTTGTTTGATTGTATATTTTCATTTGAGGAAGCTGTTGGTAACTCATTATTTAATGTTTTGGTATTTGATGTAATCCGATTTCGGAAACAATTAAGCAATCTTCACCAAAATCATTTACAATATCATCTGTAAATTCGCATGATATTTCTACGACTGCATCCTTCAAAATTGTGGAACCGGTTAAGAGAAATGGTGTGTTTGTTTGCTAAAATAATAGGAACAATTTTTAGAGTAGATAACACTGCTATACAAAAAAAAAGGTGGATGTTATTGCAGCGGTTTTATGATAATTAGGGGGTGCTGATTTCGAATCTGCTACCAGTTTGTTTAAATTGGCTCTAGGTTTCGTGTAATTCGCGATTTAATTTTATTAAATTTTTCAGCCGATATTTTCAATCAAAAATTTATAATTTAGTAACTATAGCTTCGGCAAAAAAACGCTTTACACATTTTAAGCATTATTCTATGCCTTATTTTTCAAACTTAAGTGTGTGTCAATATCCAAAGAGTATACATAATAAAGAGATTGGGGGACTCTCTATCACTGAGAAAGCATTTGTTCTATTATGTGCCTTGGAACAGGAACATACTCAAACCAATATCACCCAACAAACATGGCAATACGAAGAAGATTCTCCGAACATATCGCCAGGAAGAAAACATTTATTGCCGGCAATATCAATTTCGTATTCCGGAAGTTTCCTCCGTCGGAAACAACTGTTACACTAAAACAATACTTCCAGGCAATATGAAAGCAATAACTCATATGGAAGATAAAAGGGATATCGCTAAATAAACTCCCGGTACAATAAAAAACACGATTTAATTTTTTCATTATTAAATTTAAGCCTGAAAAACAATATCTGCATACATAATCCATTGACCAACTTATAAATTATCTTGATTTCATCTTAGCCGATTTTTGCTGCGCAATTAGACTTAACTTTTCACGAGTTTATTTCATATATACATATCTTTTGATTGTTTTTGTACAAATTTACCCAGTCAGAAATCGCCAGTGGTACAAACAATCAAGCACTGGCATACCACTGGGTAACCACGGTATCAAAAATAAATGACTGGCAGAACACTCATTTGGTACGCTTTGCCAGCGTTTGCAAAAAGCGTTTTACCAGTATTTGTTTTACAAAAATTTCGGTGGTTTATAAAAAAAAAACCACTGGCAAAGAATTGGCTTAGAGTGATATTCCAAGGCTTGCAACCAGTGGTTATCCAGTGCTACCTAGCAAATGCTACCAGGCGTACAAAAATCAATTCACTGGTAGACCAATGATTTTATAAAAATGCTGACGCTTCGTTAAAAAATGTTTGTAGTCAGAAGGTTCCGAGTTCAAATCCGGTTGCAAGCAAACATTTTTTTTGGATTTTTTTTAATTAAAAATTTTTTTGTTTTATAAAACCAATTTTTTTTTGTTTGTGGGAAAGCTCCTTCAGGACCCACATTTCTTTTGCCCTCCCAACACTGGCATACTAGTTACAAAAAATTGTTTGCCAGTACTAGCATTTTGGCACAGCCAGTAGTTGTCCAGCTATTATCACTCATTTATGTGTTTAGCCAACAAATATTACATGTCTCGGTAGCTCAGTAGGTAGAGCAATCGTCTGCCAATCTGACGGCCTGGGTTCAAATCACGGCAGGACCAAAAAAATACATATGAACTTTTTTTAAATTTCATTTTTGAAAATATATTTCCAGACCACCTATTTATTGGTTTTGCCAGCGTTTTGCCAACGTTTAAAAATTTTGTTCCTCCAGTGCTTTTCCGGCGCTTTTTGAACAGCCACCGCTTTCCCGTTTGTATTTTGCTGACTGGGTAGTTTTAATTTTTTCCAAATTGATAAAAGATTTCAAACAAATTTGCTTTATCTTCCAAATGATACAAAGATGATATTGCCGAAATATTGTCATAAAAAGTTATGACAAAAGATAAAATTTTTGAATTATTTTTTTCCAAATATCGTCGAATTATCTTCCAAGTGATAAAAAGAAGACAATTTCAAAGTAAATACTACTTGATTATTTTCATTCAAATGACAAATAGAAGATATGGCTTTAATATCTTCTTGGAAGGTATCTTTTAAATGTTTGCAGGGTCATTATGTGCGCTCTTTGTATGACTCAAAACATCGATTGTAACCAGGGATGGAAAATAATAATTTAGTTATAAAAATCAAGAATGGAACTGTACTATGGAATTATACTCAGTGTGTTCGTTTACTCGAATTTCTTACTACTTTTACTACAATTGGAAAGTTTTGTTTACTTTTTGTATTGAATTTTTCCAGCTGTAGTAAATGTAGTAACTTGTAGTAAGTAAACGAACACGCTTACTATGCCAACAGTATTTAGCCCTAGATTATGAATTTTAAAAAACCATACGTAAAAAATTGCAAAATAATATCGGAATGCAAAAAAGATTTTGGGGTTCAAAAAATTAATTAAAAGATTTACATTTACATTTACAAACGATGCCAAAATTTTGTTGTTTTGCAACTAACCACCAAACTTTGTTTTATGAAATGGGCATTATACTCCGTAGATTATAAATTTAAAAAACCGCACTTAAAAAATTGCAAAATAATAGAGGAACGCGAAAAAAGACTTTGTGGTAGAAAAAAATAATTAATAAACTCAATCAGCGATTAACAATCTGCAAATAAATACAATGACGCAAAAATTTTCCTTTTTGCAAATATTTTTTTCGCGATTTATTTTTTTTTTGCAAACTAAGCACCAAACTTTTGTGTATAAAATTGGTACTATAGACCCTAGATTATAAATTAAAAAAAAAACACACTTAAAAAATTGCAAAATAATCGCGGAAAGCGAAAAAAGGCTCTATGGTACAAAAAATTAATTAAAAAACTTAATCAGCGATTTACATTCTGCAAACAAATATATTGATGAAAAAATTTATCCTTTTTGCAAATTTTATTTTTCGCGATTTTTTTTTTGCAACTAGCCACCAAACTTTGTTGTATGAAATGTGTATTATAGCCCCTAGATTATAAATTAAAAAGAAACGTACTTAAAAAATTGCAAAATAAAAGCGGAACGCGAAAAAAGACTTTGTGGTACAAAAAATTAATTAGGAAACGTAATCAGCGATTTAGATTCTGCAAACAAATATATTGATGAAAAAATTTCCCTTTTTGCAAATTTTATTTTTCGCGATTTTTTTTCCAACTAGCCACCAAACTTTGTTTTTTTTGCAACTAGCCACCAAATGTGTATTATAGCCACTAGATTATAAATTAAAAAAAAACGTACGTAAAGAATTGCAAAATAATAGCAGAATTTGAAAAAAGACTATATGGTACAAAAATTTAATCCCTTGGTTATATATTTAAAAAAAAAACGCACTTAAAAATTGCAAAATAACGGCGGAATTCCAAAAAGGCTTTATGGTACAGAAAATGAATTAAAAGAGGTAATCAGCGATCGACATTCTGCAAGCGAATATATTGTTGCAAAAATTTCGCTTTTTGCAAATTTTTTTTTCGCAATTTGTGCTAATATTTGCTAATATCTAAATATTTAATTTTTATGTTTTTTATCGAGCCAAAGGAAAGCAATTTTTTAGTTACTTACATTTTTAAATATGTAAGAGCGATCTAACATTTTTTGGTATAAGACCCCAATTAAGTAAGCCTTTTCCATCCCTGATTAACCAGTCGGAGTTCGTTCCTGTTCCAAGCCGCCTAATATTTTGCAAATTAAAAATATTGAGAGAGTTGCAAGGCCATTGCAATATCTCAATAACTTTTCTAAACATAGTCGCGCAAAATCAAAATATAAAAATTTTTTAAGGTTTTTTTTTTTTTTTAATTTTTAAATATAACGCGAAGTCCAATTTTAAATATCAAAGCCAATTTGGAAAGAAAAAGGTCCAAAATTTGTATATATGTCATATTGCATTAACAAATTATGTGCACTTTTAGAGCTTTTTGTAATTAAATTTAGACTTAAAATGAACAAAAAAATTTTTTACTGTACTAAAAATCTACTGTACTATTACAGAATTTTTTTTTTTTAAAAACATCAGATTTCATTCCCTATTAATTTTTTTCCGATATTATTGCGATTTGAAAAGTTTATATTTAAATCACAATAATTTCGTACACATTCAAAATGAGTTCGTCGAGAACTAATTGTGAAGAGAGTGCGAAGGCATTATTTATATATAAACTTTGAAAATCGTAATAATTTCGCAGAAAAACCAATAGGGAATGAAATCTGATGATTTTGGAAAAAAAAATTATGTAATAGTACAGTAGATTTTTAGTACAGTAAAAAATTTTTTTGTTCATTTTAAGTCTAAATTTAATTACAAAAGGCTCTAAAACTGCACATAATTTGTTAATGCAATATGACATATATATAAATTTTGGAAATTTTTTCTTTCCAAATTGGCTTTGATATTTAAAATCGGACTTCGTGTTATATTTAAAAATTTTTTTTAAGAAAACCCTTAAAAATTTTGAAATTTTGACTTTCAGCGACTATATTTAGAAAAGTTATTGAGATATTGATACACACTTAAGTTTGAAAAATAGGGCACGGAATTAAGCTTAAACTGTGTAAAGCGTTTTCTTTCCGAAGGTATAGTTACTAAATTATACATTTTTATTGAAAAAATCGGCTGAAAAATTGAATAAATTTAAATCGCGAATTACGCGAAACCTAGAGCAAAATTGAAAAAACTGGTTGCAGATTCGAAATCAGCACCCCCTAAATATCCTAAAACCACTGCAAAGTTGTGCAACTTATAAATATTGTAATATTTTGTAGAGCTGTGTAATCTATTAATATATATTTTAACACTCATTTATGTTAGAAATACATTTACGACGTCCATGTTGTCAGGACAACCTTCATTCATCTTCATGTAATCTAAACCGACCCCACAACGCGTTGCTCAAGCTCCTTTAACAGCGAAGTAGTAAGAGGTCTATCGGCTGTTGCCTCTCTCTCTCTCTCGTCGAATAGTTTTGAACTTCGTTGACACTTTCGATTTTAAATCTCTCATACCTTAAACTATATTATTCATAGAGCAAAACCTCCTAATAGTAGACATATTTTGAAGGTTATAAATTGTCGGTTTTGTAAAGCTCTCCGCTTTTGAGACTGTCACTTTGTGGAGGGTTACGCTGTATATAACAGTTTTAAAAATACTCAGAACTTGCCATTGTTCAGCAGTCTTGACAGCACCCGGAATTTTGTTCACTTCACAAGCAATTTCCGACCACTTCTTTTTGTCCTCTTTCTTCAGCTAAGCCTTTTACTTTTTCCAAAAAATAATGCAATGAACTGAGGCTGATTGGCACGAGAAGCTCGTACTTTTTTCTGAAATTGCAACATAATGAATTTACAAAATGGATCGAAGTTAATACAATAATAATTATTAATACTTACGGAGCATTCTCACCAGATTAAGGCAAATAACTACATACCGATTGTAGCGGAAGGGAGCTTCTCTGGTAAACCTTCCCATTGCTTTATAGTTTAAAACAGACACATCAAGAGGTTTGATATCAAAGGAGTACACAACCAAGTCTTGCAATGCTATGCTAGTTGCTTATATTAATCTTATTTAATTCAACATCGAACCTTTTTTCGAATTTAAAGACTGAAATAAACATGATACAAAATTATTTAAAAACAAAACTGTTGAACAAAAATTAAAGAAAACCTTGGTTTCACCTGATTTGGCTTAAACAAGTAGATCCAGATGCAAAAGAAGTGTTTCCTTAAATTTATTAAAAAATTTCAATAAATTGAAAATTTTGTTATACATTAGCTTCAGAAATTGGTTTAAAACTAAACATTAAAACTGTACCACTTCATGCATTATAAAAAGCACATTTGAGTCATATGTATATGAGAAAATCTATACGAAACCGTACGATTTCAGATTTTAAAAATGAAAAATTTCAAATTAGTGGCACACATTTTGTTCTAGATTATTATTTAAAATACGTTAAAAATATGTAAATAATCTGTTCGCATAATTCAATCTTTTTTGTGCTAAAATAGTTTATAAACAAAAAACCGCAAACATTTTCGTCACTAATAAATATTTTAAAATTTTTGGTGTTTTGGGGACGCGACCACACGTTTTTAAGTTTTTTTTTTCGTGCTGAGTCCGAATCAGGTTTCCAAATTTTTTCAGCACATCTGGTTTTTGAGAAAATTGAGGTCAAAATTAACGAAAACTCTTTTGGCTATTTATACCCTACACCACTACTTGGACAGGGTATAATAACTTTGTGCTGATATTTGTAACACCAAAAAATATTGGATCTGGACCCACCTTTAGGTATATCGATCGACTCAGAATCACTTTTTATTTCGATTTATCGGTGTCCGTCTGTCCGTCCGTTCATCCGTCTGTCTGTCCATGCATTCTTGGGTACCGTGAAATAACTCCCAAATGAAATAAGTCCCAATGAAATAACTCCCAATGAAATAAGCCCCAATGAAAATGAAATAATTCCCAATTGCAAAAAATTAAATAACTCCCAAAGAGGAAAATGAAACAAGTCCCAATATTTGGGTGTTATTTTATAAAGTACTAATAAGTACCAAAAAAAATTAAATAACTCCCAATGAAATAAGTCGCAAAATAAAGGAAATAATTCCCAATTCAAAAATATCGAATAGGTACTATTTATTTAATAAATACACTTTAAAAATGTTTGTAAATTCGCTGCTATAAAGTCAGTAAAATTTTATGTAATGTTACGCAAAATGCTTAAATTTAGACATCGAATTTTTAAAAATTCACATTTTTACCCAAAAAATATGCATTTATTGTAAAAAAGGCACTTTTAATTTAGAATTACACATATTGTGTGTGCGATTAAAATTTTGTGCTTAAACAGACATATTTTTACTACAAAATTTTCGAAATGGAGTTAATTTTTAAAATTTATAAAGTAATTGAAAAAAGCGCCGCAGGCGAAAATTTGGTTTGGTTTAAACAATCGCGCGATTTTTTAAACTAAAACAAATTTTCGAAAAGCGCGCGATTTTTTAAACCAAAACAACTTGGGTTGGTTTAAAAATCGCTCGGCCAAAACAAATTATCGCCAGTGGTGTTTTTTACAACCAGATTATACATTTTAAAAATTAATACAATTGTTTAAAAATATAATTGATTTTCAAGAGTTATTCCCGTTAATCTTCATACTGACGAATAAATATAATGGATTTGACCAGAGAAGTTATCAAAATAAATCAACTGTTTATTACTTCGGCAAAAACCACCTAGTTTTTGTAGAAAACTAGTTTTTGCTTGTTTTTTTTTTTTTTTGTATGCGTTTTGACAAGTTAAAAACTACAAGAGACAAAAACAGGTAGTTTTTGCTCAGGTATAAATGCGGTATAAAACAACAAATAAAACTGATGAACTCCCAATGATAAAATTATATTCAAAATGAAATAAATCCCAATAAATGAAATAAATCCCAACTTTAAAAAAGAAATGAAAAAACTCCCAACAAAATTTAGTTGGGAGTTATTTCATTTGGAAGTTTTTTCATAATGCAATAACTCCCAACAAAAAATTATGAAATAAGTCCCAACGGATTGGGAGTTATTTCATAATGAAATAAGTCCCAATTTGTATGTAAAATTTTTGGGAGTTATTTCCTTTTTGGTTTTGGACTTATTTCATTTGGCAGTTATTTCATGGTACCGCATTTTTGTGGCAACTCTACATGTCTCAAATAACAAGATATTTTGATGAACTTTGGCACCCCGACCTACGGCAGCCCAAGGATGAACGCTATTGATTTTGGTTATAATCGGTCCATGTTTGGACCTATTGCCCATATAATAATCCCCCCAAAATTGACTTGTTTACACACTGCAGGTCGCAAATACGAAGATATTTCAATTAACTTTATTTGGCTGACTGACATGGTCCCAAGGACAAAGCCTATTGATTCTAGATAGGATCGGTCCATATTTGGACCTATCGCCCATATGGGCTATATTTCCGATTGTCCCTTCTTTTATCGTTTTATAGAAAATTTTGACACAAGTCCATTTTAACCCATTCGAATTTTGGATCCAAACATTAGTTGGCTTTTAACCAGACTGGCGTAGGGTATTATATAGTCGGCATGGCCGATTTTAACTTTTGTACTCGTTTTGAGTTGTTTTACACACTTTAACCTGAAGTTAATGAAAAAAGATGATACAAGTTTTGCAATCATTATTGATTTTAAATAGTGTTGTTTTTTAAATTTTCCGTCCGTTTGTCTTTCCCTGTATTCCTGTGCGCACGCTGTAGGTAGCAAATATTAAGACACTTTGACTAAACTTATTTCGGCACAAGGACAAAGTTCATTGATTTTGGTTTAAATCGGTCTATGTTTGGACTTACTGCCATATAAATTTCCATCAAAATTGCAGCACAAACTTGAATGGCAGATCCACTGTTTAAAGAATTATGGGATCATATAAGTATGTATGTCTTGAATGGGACATATCTCCATTACTAATATTATCTGAAAGTGCCAAATGGATCGAACGAATTTTGTATTCTCTACAACATATCTTTCTCCAAAAATCGCTAAAAGGTTAAATTCAAATTGAAGGCACATTCACAGTTTTAAGAATTATGGAGTCCAATCTATCTGGAACGGCAGATGTTATCATAACTATCATTATGTGAAAGTGCTAAACCGATCGGATTTTTTTAGGCTTTACATCACTTTTCGCTACACAATACTCTAAAAATCCTACTTTAAATTGACTGGCACATCCACAGATAAAAGAATTAATGGTTGAAAACTGGCTTAACTTCACTTAGGAAATTTCGGATTACTTCAGTTGACATACTTAAAATTTATTTCCCCCTTAGGTTTGTACAGGTAATTGTTAGTCGAAATCGATATAACAACCCGAGTAAAAAAAATTATATATAATCATATGTACACTCAAAATAGTTTGTAGTTTAAATTAACTGAAAATGTAATTTAAAATAAATGAAAAATCACTTGAAAACCGGTCTACTGACTTTTCATTTAAATCAAAAGAACTTTTTATTTATTTTTAAATGTTAATAAATAAGCTACAAAATCCTTAAAAAATAATGATTTTTCATTTATTTCGTTTTTTTAAATTTCAAAAAATTAACTACAAAATCCGTAAGAATAAATGATATTTAGTTTATTTCGTTTTTTTAACTGACCTAGAAATCGAAAAGGAATTCTTTTTTTAACAAAACATTTTAAATGAAAATATTAGCTGTAACAGAAAATCCGTATTTATATGTAATTTATTTTTTAAATAAACGACAAAAACAGTTAAAAAATATATTTCTTTGTATTTTAACTGAATAATCATTTAAAAACAAATGTACGGATAACTTTTTAAATAAACTACAGTCAGTTACTGTAATAATATTTTCAGTGTAGCATATATTACAATATATAATTAGACAAGTCGTTATGTATATCCATATATAATTATATATGACGTCTTTTTCCAGAATTTTTCCTTATATTATGCCATATATAATTTAATCTAATTAGATATCGGCCTTTATAATATTAGATATGGTATATATCATACATGGGCAAATGCGGCTCACGGGCCGCATGCGGCCCGTCAACCAATTTCGTGCGGCCCTTCACTAATTTTAAAGCAATCAAATTTTTTTTTTTTAAATTTTAAACAAAATTAAAAAAAAATTAAATTAAATAAAAAAAAAGTAAAATCAGAATTTAAAAAAAAAATACAGAATATAGAAAATAGCGATAACAAAATAAACATTAAATGGAGCTTTAAAAAAATTTCACCGGTCAACAAATATCGACTTTTTTGCACAGACTTCCTCTAAAACTTTTTAAAGTATTTTCGACTCCTACGTACGAATTTTTAGTGAAAAATTCCTTCTTCTTTATTTAAACCTTAAGCCTGGGAAAAATATTTTATGGCTCAATATAAAAGAACTTAGGAATCTCTGAGGTTTTTATAGGTTTGAATTCAAAAATATACCTTTCATTTAAGGAAATTTTTAAGGCCATTCTACGGACTCCGTAAGGATCGCTAAAATTTACTTTTGGGAATTGCTCTTGAAGCACTTAAAATTGGTAAAACAGTTAGACACAATAAAATTTTATTCATATTCATTTGTGAAAATAACAAAACAATTAGTAGTTTTTCTGCTATTTTTACAGGTTTATTATTTAAAAGTGACTTTGCATAAAATTTTTTGCCGATTTTCGCTAAATATTAGTAAAATTAGAAGAGCAAAAAAAAACTGTTAAATGTAATATAGTAATCCTGCTAAAATCAACAGAAATGTATGACGAAAAATAGTAGACTCCTGATTTCATAAAAATAGATTTTTATTCTCTCAAAACAATTAAAAATTAGAAATTTATTAATTTAGTTCGAGGCCAATTTCCTTATTATGATTTAACATAATAAGTGCTTTTTTCAAAAACTGCTATTTTTCTTCATCAGGATACTCTCCTGACAAATACTTCACAGAGTTTTTGCTTTCAAAAACCTCTACACTTTCAGGAATGAAAAGACGATCGTTTCGGGGATTTTCCAGGCCCCCTTCATGAGGTTTCTTTAGAAAGTGGTGGCGGTAGTGCAATGCAATTTGAAGCATCAAAATCTCATATTAAATGTAGTCTGCTATGTCAATTTTTTAAAAAATTAAAACCCAACATTTTAACAATTAAAAGTTTTCTTTGAGTTTGATAATTATACAAATATACAGCAAAATTTGTTGATGATTCTAATTTTTTTATTTTAATTAACTAAAATTTAGCTGAAATATAACTAAAATTCTGTATATTAAACAGCTTTATTTTGGCTATTTTTATCTCATTAATATTTAGCAAAGAAAATCTGCTTCTTTCTGCAGTTTTTTATGCTAGGTAATTTTTAGCAGCTTTAGCAAAACTTTTTACAGGCTTTTTTCTATTAGTGCACTTACTTGATCAACCAATCCACTTTTGACGGGATTATACCGCTTTCTAAAGTCTTGCAGGCGGCAGCCTAGAATTTTTATCCCGTTTTTAAAGCAAACAAATCCGCCTTATCCCAATTTTTTAATATGTTATTCAACTTTTGAATATAGTTTTCATAATTTATTTTTTCTAGAGTTCCCAGCCAGCAAACGAGTCCAAAAAGGAATTAGAAAAGTGCTCAAAATATATTATTAAACTTTCACTTGTATGAAAGTGCTGCATTAAGAAGGGCTTTTTTTATTAAAAAATTACTCAAAGATATATTTAAAAAAATTCTTTAGGCTAAAAAATTATTTTTTTTGAGTCGTTTTTGAATTGCTCACAAAATGTTCAAATTAATTCATATTTTTGAGTCGTTTCTGAATCACCTTTGGATTCAAAAATTTCCCTCAAATGTTTGTGCCTTTTATGATTCATTTTACTAAGACTGACTAACGAGCAACTTTTCACAAACAAGTTTAAAATTTAAAAAATATGTGCGTTTTTGAATAATTTTTGATTTACAGAATAAGAACCATAAAAGTATCCAAATTTTTTTGAGTCTTGTGATTGAAATTTTAAAAGTTGAGAATTAGCCCTGGTTTATGTATCATGAAAATGGCCTAAACGTAAGCAAAATAACGAAAATTTATTTTTGTTTCCCATGTAATTTTGTCGAAAGTAACTGTCAATTTCTATCGTTTAGACTTAGACAATGCCTTAACTTAATGCAATCAGAGCCTGAGAGGTTTGATATTTGTTATACATTTTCGATACGAAAATGTTGTTGACCTATGAGTTTTAAATATCATTTACATTCACATTTTCGATAAAAATTATATTTTTCCACGTTTTGTATCAAAATTATGTTCGCCACTTAATTCTTGTTACACATTCCAATAAATAAAACTAGGGATCAAAATCCATTAAGTAAATTTAAAAATTGAAAACTATATTTTCGAAGATTAATTCGACAAAGTTTTTTGACTTCAAAGGGGTTACCGCGTAACTCGATTCGAATAAAAATTGTCGAATTCGTAAATTTTCTACCTTTCGTGAAAAGAAAAGTTTAAGCAAAAATCTTACTTTTTGAATTTTTATGTGTAGTGTAAAAGTTTTAGGATAAAAATAAATTAAAAAGTAGAATTTTTATACAAAATTATATTTTTAACAATATTTGCAAGATTTACGAATTCGAAAATTTTTTCGAATCGAGTTATGCGGTTACCCCCCAGATTCGTATTAAGAAGGGCAATATATTTGGATCCAAAAAAATAAAAATATAAAAGATTTTGATGTACTTCTCCGCAATATTGACTCATAAAGTATTTCCCTGGGTGAGGGAATAAAAAAAGAAAGACCCACAACTCGAAGGCTATTCAGTGGACCTTTTTTGACTTTAGATTCGGGCTTAGGAAACCAAAATACTCAAAAAAAGGTTTTAGCAGAAGGCTGTACAAAAAAATCATTTTTGTCGAGTAATGTATTAATTGGTGCGGCCCTCAGTAAGTTTGTGAAATCCCAAATTTGGCCCTTCAAGCCATTTATGTGCCCATACCTGGTATATATGATTATATATCACATAGCATGGCTGATCTTATTGCATATATAGTTGTATGTAGAGCTATATCTTAATATATATGGCGGCATTTTAGGAATTATAATTATATATAATCATATCCAATTTGATATTGTTTAAGATCTGCTGTAATATCTAGCTGATCCAATTAGATCTCAAAATTGGGTGTATCCAATCATATCGTATTAGATCCCATTGTATATATGGGGATAAACTAAGATCAAGTTATATCTCAAAATTGGGAGGTCCAATGATATCTTTGGGGATAAACCTAGATCTATTTTGATCCGAAAATTGGCGGATCCAGCTATATATTTGGTGATATTTTTAGATCTAATTTGATCCGAAAAATGGCGGATCAAATTAGATCCAGCTATATATTTGTGGATAAACTTATATCTAATTTGATCTCAATTTTGGCAGATCGAATTAGATCCATCAATATATTTGTGGATAAACTTAGATCTAATTTGATCCGAAAAAGTGGCAGATCGAATTAGATCTAGCTATATATTTGGGGATAAACTTAGATCTAATTTGATCCGAAAAATGGCACATCGAATTAGATCCAGCAATATATTTGTGGATAAACTTAGATATAAATTGATCTGAAAAATGGCAGATCAAATTAGATCCAGCAATATATTTGTGGATTAACTTGGATCTAAATTTATCCGAAAAATGGCAGATCCAGTTAGATCCAGCAATATATTTGTGGATAAACCTGGATATAAATTGAATAGAAAATTGGCAGATCAAATTAGATCCAGCAATATATTTTGGGATTTAGTAAGACCTAATTTGATCCGAAAAATGGCAGATCGAATTAGATCCACCTATATATTTGTGGATGAACTTAGATCTGATTTGATACGAAAAATGACAGATCGAATTAGATCCAGTAATATATTTAGGGATAAACTTGGATCTAACTTTATCAGAAGAATGCCTGATCGAATTAGATCCAGCAATATATTTGGGGATAAACTTGGATATAAATTGATCCGAACATTGGCAGATCAAATTAGATCCAGCAATATATTTGGGGATAAACTTGGATCTAAATTTATCAGAAAAATGGCAGATCGAATTAGATCCAGCAATATATATGGGGATAAACTTGGATCTAAATTTATACGAAAAAGTAGATCTAGGTATATGTGACCTTCTCCGAGAAAAGGACTAGGTCCCTCAAAAAAACGGGTTTGGACTTAAGAGCGGATTCTGGTACCTAAAAGGGTGTAGAATAAGATGAAATGAGTTGAGGCACCTAACCATACCAAATCGCATCTCCCAACTGAAGGTGTGTTTAAAGTGATAATGCGTTGTGAAACTTTAAATGCGTTCTTCTCAAAACTTAATTTTCTCGGAAAAGGTCACATATATATTTTAGGAATAAGTTGTATCTAACTTTATCTGGAAAACGGCAGATCGAATAAGATCGAGGATTATATTTGGGGATTACGTAAGATCTAAATTTATGAAAAAAATAACAGATGAAATTAGATCCAGTAATATATTTCGGGATTGCGTAAGATCTTAACTTTTTCAATAAGTTGTAGATCGAATTGAATCCAGTGATATATTTAGTGATTTGGTAAAATCTTAATTTTTCCCATAAATTGCAGATCGAATTAGATCCAGCAATTTATTTAGGTATTAAAATGGCAGATAGAATTAGAAACAGCAATATATTTGGGGATTGACATCTAAAACTATCCATAAAAATGACAGATAAAATTAAATGCCGCATTATATTTGGTACTACGTAAGATCTCCATTTATTTAAGATTAAATAAGATCCCAGACATATATTGCCAACTGTTCAAAAAATAATACACTGGCAGAGCACTGATTTTATAAAAATTACAATATTTTGTTAAAATAAGGTTTAAACTCAGAAGGTCTCGAGTTCGATATGCATTTTTTTTACAAAATGAATTTCTTTTTATAAATGTAAAATTTTTTTTTCTATAAATTTTTTTATAAAATTATATATTTATTTTTTTATTAAATTGAAATCTTTGAATAAAATAATTTTATTTACATCTTTTTAACGCTCTACACCATTTCAATTGTATTAATTGTTTTTAAGATTTATTAATTGTATTTCAGAAATAATCAATTGAATTTCAGTTTTATCAATTGTATTTCAGAACTTATCAATTGTTTTTCAGATTTATGAATTGTATTTCAGAACTAATCAATTGAAGTTCAGTTTTATCAATTCTGTTTCAGAAATTATTAATTGTATTTCCGAAATTATCAAACTGTATTTCAGAAATTATCAATTGTATTTCAGAAATTGTGAAATGTAATTTAGAAAGTTTTCTCTATTAACTATGATAAACAATCAACAAGTTTTGAAATAGATTTGATTATTTCTGAAATACAATTAATAATTTCTGAAATACATTCCATAATTTCTGAAATACATTTAAAATTTGTGAAATGCAATTATTAGCTTCTGAAATACAGTTAATATTGTAGTTGAGTTACCATTTATGACCATTAGAGTGGTCCAAAAAAAAAAAGTTGGAATTTTCACGCTCCACAACCCTAAAAATATGCCACTTGTGGTCTGATCAAAAAAATCACCAAAACAGTTTTGGTTAGAGGTAGCACATCGCAATTGAAGTTTCGAGGTTGTACTTGTTCTATTATTTTTAATTAATTAAAAATAATGGAAAAAATGAGAAAAATTAAATATAATTATTACGATCGCGACATATCAAATCTAATACATTTTTAGGTGTACATTACGAATATGAAATCAAAACTGAAATCGGAGTCGCGGATTTCGCGAAATTTGAAAATTTCATACACAAAATTATCAACTTCGATCAGGATGTTTTCTTATATTTACCAATATGAAAATTTCGTTTTTGCATTAATATTTATTTTATTTATTTATTTACATATTATACTTATAACTAAATTATTAGTATAATAGAGGGAAAAAAGCTATGACAACGATGGTCTTAAGCTCAATGGATTTGGAAGATTTTAAATGGAGTTGTAAAGGTTACTTTGTTTTAAGAAGCTTATTATTAATTGGATGTTGTCAGTAGTCAAAGTGTCAATTAGTTGAAAAAAGTCATTGTTTTTTAATATTGTATTTTTAAAATGTTCTATGTGAGTGCAATTTGAAAACAGATGGTTAAGGCTTATAGGATTGAATCCGCAGAAGGGACATAGTTTTGATAAGTTTTTATCAATAATGTGTGAGTGTGAAATAAGTGTGTGTCCTAATCTTAAACGGCTTATTTTTATTTGGTCTTTTCTTGAAAGAAGGTTGTAGTTAACATTTTTAAATAGTTTGTAAGCGTTGAGTTTATTGGGATTATTTCTCTTATACCAATCAGTGGTTTGGTCCCAATTGTCAATTTTCTCCGATTGAAATTTAGATTTTAAAAAGTTTTTAATGTCCTCTGGTGACAGATTTTGTGTAGTTATGAGGGGAGCGGAAAGTGCCAATTTTGCACAGTTATCCGCAGCCTCATTACCTTTAATTCCTGAGTGACCTGGGATCCAAATTAGTTTGATGTTCGGTTGTTTATCGATTATAGTCTCCCGAATCAAGCTGGGATATAATTGGTCATTGTTTGGATTTCCGATTGCCTCTAAAGCCGAGAGCGAGTCAGTACAAATTGCGTAACTACTTTTTGAGTGTTTGATTAGTTTAATAGCCTCGTAGATAGCAATAATTTCAGCGGAAAAATTGGTGCTGTATTCGGGCAAAATGGAAGATATTAAAATTTTTTCGTTATCTACAATGCCAAAACTAACATTCCCTTTTGTCTTGGAGCCATCTGTATAAATGAATTTATAATTATCTAATTTAAACCTAATTTCATTGAATCTATGTTGGTATATTTCCTTATTAGTTGAAGCTTTCTTCTCGCTATTGAGTGAAGTATCAATCGTAGATATGTCCATTTTCCATTTTGGGTTTTTAATGGTGAGTGGTTGATTGACATTAAATGGAATGTTGTGATTACTGCACAATTGAGTAATCCGGGTAAGTGTTGATGGAATCTCTGAGAATTTTTTTTGATGAATAGTTTTTTTTAAAGTATTGGAAAGTGGGTAATTGTCTTTGAACATTATTGATTTAAATAGTTTTGAAGTGGCTAGATCTCGGTATTGCTCAATTGACATTGCGTCTGCTTCGAATACAATATTTTTTATAGGAGATGTTCTAAAAGCTCCTAATGCGAGACGTAAGGCTGAATTAAAATTTGTTTTTAATTTGTTTAAAGTGCTTTTTGCCGAAAATCCATATAGGTAAATTCCATAGTTAATCTTAGAGATTATGGTGGACTTTACGATATGTATGAGGGAGGATGTATTGCAGCCGAATTTTTTGGATGAAAGGCATTTGATAATACTAAGTCTTTTGGATAAAGATGAGTTAAGATATTCGACATGAGAGTTCCATCTATAGCGGTTATTAAAAACTATTCCAAGAATCCTTAAACTGCTGACTGATTCGATTATTGTATTATTGCTGTGAAGAGAAGGTGTGCAATTGTGCCTTCTGCATAAATGGAGGTGTTTACATTTATCCAAAGATAGTTGGGCACCTGAATAGTTGCACCAATTTTCAATGTCGGTAATAATACCATTGAAGTCTATGTTCTGATTCTTGGCCTTATTTAGTTTTTTTATTATGACATAATCGTCAGCGTATGCTACAATGTCGAGTTCTTTGTGCTTAGTTATTGTCTGTGAAAGTTTGTTATAAGCAATCAAAAATAAAATAACAGAGAGTGGAGATCCCTGTGGGATTCCGTTTGATAGGGGATATGATTTAGAGTAGAAATAATTATTTCTAACTATTATTTTCCTATTTGTTAGGTAGTTCCTTATATAATTGTATATTTTTGGGCCTATTTTCCATTCCTCAAGTTGATCTAAAATCGTATGTATCCCAATTTTGTCAAACGCTTTGGCAAAATCAAGAGAGATTATTGATAAATGATTCTTATTTTGGAGAGATTGACTAATTTTGAAATCTAAATATAGTAGTGGGTCTGAAATTGATTTTCCTTTTACAAAACCGTATTGATGATTGCTGATGAGTTTGTTTGTTGTAACAAACCACCATAGTCTGTTGGCTATGATTTTGTCCAAGACTTTAGAACAACAAGGGTTAAGTGAAATGGGCCTATATGAAGAAACCTGCGTTTTATCACCTTTAGGTTTAAGTATAGGGACAATTAAACTTGTTTTGTAAATTTGAGGGACATAGTTTTCAAGAATATGGTTATATAAACGAAGTAGTCTTAGTTTTACTTGATCCGATAGATTCTTGATCATGGGGTATGAAATGCGGTCCAATCCGGGAGTTTTACCCTTTAATTTATTAAGTGCAATAGAGAGTTCAATCCTATTGATATTTTCCTCTATTATTGAGGCATTCTTTCCAGGAATTAGGTGTTTGACATTTGATGTTGCCGAATATTTGGAGTTTTGAAACTCCAATGAAAAGTGTTCATCGTTGGATTCTTCCGACCAATGTTTGCAGAAGACATTTGCAATATCTCCTGAATCTGTGATTTTATGCAGTGGATTACTGGCATCCTGAATGCAATGTATTGGAGTTTTCGGTTTTAGGCCACAAAATGTCCTAATATTACACCACATTTTATCTGGAGGGGTTGAGGGATTAATTTCCGATGTAAAGGCTTGGAGAGAATTTCTTTTTGATGTTTTTATTTCCCTTTTGTATAGGGCATTAGCCTTTTTGTAATTTAACTCATTTTCGGTTGAGATATTCCTTTTGAAAATGTTCCATAGATGTTTTTTTCGAGTTTTAAGTTCATCCAATGATTTTGACCACCATGGGACTGAATGTTGACGTCTGAACGATTTATGTTGAGGTATGCTTTCGTTGGCACTTTGCAAAATAATTTTGTGAAGGTTAGCTGTCTCCTTATTAATATTTGAGCTAATTGGTCTCACTTTGCTGTATTTTTCGGACAGTGATTCATAGTTCGCCCATTTCGCTTTATTTAAATTAAATCGCGGTCTATTTATTGGGCTGACTATATTTTTTTCATTTGGGAACAACGAATTGATTATTGGAAAATGGTCACTCCCCGATAAATTAGTTTCGATTTCCCAGTTAGCGTATATGGCTAGAGAAGCAGAAATTAGAGTTAAGTCAATATTAGTAAATGTTCTACGCGTTGTAAAATGTGTTGGCGAGTTATCGTTTAAAGTAGTCAATCCGGAGTGTGTAATATATCTTGCTAGTGTCTTTCCTCTTCTGTTATTTGAGGTGGACCCCCAATTGACGTGCCAACTGTTAAAGTCACCAGTTATTAGTGAAGGGTGCCTAGTTTGGAAAAGCTGGGTAAGGTTATCATAATTAAAGCGTTTTGTAGGAGGTATATATGTACTATAGATTATAAATGTTTGTTTTGAGTGTATGAGTAAAGCTAAAGAATCAAAGTCGGAAGATGAGTTTACTTTTTCATGCTGAATTGAATTGTGAATTAATATGGCTGAACCGCCAAAAGAATTATGTGTTGATGTTGATAAATAAATTTTGTATGAAATTGGTGTAATAATGTTAGTGTCGTTCTGTATGTGTGTTTCCTGTAAAGTAATTATTTTCGGTTTGTATTTTCCAATTAAAATTTGTAGTTCGTTATAGTTATTAATATAACCTCTGATATTCCATTGTAAGATTTTTAGAGACATGGTAAAGATAGGAAAAAAGATATGCTAGTAGTAAGGTACTTTTTTTAGCTTATAACTACAAAAGTTAGTATTGGTTTTTTATGATAATAATAGATTTGTAGAAAATAGTGACCCTTGACGATGAAAACGGCTAGGTATCTAATCATAATCAACTAGGTGGATCATAAACATGTAGTGACTCATGATCCCTATCTGTTTCTAATCCAAATCTTAGATATGTTTAGACTCCACACCGTCCCCATCGCCAAAGGCCGTTTAATAATCAGGTGCCCATCTGTAAATGACTTGCCAAACTTTAGCGGAAAATCTACTATAATTTTGCAAATTATTCACAAATGGACACCCTAATTTTTATTTATACTTATTATTCTTCCATTACGTTACTATCTGTCTCCTCACTCTCATGGCTGTCCTTCTCTTTAATAAT
Organism: Leucophora obtusa; assembly: GCA_949987735.1. Taxonomy (NCBI): domain Eukaryota; kingdom Metazoa; phylum Arthropoda; class Insecta; order Diptera; family Anthomyiidae; genus Leucophora; species Leucophora obtusa. The sequence continues at coordinate 161,307,989 of OX465295.1, read as the reverse complement.
TTTGGGTTTTTTGGCTGCTCTCTTAATTTGGTTTCTGGTGCGTATTGATGTATTGATTGGTAGAATTTTTACTTTTTGTGTTGCCTTAGTTGGTGATGTTGTTGGTTGTTTTTTGTCATTTAATTTTTGATTGATGTCTGTTGTTGGACTAATTTTTTCTTCGTTATTCATATTTGAAGAGTTTGCATTGTTTATTATTGATGTAGTTGCAGTTTCTTTTGGGGTATCATAAGAGATGTTAAGCTGCCTACACACTAGGGAACATGGTTGAGGGAACAAAAAATATCAAAAAATTTTGTAAACACGAAATGCACGCTCTCAACACGCACACACACACAAACGCACTCACACATTCACAAAAAATGCTCTCTTTTTTTGAGTATGTTCCCTAGTGTGTAGGCAGCTTTAGATCTTGTAATATTAGAGTATCCCTTTGTGTTTGAGTGTCTCTCGTTGTATTTTTGGAGAGCAGTTTTGTTGTCAACCTTTTCCATAGTTTTTATTGCTTGGATTTCTTTATGTTTTAAGAATACTGGGCAAACTTTACTTAAAACAGAGTGGTTAGTGTCAGCTAATTTTTCTTCTTTACAATTATTACATGTTTGAATTTTTATACATAACTCGTTTTCTGCCAAGTGGTCAATATTTCCACAATTAATACATAATTTGTCGTTTTTGCAAAATTTAGACAAATGACCATAACGGAAGCAATCTTTACATTTTAATGGAAGAGGGATGTAGGTTCTAACTCTTGTTCTTTGATAGCCAATGTTAATGTATTCGGGAGTGGTTATGGATGCAAAAGTTAATATAACGAGTCCTGTTTCAATTAAATTTTTGTTTTCGTTGTTTTCTGGTGTGGTAGCAGTTGAGTTGTTGTTCTGCTTCTTTAAAATTTTTTTAACTTCAATAACATTTTGGGATTTAAGTTCTTCGAGTATTTCATTTTCTGGAATGTTTCTAAGGTCGTTACAGTATATTACACCTCTGCTTTGATTAAGTGATCTATGTTCTGTAACTTCAATTTGAATAGTGGGGGAGAGGGAGGTTAACTTTATTAGTTTGTTAGCTTGTGTAAAGCTTTTAGTTTTCAATAAAATTGTGCCAGATTGTAGTTTTTTACATATTTCAATCTCTCCACAGACACTATCAATAACCTTCTTAATTAGAAAGGGTGAAACATTTGTTAGACCTTTGACGGCTGATTCGTTGTTTTGATTTCTAGTCATCACTAGGTATTTTGGGCCGATAGATAGATCTTTCATTTGTTTGCTGTGATCTAATTCATAGCATTGTTGATGAGGAGAAAATTGTGTCCCAATGTTAGGTGGTTTATTCATTGTTAATTTTTTAACGGTTATTGATATGTTATTTTTTTTTTTTTGTTTTTATATAGACAACTATAGAGAAGAGTCTCAAGTTTTGTTGTTATTAATTTTTATTGTTTTCTTTAAGAGTTGGTTTGAACTCTGCACTAAGAATTTAAGTATAAGCTGATAAACGATGTTGTCGCTATGATTGCTCAACTCAGACTGTTGCATTAATATATATCTGTGGAATGTCCTATTATGTGAGATAGGGTTTTTGGTAGCAATAAAATTATAGCAAGCTAAATAATAGCGAAATATTAAAAAATGTCAAATTTTAAGATTATTTGCAAGGATATCTGTTATCCTTTTTAAAATTAAAATCAGTGTTATATATAATGAAGGTCCTTGGTAAGTAAATTGCAAAAGTATAACAAATTGCATTTTTCGATAACACCGTTTACAGGTAATTAGGAGAATATCTCAAAAAACTTGAGTTTTTTGAATTTTCAAAAACCGCGAATAATTCATAAACCACAAATTTTTTTTAAGTTTCGATTGCTGATTCATAATCTTCTTTAAAATAAAGATCAGATTTGAGAAATTTACGCATACAAGGCAAAAACAAGTTGAATTTTTAATTACATCTTTTCGGAAAATTTCGAAAATTTTACTAAAATATGAATTTTTTTGAATAAATTTTAAAAAAACCGCGAATTACTTAAAAGTTACTTAATTTTTTTTAATTTTGATTTGAAATTCCTTATATTCACATTAATTAAGACCAGATTTAAAAAAAATTGTTAAATAATAGTGTACAGGTTAAGAAATAATTAAATTTAAAGTCAACCCTACTTTTTGTATATATTACTCTAGAGATAAATTACTAATTCTTAAAAGACAACTTTTTGTGCTACCTCTAAATAACAGCGGATTTAGCTGAAACTTGGCACAGAGAGTTTTTAGATATTAAGGAATAGGGGCAACATTGTGCAGATCGCGAATTCCAACTTTCATGTTTTTTTGGACAACTCTAATGACCATATATTGTTTAAATGGCACCATATATGACAATATACTGTTTAAATGGAACCATATATGGTATGTTCCCTATTAAAAAAAATAATATGGAGCTTTATATGGTAATATATAACTTAGAGTCATCCATGTACCATTTGATCCGAAAAATGGCCCGATAAAATTGTATCAGTTGTTTATCAGTTTTTAACTTATTGTATCAGATTAGATCTGACCTGATTAAATTATGTGTTAATCAGATGAAATTGTATCTGATTTTTGAGCTGATACAATTTTATTGGTTTATATCACATGGTATCAGTTTAGGTCCAAATAGATATATTTGTATACAAAAATATATAGTTATATCCCAATTTTGACCTGATATCAGTTTAAAACTTTAATACAATTGTATAAGGTAAATGTCGGATACAATTATATTTTATTTATATAAAATTGAACCAATTACGATCATACCTGACACCATTACATATAAACCGATAAAATTGCATCAAGTCAAAAATCGGATACAATTTCATCTGATTAACACATAATTTAATCAGGTCTGATCTAAACCGATACAATTAGATAAAAATTTATAAACAATTGATAAAAATATATCGGGCCATTCTTCGGATGAAACTGTATATTTATACAGATATAACTTAATCACATACATATATGACTATATGTAACTATTTTTATTCGGGTTGTTTAAATGATACGATATATCAAAGTATATGGTACTATATATGGTAGCATATATTATCATATCTGGAACTGTATTAAAAATGTTGTAGAAATGGCACCATATATCATAATGTATGGTTTATATGTCACCACATATGGTCATATATTGTTTAAATGATACCATATATCAATATATATTGCACCATATATAGTAGCATATATTATTATATCTGAAACTGTATTAAAAATGTTGTTCATGAGGTCCCATATATGAGCATATATTGTTGAAATGGCACCATATATGATAATATATGGTTTAAATGGCACCATATATAGTAATATATTACTTAAATAACACCATATATAAATATATATGGCACTATATACAGTATCATATATTATCATATCTGGAACTGTATTAAAAATTTTGATCATGAGGTACCATATATGGCCATATATTGTTTAAATGGCACCATATATAATAATATATGGTTTAAATGGTACCATATATGATAATATATGTTTTGAATGGCACCATATATGATAATATATGGTTTTAATGTCACCGTATATGATAATATATTGCTTAAATAGCACCATATATAAATATATATCGCACTATATATAGTACCATATACTATCATATCTGGAACTGAATTAAAGATTTTGTTAACGAGGTACCATATATGACCATATATTGTTTAAATGGCACCATATATGATAATATCTAGTTTAACTGTCACCATATATAATTATATATTTTTTAAATGATACCATGTATAATTATATATTGCTAAAATGCCACCATATATATTAAGATATAGTTCTATATATAACTATATATGCAATAAGATCAACCATGTCATGTAATATATAATTATATATGCCATATCTAATATTATGAAGGCCGATATCTAATTAGATGAAATAATATATGGCATAATATAAGGAAAAATTTTGTGAAAAAACGTCATATATAATTATATATGGATATACATAACGACATGTATAATTATATATTGTAATATATGCCATATATGATTATATATAATTTTTTTTACTCGGGTGGTATCATTTAAACAATATATAACTATATGGTGGCATTTAAAAAATATATGGTCATATATGGTACCTCATGAACAAAATCTTTAATACAGTTGCAGATATGATAATATATGCTACTAAATATAGTGCCATATATATTTATATATGGTGTTATTTAAGCAATATATTAGCATATATGGTGCCATTTTAACCATATATTATTATATATGGTGCCATTTAAACAATATATGGCCATATATGTTACGTCATGATCAAAATTTTTAATACAGTTCCAGATATGATAATATATGATACTATATATAGTGCAATATATATTTATATATGGTGTTATTTAAGTAATATATTACTATATATGGTGCTATTTAAACCATATATTATCATATATGGTGCCATTTCAACAACATATGCTCATATACGGGACTTCATGAACAACATTTTTAATACAGCTCCAGATGTAATATATGCTACACTCATACAAATAAGTCCGTAAAAATAGCAGAAAAAGTTAGTAAAAATTAGTTAAAAATGATGCTGCAGAAAAAACTGCTAATATTAGCAGAATCAGTTTGCTAGAAATTAATAAAATGAAAACAGCAAAAAAAAACTGTTAAATTTACAGAATTTTAGTAATATTTGAGCTAAATTTTTGTTAATTGCAAATAACAATTTAACTTGCTGAAATCAGCAAAAAAAATTGCTAAATAATAGTAAAATGAAAATAACAAAAAAAACTGTTAAATCTACAAAATTTTTGCTAAAATTTTCTGAAATCAACAAAACTTTTTCAGATTACTAGTGGACTGGAAAAAGGTAAAAAAGGAGCAAATGAAATGAAAATTAATAAATAAAAAATAAATGTGTATTTAAAAACACACTTGGGACCAGTTTATTGAATGTGTCAATTAATTGAAATTTTTTTCAATTGACATTGTTCAATACCTAAATGCCCATTTATAATTGATGAAAGAAGTATTTGTTTTTATGTTTTAATAAAAGAATAAATTAAGAAAAAAAAATTTAAAATTCGCGAATTTCTTATATTTTTTTTATATTACAATGCTTTTTCTTCAATTATGTGTATATTTCATTACCATTGTTTTCATGAATGCAAATTGAAAAAAAATTTCATTGGCATTGAATGATGATGAAATTTTTTGGCATTGACATTGAGATAAAGTAATGCCAATTATATTTCAATGCCAATGAAAATTTCCCAAGAATGAATTTTTGTAAAAGTGGTAATATTTATAGACAATAATATGTTAACCCATGATACAACCATACTAGGTAGATGCATTAGAACAACAAACACAACAAACAACAACAAAAAATGTAATCGGATACTTTTGATACATAGCGAAAGCATACGAAAAAATCCCTGAACAGTCATAATAAAACCCTGAACTGTCAAACTCTCCCTAATGCATCTACCTAGTATGGTTGTATCATGATGTTAACCATAACAAAATGTATTTCAGAAACCCTTCTTTTGATTTACATTGTTTGCTGATCGGATATGTACTTCCGAATTTATTTGAGTTTCCATTTTCATCTCTAAAGCTCCACCCACAGGAAAGAAGGTGTGGCCGATTAAAAATATTGTATTCTTTAAATAAGCTTAAAAAGTACAATATTGGGGGAAAACAGTTAGGGTCATCCCCGTAAACTCCACTTGCTACCCAGAGATACTTTTAATCACACTTTTCATATTAAAATGGTTCGTCCAAAATAAACCTTGATCTTTGAAAATTAATGTATTACGATAAATAGAAACTTTTCTCATAAATTTTAATAATTTAGATATTTTATGAGTAGGACAAATTTTCAACCGTTTCAATTTAGCTTTATTTAAAAACTTTTTGCATTATTTTTGTCGAGTTAAAAATATGCAGTAATTTTTGTGAGTCATTTGACATTCCTTTTATAAGCGCTCCAAAATTGGTGGTTTAGTTTACAAAAAATTTGTAAAATTAGCAAATCTTCTGTTAAAAATTAGTAACTTAAATTCAGCAAAATACTGTAAAGTTAACAAATTTATTGTTAAAAATTAGTAACTAAATTCAATAAAAAAAATAGCAAAAAAGTTTGTAAGTTAGTAATGTCGAGGTAGCAAAAAAATCAACTAAAAATTAAATTTTAACTAAAAATTAGTTAAAAGTTTGTTAAGTTGAAGTACTAACAGTTTTACTAACTTTTCTACAAACTTTTTTCTATGAGTGTACTATATATAGTGCAATATATATTGATATTTGTATGCATAGCGCATGGTACGGGGAGAGTTTTTCGATCAAGTTTTTAGTATGGAGACATTTGGTTAGTTTGGGGACTGTCCTCAAACTCTTCCTAGGTGTAGCGCATAGTATCAAGACATTTGTGACTCATATACAGCATAGTTTGGGCACATTTTTGGCCATATCTCCGAACTATGCGCACCACATACATATATATTAGGGCGGGCCAAATTTTTTTTCGATTCATTCAATTAGGAAACAAGCTGCATAGGGAGAGCTTTCTAGATAAAATTTCAATGAATTCTCTTTACGCAATAATTCATTAACATTATGCGGATAATTCATTAAAATTATGCAGATAACTCACTCAATGTGTCATAGCAGACCCCTACGTACACCTAAGGGGCCTAGAGACGATTCTTTGGATGGCCAGTTCCCTACTTGGGTCATCGAAGATCTAACTACCCTACCGGTCCGTCAGTCCGGAAATCTTGCGGAAAGACAAAACAGAGAATAGGAGCCCTAAAATCTCAAATTTACCGGTCCCTCCATCCGTCGTGACACCCTGCTAACAAAATGTACAAAGAAACCACACACATTCTAACAACAGAAAACTAAAATCGAAAAAAACCCCAGCACCCATGCAATAACATAGCCGTGTAGGCACTTGGGCAATTCCTGAAGCGCTTTCATCCCCTGCCAAAGGGACTCATCAGCAGGATTAACCTACTAGTTCCTTAGAACTCCTGTGGGACGCATGCATAAATTGCTCCCGAAGAATGCCTACATCATCAAAAAATTCCAACCCGTCCCATAAATCATAAATCAAAAACCCCAACAATCCATCACATCCGTTCCCGTATCACGCCAGATAGTCAATAGTCGCTGACCTTAATATCCGCGCACTATTACACATATTCGTAAGAACACAATAAAATTCATCTAACAAAAATACCCATTAAACACCAGATACATATACACAATATAAATCCCCCAAAAAACAATAACTTAAAAACTTACCCCATCCATTCCATATGCCACTCCCAAACGACACTTTCCGCCCTCCATACGTACGCAACAGTTGCTCTCCACAGTCCACAATCACGAAATAACTCACAATTTGCAGCAGGAAAAATCAATCTGCAGCAGGAAAATCAATTCGAAAGCAAATAATTTCACAACTAAAATGTCAAAAAATAAATAAAAATGGGATCAAGGCCCCAGACCCAAATCACAATCAAGATACCCACCGCACCAGCAAGCAGCGACATAAAACATCAAACTGCCCATCTCGTGAAATCAACCCAATAACTCCACAATCCTCGCCCTATCATAGCCCCAATCCCAGTATACCTATCGGAACCTACACTCAAAAAATTCTCTTCATCGGTCAAATTCCCGTAAAACAGATATCCAAAGACAACATATACAGCCCAAATCAGCCAGTATCAAAAGCAAAATTAAAAATCAAAATGCCAAAAATACTTACTCCAAAAAAATCCCACAAAAACACACGAAATCCCACACCCCAAGAAACCACGAATGGACGTCACCAGTAAATTGACAAAATTAAAATAATCCTTAAAAACCGTCAATAAAACATAATCAACACATCCACAGAACCTAAGAGAGATACCTACTGAAACGTGGATTTGTCCACCAACTTCATATACTCTATCGCTCAAGAAAAACTAATTGATGAAAGTGATTTTTCCTCAATAACTTTTTCAAGGCAAAAATTCTTATAAAGTCAATAGGCAGTGTTAATTCCCATCTAAAGCTACGTGGAGATGAGAGGGAGGTACGGGAGCCATCTCTTTTATTCAATTAGGAAGAAAGCTGCACAGAGAGAGCTTTCTGGATAAAATTTCAATGAATTCCCTTTACGCAATAATTCATTAACATTATGCGGATAATTCATTAAAATCATGCAGACAACTCACTCAATGTGTCATTGCAGACCCCTACGTACACCTAAGGGGCCTAGAGACGATTCTTTGGATGGCCAGTTCCCTACTTGGGTCATTGAAGATCGTGGACAAATCCACGTTTCGATAGGTATCTCTATCAGGTCCTGTGGATGTGTTGATTATGTTTTATTGACGGTTTTTAGGGATTATTTTAATTTTGCCAATTTATTGGTGACGTCCATTCATTGGTTTTTTGCAGTGAGGGATTTTCGCGTGTTTTGTGGGATTTTTTGGGGTGCTGATTTTTGGCATTTTGATTTTGTTTCTTATACTGCCTGGATTGGGCTGTATTCCTTGGCTTTGGGTGTATTGTATTATGGGGATGTGGCCGATGGAATTTTTTGAGTGTAGGATCCGCGGGGTGGATTGGGATTGTCACTGGGATAAGGCGGAGGTGATGGGGTTATTAGACTGATTTCACGGGATGGGCAGTTTGGTGTTACAGCCGCTGCTTACTGATACGGTTGGTATCTTGATTGTGATTTGTGTTTGGGGACCTGTACTTCATTTGAATTGTTCGGTTCGGTATTTTGTTTTTAATTTTATTTTTCTTGTCGCGATTATGATTGGTGGGAACGTATATTATGGTCTTTGTCGAGGCGGAAGGTGTTGTTTGCCAGCGCTGCATGGGGTAAATGGGGTGAGTTTTTGAATTTATTGCTTTTAGGGGAATCTGTATATGGGGTATTGATAAGCTATTTTTTGTTGTTCTGATTTTATTGTGTGTGTTATAGTCCGCGGTTGTTGTGACCATCAAGCAGAAAATAATTTTACTTATATACTTTTACCTCTAGTTGCCACATTTTTTATCCGATTTTCATAAGTAATACCTTTCTGGAAAGGCTGTAATGTTATATTGTTTACAACTTTATTAGTTGTTTGAAAAAGCCACCTCAAGATGGCGCTAATCTAGCATTTATTAGAAAATTGCAAAAAATTTAAATTTGGGAGCCTCGAAAATAATTTTTTTGATATGTTGTAGTGGAACATTTTTCCCCATGCTAAAAGCTTTCGAAAAATCGATGACGTAATATCGATTGCTAAATCGACCCACCCTAATATATATATATTCCCATCGTTCCTATAAGGAGCATAGGGCCTCAAATATTGATATATGGTATCATTTAAACAATATATTACCATATGTGGTGATTAGGGATGCCGAACGGGACTGGTTTTTACAAATCCCGGGATTCGGGATTTTGAAAATTTAAATCCCGGGGTCCTGGGATTTTTCGGGATCCCGGGATTTATCGGGATCCCGGTATTTATCGGGATTTTTCGGGGTGTCGGGATTTTTTTGTTTCATCATATTTTTAATTTAAAAAATAAATAGCTGAAATAAACCCTACAAATTAAAATAATTTATTATAAATCTACTTATTATTTCTTGTAGTATCAAGAAATAAACAAATTAAGCCGGATCCACAATGCTTGAGTACTCCACGCTGCAGAGTGGAGTGTGTAAAATAGAGATATCATGATACAAAAAATATGTAAGTGCAAAAAAGAAAGGAACAAAATCCACTCAGAGTGGAGTAATACAGCATTGTGAATCTGGCTTCAAACAGAAACTACACTCATAGAAATAAGTATGTAAGAATAGCAGAAAAAGCTACTAAAAATTAACAAAAAAGGGATTAAAACTACTGAAATCAGCAGAACTTGTTTGCTAAATAATTGTTAAATTTTCGAAATATAAGAAATATAATTATGAGTTAAATTTAAGCAAATTGTAAATTACAATTTACCTTTGATGAATCTTTTTAACCAAAACTAGCGAAAACAAAACTATATTTGTCTAAAATCAATTGAATGTAAATACAAACTACTCTGCTGAAATCATCAGAAATATTTAGTGACTATTAGTTTTTTTTTAAATCAATTACCATAAAATATTAAGCACATACCTCAGCTGATTTCAGAAAGGCAGATTGTTAGATTTTTGTAATTTAACAAAAAAATTCTGTTTTTAGTCGGCAAAATTATTTTGCATGAACTTATGATTTTAGCAAATCATCAATAAAATAAATATAAACATGTCCTTTAAAAGATTAAATAAAGCTGAATTACTATTTTCAAAAGTTTCACAGCTGAATAAAAGTTTTTAAATTAAAGGTTTTATTCAGATTTATTTAATCTGTAATCTATTTTAATCTATTATTTATGAATGGGAAAAATTAGTTCTTTAATAACATTTAATAAGATATTAGATTTATGTGATTTAGGTCGAATATAACAATAAAAACAAATACAAAAAGAGATAAAATATGCCAAATAATCAAATCGGAAATCCCGGGATTTTTTCAAGACCAATCCCGGGATTTTCGGGATCGGGATTTCGGGATCGGTATCCCTAGTGGTGATATTTAAACTAGAGATGAGCGATATTTTCATACCGGTGATTTAATCACAGTTATTGATAAATCACTGGTAACGGCAGTGATCAAATATTTCAAGTCGCAGTTACTCGGAACGTCGTTCTTTTAATATTTTTGTACTATTCTTTCTTGCAAACTTCATTGTGCACAGTAATACATGTTTTTTTTTTTAATAACAGTGACTTGCTTTCACACTCTTCTGAATAAAATGTCTCCTTCTATCATGTCTTTGTTACCGGTCGCAACTATTCTTCTTTTAAAAATATTATTTCGTTTATTTATCAGAAAATCGCAGTCTTTTCCATAGAAAAACCGTGATCACGATCACAGTTTAAAAGAACAACGATTTGCAAATCACATTCACTGAGAACAATGTTCCTGAAAAAAGCGCCAGATCGACCATCTCTATTACAAACCCGTGATCACGGTCACTGTTTAAAAGAACGGTGATTTGAAAATCACGATCACTGGTAGCAGCGTCATTCAAAAATCACTGGATCACTCATCTCTAATTTAAACCATACATTATGATATATGGTGCCATTTCAACAATATATGGTCATATATGGTACCTTATGAACAACATTTTTAATACAGTTCCAGATATGATAATATATGCTACCATATATAGTACCATATACTTTGATATATCGTATCATTTAAACAACCTGAGTAAAAATAATTACCCAAGTAAAACAGTTTTCATATGGTCATATATTATCGTATACAATTTTGTATAATTATATATTGGAACATATATACTACGATAATTATATAAAATGTTACGAAATTATATCCTAAATCTATAACTATATCTTGTTATATATTGCATAATATATAGTGCAACATATTACAATATCCAATTATGTATAGACAAGTATGTAAGTATGTATAATTGTATCAAATTATATACCATTACATCTAGTTGGATATGATTATATTATATTATATTTGATACATTTAGATCAGGACAAAATCCGGATAAAATTGTATCAAACCATATCTTATTCCATCAAATTAGATCTAATTGTGTCAAAATAGATCTAATATGATCATAATACGATCTAATTTGATACAATTAGATGTTCTCATTTTGCGGATATAAGTATATATAATATCAAAAGTCATATAATTTTTTTTAGTAGGGTACATATTAGGGTTTTTCTTTTCCCGGACTTTTTCATTTCCCGGGACAGCGGGATTTTTTTCTGAATTTTCCGGGATCCCAGGAATTTCCGCTCGTTAGAAAATAAATAAATCCGACATATGTTGTACTTGAAAAACTCCATTTCTATTAAAACACCGTCCGAAAAAGTTCATCTTTTGATTGTACCTATGATAAAATCTACTTAATATATTCAGAAAGGAGTGCTAAATATTAAATATGCCTGACTTCCACTTTTTCTAGATCAACTCGTTTAACAGATTAAATCGCGAATACATATTTAGGTAATATATTTATATGGAAGGTCGTCTTAATTTTAAAATGAAATATATTAACTAAATATTAATTCGGAGTTGGAACGGTTAAACGAATAGATATACTAAAAAAAAGTGAAAGACACGGGTATTTTAATTTCATCCCTTCTTTCAGGATATATTGGAATTCTTAATTGGTGCAAACTTGTCTCGGACCAGTTTTATAGTCAAACTAAGATAGATTTTTTGCTGAAGTATTTCTTAAACATGGAATCCAAAAATTTGTATTTGTAAAGATTTTGTTTCTATACACATTTACAGAAGTATTTGTATAGAATTATTTTATAAAAAAGTTTAAATGAGTATTCTTCACACAATTTTTTAGGCAAATTCTCTTAAATATTTTTGTAAAAAGCGACACTAGAATATAATTAAATAATATTTTATTCCTCTTAACACACTAGATATAGTGAAAAATATAATTTAAAACGTTTGCCTAATTGTTTACTATCAACATGAATTTATATTATAGGTTAAAAAATAATTAGAATATGCATTTAAAATTAACGATTCATTGTCGCTCATAAATCTGTGCTTCATAAGTTGTCGATCGGAGTTGAATTCCATAGGAAGCAGCTGGATAAAAATATCATTGTTAGAATTTCGTTGATGTTAGTCTAATTGAGTTGTTTCAATTTGCTTATTTGTTTCAATTCAATATAAATAGATCATCATCAACTATTAAGCTATAAAAACATAGAATATTGAGAATGGGTTTGTATCAGGACCCGAAAATACGTATTCTATCCTGCTGGCCTTATCGAAATTTTAAAATTTTTATTCTATGTAATCTACTTGTAAAAATTTTATCATATCTCTTTTAATAATAATCTAAAGCAAACTATGATAATACTTGATTTTAAATTGAACGAAAAACATTCATTAAATAGTTTTTTAACTTTAATTGGTATCTTTTCAATAGAAATTTTTATGTACAATTATTTAAAACGGAATTATTTAATTTGCATAGTTGCATTCTAAATTAACATATAAAGAAATTTAAAACAGCATCTGCAAAATATTTAAAAAATACAATTGAAATAAAGGAATAGCAGTTGAAATTTAAATAAAATTAGTGAAAAAACCTCAAAAAACTCAATTGAAAATTCGAAAATATTACTAATTTTTTAATACCTACACTCTAAAAAATGTTTGTAAATTTACTACTATAAAATGGGTAAAATTTTGTTTAATTTTATGGAAATTCGGTAAATATAAACAAAAAATGCGTAAACTTTTTTCATACACACTTCAATACACAATAATACACACACAAAGTATTTTTAGACATTATGTGTTTATAAATAAACACATTGTGCCTAAAATTACTATTGTTTTGTTAAATAAAATTTTTACGCACAAAGTTGGTAAATATACTATACTATAATAGTAATAAATACTCTGACATTTCAAATTGAAAATAAATTATAAATAATAAAAAGAAAAAGCGAAAACGGATTATTTCTTGTGAATTACAACATTTCCACAAACACATTAGAGTCTGGAAATAGCAACATAAGCATGAAATTGTTTTTGGTAATTATTGTTAACGCATGTGGTAGTCTAAACCTCATTTCAAAATTGAAGACGCCGTAAGAGAGACACGGACTACGCAGGAACAACTGGGTGCAATGACTCCTGCTCAACAAAATGCCTTCTTTGCAAGGGAGGCAGTCAACCAACAACGGCCTACGCAGGAACAACTCGGTGCAATGACTCCTGCTCAACAAAGTCAGTATTCATTGAGTACTATCTAACTTACAAAGAAAGCATTTTGTTGATCAGGAGTCATTGCACTCAGTTGTTCTTGCATAGGCTGCGTTTTCTCCCGTTATTGTTGACGGTTACTGCCTCCCTTTCAAAGAAGGCATTTTGTTTAGCAGGAGTCATTGCACCCATTCAATAGTTATAACAAATTTTTATATGAATTTTATACACATGCCTTAAGATCCCAAAACGATTAATTTGCACATAAACGATTATGAGAGAATGACTTGGATATTATTATTAATAAAATACATACTAAAAATTAATTTGTTATTTTATTTAAAAAAATATTTTGGATGGTGCTTAAAGTTAGCACAACTGTTGTAAATGTACGCATTTTATTGGATTTTTACGCACTTTCTGTAGATTTTTGCGCATTTTAGTGAATTTTTACGCATATTATGCGTACATTTACACATGAAACGTGCTTTTTTACACACAAATTTAGTAAATTAACACACTAATTTCAAAATTTCATTTAATTTGTACGCACTTTCAATGTAAAATTACAAATTATTTGTGCACCAACTTAAACACAATGTGCGTATTTTTTTCAATTACGCACATAGAGTAAATTTACCCAATTTATAGTAGGAGTTCAGTTTCCTACTATAATTTGGGTAAATTTCAACAGAATTTAATTAGAGTGTATATATTGCTCTATTTGAACAAGATCACCATTTTAAAGACAAAAAAATTTATGAAGTTCGTGTATTTGTTTTCGGTTTAAATGAACCAAATTCAACTGACATCCAAAAACAATTTGGCATAAATAATATTTTTATACTAATTCAGTTTATCAAATTTTAAATCGCATTTTTTAATTTCAAATATTTCTTTGTTAAATGAATTTCAAATCCATGCTTTAAATTTAAATTTTCTAGCTTCCAAAATTGCAATATATAATAGCTAAAACTTCTGTAAAAGAATAAAAAAAATCCCGGGAAATCCCGCACAAAATTCCCGGGATTGCGGGATTCAAAAAGTGCGGGATTCCCGGGAATTTCCGGGACATAATCTCTAGTACATATAGTCATATATGTGATTAAGTTATATCTGTATAAATATACAGTTTCATCCGAAAAATGGCCCGATATATTTTTATCAATTGTTTATAAAATTTTATCTAATTGTATCATTTTAGATCTGACCAGATTAAATTATGTGTTAATCAGATGAAATTGTATCCGATTTTTGACCTGATACAATTTTATCGGTTTTGTAACGAATCTGAGCTGCATTTCTACCTATCAGGAAACCGTGCTACCTATGTTTCCGGCCTTGCTCAGGGAAAATGGGGTGAAGATCTTGTTCCCTTACAGGTAGTTGAGATCCTGTTACAAAACATTAAATTTTTAGGTAGCTAAATCATAATATAACTTAAAAGAAAAAAAATTTTTGAATGGAAAGAAAAATTGAAGAAGAAAATAATAATGGAAGAGATGTAAAGCTAGAGTGGAAGGAGGAGAAGATGTTCCGACCCCCTTTATTCTTTACCCGCCCATGAACCTGCTACCTATTAATAATATTCTAGATAGCCCACTATTTTCCCTAAATTTTATTTATTTAAATGTTTTGTGGAATATTAAAAGATTATTTAAATTTCGATGATTTATTTAGTACATTTGTTTACAAAATATTTTTAAAATTAAACGAAATTCTAGTCATAGTTATCAAAAAAAAATTATAAAAAAAAATTGTTATAAAAAAAATTATTAAAATTTTTAAATGTTTAAGTTTTTCCTTGAGTGTAAATGAATTTAATGAAACATAACTGGTCTGTTACCAGGACATTTCAAAATGAGTGAAATTTATTATTTTATACAACTTATGTTATTAACTTATATCTTGAGTGATTTAGAAAAGAAAATTTTAACAAAACTCACCATTTGACGGTCCATCGATGACGCCAGGCCTGATGTCGTTCATAGCCAGAGTTTTTACTTTTGAATTATTAGTTAAATCTCACTCAATTTTATTATTATTTAAAGAATAAAAGTGTACGAAAATGATTGAATGAATGGTTATAATGAATGTATATTGTCTTTTTTTTTTTTTTTTTTAATTTGTCAAAATAATTTGACGTTTGATGGCGAAAACAAAATTTAATTATATAAAATAAAAAAAAAATTTAATATACCGATAACAAAATTTATTGAAATAAAAAAAACAAAACTTGAACAAAAAGAAATTAATCAAAAGTCTAACGTTGATAAAGATGTTTGATTATCGATATCGATAAATTATATATATTGTATTTTTGCGACCCAAGGATAAGAAAAATTTATATTAAAATTATTAATATAATGATGTGTCACGGCCGTGGTACTTTCAAAGGATTTGATCGGAAAAAAAATCTTTTGTTTTAATGGTGTTTATCAATCGAAATAACATTCGTTATCCAAAAATTCGGATTTGGACTTCGGTTACGAATTTATCGATGATGCAAAATATGTAAATTAATTGTTTGATGCTGATATTAATATATAGAGAACGTAATTAAATATGCCACAACGATTGCTTTGTAACGATGATTTTCCATTCGATTTAATGTAACTAGCAGTTAATCAACTAAAACTATTAACTGGTAATCCGTTGAAGTAAAACAAATGCAACCAATATTGCAATTGATCTAAACGAAACTATTGGTTAATATTGAGATGATATCATTTAAAGCATCATTTTAATTACCTTTTTCGTTGTAAATATTTCACCTCCAAAGCCTGATAATAGATAATTCAAGTTTCTATTTATTCCGCGATGAAATTAAATATTTCCTCTTTTTATTGTTTTTCTTTTAATAATTTGTCTGCTACATTCAAATTTAAAAAAATTTGAAATACTTTTACAGCAATTTCAAAAATTGTTTTGGAAAATTCAAACTAGCTAAGTACAGTAAAATATTTAAAGTACAATACAGCCCTGCATATAAATATAAAACTAGGTACTCACAGTTTATATGTAACGGTGTCAGGTTTGATCGTTATTGGTTCAATTTTATATACATAAATAAAATATAATTTTATTCGACATTTACCTTATACAATTGTATTAAAGTTTTAAACTGATATCAGGTCAAAATTGGGATATAACTATATAATTTTGTATACAAATATATCTATTTGGACCTTAACTGATACCATGTGATATAAACCAATAAAATTGTATCAGGTCAAAAATCAGATACAATTTCATCAGATTAACTCATAATTTAATTAGGTCAGATCTAAACTAATACAATTAAATAAAAACTAATAAACAACTGATACAATTCTATCGGGCCATTTTTTGGATCAAATGGTACATGGATCACTCTAAGTTATATATTACCATATAAAGCTCCATATTATTTTTTTTAATAGGGAACCTACCATATATGTTGCCATTTAAACAGTATATTGTCATATATGGTGCCATTTAAACAATATATGGTCATATATGGTAACTCAACTACAATATTAACTGTATTTCAGAAGCTATTAATTGCATTTCAGAAATTTTAAATGTGTTTCAGAAATTATGGAATGTATAAATTAATATCACTTTCTGTTCAAATTATTTTCAAATCAAAGAAAGATGATACAATTTTTACAAGTAAATTACAAAGAATAAAAATATATTTGAAAGAATTCGATATTAAATTTAAACAGAAAGTGATATTAATTTATGATCTAGAGTCAAACTAAAAAGAACATTCATTTACTTAAAAATAAGAGATCAACTAAATATTCCCCCATTCATATTATTGAATATATTTCAGAAATTATTAATTATATTTCAGAAATAATCAAATCTTTTTCAAAACTTGTTGATTATTTATCATAGTTAATACAGAAAATTTTCTAAATTACATTTCATAATTTCTGAAATACAAATGATAATTTCTGAAATACAGTTTGATAATTTCTGAAATACAGTTGTGAATTTCGGAAATACAATTAATTAATTCTGAAATACAATTGATAAAACTGAAATTCAATTGATTATTTCTGAAATACAATTGATAAATCTTAAATACAATTGGAAATGGTGTAGAGCGTTAAAAAGATGTAAATAAAATTATTTTTTAAAAAAAATTCAATTTAATAAAAAAAATATATAATTTTATAAAAACATTTATAGATAATAAAATTATAATTTTATAAAAGGAAATTCATTTTATAACAAAAAAATGCATAGCCGTAAACGGTATCGCACTCGCGACCTTCTGAGTTTAAACCTTATTTTAACAAAATATTGTAATTTTTATAAAATCAGTGATCTGCCAGTGTATTATTTTTTGAACTGTTGTCAATATCTGTCTGGGATCTTATTTAATCCCAAATAAATGGAGATCTTACGTAATACCCAAATATAATACCGAAATAAATTGTTGGATCTAATTCGATCTGCAATTTATGGGATAAATTAAGATCTTACCAAATCCCCAAATATATCACTGGATTTAATTCGATCTGCAATTTATAGGAAAAGTTAAGATCTTACGCAATCCCGAAATATATTACTGGATCGTATTTGATCTGTCATTTTTTGGATAAATTTAGATCTTACTTAATCCCCAAATATATTGTTGGATCTAATTCGATCTGCCATTTTCGGATCAAATTAGATCTAAGTTTATCCGCAAATATATTGCTGGATCTAATTCTATCTGCCATTTTTCGGATCAATTTAGATCTAAGTTTATCCCCAAATATATTGCTGGATCTAATTCGATCTGCCACTTTTTCGGATCAAATTAGATCTAACTTTATCCACAAATATATTGCTGGATCTAATTCGATCTGCCAAAATTAAGATCAAATTAGATTTAAGTTTATCCACAAATATATAGCTGGATCTAATTCGATCCGCCATTTTTCGAATCAAATTAGATCTAAGTTTATCCGCAAATATATAGCTGGATCCGCCATTTTTCGGATCAAATTAGATCTAAGTTTATCCGCAAATATATAGCTGGATCCGCCATTTTTCGGATCAAATTAGATCTAGGTTTACCCCCAAAGATATCATTAGACCTCCCAATTTTGAGATATAACTTGATCTTAGTTTACCCCCATATATACAATGGGATCTAATACGATATGATTGGATACACCCAATTTTGAGATCTAATTGGATCAGCTAGATATTACAGCAGATCTTAAACAATATCAAATTGGATATGATTAGATATTCACGCTTGTAGAAAATTTTTGAATTCTTACAGTTTTTTTTTTTCAAATGTAAAACGAAGTAAATATAGGTTCAGTGGGGGTGGTTTTTTTTATAGTTTAAAAGTTTGGTATTTTTTAGATGCTTTAGTATTTACCCTATTAAAAAAAAATTATATGAGTTTTGATATTATATGTAATTACATCCGAAAAATGAGAACATATAATTGTATTAAATTAGATCGTATTATGGTCATATTAGATCTAATATTACATAATAGACCTAATTTGATGGAATATGATATGGTTTGATACAATTTTATCCGGATTTTACCTCATACAAATATATCAAATTAGGATTAGGTTATCAAGGCAGGGTGGGCAACTAGTGGGGCATATTATACCTTTTGTCCCTAGTAAAATCCATTATTATTAGTTAAATATTGCTTGCATTAATGTCTGTCAGTGTTAGGTTAACGTAATTTGTAAATTTTGTGGGTTTTTTTTTTGGTTCAAAGTGCCCATCGTTAGTTGTCATTATGGTTTTGTTATCATGTTTCATTTCGTATATAAAGTTTTATATACAAAGTTTATTTTTGAGATTTTTAGTATGTTTTTTTTTGTTTGAGTTTTGTTAGTTTTTTTTTTTGTTAGAAATTTTATTGTTCTGCCCTCTTCCCAGGTGATCGGTCGATCCCCCCTGACGTCCCTGAGCTAGGCGGTCAGTATGGGTCATTCTGGGAAGCTACTTATATGAGGCATATGTAAATATATGAAGGTCTATATATAATTGGATATTGTAATATGTTGCGCTATATATTGTGCAATATATAATAAGATATAGTTATATATTTAGGATATAATTTCGTAAAATTTTATATAAGTATATCTTATATGTTCCAATATATAATTATACAATATTGTATATGATAATATATGACTATATCAAAACTTTTTTACATGGGTACCCGAGTAAAAATAATCATATGTGGCATATATTACAATATATAATTAGACATGTGGTTATGTATATCCATATATAATTATATATGACGTTTTTTCCGAAAAATTTTCCTTACATTATGCCATATATAATTTCATCTAATTAGATATCGGCCTTCATAATATTAGATATGGCATATATAATTATATATTACATAACATGGTTGATCTTATTGCATATATAGTTATATATAGAGCTATATCTTAATATATATGGCGGCATTTTAGCAATATATAATTATATATGGTATCATTTAAACAATATATAATTATATATGGTGACAGTTAAACTAGATATTATCATATATGGTGCCATTTAAACAATATATGGTCATATATGGTACCTCATAAACAAAATCTTTAATTCAGTTCCAGATATGATAATATATGGTACTATATATAGTGCGATATATATTTATATATGGTGTTATTTAAGCTATATATTATCATATATGGTGCCATTCAAACCATATATTATCATATATGGTACCATTTAAACCATATATTATCATATATGGTGCAATTTCAACAATATATGCCCATATATGATACCTCATTAACAATATTTTTAATACAGTTCCACATATAATATATGTTACCATATATAGTGCCATATATATTTATATATGGTGTTATTTAAGCAATATATTACCATATATGGTGCCATTTAAACCATATATTATCTTATATGGTGCCATTTCAACAATATATGCTCATATATGGTACCTCATGAACAACATTTTTAATACAGTTCCAGATATGATAATATATGCTACCATATATAGTACCATATACTTTGATATATCGTATCATTTAAACAACCCGAGGAAAAATAGTTACAGATAGTCATATATGTGATTAAGTTATATCTATATAAATGTACAGTTTCATCCGAAGAATGGCCCGATATATTTTTATCAATTGTTTATCAATTTTTATCTAAATGTATCAGTTTAGATCTGACCTGATTCAATTATGTGTTAATCAGATGAAATTGTATCAGATTTTTGATCTTTTGATCGTAATTGGTTCAATTTTATATAAATAAAATATAATTGTATCCGACATTTACCTTATACAATTGTATCAAAGTTTTAAACTGATATCAGGTCAAAATTGGGATATAACTATATAATTTTGTATACAAATATATCTATTTGGACCTAAACTGATACCATGTAATATAAACCAATAAAATTGTATCAGGTCAAAAATCTGATACAATTTCATCTGATTAACACATAATTTAATCAGGTCAGATCTAAACTGATGCAATTAGATAACAACTGCTACAAATAAGAACTGATACAATTTTATCTGGCCATTTTTCGGATCAAATGGTATATGGATGAATCTAAGTTATATATTACCATATAAAGCTCCATATTGGTGCCATTTAAACAATATATTGTCATATATGGTGCCATCATATATGGCAACTCATCAGCAACTACAATATTAAATGTATTTTAGAAATTATGGAATGTATTTCAGAAATTTATTAATTGTATTTCAGAAATAATCATAGTTAATAGAGAAAAATTTCTAAATTACATTTCATAATTTCTGAAATACAATTGATAATTTCTGAAATACAGTTTGATAATTTCTGAAATACAGTTGTGAATTTTGGAAATACAATTAATAATTTCTGAAATACAATGGATAAAACTGAAATTCAATTGACTAGTTCTGAAATACAATTCATAAATCTGAAAAATAATTGATAAGTTCTGAAATACAATTGATAAAACTGAAATTCAATTGATTATTTCTGAAATACAATTGATAAATCTTAAAAACAATTGATACAATTGGAAATGGTGTAGAGCGTTAAAAATATGTAAATAAAATTATTTTTTAAAAAAAATTCAATTTAATAAAAAAAATATAATTTTATAAAAACATTTATAGAAAATAAAATTATAATTTTATAAAAACAAATTCTTTTGAATGGGGGAAATATTTTTAAGTAAATGAATGTTATTTTAGTTTGACTCAAGATCATAAATTAATATCACTTTCTGTTTAAATTATTTTCAAATCACAGAAAGATGATACAATTTTTACAAGTAAATTACAAAGAATAAAAATTATTGAAAAAATTTCGATAAGACCAGCAAGGAGAATGCGCATTTTTATAAAAAAAAAATGCATAGCCGTGAAAGGTATCGAACTCGAGACCTTCTGATTTTAAACCTTATTTTAACAAAATATTTTAATTTTTATAAAATCAGTGCTCTTCCAGTGTATTATTTTTTGAACTATTGTCAATATCTGTCTGGGATCTTATTTAATCCCAAATAAATGGAGATCTTACGTAGTACCCAAATATAATGCGGGATCTAATTTTAGCTGTCATTTTTCTGGATAGTTTTAGATGTCAATCTCCAAATATATTGCTGTTTCTAATTCGATCTGCAATTTATGGGATAAATTAAGATCCTACCAAATCCCCAAATATATCACTGGATTTAATTCGATCTGCAATTTATCGGAAAAGTTAAGATCTTACGCAATCCCGAAGTATACTGGATCTAATTTTATCTGTAATTTTTTGGATAAATTTAGATCTTACTTAATCCCAAATGCGGCCCTATGTTCCACTGGGAATTAAAGGATTAAATATATATAATCCCCAAATATATTGCTGGATCTAATTTGATCTGCCAATTTTGTATTCAATTTATATTCAAGTTTATCCACAAATATATTGCTGGATCTAATTCGATCTGCCATTTTTCGGATAAATTTAGATCTAAGTTAATCCACAAATATATTGCTGGATCTAATTTGATCTGCCATTTTTCAGATCAATTTATATCTAAGTTTATCCACAAATATATTGCTGGATCTAATTCGATGTGCCATTTTTTGGATCAAATTAGATCTAAGTTTATCCCCAAATATATAGCTACATCTAATTCGATCTGCCACTTTTTCGGATCAAATTAGATATACGTTTATCCACAAATATATTGCAGGATCTAATTTGATCTGCCAAAATTGAGATCAAATTAGATTTAAGTTTATCCCCAAATGTATAGCTGGATCTAATTGGATCCGCCATTTTTCGGATCAAATTAGATCTAAAAATATCCGCAAATATATAGCTGGATCCGCCAATTTTCGGATCAAAATAGATCTAGGTTTATCCCCAAAGATATCACTGGACCTCCCAATTTTGAGATATAACTTGATCTTAGTTTATCCCCATATATACAATGGGATCTAATACGATATGATTGGATACACCCAATTTTGAGATCTAATTGGATCAGCTAGATATTACAGCAGATCTTAAACAATATCAAATTGGATATAATTAGATATTGCGCGAGATCAATTTTTTTTACTCGGGTAATTAACAAAATTTATTTTTGAAAAAAAAAATATCTGCGGAAAAATTTTTATTAACCCTTTCGACCCCAACTTTAAATGGAACGAATGAGTTAGGATTTTTTAAAAATTTTAATTTTATATTTTTTCTATTACTAAACTCTACATTAACGTTTATAATTTTGTGAATTTTATTCATCACACAATTTCTGAGGCTAATTTAAACAAAAATTTTATTTCTCCTTGAATTTAAAAAATATTTTTCCTTATTGAGAAAAAATGTGTGTTGAGCTATCAAAAATAGCTCGCAAGTGAACACTACAAAGACTGATATATGAAATTACTAGCGGGCGCAGCCCGCTACGTAGTTAGCGTGCCTTAAAGGTTATTCCGTCTTAGAGGACGTCTGCGTTGGAGGAGGAACCTACTACATACATAATTTTAGGTCTCTATATCCAGCAGTTTGGCCAGGCCGTCAAGGGGGAAGTTTTTTTCCCTTTTTACCCCTCCCGGTATGAATTTCCAAAAATACCATCTTAGGGGACGTCAACGTTGGAGAAGGAACCCAATTTAAGATCCCTTGTTCCAGCAGTTTGGCCAGGCCGTTAAGGGGGAGACTTTTCCTGTTTTTGACCCTACCTGTAGAAATTTCCAAAAATCTCATCTTAGCGGATGTCTACAATAGAGGAGGAACTTTAATACCAAATTTCAACTTCCTACCTCCAGCGGTTTGGGCAGGCCTTTAAGCGGCACTTTTCTCTTCATTAATCCCCATTTTTGCAATGTCCCTGTCCAAAAAGCACCTTCTCGGTAAGTGAGCACATACTCCAAGTAACATATGTTTTACATTTCAGGTTTCTAGCCAACTTTTACTATTTGTGCCCCTCTCGGTAGGAATTTCCGAAAATCCATCGACAGGGAATTCCAGCTTCCTAGTTCCAGCAGTTTGAGCAGGCTGAGAGGAACTTAAGTACCGAATTTCAGCTTCCTAGTTCCAGCAGTTTGGATAGGTCGTTAAGGGGCAACTTTCCCTTTTTGAGCCCCCATTTTATAACGACCCTCTCCAAAATTCAAAAAAGTATCTTTCTAATAAGTTAGCCCTCACTCCAGGGACCCACATTTTAAGCTTCAGGTTTCTAGCCGAAGGGGTTTTTACCGGCCCCCAAGGTGAGGCTTTTCTTCTTTTTGCCCCTCCCTTTAGGAATTTACAAAAATTCCATCTTCGCGGCTATCTGCGATGGATGAGGAACATTCATATCAAATTTCAACTGCATTGCCTTAGCGGTTTGGGCAGGCCGTTAGTGGGGACATTTTTCCCTTTCAACCACCATTTTTACTATGTTCCTGTTCCAAAATAGAAAAATTACGTTGCCGGTGAGTTAGTCCTACTCCAAGGAATACATATTTAAAATTTTAGGTTGGCCAAAAGGGATTGGGCAAGCCGTCAGGAGGAGACTTTTACCTTATTTCCCCTCCCGATAGGAATTTCAAAAATTCCGTCTAAGCGGACGCCTACACAGAAGGAGGAACTCACATACCGACTTTCCTTTTCGGATATCCTGTAGGGAATTCCAAAAATACAAACTTAGTCGATGTCTACTACAGTGGAGGAACCTTTATACCAAATTTAAACTTCTTACCTCCAGTGGTTTTGGCAGGCACTTTTCCAATTTGTGAGACTGTTTATGGGGAGACTTTTCCCCTTTTTACCCGTTCCGGTATGAATTTCCAAAAATCCCGTCTTAGCGCACGTCTATGCCGAATATCAAGAAACCTTGTTTAGTGGAGATATCCGTGGGGGGAGGAAAAAAAGTAGTTTTTTTGAAATTATATATTATTTTAAATGGTACTTTTTGGAAAAACGAAATTTTTTGGAAAAAGATACTTTGTTTTTACAAAGTACTATATTTGTACTTTTTTTGGAAAAGGTATTTTTTTTTAAAAAGGTTTTTTTTTTTTTGGAAAAATGTATGTTTTCTGGAAAAAGGTATTTTTTTTGGAAAAGGTACTTCTTTTGGAAAAGGAAAATTTTTTTAGAAAAAGGTACTTTTTTTTGGTAAAAGGTACTTTTTTTTGGAAAAGGTACTTTTTTTGAAAATAGGTATTTTTTTGAAAAAATTTATGTTTTTTGGGAAAAGGAAAATTTTTTGAGAAAAAGGTACTTTTTTTGGGAAAAGGTACTTTTTTTGGAAAAGGTACTTTTTTTGAAAAAGTTATTTTTTTGTAAAAATGTATGTTTTTTGGGAAAAGGTACTTTTTTTAAAAAAGGTACTTTTTTTTGGAAAAAGGTACTTTTTTTGGAAAAAGGAATTTTTTTTGGAAAAAGATACTTTTTTTGGAAAAAGGTACTTTTTTTTGGAAAAAGGTACTTTTTTTGGAAAAAGGTACTTTTTTTGAAAAAAGGTACTTTTTTTGAAAATAGGTACTTTTTTTTGGAAAAAGGTACTATTTTTGGAAAAAAGTACTTTTTTTGAAAAAAGGTACTTTTTTTGGAAAAAGGTACTTTTTTTGGAAAAAGGTACTTTTTTTGGAAAAAGGTACTTTTTTTGGAAAAAGGTACTTTTTTTGGAAAAGGGTACTTTTTTTGGAAAAAGGTACTTTTTTTGGAAAAAGGGTACTTTTTTTGGAAAAAGGTACTTTTTTTGGAAAAAGGTACTTTTTTTGGAAAAAGGTACTTTTTTTGGAAAAAGGTACTTTTTTTGGAAAAAGGTACTTTTTTTGGAATAAGGTACTTTTTTTGGAAAAAGGTACTTTTTTTTGGAAAAAGGTACTTTTTTCGGAAAAAGGTACTTTTTTTGGAAAAAGGTACTTTTTTTTGGAAAAAGGTACTTTTATTGGAAAAAGGTACTTTTTTTGAAAAAGGTACTTTTTTTTGAAAAAGGTACTTTTTTGGGAAAAAGGTAATTTTTTTGGAAAAAGGTACTTTTTTGGGAAAAAGGTACTTTTTTGGGAAAAAGGTACTTTTTTTGGAAAAAGGTACTTTTTTTGGAAAAAGGTACTTTTTTTGGAAAAAGGTACTTTTTTTTGAAAAAGGTACTTTTTCCCCTTTTTGCCCGTCCCTGTAAAAATTTCCAAAACTCCCGTCTTGGTGGATGTCTACGATACACTCTAAAAAATGCTTGTAAAATTGCTACTATTAAGCACGTAATTTTTCATGTAAAATTACAGAAAATGCGTAACTTTAGGCACAATGTATGTAAAAATCTGAATTACATGCATTTGTTTACAAAATTAAGCACAAAATATAGTATTGTACATGTTTGTATACATGTTTGTAAGTTTCTAAACATTTATTCTGTACAGTTACATACATTGTGCCTAAATTTTCATGTTAGGCATAAAATATGTAAGTATACATACTTTAAACAGTAACAGTAAAAATGTCAAAATATAAATGAAAATACTGGAAATTTTTAGTACTAAAATGAAAAGGAATGTATTTATAAGCAAATGTAAGCGGAAAGTAACGATTTAAACTAGAAAAGTGCCGGAGAAATTTTTCTCATAAGGGCAATACCAAACATTAAAAAAAAAAAACAAGAAAATTGGAGGAAATCATTCTATTTGCTGAATTAATAAGTAAGTTAATAAATTTATATTGAAAACAAAGAAGTGCATCTAAAGTTATTCTGTTTGTAGGTATTAAATGTACAAATGAAAGCTGATAAAAAAGATTTTACGCTTCTATAGGAAATTGTTTCAACTATCATATTTTTGTTGGTTTGCTGTTGGATTTTCAGACTAGAGTCAAGGCGGTCCAAATTGTTCTTTTTTGCTTTGTGTGTACAATGCCATCGTGACTACACCTAATATTTCGACCACTAAAGATTTAAAAAACGTAATAATGTAGCAGAAACTAAACGCTATTCGTAAGCCCTTTAGACATAGTTGATATCTTTGTTGCATTTATTGCATCTAAATTGGACATTGCAACTTCTGTGACACAATAAAATTAATGCTACCTGTTATTACCTTCCTTCTAAGCACTTTTTTGCCACAATATGGTATGATTTTTGTTCCCCATGTACCATCTAGATGCACTGAAGTACAACAAAAAAAGAAATAATTTCTACTTTACTTTGGTTCGTTTTCGTAAGGATATAAAATTTAAAAAATTATAAATTTAAAAAAACCATACTTAAAAAATTGCAAAAAAGTCGCGGATCGCGAAAAAATTAATTAAAAAAATTAATTAAAAAATTCTCTTTTTGGAAATCTTTTTTGTTGTTTTGCAACTAGCCTCCAAACTTTGTTATATAACATAGGTATTATAGTCCCTAGATTATAAAGTTGAAAAACGCACTTAAAAAATTAAAAATTAATGGCGGAACGTGAAAAAATACTTTATGGTAAAAAAAATTAATTAAAACACACTATCAGCGAATGACATTCTGCAAACGAAAATAATGATGCAAAAATTTTTCATTTTGAAAAAAAAAATTTCCGCGATTTTTTTTTTGTTTTGCAAACTAAGCAAATTGAAATTGGTATTATAGTCCCTAGATTATGAGTTTAAAAAATCACACTTAAAAAATTGCAAAATAATCGCGGAACGCGAAAAAAAAAACAATTCCGAAAAAAATGTGCAAAAAGGAAAATTTTTGAATCAATATATTTGTTTGCAGAATGTAAAACGCTGATTAAGTTTTTTTATTCATTTTTGTACCACAAAAGCTTTT
Source organism: Leucophora obtusa (assembly GCA_949987735.1). Lineage (NCBI taxonomy): Eukaryota > Metazoa > Arthropoda > Insecta > Diptera > Anthomyiidae > Leucophora > Leucophora obtusa. Next base: position 161,279,909 of record OX465295.1, on the reverse strand, counting down.
TTTGCGTTCCGCGATTATCTTGCTGTTTTTTAAGTGTGTTTTTTTTTTATTTTAATTCATAATCTAGGGACTATAGTACCAATTTCACAAACCAAGGTTTGCTGCTTAGTTTGCGAAAAAAAATCGCAAACATTTTTTTCTCCAAAATGGAAAATTTTTCCATCGTTATACTTGTTTGCAGAATTTTAATCGCTGATTGTGTGCTTTAATTAATTTTTTCTACCATAAAGTTTTTTTTCGCGTTCCTCCATTACTTTGCAATTTTTTAAGTGTGGTTCTTTTAAATTCGTAATGTAGGGACTATAATACACATTTCATACAACAAAGTTTGGTGGCTAGATGCAAAAAAAAAAATACCGAAAAATAGAATTTGCAAAAAGGAAAATTTTTGCATCATTATATTCGCTTGCAGAATGTTAATCGCTAATTGAGTTTTTTAATTAATTTTTTTTTACCATAAAGCCATTTTTAGCGTTCCGCCATTATTTTGCAATTTGTTAAGTGCGGTTTTTTTAAATTTATAATCTATTATTATTTTTTTTTAACACGGCGAGGTAGCCAAATTGTTGCTAAACTCTGAGAAAGAGCCATTTTTCGGCTCTTGCTCATTGATAAATGAGCGAAGCTGGCTCGAGCCTAAAATTCTGGTGAAAATGCAATTTATTATTTTATTTAATTGATATATTAGTTACTTTATTGTTATTTTATTGTTTTTAATTGTTTAAAATTAACATTTGCAATTTTTAATAAAATATCCTTTAAAAGTACATTTATTCTTTTAAATCCTTTAATTGGCAGTGGGAATCATTTGGGTTGTTTAATATAAAGCACCAGGAATGTATATATACATATTTTACGTGTGGTTGTAAGCATTTTGTCTGTATCCTTACATATTTTTAAATGCTATTTTAGGCACAAACTCTGTAATTTTACATGATATTCGTATGTTCCTAAACATTTTTTAAGCACATAAATAGGTATGATTACATACTTTATGCCTAATTAATGTAGACACAATGTATGTAAGTATTTGAATTTAGGCACAACAATGTATTTTTACTGAAATTATAGTAGGAGAAAAAATACCTACTATAAATGGGGTAAAGTTACATGAATTTTTATTAGAGTGTAGTGGAGGAACCTTTATACGAAATTTCAACTTCCTACCTCCAGCGGTTTGGGCAGGCCGTCAAGGGGGGCATTATTCCCCTTTTTAACCCCCATTTTTACAACGTCCCTGTCCAAAATTCCAGAAAGTACTTTCCAGAAAAGTTAGCCCCTACTCCAAGGAACACATATCTTAAATTTCAGCTTTCTAGCCAAAGGGGTTTTGGCAGGCCGTCAAGGGGGACACTTTCCCCCTTTTTGCCCGTTCCGGTAGGAATTTCCAAAAATCCCGTCTTAGCGGACGTCTACCCCGAAAGAGGAACCTACATACCAAATTTCAACTTCCTAGCTTCAGCGGTTTGGGCTGGGCGATGTTGAGTCAGTCAGTCAGTCACGTTATTCTTTTATATATAGAGAATACACAGGTATTGTAGAACTGCAATGCTACTAAGTAAAAAATTTGTTAGAAAAAAAAAATAAATATAACGGGAGCTACAGGCACATAACAACAAAGTTGCTTGTAGGCAACTTTGGGGTCGAAAGGGTTAATAAACCAATGAACTTTTTATTACTCTTTGACCACCATTCTTCGAATTAGATCTGATCAGATCTGGCCATAAAATATTTCAAATATGCCGTATTTGGTCATATATGATATGATCAAATTAGATTTTATAATTTCTAATTAGATCTAAACAGATCAGATAAGATCTAATCTTCTCTACACGGGTAAAAATAAAAAAACCATAGTTCAAGGTTTCCTTGCATCTCCACCAAAGTGTTCTTGAACACCCTCCGTTATGATTACACATAAATGAAATATGAGTCAGCATACCAAATTTAATCAAAATACTTTCGTATTTGCGAACCGTAGCGTGCAATCAAGCTAATATTGTAGGGACCTTTATATGGGCACTAGATCTAAACATTGACCGATTTTAACCTTAGGCCGTAGGTTTTCCAAACCGTAGGTTTTCCAAATTTCATAAAAATATCTCAACATTTGCAACCTGTAGCGTGCGCACAAGAATACATGGACAGACAGACATGTGGGCATCGTTAAATCGAAACAAAAAGTGGTTCTGAATCGATCAGTTTACTAAAAATAGATTTGACGACGTTGGAGCCAGACTGATCTACGGCACAAAAGTAAGTTTCTGAGAAAATTAAGGAAACGCGTTACGCATTGTTGTTAGGTACCTATGGGGGTTTTGTTATTTGTTTTAAGTTAAGTATACTTCTGATGAGTATCAGATATATTAGGAACAAGTTTTATCTATATACTTTATTTAATAAAGCAAATATTCATATTTTTGCGAAGAACAAATTACTTAGATCACAATGGCATTACACAAATTTGAAAAATATATTAAAAATGTAGGTAGTTCTAAGGGAAAAACAATGTACTTTGACATCATAAGATAAACCACATCTTAAACACAGCAGGCAATAAGTTTTCATCATCTAGTGCTTCCTGATTGCCACTTCTTCATGTGGTAATGCCAAGTAAAACTGATGATGGATGGGAGGTACGAATTTTAGGATTTTTCTTATATCTTGCATTTTTTGATACCCCGAGTAAAAAAGTTTTGATATAATCATATATTATTTTATGTAATTACATATAGTAACTTATAGTTAGATATGGCCACATATGCTTTTAAATTGAAGCATATAGACTTTTATATAGTCATATATTAAATATTTTTGCCTCAAAGGTTTTAATATTGAGACATATGTGATTTTATATTATTACATACTGGCCTGCATATAAGTGTATGTGCTATATATAAGTACACAAAGTAATATATAAAAGATATAATTACATATACGTTTATATATACTTTAGTATGACACTATACATAATAATATAAAACTATATATGGAGCCATTTAAGAAATATTATATAATAGGTGTTATATATGATTATATATTGACGCATATGAACCATATACAACTTAGTATGGTTTCATATCTACAATATTTCATGATTTCTTTTATATATAACGATATAACATTCTTTATAAAATCATCTATAATTACACTGTGAGACAAATGGTAGGGGTCAGTGATCGGGAAGGGTTCAAACTACCGGGGAAAGTTATATCGGTAAAAAAAGAAGTTATACGTGTCCCGGCGTTTCGCTGGGTCACCGCTAGGAATCGAGATATATCGATTTGACCTTTGGTGGTCTTTTTTTTACATAACTCGAGAACCACTAGTCCGATTTTGCTCAAACAATTTTAAAAAAATTAAAAATTACAATTCCTTTAATCTGTTCATATAACGTTTTTCTATATACTCAACAGTTTTGCCGGTAAAAATAAATGTATGAAGAAAAAAATATTTTTTGCCTAAAATATTAAAAAAAGTAATAAACAAAAGGTTATTGATTTTTATGGTAGCGGTAACAAACATTTATTTTTACCGGCAAAACTGTTGAGTATATAGAAAAACATTATATGAACAGATTAAAGGAATTGTAATTTTTAATTTTTTTAAAATTGTTTGAGCAAAATCGGACTAGTGGTTCTCGAGTTATGTCAAAAAAAAGATATATCTCGAGTCCTAGGGGTGACCCAGCGAAACGCCGGGACACGTATAACTTGTTTTTGACCGATATAACATTTCCCGTTGGTTTCATCCCATCCCGATTTTGACTGTCGCATAGTGTTATATATTATCCCACATTAGCAATTTTTTCAAAGTGATTTTATATAAAAATATATGTATAAGGTCCTTTTAAAACCGTATTGTATTAAATGTGGTTCCATATTAAAAATGATTTTGAACTAGTTTTAGATTTTGTAATTACTAGGGATTGGCGCATGACACGATCGTGAGTGAAGTTATTCACAAGTGATCGTGAGTAATAATTACTATACCAAAGTAATTCGCCCGTTAGAGTGAGAATATATAATCGTACGTGAGCGTGAGTAAGAATATATAACCCGTGCATGATTCGTGTGTGAGTTTATTTTTTGCATCATATGTTTTTTAGTAATTTTTACTGTTTTGCGTAAGAATTTTCTGATTGTGAGTAAGTTTTTAATATACTCATGTCTGCGTGAGTAAGACACGAAATGCTCGTGCTTGAGTAATTTGTTTTTGTTTAGGAGCGTGAGTTAAAATGGCTAACTCGCCCATAAAATTAACAATACTGAAGCTTTAATATGGAATTCTCTATACTATAACGCACACTTGACTGATCTCTTATATCTTGGTTGTATATCACAATCCTATTAAGTAAAAAATTTCAGTGTTGTTAACCTTATTTTAAAATTACTAAAAACAAAGAAAAATTTGTTCATGTTTAATGCACTGTCATGGTAAATCTGGATAAAAGTAATGGAAGATTTATCGAAATTATAGGATATCCAGTAGACCTGGGGGTTAATCATTACATTTTGTAATTAATTACACATTCATTTACACAATTACATGTAATTGTAATTGAAAAAAACTCAATTACAATTACAAATTATTTGTAATTGTAATTCAAAATTTGTAATTCAAAAAAACTCAGTTACAATTACAAATTATTTGTAATTGTAATTCAAAAAAGAACAATTACAAGTAATTTGTAATTTGAAAAATGTCAATTACATTTTTTGGGAAAATAAATAATGACAAAAAGCACAAGTTAGGGGTAATCCCAACATGACGTATTCTTTTTATACGCATCCATGCCTATGCAACCTATCCCAGTCAGATTTTTATACAAAATTTTAACAAAAAACACTTTTTAATTCTAAATGTAATTGAAATCACTTTCAATTACAATTACTAGTAATTTGCAATTGAAAATTTTCAATTACAATTGCTTGTAATTTCAATTACAAGTAATTGTAATTGAAATCCCTCAGGTATGATCTCCAGATATTGTATATCTTTTTTTATTTAAAAATATAATTTTGTATATTGTTAGATATGGTCATATATATTATGGTAAAAATATAGGGTTAATATTTAGGTATAATTGTATCAAACTGTGTCCACTTTTATAACATTTTATATAATTTTATACAAAAGGATATAATTTTATGTAATTGGATGAGGACAAAATTCGGATACAATTGTATCATATTGTATCGAATTGTATACAATTGTATCAAATTGTATACAATTGTATACAATTCGATACAATATGATACAATAAGACGTTCTCATTTTTCGGATATAATTATATCTAATTACATAGAAGATTATATATAATTAAATATAACTTTATATGGCTCCATATCATTTTTTTTTACTTGGGACGGTATTAGTCTGGTTGTGGGGGTTTTTCGGTATATAGTTCTTCAGGTTTAAAAAAATATTTCGGAATCCATATCGTTTGGTTTCAGATCAACCGTTTCATATGTGATCTAAGTGCACTTCATTACTTAGATCAGTATGGCATGCCTTTACTTTTCAGACCGCACTAATTCTATAGTGAGATGTTGCGATTTCTCAAGAAGGAAAGCGCTAAAGAGCAATTGCATGGAACAATTATGAGTTTTCTATGCCATTGTGTAATAATATCATTTTTGATAAAAATGTCGCTTAGATCAGTCTGGCTCCAACGTCTTCATTTAGGTCCAATATTTTTTGGTGTTACAAATATCAGCACAAACTTATTATAGCCTGTCCACGTAGTGGGCTAGGGTGTAATGTATAAAAGTGACTCTGCCTGGGACTACATAAATTCTACATACATACATGATTCTGGTATGTATTAAAAATATATATGTGAAACACTTATTTTGAAAGTGGCATGAGTCCACTTGTTTTTGAAATGAGATATAAAAGGTTTTGCGTTTTAATGTGTTTAAAAATATGGGTGCTATATTCTAAGAAATTTATCTCGTATTTTTAATCACCAGGCAAGTTCATAATATCACAAAAAAGTTAAAATTGGCACTTAAAAAGGCAGAAAAAATGTTAAAATTTCCACGAAAAATGGCAAGCTTATTCCAAAAAAAGAAAAGAATTTAAATGTTTTTTTAACATATTTTCAAAGTTGAACAGCTAAAGTGCAGTCGGCGCAAATTAGTATGATTTTTAAAGTTTGAAATTTACGTTGATGTAAAAAAAAATCGGAATTTTATTTTTCCAACATTCATTTTTTTTTTAGTTTCTCCAAAAATTATACACAAAAGTTGGGGTTTCACTGTATTTTATTGCATTTTTTTAATAAAAAGTAGAAACTCCCAAAATTATTTTTTTTTTTTTTTGGCAAGGATCCGGAAAAACTGCGTTTTTACAATATTCGAAAAATTTAATAATGGCATTAAATCATGCGTGGCTCCAGGCGAGGGGGAAAGAGGGAAACTTCCCCCCTCAGCAAAATCAAAAAAGCAAAACAAGGGGGAAAAAAGAAAAAGAGGGGAAAAAGAAGAGAAGTATAAAGTGAAAGAAATAAAAATGTGCTATGAATAATTAGATGAAATACAAAAAGTTTTCTTTATTTTCATTTAACCATTCGTCATTTAAAAAAACTTCAATGCACATATTAACAAATTCGTTTATAAAACTTATAATTTTGATTATAAAACAAAGTTTTTGGAGAAATGTAGTTAAAAGATCTAAATTTCAAATTAGATTTTCAAAACTTTATATATAAAAATTTTATTTGAAATGTTTCTAATTTCAAATTTTGCATTTTCTAATACAAAATTCCGATTTTAATTGAAAATTTTTTAAATAAAAATAAACGCCCTTCCTATTTAAATTTTCTGAATGTATATTTTCGCTAAAGTCGACTTTAGTTAAAATTTTGGGTGGCAGTATGATTTGACCTAGTGTAATTTTGGAGCATTCTGATTAGTTAAATTTTTTTCAACCAATCAAAATGTTTGAAAATATAAATATTTCTTTAGGATTTTCATATACAAAATGAGCAAAACCGTATGTTTAAAAATAAAATCTACCAAAAAATTTAAACTTTATTTTGAATTTTTTCATTAAAATTGAAGAACTGATATCTTCAAAAATCGAAATTTCGCTTTAAATTTTCTCAATTTTGTAAAGAAAAAAAATAAATGAGTGTTATTTTTGCTTAGTTTTAAGATCAAATATAACAAATTCCTAATAGAATTCACAATTAATTTCACTTGAAATTCTCCAAAGTTCATTCGGAAAGATATGGTGGAGTTCTTTTTTTAGCTTTCTCCAAAGGATCATATTGAACTTATTCCAGTCAGTCTTTTGGAAATCCTGAGCATACATGTTGATATCGTAGTGTTCCTAAAATAATTTTTTTGAAATACTCTTCAATATCTGATTGAATGCGAGTAATTGACTAGCGTTAAATCCTGTACTTCCTCCCAACCTGCAAAGTTGTTTGACTTTAAAAGACGGAGTGTTGGTGTAGCGTCAAAGTAAAGTTTGCCACTAATTCCTTTTGTTAATAAGAGCAGATGGTTCCCACGGCAATATAATTTTAAAACCTTTCAGGAAATAAAAACTTTGTGTATTTAAAAAATAATCTCTGATTTAAATCCAGGTAATCATCTCAATAAATCTTAGTAATCTCTCCGGCGACGTTTTTCGTAAAATTTAATAAACATTCTTGTTTTGATTGCACCTATAAGAAAAAGGTCTAAGTGAGTGATGTTCTAATATATTTTTAAAACCAAGCAAACTAATCCAAATTTTGACCTACCCAAATTTTCTATATCTTTTGAAAGACTTAAGTCACGAGAGTTATGTGGTATAATTTTAAAGGAGTTGAAATCGTTATTTAAATAATAAAATTTTCACAATTTTTAAAGTTTAAATTAATGAAATCCGCGATTTAAATCGCCATATATCCAAAAATAGATTTTTTAAAATTTCTGAAAAAATATATGTTGTTCCTCAATACTTTATTTTTGTCTTTGCCAAGTCTTATAAAGGTAACCTTACAATCATACAAATGCTGAATGAAAACTAAAAACTGTTTTTTTTAATTAAATACTAACCATGAGAATTTTTTACAATCGGTAGCCAACCACACCCATTCTACAACTGGTTCCACTGCAACAGATTCCATGGAACTGGTTCCGGAATTATCAAATTAAAGAATGAATTGGGGACCAACTTTAAGCACAATTTCAGAAGCTTTAAAGTGATATATCACATTCACATACATAGCTAAAGTAATACAAAAGTTAGACCCAATTATGTAAGGAAAGTTTTTAGCAAATTTGATAATTTTTCCTAAACTGAATACAGATGAGCATCGATTATCCGTGATTCAATTAACCGGGAACATCAATTATCCGGGATCTATATGGAAAGGAAGATTTTTTTATTTCAATCGACTAACCGTGATTACATCAATTATCCGGGATTGAAAAACATCTATTTATTTTGCCGAAATATGTTTTCAACGTGATAGCAACACTAAAATTAATATAAGGGAATTCCCTTGTTTGCATGTTTTTCCATTTTAGTTTAGTTGCATTTGAAATTTAAATAGTAAGGAGTGTTGATGTGTAATTTTAGAATCGAGTGAAAGGCAAAGAAAAGTATTAACTATTCAAGAAAAATTTGATTTAGTCAACGACTATTTAAAAAAACATGTTTCTGTTCTAACACTATCACAAAAATATGGAGTGGACAAACAAACAGTTTATGGTATTAAAATCTCGTGCAGAAAGTGATTCAGTTACTCGCTTCCAAAATCGAAAAACTTTAAAAAGTACATTAGAGCCAAAAGTCGATTTTCCGACAAGGAAAGGGACCCCAATTTCCAGTTTAATGATAATGGAAAAGGATAAATTCTTCCATTCAAAACTAAATATAAACTTATCATGTGAATATTGTCGAGGCTGGTTACAGAACTTTAAAAAAACGACATGGAATTCACAAACTCAAGGCTGGAGGAGAAAAAACATCTGCCGATTATACATCTGCCACAATTTTTGTAAATCAGTTGGAAGAATACATATGAAAGGAAAATTTTATAAATGAGCAAATCTACAATGGAGAGGAAACAAGCCTTTTTTGGAAGTGTTTCCCTGAAAGCAGTTTTAGTTGCCATTATGAACATTTCTTAGATGGCCATAAAAATTCAAAGGAAGACAGTATGGGTTTGCGCTAATGCTGCTGGTACACATAAATGCAAACCGTTTATTGGAAAAAGTGCTCACCCATAAAAGCATCCAGCACCTTGCTAGGCTTTTTGGAAAATTCAGCCTTTTCGAACATTAGAGAACAAGATAAAATGAAGTCTACCGTATCTAAGAGAAGCTCTTTGCGGAAAATATGAAAGTTAAGGAAAAGAAACAAACCACAATAAACGAATTTTTTAAGTAATTACATATGTAACAATTAGAAACTTATTAACATTATATTTGGTAACCCCTCAATTCATAAATACTTTATAAAGTTATAGAAGGTTTACAAAATGTCATTTCCATATAAAATTTGTTCAATAAACCTCCTATAATTTTACAAAGCGTTTATGAATTTAGGGTTAAGTGTGTATATTGATTAAATAAAACAAACATTTATATTAAAGAGCGTAAAGTATTTTACCTCAGTTAACCGGGAAAATCGATTATCCAGAATGCTTCCGGTCCCGATCATCCCGGATAATCGATGCCCAACTGTACCAATTTTTGAGAGTTATCTTAGCTATACAAAGTATTGCGAGTTATAGCAAGTTTGATACAATTCAAATAGGGTGCGGAAATTTCAATTGTTGATTTTATATGTTTTCAGCCGATAGTTTCTAAATTATTTAACATTAACTTTTTTGAGCATTGTTAAACCATCTTTGTTGAACGTCAAATACTTATCAAATATTAAAGTTTTTGATGAAGAATATAACTTAGAATTTTATGTTAGACTTTATATTGTTTTTTATATCTAAATGTTGCTAATAAAATCGCTAACCTTGCGCTGCGAAGCCAAAAAACGTCCAACAAATGGTGTATGGCCAAACCAAAAGTGGTTAAAAAATATTTTTTGTGAAAATTTAAAAATAAATTGTAACGCGATATTTTTGTTTTTTAAATAAATATTTTCCAACTAAAATAATTTTTTTCAAAATTTCCCCCCACACACTTGAGCTGGGGCCGCCACTGATTTAATGGTAAATGCCAAAAAAACTTACCCTGGTAATCACATATAGTTAAATTTTTCATATCACAAAGATCTTTAAATAGATTATGCGAAAATACCTATTTTTTAAAACGTTGAGTGGACTCATGGCACTTTCAACATAATCAATTTTATCATTTTGTTTCTTGCGTGGACATTTTTACGGACTCTCCGGCATGTACGGAATCAGGAATCCGGCTTCTACGGCATGTTAATGGTCCGTTTGCATGTATCCGCAAAAGCTTGTACGTATACGGCACATTAACGGACCGTGTAAACGGATTTTCGAACACAATGCGTTTTAACTCCGTTTTGTTGTATCCGTTTCCGTACTGTAAATACGGACTTCTGATGTGTTAGTTTTTTTTTCAAATAAAAGTTCTTCAGTTTGTTTAAAAAGAGAAAAAGAACAAAGAAAAAATTTGTAAAACAAAAAAAGTAAAAGGGACTGATTAAAAATACGGAAGAATATGCAGACATTTTTGAAGAAAATTTAAAGGATAAAATAAAAATTATAAAAATTGTGAAATATTAATATGGAATATGCAATGAAACTGTCCCGTATTACAAATACCAGCGAAAACTCTTTATCTAATAGTGGTGGTGGTAGCAGTATTACGACTATGGAACCAAAGCAGTTACAACGGAGAATGATATCAATAGTGCGTTTTTTCCTGCCATCCAAGTTGCATGATACAGGATCTCGTCCAAATCAGGAAATATCACTCAAGTCACATACATTAGAAGGTAAGATTTATGGAATTTAATACTTGTTTTAAAGATGGCTTGTGTAGGCGAATGCAACTGAGAAATAAATATTTACTGCAACTTTAGTTGTTTTGACAGCAAAGTGTGTAAGTTTGCATCGTGTGCAAAATACCACCGTGAATACAATAATTTAAACATTAACTAATTTATTGTTTCTTTTGCATCTAGACATTGAATTTTATTATAGGCCACTGTTGATGCACTGGATAGAGACGCAAACTTTACCAGATGTAAATATAATATAAATTTAAAAAAAATCAGTGTCAATATCAATAAACTAATAGAAAAACAAAAGCTTCTACTTACAAATAATTAATAAAAATTAGATGAATTTAGGTAGACATACAAGACCGGAAACGGCATTCTAAAAATGGAGTCACTCCGTTTTTTAGATGACATAACGGTCCGTAAACGGTCCGTCATTACCGGGCTTTCAACGGACTTGCCAGTTTTTTACACGACATAACGGTCCGGAAACGGTCCGGTATTGACGGACTTTCAACGGACTTGTCAGTTTTTTACACCACATAACGGTCCGTAAACGGTCCGTTATGTCGAATCTACGGATTCGAATAAGTTTCGATGTTCCTTATGTTCCGTTTTCTGGTCCGTATACGAATCCAGAAAACGGTACGTAAACGAAGTTGGATTCCGTTTATGATGGGCCGAAAACGGTACGAAAACGGAACGAATTGTTTGTTGGGTTATTACTTAATGATATTTGTGATATAATTTTTGTCCACTACTAAATATAATAAATATCTGGAAAAAACGGAAAATCGTTAGAAGATTTTTTTTTCTATTGGTGTTAACATATTTATTCTATTCATTATTAAACTTTTGTCGACCAATTGTTGATATACATCTGCACCATTTTTAATTTTTTCTACTTTAGAAAATCTTGTAAGACGATTTGTTGTAGGACGATTTTTATTGATACTAGAAGGTTATAGCTTTGTAACGATAGCTATGTTTTCGAATTAAATATATCCGTTAACTCATATAAAACCCCAAAGTGCATAAAAACGCGTTTAAGATTAAAAATAACAAATTACTTTTCATACGCACGTTAACTTTCAACACGGATAATTATCAACGTTGACAACTCAACGTTTATATATTTTCACATCTGACGTAACTTATTCGCGTTATTTCCTAAAAACTTTTGCCGACATATGTACGTTCGATTATAACGGAAAAATTATAAAAATAACCTGTTTAAAATCGGTTTAACGTAGATTTGCTTTTAGGGTTTGGGATTTCCCGGACTTTTTTATTTCCCGGGAAACCGGGAATAAAAAAATTTTATTCCCGGTAATCCTGGGAAATATTTTTGAAAAAAATTGTTAATGGAAACCGCCTATATAAGTAATTTTTGTTTAAAAAAAAACACTATTTCAGTACAAATTCAGTCTGTGTAGTGAGAATTGAAAGTAAAAATATTATAATGTTGAACATTTGATTTCACATAAATTACTCTAAGCTCTGCCAAATGAATTGCATGATTCCAGCAGAAAGCACCCACTACTGGACTGTCGGAAACAAACAATTTCATCACATTTGGCCCGCTAGATATGGTGGCCACAATGTTATTTTCCAAAAACAAATCAAACTCTTCTAGTCTTATTTCTACAGTTCTTCTTATTTCATCAATATTACATCTTCCTGATATATAAACCAACCCCAGGTTATAAAATGAATTATTCCCTTTTATACATATGTTCAAATATCTCTTTTTGATATTCTTGTCCATTCATCTAAGATTATAGTAAATCTCCTATTATTAGAAATATTGCTCGATATTTCTTTTATCATGATATCTTTTACATGATTGTAGTAATTTAATATAATGTTCTTTACATCGGTTTAATTTTTTGGCCATGCCATGTTTTTGTTATAAAAACTTTTTCGAATAAACGAAGATCTAGTTATGGTGCAGGTTGACATTCCATCGACTGCGGCTAATTTGGATACCATTTCAGGAAATGTTTGCCCTACCATAAAACGTTTAATGCCTATTCAGCTTACAATTTTTTCTTCGGGTATTTTGCTAATTTTAGCTGGAACGTTATTCTTGTTGTTGTTTTCTTCAAGAGAAGTTGCATGACCATCAATTTTTTTTTTGTGAAACAAATTTAGATGTCTGAAAACCAAATTTAGATACTTCCGTTAACCATTAGTCTTTTAGGGCAAATATTGCACTGCGCTGCATTGTCCTTTTTTGTGAAGTATTTCCATACTCCTGACATTTTATTCTTTAACCCAGTGTAGAAAATCATTACCAGATATGTGGTTATGTAACTACATACTTGGTAATGGTAACTACTTACTTTTGTTATTACATTTCTTATTACCTTTATATGGCCATGTCGCGAAAAATAATGAGTTGTCGTTACACACCAGCATACAAAAAATCAAAAAATATATCGTTACCTATGTGCTTACCAGTACTGACAAAAATAATGAGTCTAAAAATAGATTTTCAAAAAAATAAATTATATAAAAAAAAATATTTTTTATTGTATTTTTTTTTTTAATAAAATTTGCTGTTGCGGGAATCGAACCTGGGTCTACAGATTGCCAGTCAACAGCTCTACCATCTGAGCTATATCGACATGTAATATTTAATAGATAAAAACATAATTGACCTGCTGCACACAAGTAAGCTTACTCGCCAACATACAAAAAATCCAAAAATATGTGGTTACATATATCCTCACCAGTGTTTAAAAAATATTGGGTCTAAAAATAGATTTAAAAAAATTTTAAAAAAAATCTAAAAAATTATTTTCTATTTGAAATAATGATAAAAATAAGTCATTATTATATGTTTTAAAATAATGCAGAAGTTAAGTGGGTGTCATTACTGGTACTCCAAAAAATAATGATATGTCATTACCGTCTCTACACTGGGAATATAAAAGAATATATTACTTTGAAAGCAGGTGTATTAACATAAAGTAAACCTACTTGAAAATATCACATTTATTAATGAAAACGTTACTTATAAAATTATTGGCCTTTAATATAAAGGAGTATTTTAAATTTAAAGTCGACTTTATTTTTAATCATACGATTTTGTAAGAAACAAAATTTTTTTTCATATTTCTTTTAAATATTTTACCAAGTTTTAAGTTTCACTACTTATATTTTGAATAAGATATGCGAAAAATCTTTATTAGTTGAAATGCTCCTAATTACTTGGAAAATATTTTTTTTGTGTCAAATAAATTGATTCCCTTTAAAAAGATTTTAACAATGACATATTTGTTTTGGTATTTAAAATGTTTTTTATGACTAAAATTAAAAAATCCTATTTCGAACAAAAACAATTTAAAAAATTTAATATTTTTAAAATTTCCCGTTTTCCCGGGAAAAACATATTATTTTCCCGGGAATTCCCGCCCGGGAATTCCCCCCCCCCCCTATTTGCTTTAAATACTTAACGTTGGGAGGCATGAGACAAAATATAGCTGATATCTATAACTTGTAGCCTGATAGACTCAGAGCACTACAATGTCATTTCGAAATCGAAAATTAAAATTTTTGTTTTTTTAAGATTATTTTTCTTTCACTTATTAGTGTTTTGCCCTTACTATAAAAGAGTATTTTAAATTTAAAGTCGACTTTATTTTTAATCATATGGTTTTGTTAATTTTTTATGTGAAAACCTACATAAACATTTATATTTGCATCATTTTGATTGGTTGAAAATAAATAAACCAATCAGAATGCTTCAAAAATAAGCCAAGCCATGACATACTGCCACCCAGTGTGTTAACTAAAGTCGACTTTAACTAAAATATAAATTTGAAAAATTTAGATAGTAAGGGCGATTGTTTTTATTTTTTTTTTATTTTTTAAATTTCACTTTGAAATACAACCATAATTATTTATTATTTTTGAATTGGGCATAGTTTACAGAAAAATATAAAATTACATTTTTTAAAAAATGTTAACCCATTTAGCAGTGATATTCCATTAACATTATGGCTTTAGTTCCATATTTCTCCGATATGGGGTATAGTATACAGTAAAGCGCCAAAAATTGCATAACAATAATTCTCAACGATAAGTCCATGTCTTCAAAAAGTTTCGTTAAAAAATCTGAAGCGGTTCAAATTCGATCGTCAACGGGTTAATCGGCTTTGTGAAAAATATAATAATAAACATAATTCATAATAAACATAAACAGTCACTAAGAATTTTAGCAATTTTTTGCGAAAAATCTATAATTTTTAACAAAAACTACTTCATGAAATACCTGAAGACATGTATTTACCCAATGAACTGGACATCACATAGTAGTAAAAACAATCCACCATTAAAGAAATGATAACATACATGATGATCTTTAATCACATATTTTCTATGCATGGGCAAGACGATAAAATGAGGAAGTCCATAACAAAACGCAATAATTCCACTTTTAAGTTTTTAGATTTTATGACTGAATCCAATGCTACATATTAAAATCTATATAATAATATACATATATATAAATTAATTAATTTATGATTTGTAATGTTCCTGGAAAACTATTATACCATAACAATGTTTTAAAAAAATATATATCCTACTGATTTTAATTGAATTTATTTGTTTATCCAAAAAATTGTTCTGGTGGACTTATTGCGTTTTGTTATGGACCTCCTCAAATAGTGATGGTATTCTTTGTTCTTCTATTCATTTAGACAAATATGAATTAATTTTTTGTATAAAATTAATTTTATTTTTTGTTGTTGTACATTAATATAATAATATAATATTTGAAGGGATAGCCTACTATACATATCAGGGTTGGGAAATGGGGTTTTTATTTCGGAATCAAAAAATTGTTTGAAGAGCACTTTTTCGATCCCAAGAGTACTAAAAATATATTTAGCTCTTTCCAATCAATAACAAAAATACATAAACTCTCGATTAACGCTTGTTAGCACAGTTTCGATATAACTCGAATAAATATTACTAGGACAGCAACTTTCATGTAAATGCAAGTTTGTATTTAGTAGCCCAAAAAGATTTTGACTTAATATTTTTGTATATTTTGCTTTCAAGCATCCTTTTCACATACATAACGATTTATATTGCCTTTGTTTTTTAATTTAAATTATGCTTTAAATAAAAATAAACTAAAGGAAGAATTTGTACTTGAATTTGTAGAATCATACTGTTGTCAACAGAAAAACATGATTAACAAATACAAATTATAGCCTACGTATTTAAGAACAAAATTATATTACGTTTAATGACATTTACATTTGAAAAAAAAATCTATCAATTCATTCATTTCGTTGTAGTGTTTACATATTCTTCGAAAGGGATCAGCATTAGCGTAGTTTGATTGAAAGACTTGTAAATATAACGGGATATAAGAGCGAGTAGATCTTTGAGGAACATGGAGTTGAACATTACTAAGCAGGAAATCAGAAGAAATGTCACCATTAAGCAAGTTTATCATAAATGAAACATTTAGCATTTTCC
This sequence comes from Leucophora obtusa, assembly GCA_949987735.1. Taxonomy (NCBI): domain Eukaryota; kingdom Metazoa; phylum Arthropoda; class Insecta; order Diptera; family Anthomyiidae; genus Leucophora; species Leucophora obtusa. The sequence continues at coordinate 161,263,475 of OX465295.1, read as the reverse complement.
TTCGGCTTACTAAAGTAGGCAATTTAATTCTATCAAGCCTAATGGTATACGATGGAAGATCAGCAGATGGGTTCCATGTTGAGTTTCCTAAACAGAACAAGAGGAATTGTTTCTGGACCGATTCAAAATACAATAAAAAATATTTTTTTTTATATAATTTATTTTTTAGAAAATCTATTTTTAGACTCATTATTTTTGTCAGTACTGGTAAGCACATAGGTAACGATATATTTTTTGATTTTTCGTATGCTGGTGTGTAACGACAACTCATTATTTTTCGCGACATCGCCATATAAAGGTAATAAGAAATGTAATAAAAAAAGTAACTAGTTACCATTACCAAGTATGTACCCAGTGTAGAAACGGTAATGACATATCATTATTTTTTGGACTACCAGTAATGACACCCACTTAACTTCTGCATTATTTTAAAACATATAATAATGAGTTACTGATAATGACTTATTTTTATCATTATTTCAAATAGAAAATAATTTTCTAGATTTTTTTGAAAATTTTTTGATATCTATTTTTAGACTCAATATTTTTTAAATACTGGTAAGGATATATGTAACCACATATTTTTTAATTTTTTGTATGTTGGCGAGTAAGCTTACTTGTGTGCAGCAGGTCAATTATGTTTTTATCTATTAAATATTACATGTCGATATAGCTCAGATTCCCGCACCAGCAAATTTTATTTAAAAAAAAAAATACAATAAAATATATTTTTTTTATATAATTTATTTTTTTGAAAATCTATTTTTAGACTCATTATTTTTGTCACTACTTGTAAGCACATAGGTAACGATATATTTTTGGATTTTTCGTATGCTGGTGTGTAACCATAACTCATTATTTTTCGCGACATCGCCATATAAAGGTAATAAGAAATGTAATAACAAAAGTATGTAGTTACCATTACCAAGTATGTAGTTACATAACCAAATATCTGGTAATGATTTTCTACACTGGGTAGTTACCTTTATATGGCGATGTCGCGAAAAATAATGAGTTGTCGTTACACACCAGCTTACGAAAAATCAAAAAATATATCGTTACCTATGTGCTTACCAGTACTGACAAAAATAATGAGTCTAAAAATAGATTTTCAAAAAAATTAATTAATAATTAAAAAAAAAATATTTTTTCTTTTTAAATAAAATTTGCTGGTGCGGGAATCGAACCTGGGTCTACAGATTGCCAGTCAACAGCTCTACCATCTGAGCTATGTCGACATGTAATATTTAATAGATAAAAACATAATTGACCTGCTGCACACAAGTAAGCTTACTCGCCAACATACAAAAAATCAAAAAATATGTGGTTACATATAGTGTTTAAAAAATATTGAGTCTAAAAATAGATTTCAAAAAAATTTAAAAAATTATTTTCTATATGAAATAATGATAAAAATAAGTCATTATCAGTAAATCATTATTATATGTTTTAAAATAATGCAGATGGTAAGTGGGTGTCATTACTGGTACTCCAAAAAATAATGATATGTCATTACCGTTTCTACACTGGGTACATATCTGGTAATGATTTTCTACACTGGGTCATGTTATAAAATCTGAATAATATTTAAAAAAAGTTTGTATTATTCGATAATAGTTACCACAGCAGCAAAAATTGCTGGCCCGTAAACTAGTGTTAACACCAGTGATTCCAAATTTAAATCGTTTTCGTTATTTTTTTTTATTTTTTTACAATTTGCAAGCCTAGCACTTTATATTGGCTCAACTGACTTCAACAATAATTCTTGAACTTAACGCGTGTGTAATCATAGTGTTTATTTTTATGTGAAAATATCCCAATGTAGTATATAAAGTATTAAACAACTGGGCTTTTTATTTATGAAGCCTTTAAGTTTTTTTTATTTATTAATATATGTATATATACACAACAGAACATTATACCAATAGTAAAATTAAATCAATTGAAAGCATTTTGGATTCAATCCAGCCCTTAACTATAATTATTTCAATTACAAAATTTTAATGCATTACAAAGGAACACAGCCTAAGCAATTCGTTCTTTTTATTTATGGTTTGCAGTTAAATCTGTACAACAGCACTTCTTAAAACAAAATATACAACTACAAAGAAATATGAAAGAAAAGTTTAACGAAAACAAATGAAAAATTAAAGAAGATTAAAATTATGAAATATAGACATCCTATATCCAGAACCCTATAATTAAATAAAGAAATAATTAAAATTTCTCGAAATTTAAAATTTTTCAAAACATATTTGTGGCGCAACAATAAATCAACACACTAATGTCGTGCTATAACAACGTTAATATGGAATTATCCAATTTTCAAAAAACTTAAATCCAATTTCTCTAATTTACAAAAAACTTAAAATAAATACAACTCAAAAATTTGTTTTGAAGTAATTAGAGGATTCATGAAACATCTTGTATAAACACACTAGATATATAGGGTCCGCCATCTAACGTTTTTTTTCAACTAGTGCTTATTTCGTGAATGGTAACACTTAGCTCATGTCTGATTTGACAGATAATTAGTTTTATCCTTCCGCTGAACGAATATGGTTGTGTATACGCTTGAACAACGCTGGGAAATATTGCGACATTACTTTGAAAATCATGGTAATATTGCAGAATGTGTGCGAAGTCAATGGCGATCGTTATCGGGCCATGTTGAACGAATTTTTGTTCACAAAAATTGAAGAGGAGGATATTGGCAACATTTGGTTTCAACAGGACGGCTCTACGTGCGACACAGCCGAAGCTACACTCGATGTTTTGCGCCCTGTTTTTGAAGATCGCATTATCAGCCGCAGAGCTGATGTCGTTTGGCCACCTCGGAGCTGCGATTTGACACCGTTGGACTATTATTTGTGGGGTGCCGCCAAAGATAAGTGTTACGCCGACAAGCCAATTGACGCTATAAAGGACAATATTCGTGAAGCCATTGGTGAAATACAGCTGCACACAATCGATAATGTGCTTAAAAATTGGGCCGATCGTGTAGGCTACTGCATGGCCAGCCGAGGCAGCCATATGAATGAAATTATTTTTCATTATTAACCGGAAGGATTGTACTTTCAAATAAAAAAAGAAATTTGAGAAAATATTCAGTAGTTTTTTTTTTATAGCATTTTCAAAAAAAAAAAAGTTATTTGGCGGACCCTATATATATATTTTCAGGTACATTAATTAAAAATTCACCAGCTTAACAATAGCTACTGGCATTTTTGAAAAACAATAATAATAGCTATGGATGGATACGAACAACATAATCCTTTTTCCCATCCCAAACTCCAAAACCCGTTTTATGATAACTTGTATCGTATCTGCGATGTCAAGCATTGATTTGGCTCTATAACCGCAATTAATTTAGCGCTTATTTTTATTTTATGATTTTTAATAATTTAACGGTATTTGGAAAATGCCATAAATTTGCCTATAGCAATATAGTTTTTCTCAGAAAATTTAAAAACAAATCATATTTTAAATTCAGAACTAGATGTGAATTTTTAGTGTAATATTTATCTAAATATCGGCCAATTAAATTTTTTTTATATAAAAAAAAATTCGAAATTGTTAAAAAATCACGTTTTTTAAGTGAAAATAAAAACACGAATAACTGTTGTTACAACTTTAACTCATATTTATACTCTAATAAAGGAAAGAAATGCTTCATCTCTAACCAGTTTAATGATTCTAATGTTTTAAGTAATAATAATTGCTGTCAAATAAAACTTGATCACGACTGCGATATCTGCCCCAGATGTTTTTCTATTGATACAGAAATTTTCAACGCTTACCTGGCTTTTTTGTTTTTTTAAGAAAATATTAGTTTCATATTATACATCGCAAATACCCAATAAAACTGCAAACGGTTGTCCATAATCAGATAGGACATCAGTGGGTGTGATCAACATCGTATATGTCATATCGATTGTACGGGGTTGTTGCCCTATCTGATAAAAGGAATTATGCAATATTTGAGTTGCAAAGTTAAAGACGAATATTTCCTACAAAAAAGCACAATAATATGACAAAACATTCGAAATCAGAATTCGGTTTCCATGTGAAAATCGAAATATATATGAACATACATGATCATACATTGACTAGTATATGATCATGCATAGTTATACATGATCATATACGTCAATGCATAGTTCAATGTCTGAACATACATGATCTCATATATTTCCATATATCTTCGGATCCGAAATTTTAGGGTATATGGAGGTATATGGCCATAAATGATCATATATGAGCATACACGAATTATATGTGAGCATATATGGTCATATATGAACATGTACGGTCATATACCCCTAAATTTCGGATCCGAAATGGAAATATGTGAGATAATGTATGGTCACGCATTAAACTATGCATTGACGTATATGATCATGTATGACTATGCATGATCATATACTAGTCAATATATGATCATGTATATTCATATATATTTCGATTTTCACATGGGTTGTACTAAAAGTTCAAAACTAGTTTGGAATTATTTAAGAAAATTTTATTTATTGGGTGATATCAAAAAATGTGATAAAAACCGTGTAACCACCTAATTTCTAATGCATGGATTACATTTGAGTTATATATTTCGATATATATCAGCGCATTGTTACTAGTTTTACAAAATTTATAACAATCTGACCAATTTTTGGTTAATACATAAAATTTGTGATCAATTTTATAGGCCAAATATAAACCCCGTAACAAGTAACTCATAAGGTTTTTTAACTTTAATAGCTTATATTTTAATAACCAATAAAGCTAAACACTAACTGTAAGAATTTTTATGAAGAGGAAAAGTTCCGTTTTAAATAAAAAATAATTCATTTTACAAACTTTTTCGTATATCTTAGCTATCACGACTTCAACTCTGTAACGATTTTTCGTCATAATTTTTGATAAAAATGCATATACCAGAATTTTGGAGTTATCTATTATTTATATTGCGAAAAGTATAATGTTATTTATATCCAAATGATCGTTGGACTGTAAGTAATCATCCAGTATAACAGACTTGAAGCTTTTCTGCAGCATGTAACATTCTCGAGATGAAAAAGGATGTCTTTAATAACATTTGAAAAAATGTTGTAAACTCCGTTCCTAATTTTTACACCAAACTATTTAACGAGGAAAAGAAACAATGTCATATTTGGATTCACCTTGTAGGCATCATGCGATTTTGTTTCGGAAAAACAATTCTGACAAAGCGTTTTTGAAAGAAAACGAAAAAAGTAACCAAATCTAAACTCCGTAACCACAATTGTTTGCATCAGACTTCATTCAAGTAAATGTAGCTAAATGTTTAAAATATTTTAAAATAACCATAAACAGAGGTGATACAACTAATATTTATGCGTGAAAAGACGATTCAACTAATAATTTTGCGTCAAATCAAAAAAAGTTATAAGTTTTTTACCCTAAGCTGCTGGAGCGAAAAATGATTAATTTTGCATTTCATTGGTTTTGAATCGATATTTCGAGTCATTACTGACATTAGTTTGACAATTAAATTTGTTTAACACAATTTAAGAATTTTTTGATCGCGAAATGTTATGTTTTTAATATATTATTTTGTAACTGCGCAACCGTTGTTTGGATTTTAAAAATTTGATATTTTTGAAAAGCATTTAAAAGGACCAAAAATACAAAATTAAAAAAAAAAAAAAAATTTTTTCCCGGAATGAATTACATTTTTATTCGCGAAACCGCCAATTTGATAAACACAAGTTGTATATCATTGGAAAGCATGTTGAAAACCCAAATACGAAAAACTAATAAATTGAAGAAAATTCGTACGCAATTTTTTTTGTTATATCTTTTCCTTGTGGAAATGTAAACTCCGTTACCACAAAAAAAATTAAAATTGTGCAAAAAAAGTTATTGCGACAACTTGTAGAAGAGATTTTTTGCAATTAGGTTTATAATGACTAAACTTACTGATTCCATTAAAAAAAACCGAAATATTAACACTTTCTGCTTCTCACAAATTTGGCCCAAAAATTTATCACATTTTTTGATTTCACCCTATTGCAATTTCCATAAAAAACTGTACTATTGATAAACTCTAAATTGGTCAATATTTAACCACTCCTGCTTTTTGGAAAAATTAAAAAAATTGCTCCAATTTTTATTTGTATCATATATGATAACAAACAGTGTAAGTTTGTAATTGATAGGACAAACTTTCCTTCAAAAGCCTCATATGCAGCGGTTTTGCATTCAAGAAATATACCTCACTTTCGTTGTTAGTACAACGTCCCAGGAAAACTTTGGTAATTGGTGCGACAAACTCATGCATTATCTTATAATGGGTACTCCTTATAAATATACTTATTGTTCAGCATAAAGTAATTAGTTACTGAGAATTGAATATATAATGCATTACTTTGTAATGAGTACTAATTACCTTCAGCATTATTTTGAAGGATAAAATAATTATTTACCGAAAACTGATTACATAATGATTTACTGTGTAATCTCAAATCTCAGCATTACTTAGAACCATAGAATAATGAGTTACAGACAGTCGATTACATAATGCATCCCGAGTAATATTTTTTAATATTAAAATATATGATAATATAAAATATTGTGTGCGACCTTATATGTTTTTATATGATGATATATTAGAAATTTTCTCATATGTAATCATATTAAATCATATATCAGTATTTGCTTTATTGCAAATTGTATATATAGGAATATATTATTGATAAAACCGTTAAAAATTTTATATATAAATAGATACGAAAAATATTTTTAATTTTAGTTTTTATATAACAATATCGTCGGCTTGCCTCAAAGTACCCAATAAGCAATCAAAAACTGAAAATTCAAGTGCTTTACTTCTTACTGGAATTTCACTTTATTTATAGCCCAATTTTCTAGTGAAATTCAAGTTCATACAAAAAAAAATGTTTCAAGTTATTTTATTTGAAAATATTGCCAGTACATACCCTACGGGGAATGAGGAGTCAATTGCCCTCCAAGGACCTATCCCGTGACCGGTCAACCGAAGGCATATTACTAAATTAGTGCAAATATGAACAAAAGAAAATGAATTAATTTTCTAAGTATTTTCTGATCCGTTATTTTCACTGTTGCTTTTAAAAAAACTTGACCGATACCGAAATAAAAACAAAATTCGGCATATTTTTAAAGATATTTTTTATTTATTTTACTCTTTTATTTATTTTTAACTTTATTTTTTCACGATTTGCTTATTTTAGCTCTTATTTTAAATTTCTATAATGTTTTGCTAAGAAATTTTTAGTTTTGTATTTTCAACGTCTTTTTAATGTTAAAGCTGTTTTAGTTTTAACAATTGGTATTTCATTTAACTTTTCTTTGTAACTTAAGGGGAATTTTTTAAATTTTTATTTATATTATCAGAGGTTTTGAGGCAATTTTCTAATTTTTAATTGATTTTTTAATTTAATTTTGGCCAACGAAAAAAACAAGTCAACTGCCATTAAGGGACCTATCCCATGACCGGTCAATCGGGGGCATATTCAAGGCACTTCCACCATATTTGTGTGTGTGTTAATGTTGTTTTCTTTTCTATTTTTTTCTTTGCCATGTTTTTTTTATTTGCTGTGTGTGTGTTTGTTTTTTCTTTCTCTTTTTTATTTGAACAGAAACGAAAAACATAACTTAACCATCAGCCAGCCATCACGCATAAGCAACGTTAGCTCAGACGCTAAGTAGATTCCCTACGGGGAAAGGGACCGGTCCCAGATGACACGCAGGATAGTCCCAAGGGGGCGGAGACCGGTCGTTGATCGGTCTTTTTGTTTGAAGGAGACATATTACTTTAACATGGCGTTGTCATTGGAAATGACCAATTGCCACAGTTTAGACACATTGTGGCAGTAAGGTAGTGTGTCTAAAAATAGCTTTTCAAATAAACTAATAAAAAATTAAGAATTAAAAATAATCTACTTGCCGTCGAAGTAGGGCTCGATAACACAACCTTCTGCTTGTAAGGCAAACGCTCTACCGACTGAGCTAACGTTGCTTATGCGTGATGGCTGGCTGATGGTTAAGTTATGTTTTTCGTTTCTGTTCAAAGAAAAAAGAGAAAGAAAAAAAAAACAAACACACACACACAGCAAATAAAAAAAACATGGAAAAGAAAAAAATAGAAAAGAAAACAACATTAACACACACACAAATATGGTGGAAGTGCCTTGAATATGCCCCGATTGACGGGTCATGGGATAGGTCCCTTAATGGCAGTTGACTTGTTTTTTGCGTTGGCCATAATTAAATTAAAAAATCAATTAAAAATTAGAAAATTACCTCAAAACCTCTGATAATATAAATAAAAATTTTAAAAATTAAGTTACATAAGTTACAAAGAAAAGTTAAATGAAATACCAATTGTTAAAACTAAAACAGCTTTAACATTAAAAAACGTTGAAAATACAAAACTTAAAATTTCTTAGCAAAACATTATAGAAATTTAAAATAAGAGCTAAATCGTGAAAAAATAAAGTTAAAAATAAATAAAAGAGTAAAATAAATAAAAGAGTAAAATAAATAAAAGAGTAAAATAAATAAAAGAGTAAAATAAAAAAAAATATTTTTAAAAATATGCCGCGAATTTTGTTTTTATTTCGGTATCGGTCAAGTTTTTTTAAAAGGAACAGTGAAAATAACAGATCAGAAAATACTTAGAAAATTAATTAATTTTCTTTTGTTCATATTTGTACCAATTTAGTAATATGCCTTCGGTTGACCGGTCACGGGATAGGTCCTGGGAGGGCAATTGACTCCTCATTCCCCGTAGGGTTATTTTTAATTCTTAATTTTTTATTAGTTTATTTGAAAAGCTATTTTTAGACACACCACCACAATGTGTCTAAACTGTGGCAATTGGTCATTTCCAATGACAACGCCATGTTAAAGTGATATGTCTCATTCAAACAAAAAGACCGATCAGCGACCGGTCTCCGCCCCCTTGGGACCTATCCTGCGTGTCATCTGGGACCGCTCCCTTTCCCCGTAGGGTATTGTCATAAATTAAAAAATATATCAAAATATTTGTTATTGAAACTGTTTTAAATCGTGGATATATAAAAATAACCGCGCAAAAGCTGTCACATTTCTTCAAACATTGGATTATTCTATAAAATAAGAAACATGTCAAAAAAAAGCTAAATATTTAAATGCACACAAAATTGTTGCATTGTTATAAAACCAATGAAATCTTTAATTTATCAAATTCCTTTGTTTATGCAATTTAATCTAGCTTCCTAAATAAAAAAAATTTTGTGCTGAGTTCAATGCGGGTAATTGAATGTTAGAGCTCTGCTTGAATGAAAAAAATACAATAGACTACGTGTAAGTGGATAGATGGATGGACCGAAATTGCGGATAAAATGTGAACGCACTTTTTCACTTGATTTTAACATTAACACTTTTTGACGACGCATCTGATTAAATGTAAGCTATTGATTATAATTTTATTATAGTTTTATTTTGATCAGTTTTAATATTTCATTTTAGTTTAGTGGCTTATCTTCAATAATTAACTAAAAGTGCTGATGCAGAATTTGAGAAATCTTGTATAACAAATTTACAGCGATCCAAAAATCTTTGTGGAAACACAGTTCAAAATAAAAATGAAACCAAGTTAAATAGCTGAACAATAATATCCTGATTTGTCACAGTGGAATTATCTGTTTTTATTAAATTTTGTAGCCAATTTTAGCATTTATTTTTTTGAATAAATTAAAGAAAAATTAAAAATTATCATTACCATTTCTTAATGCCTTAAATTTAGCGATTTTTTAAGGCTTCATTTGGGTTTGAAATTAGGGCTTGAAAACAAGCCAATTAACAGCGTGTTTGAACTTGAATTGAACTGCGATTCAAGGCTTGAATTAAAGTAGATATGCGCTGTTATGTTCGACTTGAATTCAACAAAAGTGTAATTAAAGTTCAAATCAAGGCTTGAAACTTGAAAACATGACTGGAATTACACTTCATTTCAACTTGAATTCCAGCGAAATTGCTTATTGGGTAGTGTTATGTGTTCTTTAACAGGTTTTAATATGTTTTTAATATATTTCATTGACATCCTATGCCTTAATAATGATTGTAATAAATAAGGTTGTGAATCATTAGGGCATAAGATGTCAATAAAATATCCTAAAAGGATAATATAAATCAGTTTTTTCGCTCTCCTGAAAACCTGTTAAAACCAAAAATATAGCACTTCTTGCAGGCAAGCCGACGATATATTAGTTAATATCAGACCCAAGTTCGAGATAACTAATATATTCGAGATTAATGTAATATTTGATCAAGAACAATTTTTTATTGTTTTCCTCAATTTTTTCATTAAATTAATATTTTCTGAGCTTTTTTACTTCTAAAAGTTTTTTTTTTAATTTAAAAAATCCAATTTAAAAAAATTAACATTTAAATTCATGGCCCGGCTCGTAATGGGTTAATCAGTCTAGGCATGTTGCATATCATTGGAAAGGTATTTCAAGTACCTTTCCAACGATATATATATTTTGTTCTGGTCCGAACGGTTTTGAGTGGAGAAATAAGCCATTGAATATTGTTGTGGATCATCTTCAGCTCCATAAATCGGGAACTATGAGCCTCCAACAAAAAAGAAGTGTAATGCCGGGCTAACCATTAAAATTTTATTTAAAATAAAAAAAAGCTTAACATATTTAAAAAAAATGTATAAGTCAAAAGAAAATTCCCATATTTGATAAAAAATTATCTAGGTTTTAAAGAATAACAGATTTATACATTAACGTCTTTAATAGTTACTCATTATCAACAATAGCCCTCGGCTGACTGGCAGGCATGTGATGATAGATCTGTACAATACCAATTATTTTTTATTTCCTATTTTAGACGTCCGGCGTCAAATAAAACGATAAATAATAATTTGAAGCCAATTTGATTTTCGCGAAACAAATTATTCTAGATTGAAAAACTGTTCGTTTTCGATTTTCATCACACCCATGAGTGGAAAGGACCCGAAATCCTGCTGCCCTCCAATTCAAAGTTTTTTTATCATTTAAATTTAATCATATCGTATTGTATTAACTTATATCCAATTTGATCGGGACAAAATTCGGATATAACTTTATCATTTGATATAACTTTGTATCCTTGTAAATATAATTATATCCAATATGATACAATTTAATATGACCATTTTTCGAATGAAATTATATCCAGTTACATATTGCAAATATATCCATTTACATATAATTGTATATACACTTTTTTACTCGGGATTATACTTACAATTTTTTCATACAAAAAAAAACAACTTTTAAAAATTACTCCCTCACTTCTGATAAAATTTTCATAATTCAATAATGTTTTTATAGAAAACTCTGAAAAGTGCATATATTTTTTGAAGAAACCCTCGTACAAGGAATGTATTCCAAGCATATTATTATGAAATTTAAAAATTTGATAGAGAAAGGAAACCTAAAATCAACCTGCCTCATTATATTCGTCCTATTTCGAACCCATTCTAACACCCAGGAAAAAGATTGGTTGGAATTCGATCAAAACCATTAAAATGAATTTGCCAGGACGTTATTTTATTTGCTGTTGCCTATAAGTGAATACTAAACCAAAAATATTTTACTTGGTATTAAAAATAGGGAAAATGAATTAAAAAACAATCCTTTTAACAAATTATTGGTATCTCCAATCAATTTTAAAATTATTATCAGTTTAGTAATTCTATGCAGTAGAAGCAGCCATTTATTTAGTGGATATACAACAAAATTGGTGTTACCTATAACCTTTATTAAAAAAATTTCAATATTTAAAAGTGGTAACTACGAATACGGGTATCCTAATCAAATATGACCATAAAGTCGAGTTTCTGTAGAACCAACCGAATTGTGGATTGTATTGATAACACACACAACTATTTATTAGTATTGGTAAACGAATTTTTTACTATATTTGTTTTCCAAGCAAAACATATAAATTCAAAATTAGACTTCAAAATTAATAAGTGTTTGTGGTGTAGTCGGTAGAGAGTTGGCCTAAGTAGTACGCCGGATTTCCGAGTTCAAATCCCGGACAAGACAAAAATGTATATGTTTTTTTTTTTAATTAAAATAAAATATTCATATGTGTAAACAGTAAATATGGCTAAGAAAATTAAAAGTAGTTGTGGTGCAGTGGGTAAAAGTGTGAACTGTTAACCTGAATGTCCGGGTTCAATACCAGAAAATTCAAAAAAAGTTGTTTAATTTCGATAAAATTTTGTGGAACATAATAATATTTTTGTGGAACATAATATTGAATAAGACAACCGAATATTGGCTTTCACGACGAAAAATATAATTTAATAGGTCCATTCGATTACTGGATAATTTGTACAAATTTGTATAAATTTTTACTGGATGGAGTTCGTTAAAACAAATACTCAGTAAACAGAAAGAAAAAAGAGAGAATAAAGTGACAGTTCTATGTTGAGAGCTTCTAAGTCTTCTTCTTTTTCTTGCAAATTTTTACTGGATAAATTTTTGCCAGTAAGAATTTGCAAGCAGAAAAAAACATGTTACGAAAACATATGATTGTTAATGGTAAATAAAAAAAATTATTTTCCAATTATAATATTTTATGGAAATGCAAAGCAGTAAAACTTTCAAAATAAATTATGGAAAAGATAAGAAAACCTTCTAAAAATGTTCTGCTTAAGGTTTAACATCAAAAATTGTCTTCTTTCATAGCGACCAGTTAAAATTTATTTGTATATTTGGTGTTGTAATTAGCTGTGTGTACAAACTTGCAAATTGTTGCAAATTTTCTGTTCGCGTACATGTTTGGGAAAATTTTATTTTGAGAGTAAATCTTGTCTTACTCTCTGAAAGTTTGTACTGAGTAATTCTTACTGGACTTGACTGAGAAAAGTAATCGAATGGACCTAATATAAAGATATTTGTCGTAACCGCACAAATTCGATTGGCAACAAATTCGGTGGCCACAACTGTTTTCTGGGTGAACCATTTACTTTTTTTTACAACTCATTGAAATTTTATCAAAATAGTAGCGTTTAGTTGGAAGTAACTTCGTTGTTAGATATTAACTAATTATTCCTTTAAAAAACTATTAAGTCTTATGTATATATCTCATCAAAAAAGATTCTGCTATATTTTCCTTTTGAACAACTCTGTGATTCTAATTTTTCTCAAAAAACTCTTAGGCCCAGTTTTATTTTTATTTATAGATTTGTTTCTGAAATATTTCTTAAGTAAGAAAGTTTCAAAAAACATTTCTTATTTAAGAAATATTTTAGACAAAAATTGAACTTAGCTCTGGCTATAAAACTGACCCGCAGATTCAAACAAATTTTCTTCCTAGGAAACCAGTAGACATTTTTGCAACCAAAAACACAGGAATAATTGATATTTAATAAAAAATAATAATATTGTGATACTTTTTGCCATCAAAGTCATAAATACAAGAATAACAGGTATATTTTTTTTTAAATTCTGGGGTGGGGAAAAAGCAGTTTAGGGTTGGCTTTGCCCGCCCCAGACCGGCCTAAGTACGCCAATGAGTACACCCCAATGTAAAAAAAATCTAAGTTTCTTGGGATATATTTATATATGATTGCAAAATATAGAATCCTTGGTTACAATTATGTCCACCTTCTTCTAAAGATTTTAATTTTTATTTAAATTTTGAATTCTTAACTTCCCAGGTGAAAATGTTCATATATTGCCAAATATGGCAACATATATGGTTTCGGATCCGAAATTTGAGGAAATGTTCACATAAAATTTATTTTTCATTTTTTAAATAAAATATTCTATTCATACGTTACTGATGAATTTGTACATTTGAATGAAATTGAGAAATTATGAAATTTTATAATTTAGAAAATAAAATTAAATTGTAGTAGTAGACAAAAAAACATCACAGAAAATTTTCAAAGTTCCTTTTTCGTTTTTAATGGGAATATAAATCTAGCCTTCTGAAATCAACAGTGTAATATTTTTTAGCAAATATTTCTGTTGATTTTATAAACTGCTATTTGCATTGAACAAAATTTAACAAAAATTTTTTTAGATACAACAGTTTGTTTCAGCCATTTTTAGTTTACTAATACTTTGCAAAATTTTCTGCAGATTTTCTAAATTTAGAAGTTTTATTTTTGCTGTTTTTATCTTACTGCAACATTTTCAATTGTATTTCAAAATTTATCATTTTATTTCAGAAGTTATCAATTATTTTTCTGATTTATTAATTGTATTTTAGAAATAATCAATTGAGTTTCAGTTTACTCAATTGTATTGTAGAAGTTATGAATTGTTTTTCAGATTTACCAATTGTATTTCAGAAATAATCAATTTATTTCGAGTTTTATAATTGCTTTTCAGAAATTATCTGTTGATTTTCATATTTATCAATTGTATATCAGAAATTATAAATTGTATTTCAGAAACTGAAAATTGTATTTCAGAAATTTATTAATTGTATTTCAGAAATTCGCAATTGCATTTCAGAAATTATCAAATGTATTTTACAACAATCAATTGTGTATCTGAAACTGGCAACTGTATTTCAGAAATTGCCAATTGTATTTAAGAAATTATCAAATGTATTGTATTTCAATATTTTTTGAATCCGCTCACGTAATTACCCCCATGGTAAAAAATACTTAAAACATTACACATATATGGAATAATATATGAATTCATATATGAAGATATATGGAATATATGAACCAATATATGGACCAATAAATGCAGTATATTATCATATATGGATTCATACATTTGAATGTATTTACCCATATATGCTTCCATACATAACATATATATTCATATATGATCATACATTAAACCATATATGGTCATACATGAAACCATATATGACAATATATGAACATATATGAACATTTTCACCTGAGTTAAGAGTTTTATTTTTTAGTACTTTTTAATAATAAAATTTTATTTGTTGATATTTGTTTTTTGGTTGTTACTCTTAAAACGGAAAAATTTATTCAAATTCCATATAGGATAAAAGTAAGTTACCAATTACTTTTTTATTCCCTATCTTCAACTAAGTAACCCATTACTCTTAATTTTTTTGTAACAACAATGGTAATAATGCACACTAGACCGTACCTAAAAAAAGTTCGTCTTACACCGTCCAATCTAAATTATTTTTGCAAGGAGGTTTGAAAAAAAATTGTTTTATTTTTTTTTTGCCGAACGTTGGGTTCGCCATTTTACATTTATTTTAATATCTTTGGCATTTACAGTCGGGTCTTAAAGTATGAAACATCGATGTTTTTCTCTCTAGGGGACCGATGTTGTGCGCTAAGGACCATTGACCTTAAGTATCTTGTCCTAGCATTTACCCACCAGATCCCAGTTGCTACAACCCAAATGTACACCCTAATGTCAGAAAACTAAAGCTCGCAAAAAATCATTAAACTTCTGTTAAGGAAGTTTTTCGATAAACCAAGCAGAAATTTTTTTTATTTTTTTGGTTGCCGATCGCGTTGTTAAATTTTTTCATTGGATTTTTCCTTGATAGCAAAACACTGGCCGCCTCGAGGCTAAAAATCGATATATCACACTTTAAGATCCGACTTTTAATGCCGAAGCTATAACGAAAAAATTAAAAAGGCGACCCCTATGTTCGGGGAAAAATTTTTTTTTGAATCTTTATATTTGAAGGTGTACCGCGCACTTTTTTTGCCTGTAATGTGGTACGGTCTAATGCACACATTACTGTGAGGCTCATCGCCTGTAAAATTCATCAGTGAAGTAAGGTGTAAAGTAATCAGTGCAATCTTATGCCGATACATTACTTTAACCATTATTTTGTAATGTATCGTTTGGTGGGGTACGTAGAAAAATACAAAAGAGAGTGCTGATTTTAATAGCAGGCATAAGTATGGATATGCTGCAAAAAAATCAAATTCAAAAACAGAAATTTATATGCACCACAAACAACTACTTTCTCCAACAACAAAATTAGTAATTTATGCTTTATTGTATTTGAAGGCATACAAATTCATAATTTTTGTTCAAAATATATGCCGAAAATAATGGTAAAAATGAAAAAAAAAACATTCAAGTGTATTTTAAGATAAATTAGTGTAGACCTTATTTATTATTTTTGTTTTTTTTTCACTACGAATCTTTTGGCGGATGGAGTAAACCAAGAATAAGCTGACGAATTGTTGCCGCATTTAAAAAAAAAACCCATTTCTCGTCTACTACCATGATTATTTCGTTAAATGATCGTTCGTTTATAAAAAATATAATATTTTAGGAAACATAAAAACCAAATTCCAAACAAATTGTGGAATACATTTTTTATGTAAAATATTTATTTGATAAAAATACAATAGGGGTTTTCATATAAACTCCTATTCTACTCGTAAACGGTGTAAACCTGGTATGTTTATGAGTTTGATGTCAAACGCCACACAGTGGCTTGTATTTATACAAGGTTTACAGGGAATTTACGAGTTAATATGAAAACTCCTAATGTTTATACTATATACAATTGTGACAAGAGTGACTTTACGATGCATCATAGATTGAAATGGTAACTGTTCAAAATGCACAGTAGGGTAACATACTGTTCAAAATACACAGCAGAGTAACAATATTGGATACTTCATTATTTACATATTTTCCCCCCAATTCCACTGATTTTTATTTCGAAATATTATTTTTGGTATGATCTTTGAAACAAAAATATTTTATTAATGAGAGCAGATATCATTCAGCCTCTAGTTCGATGGTTTTATTTTTTATTTATTTAAATAAAAACCGTTCGTATTAGTTTTTCAAAAATTTGTTCTTGCAAACAGGATAGACAGCTGCTTCGGAGGGCGTTACTCCCCCTCTTCAGTATCCGCGCGAGATCATAACCATAAAAGATTTTGATTAAAGTTAGTTTGATAACTTATCTGCAAAACATCAGAGTTTTTACCGATCCCCACTTTTTAAATAAATGAGAATTCTGTATTCTCCGAAGTTTAAAAAAGTAAAACAAAATTATATGAAACTATTACGATGTGTAAGTAGGCCAGCAATGCCAGCCAATGCTGGCATTCTCCAATAAATTAGGGAGACGTTTTTTACTAACTTAAAAAATTAGTGTTTTTGTGTAAAAATGTAAGTTTACATCTTTTTTTATGTTTGTAGCCGATCCAAAATATCGGACAGAATAGTTTATTTTACAGCAACTATAAATGACAATGTAAAGACTCTAAAGTATGTTAAATAAATAATATAAATGATGCAAATAATTTAATATAAACAATCTAACAAACGTAAAGTATGTAATGTAAGGATTTTAATCTAAACAATGCAAAAAACATAAGGTAAACAATCTACAATATGTAGTGTAGAAAATGTAAACAATGTTAAGAATGTTACACTACATTCTTAACAAACTTTTTTTTGGTAATTTTTTAATTTTTCCACGAAAAGTGACTTTATATTCGACTGTATGCCCGTGTTGTCACTATAGCACTTATTTTGTGCGCTGTAGTTTTCGGTGTCAGATACAACAAGGATTGACCAAAATAATTAAAAGAGTGTAAATACATTGTTTCTATTACATACTGTACATTAGACCACCCAAATTTGCAAAAGTATTTTTTTTGTTCGCTCCACCGGCAGTTTCCGATAGATTGGGCATAAAAAATAATATGTGTACAAAAATTGGATCTCTCGGGCGCATATACCCCAGTCAGTTTGGACTTTCGACCCTAAAAATTACCTTAAAACAGTTCAAAGCTTTTTGCGCCATAACTAGGGTTTGGGATTTCCCGGACTTTTTTATTTCCCGGGAAACGGGAATGAAAAAATTTGATTGAATATTTTTGAACAAAATTGATAATGAAAACCACCTATACTAATTTAATATAAGTAATTTTTGTTAAAAAAAACACTATTTCAGTACAAATGCAGTCTGTGTAGTTAGAATTCAAAGTAAAAAATATCAGAATGTTAAAATTTGATTTCACATAAATTACTCGCAGCACTGCCAAATGAATTGCATGATTCCAGCAGAAAGCACCTACTATTCGACTGTCGGAAACAAACCGTTTCATCACACTTGGCCCATTAGATATGGTGGCCAGAATGTTATTTTCCAAAGACAAATAAAACTCTTCTAGTATTATTTCTACAATTCTTCTTATTTCATCAGCATTACATCTTCCTGATATATAAACCAACCCCAGGTTATAAAATGAATTATTTCCGTTTATACATATGTTGAAATATCTCTTTTGTGATATTCTTGTCCATTCATCTAAGATTATAGTAAATCTCCTATTGTTAGAAATATTGGATATTTCTTTTATCATGATATCTTTTACATGATTGTAGTAATTTAATATAATGTTCTTTACATCGGTTTCATTTTTTTGCAAGGTTTTTATTATAAAAACTTTCTCGAATAAACGAAGATCTAGTTATGGTGCGGATTGACTGCGGCTAATTTAGATACCATTTCAGGAAATGTTTGCCCTACCATAAAACCTTTAATGCCTATTCAGCTTACACTTTTTTCTTCGTGTACTTTGCTAATTTTAGCTGAGACGTTATTCTTGTTGCTGTTTTCTTCAAGAGAAGTTGCATGACCATCAATTTTTTTTTTTTTTTGTGAACCAAATTTAGATGTCGGATAATCAAATTTAGATACCACCGTTAAACATTAGTAAAGGAGTATTTTAAATTTAAAGTCGAATTTATTTTTAATCAAACGGTTTTGTTCATTTTGTGTATGAAAACCTTACAAAAATATTTATATTTTCAAATATTTTGATTGGTTGAAAATAAATTAACCAATCAGAATGCTCCAAAAATAAACCAAGTCACCCAATATTTTAACTAAAGTCGACTTTACCTAAATTATACATTTGAAAGATTTAGATAGTAAGGGCGATTATTTGTAAGAAACAAAGCTTTTTTTTATATTTCTTTTAAACATTTTACCACGTTCTTAGGTTTTACTACTTAAATTTTGAATAAGTTATGCGAAAAATCTTTTTTAGTTGAAATGCTCCTAATTACTTGGTAAAGATTTTATTTGTGTGTCAAATAAATGTATTCCCTTTTAAAAGATTTTAACAATGACATTTTTGTTTTGGTATTTAAAATATTTTTTATGACTAAAATTAAAAAATCCTATTCCAAACAAAAACAATTTAAAAAATTTAATATTTTTAAAATTTCCCGTTTTCCCGGGAAAAATATATTATTTTCCCTGGAATTCCCGGCAAACTTTTCCCGGGAATTCCCGAACCCCAAACCCTAGCCATAACTCCTAAATTTGCGTTTTTCCTAAAAAATACCATATAAGTATTTTTATGCAGAATGAGAGGACAAACACTCTCTTCATACTAATCTTTGGTCTAAGTATTACTTCTCGTGGCGTTTTAAGTGGATAAAATCAAAATTTGTGTTAAGACTTCACTTTAAACGGCCCACGTTAAAATTTGGACAGAAACAGTTTGGATCGGTTATCATTTTTTTGTAGAGTAAAATATGTTGTTTTTAAAAACCAATTACATTCGAAACATAGATCTCTTATTCCACGAAAGAAAGACAATGGAGTAAATATCCAGCCAGAAAAATACAAACGGAAAAGCGCTAACGTGGCATTTTAACAAGTCCTGGCAAAAAAATCCCTCCTCGATTTTATAAAAAAATTTATAAAAACTAAAAATTAAGGATTGAAAATAAAGGGTAGATATTTTCCGAAAAAATGTTAAGGATGAAAAAATATTGGAGATCAGTTCTACATTTGATTCCTCTAGGGTCACCCTTGGGACAGTTAGAGCGGTGGGAGCAAATTTGAAAAAATGTAATTTTTGTATGGGAGCGCCCTTAGAGAGTGGAGACAGAGGGTAGGTATGTTCAGAAAGAATAATGGGAGGGAAAATTAATGGGGATCGGTCTTACATGCCACCCCTCTAGGAGGCTCCATGGGGCGGTAAGAGCTGATTTCATAAAAAAAAATTATAAAAATATAAAAAATTTGTATGGGGACCGCTTTAAGGGTTGAAGATAGAGGGTAGCTATATTCCGAGAAAATATTGTGGTTCAAAAAATATTGGGGGTCAGTAATACATTTGACTCCTCTAGGAGCTCCCTTGGCACAGTTAGAGCGGTGGGATGAAATTTTATAAAAATGTCGTATTTGTATGGGAGCCCTCTTACGGATTAGAGATAGGGGCTAGGTATGTTCGGAAGAAATGTTTGGGGGGAAAATTTAATGGGGGTCGATCTTACATTCCACCCTTCTAGGAGGCACGATGGGACCGGTAAGAGTTGATTTCATAAAAAAAAAATTATATGGGGACCGCCTTAAGGGTTAAAGATTGAGGGTAGATGTATTCCCAGAAAATGTTGAAACTAAAAAAATATTGGGGGTCAGCGGTAGATTTGACTTCTCTAGGGGCACCCTTAAGACAGGTAAAGCGGTGAGAGTAAATTTTATAAAAATGTCATTTGTATGGGAGCCCTCTTGCAGAGTGGAGATAGGGGATAGGTATGTTCGGAAAAAATGCTGAAAAAGACAAATCAATGGGGGTCAGTCCTACATTTTACCGCTCTAGGGGCGACTCTGGGGAAGTTGTGGTACTTTTTGTGGATTTTTAAACCTTCACCACCACCTTTGACCCCGATTTGTCCCCACCCCACCTCCCCCATTTTTTGCTTATGCTTGTTTTTTCAAACCTCACAAAATTAGGGGTTCTAGCGTATCCAAATCATGTTACTAAGGGTTTTCGTACAACATATATGTATAATAAACCGATACTTCAAAGTCAAATTTTGGTCAATTTGTCACGGAATAACCGATATTTGTTAAAAATGTAATTACTTTATGCAAACTAGATATATTACTACACAAAATAATGATAACCAATCTTAAGTGTCTCTGTCGAAATTTTAACGATGGCCTTTTAAAATGAAGTCTTCACACAAATTTTGACTTATGCCCCTTTAAACTTCATTATACATCGTACTTAGGTAGAAGTGTAGTATGAAGGAAGTGTTTGTCTTCTTATTCTACATAAAAATGCCTATATAGTATATTTTCAAAAAACGTCAAATTTAGAAGTTATGGCGCAAAAAAGCTTTGAAGTGTTTTTAGGTAATTTTTAGGGTCAAAAGTTCAAACTGACTGGCCTGTATGCCCCCGAGAGATCCAATTTTTGTACACATATTATTTTTTATGCCCAATCTATCGGAAACTGCCGGTAAAGCGAACAAAAACAGCACTTTTGAAAATCTCATACATTTCATGGGTGGTCTACTGTACATTATTTACATTAGCCCTATTCACAATCTTGTGCAAATGGACTTGCATCATTGCATTTGCAAAGTGGTAGAGTATAATTTTACTTTACACTAACAAAATATACAGAGTTGAATTTGCTACACCTTTGCAAATACACAACACCAAAAACCATTAGTTTATAGTTACTATGCGTATGCAACACTTAATTGCAAACTGCTGGTAGCTGTCAGCTGAGTTGAAATAAAAAAATAAACTACGAAACTCAACTAATAAATTTAAATTAATAAATTTCTAATTAAAAAAATAAACATTCATTTACTTGAAAATAAGAGATCAACTAAATATTCCCCCATTCATCTTAAAACACGGTGCAAAATATAATTTAAATAATATACATTTAAATTTAAATTTAACGGTTCGTTGTAATTCAAAAATCTGTGGTTATCGTACACAGAGTTGAATAGAATCAGCTGAGATATCTTAAGAATTAAGGTTCAATGCAAAATAGAGTAATAATAACAAAGGATAAAAATAGCATTGTTAAATTTCGTTGATGTTAGTCTAAGTTGAGTTGTTGATACGAAATTCGATTTTCTTTCAGCGATCACATAAGTAGACAAACATTAAAATATTAGCCCACACAAGACGAAATACACTGATGATGGCTTTGTAGCGAAAGCCGAAAATACGTATTCTGTATTGCTGGTCTTATCGAATTCTTTCAAATATATTTTTATTCTTTGTAATTTACTTGTAAAAATTGTATCATCTTTCTTTGATTTGAAAATAATTTAAACAGAAAGTGATATTAATTTATGATCTAGAGTCAAACTAAAAAGAACATTCATTTACTTAAAAAAATAAACGCTAAATTCTAAATAAAAATTTGACGTTTTTTCGACATAAAATTTATTGTAGCGAAAATGTCAGCATAAATTAATTAATTTTGTTTTTTTCTAATCAGCTGTGAATTTCGTGCTTTGCAACAAATGTTGCAAACAAACATAAAAATACCGTTCACAATTGATAGCAAATATTTGCAATTGCACCATTTTGCAATCTCAAATGCACAGGATTGTGAATAGGGCTATTATATTTTTCATATTTTTTCATTATTTACATTAAATATTTTACATTATTTACAATGTCGTTTTCAGTTTTTGAAAGTGTACAACCACTTTCCCTATTTTTCGATTAACTGTTTGATAACGATTGCGTTGTTTTGTCCAATGTCCTGTCTAACTACCCAGGTAGAAAAATACAAACGCCAAAACGTTGGCAAATCACTGTATATGGTGGTACAAGCGCTGGCAGAGCATCCGTTTTTCGAAAATTGAAGTACTGGGTCAACCTTGAAATGATAACGTTGATCTTCGGTTGGCCGTTTATCTTTCCGAACGTTGGCAAAGCGTTGGTAACAATAGTAAAATAAGTGCTCTGCCAAACGGTATTTTAGATCAACGGTTTTTTATTAAATTCTTCATGAAAAAATCTGTAAAATCCCAATCCCGAAAAAAAGAGAAACGTAAATTTTAGTATAGCAGCACTGTATCTAATAAGCGAATACATCTCTGCTTAAAACTACAAATTCGATAGATTTTCACACAAATTTTACCATAAGAACAATTTTCCAGTTTTATCAATAGACTTGAAAACTGGTATTTAAATAGGGTGAACATTAAGTGATCAGTTTATGTATTTTTTACATACAGTCATAAGTTTCGTAAAACAAGTACTGGCAAAATCCTTTTTGCAATTGTTGGCAAAGCGCTGCAATCCAATGTTTTGCCAGTAGTATTTTTTCATGTACAGTCGTAAATTTTGTGAAACAAGTACTGGCAAAGTCCTTTTAGCAAACGTTGGCAATTCGTTTTAAGCCGATGTTTTACCAGTGGTATTTTTTATATACGGTTGTAAATTTTGTAAAACAGGCACTGGCAAAGTCCTTTTACCTAACGTTAGCAAATCGTTTTGAACCGATGTTTTGGCGGTGGTTTTTTTTCCATAAACAGTGGTAAACTTTGTAAAACAAGTATTGGGAAGGCACTCTTTCCAAAGGTTGGCAAAGCGTTCTAAATTAGTGCTTTTGTAATGCTTTTTTTTATACCATTGTAAAGCAACGCTTTGCCAGTGCTTAGTTTTTTGTACCGTCGGCAATTTCTACCTGGGTAGGATTGCCTGTTATTAACTTTTGGTATTCTTGGCTAAACAACGTCTAAAGCAATGTTTACTGTGGAAGAGAAAAAGGATGTATGACACTCGCATAGATAATAAAAAGATAGCACAATATAAAAATGTATTAGAATAAAGGAGAAAAAATTTGAATTTTCTACAGCATGGTGTACTTCATCATTATGAACGCAGCTTTAATTGTACATATTTTTTTTTTAATAATAAAATATAACGAAAAGAACATAATATCTTAATAATAATTTAATAGAATATAATCACACACAAAACTAAACACTAAATGTTTCTCATTTTTGTCATTATATAATATATAATTTTTCCACTATATAACTTAACATTTTAAATAGTTAATCTAGTTGAATGATTTGTTTTTACTTTTGGCAAACATTCTTGTTTTATGTTTTCTTAAATGTTATTTTTTATAAA
The DNA here is from genome assembly GCA_949987735.1 of Leucophora obtusa. Classification (NCBI taxonomy): domain Eukaryota; kingdom Metazoa; phylum Arthropoda; class Insecta; order Diptera; family Anthomyiidae; genus Leucophora; species Leucophora obtusa. The sequence continues at coordinate 161,239,544 of OX465295.1, read as the reverse complement.
TATAAAATATTGCTTTACGATGTTTTCTATATTAGGGATGGTCATGGTCTAAATTTAAATTCCTTAACACGTCCTGATTGGTTTCATTAGTAACACAAGTGAATTGTTCTGCGGCATTAACTTTCCTTAGCTTCTCTTCATCGATCTTTTTGACATCGCCCACAATCACTTTACACATGACCATCTTGACTTCGGCAAAGAAGTCAGTGAGGTAACATCATGTGGGTCGTGGTGGCGCTGTTTGACTTTTACGATGTGTTGGTGGTGGCGGCGGTGCCATACGCATACGTGGTACTGGTTTATTTTCCAATGGTTTGGGTAATGGTGGTTTTAGCAATTGCGTTTTTTGTTCATTTGAATTGAAAATTTTACCCGGTGCTTTGTTTGTATCGTTATCTGGCGAATACGTTTTGCTGAGTTTCGGTTGTGTTGTTATAACATCGCCATTTTGCAGATCCATATGATTTCTGCTCTTTAAGGTGATTATTTCATCATCGGCATCTGATGACACAGAATCATATGGTGAGGGTGAGCGTGAATGTATTGAATAGGTTTCATCATCATCTTGTTCATTATCCTGTATCATGGTACGAAATTCTTGTATGGAATCATTTAATGCCCATAGTTGCGAAAGCAAAGAGAGATCCAATTGACGAAGACCAAACTGCAATTAAAAAAGGGAAACAAATTAGACAGGATAAAAAATAAATTTAAATTAAAATTTAATCTTTTACTTAAGTCAATTGAATTTCAATTATTTTTAGTGAAAGTTTGCCTTTTGTACATAATTGTAGAAGCACTGCAGAACCATATACGAACTTTTAGCGCTAATTTATTATTTCCCTTCCAAAAATGTAAAGAAAGAGGGCAGAGTGTTTGAGTTGTTGTATTTTTGTTGTTATTTATCGCTTCGAAGTAGGACATCGCAAAAAAAAGTATTTTATATATTTACACCATACTTGTGACTAATGAACTAGGTTGACTAATTAATTGACGATTTCATTAATCAATGGTAATGAAATTATTTTCATTAACATTTTATCAAATTAATGTTAATGATTTCGGAATTTGACAATGGTTTATAATTTCATTATCATTGATAATTCATCAATTAAAAAAAATAATTACCATTGCTAGATAAGCTTTTCGAAAAACATAAAAATGCAGAAAATTCACTAAAATCAGGGTTGGAAACTGCTACCTCAGGCTCATGCTTATTAAAAATTATTATTCAGTAAATTACACAGTACAACACTAAAAATGCATCGGGCATGCGACATATCAATTCTGATAGATTTTAGGATAAAAATCACGATTGTGAACACCAAATTTCAAAATTAGCTCTAGTTTTTGAAATATTTGCAAATTTAACTTTTAGCAAAAAGACAGTTTTTTTGTTAAAATTTCTTATGACTGAACCGTGGATAATTTTTAATATGGTTTAAAAATATAGACTTTGGGCTTTTGGAAACATATCAATTTATTTTGATTAGATAAAGGCTCTAGGATATAACTGCAATTAAAATGAAAACTTCACTTACTTTCCTATTTTGCAAATCTAGTAAAATCCCTTAATCGGATTTGCAAAATCTTTATATATGACGTAAAATCATATTGCACTAAATTCTTTTTATCAAAAGAATCACAACTTCTGCATCAACATTTGCAGAAAATTCAATCTGAAATATACATTTTACATTTTCTTTATTTCAAATAAATTTCATATGAATTTACTATGGCAAAAGGAAATAAAGTACATTTTTGAACATGCATATTTTAAAATTGTTATTTTTTCAAAATTTGCGCTTCAATTATCTAAAACTTTGTTGAAATTGATTGGAAAACATATGTTTAATATTTCTGAATGGTTTTATCTGGGTTTTATATTTTAAGATTTGTTACAGACTCCTTAATTTTTAGGTATTAAAAAAGTCAGTCTTTTTCAGGTTTAGTCAATATTAGCTTTAAATTGAAACAGAAAATGCGAAATTTTTTTTGGTAAATTAAGTAACATGAGATGTTTACTAAAGGTACAAATTCAAATATTAGGTATTCCTTTCATCCCAGATTATTTATTAACGAAATCGTGAAAAAAGAGAAATTTCAATTTTAAATGCATATATAGGGAATATTATCGCAGCTTTCAAAACGTGCAATATATCAAATTAAAGGGCATATTTCATCATTTTAAAATGTTGAAAAAAATAGCGTTATTACTTTCAATTTTATATTTTTTTGCAAAGTTTCTTAAAAAATTTAATTTTCCTACAAAAACGTTTTTTCAAATATTTCTTAAACTATAGCTACACTCTAATTAAATTCTGTTGAAATTTACCCAACTTATAGTAGGAAACTGAACTCCTATTATAAATTGGGTAAATTTACTCTATGTGCGTAAATGAAAAAAAATACGCACATTGTGTTTAAGTTGGTGCACAAATAATCTGTAATTTTACATTGAAAGTGCGTAAAAATTAAATGAAATTTTGAAATTAGTGTGTTAATTTACTAAATTTGTGTGTAAAAAAGCACGTTTCACGTGTAAATGTACGCATAAAATGCGTAAAAATCCACAAAAATGCGCAAAAATCAACAGAAAGTGCGTAAAAATAAAATATAATACGTACCATACATGGGACTAGTTAATTATTTGGACTAATTAATTGATGATTTCATTACCATTGCATTGATATCAATTGTAATGAAATTATTTTCATTACCATTTTTTTAATTAATGGTAATGATTCTAAAAATTAATTTCATTGATTAATGACAATGATTTTAAATTTAATTACCATTGATAATGAATAAATTAAAAAAAATAATTGCCATTGACAGAAAAACGTAAAAATAGAGTAAAACTCGCTGAAATCGAAGAAGGAATATGCTCATTCAGGCTCATGCTCTTTTAAAATTAAATATTACTTTCCATTCCATTGTTATTTGTATCCAGGTAAAGTTTAACGGAATTAAATGGATCCTCTTTATAAAATTGTGTTTTATAACTTCCCCGGCCACACCCGTTGTTCGTTTTCATTTGTCTGAATTTTTTTGTAAACAAATGGTTTTTAATCAATTGTAATTAGTTTTTTTATACATTAGTGTAATTTCATTACCATTAGTAATGATTTTTCTAATGAAAAATATTTCATAACCATTAAATGGTAATGAAATTTTTTTTTCATTGTCATTAGTATGAACTAATGGTAATGAAATTTCAATGGTAATGAAAAATTCCCATGTATGATACGTACATTTACAACAGGTGTGCTAACTTTAAGCACCACCCAAAAATGTTTTTAAATAAAATAACAAATTAATTTTTAGTAAGTATTTTATTAATAATAATATCCGAGTCATTCTCTCATAATCGTTTATGTCCAAATTAGTCGTTTTGGGATCTTAAGGCATTTGTATAAAATTCGTATAAAAATTTGTTATGGCCTACGCAGGAACAACTGAGTGCAATGACTCCTGCTCAACAAAGTCAGTATTCATTGAGTACTGCCTAACTTGCAAAGAAAGCATTTTGTTGAGCAGGAGTCATTGCACTCAGTTGTTCCTGCGTATGCCATATCCCTCTTAAGGCGTTTTCTCCCGTTATTGTTGACGGTTACTGCCTCCCTTTCAAAGAAGGCATTTTGTTGCGCAGGAGTCATCGCACCCAGTTGTTTTACCTAGGCCGTATCTCTCTTATGGCGTTTTCTCCCGTTATTGTTGACGGTTGTTGGTTGACTGCCTGCCTTGCAAAGAAGGCATTTTGTTGAGCAGGAGTTATTGCACCCAGTAGTTCCTGCGTAGGCCGTGTCTCTCTTACGGCGTTTTCAATTTTGAAATGAGGTTTAGACTACCACATGCGTTTATAATAATTACCAAAAACAATTTCATGCTTATGTTGCTATTTCCAGACTCTAATGTGTTTGTGGAAATGTTGTAATTCACAAAAAATAATCCGTTTTCGCTTTTTCTTTTTTGCAATTTGAAATGTCAGAGTATTTATTACTATTATTGAATAGTATATTAACCAACTTTGTGCGTAAAAATTTTATTTAACAAAACAATAGTAATTTTAGGCACAATGTGTTTATTTATAAGCACATAATGTCTAAAAATACTTTGTGTGTGTATTATTGCGTATGAAAGTGTGTACAAAAAGAGTTTACGCATTTTTTGTTTATATTTACCGAATTTTCGTAAAATTAAACAAAATTTTACCCATTTTATAGTAGTAAATTTACAAACATTTTTTAGAGTGTAACTTTAAAATTCTAGTGCCATATTCGTGATCTGCGTCCCAAAGTCTATTAAAAATAATATATCGCAATCCCGATGCATCAAATTTTTCTTATTTTGTCGTACTGTGTTATTATTGTTGTTTTTTAAAATTCATAATCCAATGGCTACAATACCCATTTCTTGGTTAGTTTGGAAAAAAAAATTTGCTTAAAAAGAAAATTTTTCATCAATATATTTGTTTACAGAATGTTAATCGCTGATTAAGTTTTTTAACCAATTTTTTGTACCACAAAGACTTTTTTCGCATTCCGCCTTTATTATTTTGCATTCCGTTTTTATCAATTCATAATCGAGGAACTATAATCCATAATATATAACTACAATACATCTATAATATATAACTACAATAAAAAGTAATTTTTTTGCATCATTATATTCGTTTGCAGAATGTTAATCGCTGATTACTTTTTTCGCATTCCCCCATTATTTTGCAATTTTTTAAGTGCGGTTTTTTTATTTATAATCTAGGGTTACCCATTACTTCATACCCATTTCATACACCAAAGTTCGTTTGGTGGTTAGATTGCAAAAAGAAAATTCGCGAAAAGAAATGTTTGCAAAAAGGAAATTTTTTGCATCAATATATTTTTTACAGAATGTAATTCGCTGATTAAGTTTTTTAATAAATTTTTCGCGTTCCGCTATTATTTTGCAATTTTTTAAGTGCGGTTGTTTTAAATTTATAATCTAGGGACTATAATACCCATTTCATACACCAAAGTTTGTTTGGTGGTAGTTTGCAAAAAAAAATATCGCGAAAAAAAGTTTTTGGAAAAAGGAAATTTTTGGCATCAAAACATTCGTTTGCAAAATGCAAATCGCTGATTAAGTTTTTTAATTAACTTTTTGTTCCACAAAGACTTATTTCGCATTCCGCTATAATTTTGCAATTATTGCGAGTCGTTTTCTTAAATTCATAATCTAGCGACTCTATTATACCTTTATATCATACCAAAGTTTGGTGTTTAGATTGCAAAAAAAATCGCGAAATAAAAATTTTTTAAAAAAGAAAATTTTTGCATATATTTTCGGCTCGCTTGAGAGCTTTGTCCATCCCTGATTGTAGCTTCTTTGTCCAAACCCGTTGTTCGATTTTATACATCAGGATTTTTGCAATCAAATGGTTTTTTAATCAATTGTAATTAGTTTTTTTTTACATTAGTGTGATTTCATTACCATTAGTAATGTTTTTCCTAATGCAAAATATTCCATTATCATTATATGATAATGAAACTTTTTTCATTGTCATTAGTGACAACTAATGGTAATGAAATTTCAATGGTAATGAAAAACTCCCATGTTTGATATACATACAATAAAAAAATCTGCTTCGAAAAATGCAGTGAAAAGTACACAAAAACTTTGGTAATGGGTGCGATATACTCACGCATTACCTTGTAATGATAGCTCGTTACTTTCTGCATTATTTCAAAATAAAAAGTAATGACTTTCCAAACACTGATTACGTATTGCATGATTTATAGACGGAAAGCAATGATTAAACATTTTAGAAAATCTATTTTTATACACATTACTTTGTATTTCTTTGTAAGCATGGGTGTAAGGTGTATATTACGAACGAAAATATGAAACACAACAATTAATTTACTTTTTAAGCAATGAAATGTTATACGTGTCGATAGCTCAGGTGGTAGAGTTCTTGGCTAACAAGCAGAGATCACAGGTACGAATCCCAGCGTGGCCACTAGAGCACCCATATATGCAAAAGTGTTATTTTTCCAGTTCCCCTCTCATTTTCGGATAGGTTGAGAGCAAAAAATAAGATATATGCAAAAATTGGGTTTCTGCGATGTAAACCAGCCAGGCCGTTTATATTTATGTCCTCAAAATTACCCTAAAAAGGGTTCATGGATTTATCCATCTATAACTTAATCACCAGAGGGTTGCGGGTTCGAATCCCACCAGGTCGAAAAACATTTTTTCTAACTTTTTTTACACAATTAATAATTTTTTGCAGTTTTCACTGTAAAATTTTTATTTTTTTCTATTTTTGTACACTTAAAAATTAATTTTTGAAACGATTTCAATCCCCGGTCATGGCAATACACAAAAAGTTTTTCATATAGAGACAAATTAACAATTAAAAATTACTTTGATCAGTTGACACATAAACTAACCACTGACGAGTCTTTGGGTGAGACGAAACTGCGGCAGTCTGGTGATTCCCTTGTGTCTGTTAAATTTTTCAATAAAAATGTTTTCTTCTTCTTCTTCCTAGAAATCAACTATAAAAAAAAATTCTTTAGTAATTAATTCTAATATTAATTACGATTGTCCTATGCGACGGTTACAAACACTTAACTAAAAAATAATAAAAATTTAAAACATTTGCACAGCAGCAACACAACTTCTCCAATCAACACTCGGTATCCAACTATTGAATGTGAAAAAAGCGCATCATAATGTGATAATTACTTGTGAAAAAGGAGAAAAAACAATAGGATTAAGAGAGGAAACATTCTAATTGAAAAATAAAATTGCTCAAGTATTAGTTAATTCTGGCTCTTCTGATTACAAAACATACATTGTATACGCTGTGATTGAAAAAACTTCAATTAGCCACACTCAGCACTATGCCGACCGTGGTGTAACTTGTTAAGAGGTGATGCTACGAGTCATAGCCTGTGCAGAGGGCTGCCGGTTCAATCCCCGGTCATGGCAATACACAAAAAGTTTTTCATATAGAGACAAATTAACAATTAAAAATTACTTTGATCAGTTGACACATAAACTAACCACTGACGAGTCTTTGGGTGAGACGAAACTGCGGCAGTCTGGTGATTCCCTTGTGTCTGTTAAATTTTTCAATAAAAATGTTTTCTTCTTCTTCTTCCTAGAAATCAACTATAAAAAAAAAATTAAATTTTTTTTTTTTAATTTTCTATTAATTTTTAATGAAATTTTATGGAAATATAAAAGTTCTAAATAAATATTTACCCCTAAATTCATAAACGCTTTGTAAAATTATAGGAGGTTTATTGAATAAATTTTATATGACAATGACGTTTTGTAAACCTGCTATAACTTTACAAAGCATTTATGAATTTAGGGGTTAATCTTTAAATATTTTTTGTTAAAATACCAAAAAGTTAAATATTACAATTTTGTTTGTATTTAAAAAACCAATTTTGATCAAATTTTTTCTAAATATATTATATATAACAGAAAAAGAAAAATCCTGTAAACATTTTAGTTAGAACTAGTAAAAATAAGTTAAAAATTACCTTGCAGAAAAAACTATTTTTTATCTACTAATATACTGCAAAATTTTTTCCGGATTTTATCAAGGTAATTCGTTATTCTTAATAAACTAAAAGTTAACTTAAATGTAACCAGAATTTTGTAAATTTAACAGTTTTATTTTTCCTTCTTATCTTAATAGTATTTAGCAAAAAACAATCTGCTAATATCAGCAGTTTTTTGCAAGGTCATTTTAAATTACATAATTTTTAGTAGCTTTTTCTCCTATTTTTACAGCTTTATTTCTTTATATGAGTGTATTATTTTTTATAAAAAAAAAAACACTTAAAAAAACACTTTAAAAAAAAACAACTTTATATATTTTCCAATATGTTAAGCGGAGAATACGCTAAGGAACATTAGTGAAAAAATGGCAATTTTTTTACGAATGTTGTTTTGTGTATGTTAATGTTCGTGTTGACATTCGTGTAATTCGTGTTTACAAAATTTTTTGATATTTTATGTTCCCTACTCAATGTTCCTTAATGTATTCGCCGCTTTATATATTTTTGTTAATAAAAAACAAAAGAAATGAAGATAAAAACAATTTACTGAACAAGACTGCTAAAAGTCATCTATCAGTTATAACAACCCAGGAAAAAATTACCCATTACCTGAACAAGGCATTGCCATATAACCGCTTACAAATCTCATTGCCAAATTTCTTTACTGCATTACCAAACACATTCTAACAAGATCGTAAAAAAAGCAAGAGGTATTGTAATCAATTCTAAAAATCGAAAGAGACAAAGCATGAAAGTCATTCAAATATAATTATTTACTAACAAAAGTTTTCAAAAATTAATAGCTTACTTTTTAAATTATTTGATCTTAGAAAGTAACCGTTTGCATTTTGGTAGTAAAACATCAAATTAAGAAGTATTTCCACATTTTGAAAAGAGAAGTTTTTTAGTTTTAACATAACAGTGAAAAAATTATTTTAAAAATTTTGTTCTAATACGGGATTTTAATTTTTAACCCATTAACGCCCACTGTACTATAAATAGTACATCACTTTAAGTTGAAATAAAAATCATCTAATGAAATTTTTCACTCTGGCAACGCTTTTTACCTGTTAATAAGAGTACATGCAATACTATGTATCCATAATAAATCATAGTTATAAATTAAGAATAAGGGTAATCCCCGTTTTGTGCTAGCGATTTATTTCGTCTTGGCGAGTGAGTGCTTATTTAGTTTATTGTAAATGATTTCACTTTGAAAAGCGTTAAAAAGTATTATATTTGCTCGATATCATCACATTCTAATAAAAACTACATAAAACGGTTTAGTTCGTATAGATTTGTTCGTGCTGTAATATATAAAAAGCTGCTGTACTAAGTTTAGTACACTGGGCGCTTGAAGTAAATTAAATTAGCAAAGTGAAGACATTTTTGTTATTGTACTGTGCTTTCGAGTTGAAGTTTTTTCTTGTTTTTTGTGTGTTTTTCTTTCAAATAGCGACCTTTTATAAATATTATTAACTAAAAATATAAACTTCGAAGGTATAAAATGGCAAACCGAAATACTTTTACACGCAACAAAAACTATTTTGGGTTAGAAGAAGCAATACAGGACATTATTAGCCAAGATAGTGAAGATGATGCTACTTACGATGTATTTATGCTGCCACCCAATCCAGGTGTTATCACCGATGAAGAGGAAGGTGGAGACGACGACCTGTATGGAAACAAATTACCTCGAGATGTTCCCGGTAATATAGAAGTTAGTACTCACAGACATACCACTGCCGTTGAAGAGCAATGGAGTAGCGATGACGACGAACCCCTCAAAATATTCGCGTCATCTACTTCACGGAATGTGCCAAAGAGAAAAAGAATTGAAAAAAGTGCTGCGTCACCAACTTGGAGAAAATGTGCCCCCTTTTATTCAGTTTTTCCATCTACTCCAGATCAAAAACATATTGAAGAACGACGTGCTAATGTTTCGGAAATCTTACATGGTATGACCCCAGTGAATGTCTTTGAGCATCTTTTTGACGATGAAGTGTTAGAGCTTATCGCAACGCAAAGCACAATATATGCAGGACAAAACAATAGGCACGCAAGCGTTTTTACCAAAGAGGAACTCCGTAAATTCTTGGCCATACTTATACTTACCGGATATCATAAACTACCTAGTGAAAGGTCATATTGGAGCTTAGATGACGACCTAGGTGTGCCATTAGTGTCAGAGTGCATGTCAAGAAATAGATTCTTGGAAATTAAAAGAAACCTGCATTTTGCAGATAACGCTTTGGCTATGACATCTACTGATAAGATGTTCAAAATGCGCCCACTTTGTGATATTTTACAAAAAAAGTTTTGTCAATTCGGAATGTTACATGAAAATTTGTCGATTGATGAATCAATGGTTAAGTACTTTGGCCACCATTCAGCCAAACAATTTATAATGGGTAAACCTGTGCGGTACGGATATCGGAATTGGGCGTTGACCAGCTTCGACGGATATTGTTATACTATAGGGAAAGTTAAAATATGGTGTTCTCTGAAGAAACAAAAAGTTGATGTACCCGTTCCTCATGTTTTCCAAAGTTACAATAAAGGCATGGGAGGGGTAGATCAAATGGATCAGTCTATAGGAATGTACCGAATTGCAGTGAAAGGAAAGAAGTGGTGGTGGGTATTGTTTACTTACGTAGTCGACATGACTATTTCAAATGCATGGCGATTATACTGCATTGCAAACCCTGATGATAGTGTTGATCAGTTATGGTTTCGTAGGCATATAGCACGTATGTATCTGAGCGACAAGAAGGAAAATAAAGCTAGGCCAACGTCTTCTGGAATTGACGGAGAAGGCAGAAAAAATAATGGCCACAACCCCCAAAAAATACCAAACCAACTTAGATGTGTTATGTGCTGAAATCGAGTTAAAACTTCATGTGATAAGTGCCTGAAAACGCTATGTTTGGAAAGAGGATGTTTTGCAAAATACCACTCATAAGCGCCCATTGTACTAAACTTAGTACACCTCTAAAAACACAACTTTTAATATTTTTTTTCTTTTTTTTCTTTTATATTATTTTAAGAAAACTGTTTTAATACTGATAATAAAAATTGAATTATTAAAATTGTTCACCGTTTTCATTTGGGCGTTAATGGGTTAAAGGACTACTTATTTTTCATTTCTTTGCAATAAATTTGCGCTTTATCATAAATAGTATTTTTGATATACACAATCAATTGTATGATGAATAAATAAATGTTCAATGGTAATTAAAAAAGTAAACCAGAAAAGTTGTTTTCGATTAAATAAATAGTAACATTACAAAGAAATATATTTTTTAATTTTTCTTAGCAGTTATTCAAAACAAAATATAAAAAATTACTAAAATTTCTTTTAAGTTATTATATTGAGAATTAAAATAAAAGGAAAATCTATTGTCTTTTGCGATTTTGTCAGTTAATTTATTAATTTTAATTTATTGCTTTGTATTTTGCAAAACGTCCAAAACAAATCTTTTGGCAAAGTAGTTTAAAAAGGCCAACAAAACCCTATATTTTTTCATTTTATACATACCATTTTTTACGGACTTGAAATAAGTACAAATTTTTTAAAATATAACCAAAAAAAAATAATTGTAATGGTTCAGTTGCAATATAATGGTTCAGTTGCTGCAACAAATTTTTTCGGATAATACTACCGAATTTTTGTTTAGGACAGCGAATTTCCGTTCTCGGAAATAAATTACATTGTTAAAACTAATTTTCTGATAGATACAAACGATATATTCCACTAGTACAACGAAAACAACTTTTATGACGGTTATTTAAGATAACAACTAACGAAAAGTACTAGTAAAGAACAGTTGTTTAAAGTAGTTATTTTTAATATCATAATAAACAACTACCAAAACAGTAATTTTACAGCAAACAGTTATTTTTTGTAGTTAATTAAAAAATAAAAAGTGTCGTTGATTTTTTTTTTTTATTTAAAAATTCTTGTTTAGTTTATATTTGTTATTATTTATAAATTTCTAGTTTGCAAATAAAAATCAGAAACTTGTATTGTATCTCCAATGCATAAAAGCATAACAACTGAAGAACGGTTTGAAATTTTTACTTCGAGTTTTAAATAAGCTGAAGTAATAATACATATTTTTGTAATCGAAAGAAAAAAAATATTTTTTTTATTAAAATATAACTTTTATAAACAAAAAGAATTGACTATAAAAAACAGCAGTTTTTACCGATTTCGTCAGTTGTTTTGAAATTTTTGTAGTAAAAATTTCTCAGTTAATTTTACGACAATGGTAGTTATTTTTAATGCATTTGTTAGTTATTTTTCAGCAGTTAAAAATAACAAAATTTTTAGTTATTTTAAATGTAAATACCTTTGTCGCCTTTTTAACTGCATATATCTTTGTTTTAACTGATATTTTCAGTAGATTCTACCGACAAACTTTAGTGAGTGTACAAATTGTGCCGTCAGAAAAAATATGTTTTCTCTTTGCTAATATCTGATTGATTTCTGCCATAGAAAAACGTTCACATTCTGACTACTTTTTCCATTAAAAATGGTTTATATACAATTTTAAGGTTTTGGGAACCTTTTCTATCGAAAAACCCTCTGATTCTGGGAACTTTTCCTTTCGAAATTTCCACATAAAAACATTCAGATATTGTTGTTAGGATAATTGAAATTTTGTTGTTATTTATTTAATTTATTCATTTATTTAATTTATTCATTTATTTAATCTATTTATTTATTTAATGTATTTAATTTATTTAATAATTTATTTAATAAATTATTTAGTAATTTATTTAATATATTATTTAATAATTTATTTAGTAATTTATTTAATTTTTTATTTAATAATTTATTTAGTAATTTATTTAATCATTTATTTAATTTATTAACTTATTTAATTTATTTAATTTGTTTAATTTATTTAATTTATTTAATTTATTTTTTTCATTTAATTTATTTAATTTATCTAATTTATTTAATTTATTTAATTTATTTGATTTATTTAATTTATATATTTTATTTGATTTATTTGATTTATTTAATTTATTTCATTTATTTCATTTTATTTAGTTTAATTTATTTATATTTTTTTTATTTTATTATATTTTAAATTATTATATTTTATTTTATTTATTTAATGTTGATAAGTAAGAGTACAGCTAATATAATAAATATACACCAAACCAGATATGATATTTAGTATTTGTCTAATTTAGTATAAGTCGAATTCTATTAGTTTAACCATAACCATAAAGCGATTTTAAATATTCCCTTCCTTTTTCTGTAATTTGCAAGGTGCATTGTAAGGCCTTATATATAAATTCTATAGAACTACCTCTTTTATCAAAAAAACAAGCTTGTGCTAAAAAGTATAAAGTAATTATAAAAAAATAAAATCTGATTTAAGCTATAAATTATCACGCAAGACGGTGGTTCAGTGGAAGAGTATCCGCCTGACACGCAGAAAGCCAGGGATCAAATCCCAACGAAACACATGTGTAAGTTTTTTTTTATTTATTTTAAAATTTAATTCGTAAATTCTATTTTGAGAATATCTATTTTTAGAAACTCGCTTAATCTTTTTATTATTAGAACACCTTCTTTTACTGAAAACCAAAGGTGTTCTGTAAGAAAAATAGTAACTAGCTACCATTGCGATTCCTAAGAATCGATTGCATTTAGTCTCACGCCTTGTTAAAAGAAACAAGTTGGTAATCCAATTGGGAAGGCGTTCTACCAAAAATACCTGATTCCCAACTCGATTCTCTATTTTGAAAATTTTTTGCTGGGAAGCGATAGTATAGGGGGTAGAGCGTCTGCGTGTAATGCCAACGAGTGTGGGTTCAAACTACACACATAATAATCCATGCACAAAAATACGAAATTAATGTCAAAATAACAAAAACTTTCGTAAAATAAACCATTTTCTGTATATTTTACGAAATTTTTTGTTATTTTGACATTTTTTCGTAATTTTATGCATGGATTATTATCACTGTATAGATGGGCACGTGAGCAGAATTTTGCGTGATTCACGTTTATCAGTGTCAGTAAAACCTTAATTTACTGACGTGAACGTGAGTGAGTGTGAATAGATTAAAAATGTTCATGAGTGAGTGTGCGTGAGTAAAAGTTGTCCGTGAGTGAGTGTGCGTGAGTCGAATTTTAACGACTCACGTTTTTTTTGGGCTTTTTAGTCATATTTACAGTAATTGTTTTAGGCGACTTTATATTTTTAGGTATTTTTAATACAAAATAAATGGCAAAATTTCATACTCGCCCGAGTAAAAAAAATTGATCTCGCGCAATATCTAATCATATCCAATTTGATATTGTTTAAGATCTGCTGTAATATCTAGCTGATCTAATTAGATCTCAAAATTGGGTGTATCCAATCATGTCGTATTAGATCCCATTGTATATATGGGGATAAACTAAGATCAAGTTACATCTCAAAATTGGGAGGTCCAATGATATCTTTGGGGGGGATCTAATTTGATCCGAAAAATGGCGGATCCAGCTATATATTTGCGGATAAACTTAGATCTAATTTGATCCGAAAAATGGCGGATCGAATTAGATCCAGCTATATATTTGTGGATAAAATTAGATCTAATTTGATCTCAATTTTGGCAGATCGAATTAGATCCAGCAATATATTTGTGGATAAACTTAGATCTAGTTTGATCCGAAAAAGTGGCAGATCGAATTAGATCCAGCAATATATTTGGGGATAAACTTAGATCTAATTTGATCCGAAAAATGGCACATCGAATTAGATCCAGCAATATATTTGGGGATAAAATTAGATATAAATTGATCTGAAAAATGGCAGATCAAATTAGATCCAGCTATATATTTCGGGTTAAACTTAGATCTAATTTGATTCGAAAAATGGCAGATCGAAAAAATGGGTTAATCTAATTATATAAAATTAGATTTAATACAAAAAGTTACATTTTAAGTGATACCATTAGACAAAAATAAGATAATAAACCATGAAACGATACAGTATCGTTAACGAATTCATATTAAGTATCATATTTGATATCGTTTATGATAAAAATATATGAACTCGTAATGATATCATAATTTTTAAAAATAACGATAAATTTTCGGAAAAAGTGACATTTGCTTGTTGTAATTTAATCGTTAAAGATATCATATACTTCTTTATTTCGATATCGTTAATGATATTATATCGAATAGCGATAAAATAACGACAAAAATTTTGCAATATGACGAAAATATTATCGCATTGCCTGATATTTCCGGTATCATAACGATATCGTTATTTAATGAAAAAACGACATCATTAACGAATGTGTACTTTTCTTCAAAGTACCTATTACTTATGAATCGTTAATGATATCATTCTCGGACAAACATATCATCGAAATTATATTGTTACGAATTCGAAACGATATCGTTTGGTTTGTTGGGAATTCATTCAGATATCGCTCAGATTGCATTAAACGGTACATTCTATTGAAATTATTTCTTGATTATCATTATGTCACATCCAATTTTATATAATTAGATAAACTCGTTTTTCGGATCGTATTTCATCATATTAGATCCAAAGTGGATCTAAATTACTGCAGTACGATCCACCATTTTTCGAATAACATTTTATTTTGGCCGGTATCAAAAAAAGATATGATTGTATGTTGTACTTCATTAATTTTTTTAATAGGGTATCCACAGAAATGACAGATAAAAATAGATTCCGCATTATATTTGGGTACTATGTATGATCTGCATTTATTTGGGATTAAATAAGATCCCAGCCAGATATTGCCAACTGTTCAAAAAATAATGCATTAGCAGAGCACTGATTTTATAAAAATTAAAATATTTTGTTAAAATAAGGTTTAAACTCAGAAGGTCTCGAGTTCGATACCGTTCACGGCTATGCACTTTTTTTTATAAAATTAATTTCTTTTTATAAAATTTTAATTTTTTTTCTATAAATTTTTTTATAAAATTATATTTTTTTTGTTAAATTGAATTATTTAAATAAAATAATTTTATTTACATCTTCTTGACGCTATACACCATTTCCAAGTGTATCAATTGTTTTTAAGATTTATCAATTGTGTTTCAGAAATAATTAATTGTATTTTAGAAATTATGAATTATTTTTCACATTTATGAATTGTTTTTCAGAACTAGTCAATTGAATTTCAGTTTTATCAATTGTATTTCAGAAATTTTGAACTGTATTTCCGAAATTCACAACTGTATTTCAGAAGTTATCAAACTGAATTTCAGAAATTATCAATTGTATTTCAGAAATTATGAAATGTTTTTAAGAAATTTTTCTCTATTAATGTATTTAAGAAATTTTTCTCTATTAACTATGAATCAACAAATTCTGAAATAGATTTGATTATTTCTGAAATACAATTAATAATTTCTGAAATACATTCGATAATTTCTGAAATACAATTATAATTTCTGAAATACAATTAATAGATTCTGAAATACAGTTAATATTGTAGTTTCTGATGAGTTACCATCATTGGCGGACTTAGGCCGGTCTGGGGTGGGCTAAGCCCACCCTAGACTAAATTTGCCCACCCCAGAGTTTTTTAAAAATCTACCTACAATTCTTTTATCTACGATTTTGATGCCGAAAAGTATCACAATATTACTTTTTTTTAATATCAATTAATCCTGTGTTTTTGGTTTGGGAATTAATCCTGCTGGTTTCCTAGGCATTTAATTTGTTGAAATCTAAGGGTCAGTTCTATAGTCAGAACTAAGTTCGATTTTTGTTTTAAATATTTCATAAATAAGAAATGTTGTTTGAAAAATTCTTACCTAAGAAATATGTAAGAAACAATTTTATCTTAGTTCTGATTATAAAATTCACTATAAGAGTTTTTCTTTAAGAACAATTATTAGAACCGCAAAGTTGTTCAATAATAGAAAAATAACACAGAATCTTTTTTTGTGAGTTAAATATCTTAGATTTCATAGTTTTCTAAACGAATCATTAGTTTATATCTAACAAGGAAGTTACTTCAAACTAAACACTACTATGTTATTTTAATGAAATTTCAATATTTTGTAGAAACAAAAATTGTAAGATGAACATCTCACTATTTTTGTCCACCTCGGTAATTTAAGTGGTCAGAATATGGGGTTAGATAGGGTTCGTCCGAGGTGGACGAATTAGACAGGTTGATCTTGGATTTCTTTTCCCTATTAAATATCTAAATTTCATAATAATCTGAGAATATAGCTTGGAATACATTCCTTGTACGAGCTTTTCTTCAGAAAAATAAATGCACTATTCAGAATTTTGTATAAAAACATGGCGATTTTGATAGGATACGCTACCAGGATTATTTAATTTTGAAAATTATGAAAATTTTATTAGAAGGCAAGGAATCATTTTTAAGTTTTTTTTGTGTGAAAAAATTGTAAGCATAATGCCGAAAGTGGTTTTTAGGATTAAGAGTGTAATAATGGGTAAATAAACAGCAGAAAATTAATAGGTCGCTTGCCCACCCCAGAAAAATGGTTTAGGTACGCCTATGGTTACCATATATGACAATATATGGTTTAAATGACACCATATATAGTAATATATTACTTAAATAACACCATATAAAAATGTATATGGCACTATATATTGAATCATATATTATCATATCTGCAACTGTATTAAAGATTTTGTTCATGAGGTACCATATATCACCACATATTGTTTAAATGCCACCATATATGATAATATATAGTTTAACTGGTACCATATATAGTTATATATTGTTTAAATGATACCATATATAATTATATATTCCTAAAATGCCGCCATATATATTAAGATATAGCTCTATATATAACTATATATGCCATAAGATAAGCCATGCTATGCAATATATAGTCATATATACCATATATAATATTATAAAGGCCGATATCTAATTAGATAAAATTATATATGGCATAATATAAAGAAAAATTTTGGAAAAAAACGTCATATATAATTATATATGGATATACATAACGACATGTCTAATTATATATTTTAATATATGCCACATATGATTATATATAATTTTTTTTACTCGGGCGTCTAGGGTTTCTCGGGAAACGGGAGTGAAAATCGAAAAGTTTCAGTTTTTTGGTAACATTTTTTTTTATTTTGATTTGTTTTATTAATATAGAAAGCGTTTAAGTCGTATTTTATTAAGAACGTAAATTTTAAGGATGAAGGAATGGAAATATTTTAATTAATGAATTTTGGTTTAAATGTCTACTTTTTTTAAGACATTATCAAGTCATAAAAATCTATGATATACCTCCTGCCAACTTACTTTAGGTCTTGTCAAGTTTCAGGCTAAAATATAATTTCGAAGTTAAAAATCCTTTTATGATTTTAAGAAATCGCATTCTGCCAAAATCGATATTTTTGATTTTAGTATCAAACTTAAAGCGTTAAAAAAATTCGTAATATTTCCTTTCGATTTTCATTTTAATATATTCATTGGACCCATATTTGAATATTTGTGCAGGGAACATCGGCATTATAGAGTTTCAAAAAGCTCTACCATTGGTTTTTTTAAATTTATATTGAAGTTTATTAGTTTATAAAAAGTGTTTTAAAAAGTAAAATACATAAGTAATTTTATTTTTTCAGAATTTATAGCTTGTAAAGTTAATTTTTTTAAATCAAGTTATTTCTTCTCGAATGGCAAGGTTTTTGACTTTAATAACGTTGCAATTATAGTCACAACTTTGAATAGACACGTAAATATTAATAGGCATATCTAAAACATACCAAATTTATGGCTTGCCAATGTCATATGCTCCATTAATACTTCTAAATTATCCTTCTAATACCCAAGGCCTCTAAAAAGCGGTCTTCAGATCTAAAAAAATTTCTGGCTAAATAACAATTCAATTATGTCAATAGAAAACATAATTTACATCTTTTGTTGTACAACATATGATTTTGAAGCGAGACCCAGCATAATCTCAGCAATGGGTGCTCATTACTAATACCTAAATAATAAGCAGTAGAATTAGTGTAGGCCCAGAATAAGAGCGCAGAGGCTAGCGATTTACGCTCTGAGAAAAATTTCGTCCGAAATAACGACGTACAGCGGCAGCGACATAATTGAGCATGTGTTATACATAACAAGGAGACTTTATGCCACTCATAGGTCTCTTAGTTAACTGCAAACATACACAGAAACAATTTACAAAATTTGATATTAACAAATGTAGTGAACACCAGCAAAAATAACAATAGAGTTGACAACATTGGTGAGAGTATGAGAAAGAAAAAATGGGAGAATAACAAAATCCGCCATTAAAATAAAATAGATTCTATCTCACAACAGCTAAACCCAGCGATTTTTAAATGTCAAAATGTATGGAAATCAGGGCTGCCAGATGATTTTGAAGAAAAATCGGTACTTTTTCCCGGCATTTTCGGCACTTTGATTTTAAAAAATCGGCACTTTCAAAAATACTTATGTATGTAATATTTAGGCTACTTTACATAAAAAATATGTGAAAAAGACATTTCGTGTAAAATAATATGTTTTAAGTTTAACAATTAAATAAAGATAAGAGATAAATGAAATGATAATAAAAAAAAAATGTTACTTGTAATTTTATGAATATTTTTATATTCAGATATTATCTGACCAATACTATGTACATTAGAGTGGTCCAAAAAAACATGAAAGTTGGAATTCGCGATCTTCACAATGTTGCCCCTATTCCTTAATGTCTAAAAACTCTCTGTGCCAAGTTTCAGCTAAATCCGCTTTTATTTAGCGGTAGCACAAAAAGTTGTCTTTTAAGAATTAGTAATTTATCTCTAGAGTAATTTAAACAAAAAGAAGGGTTGACTTTAAATTTAATTATTTCTTAACCTGTACGCTATTATTTAACAATTTTTTTTAAATCTGGTCTTAATTTCTGGTCAAAACTTAAAAAAATTAAGTAACTTTTAAGTAATTCGCGGTTTTTTTTAAATTTATACAAAAAATATATATTTTAGTCAAATTTTCGAAATTTTCCGAAAAGATGTAATTAAAAATTCAACTTGTTTTTGCCTTGAATGCACAAATTTCTCAAATCTGATCTTTATTTTAATGAGGATTATGAATCAGCAATCGAAACTTAAAAAAAATTTGTGGTGTATGAATTATTCGCGGTTTTTGAAAATTCAAAAAAACTCAAGTTTTTTGAGATATTTCCCTAGTTACCTGTAAACGGTGTTATCGAAAAATGCAATTAGTTATATATAACACTGATTTTAATTTTAAAAAGGATAACAGATATCCTTGCAAATTAACTTATTTTTTTAATATTTCGCTATTATTTAGGTTGCTATAATTTTATTGCTACCAAAAACCATATCTCTCATAATAGGACATTCCACAGATATATATTAATGCAAAAACGAAATTTTCATATTGGTAAATATAAGAAAACATCCTGATTGAAGTTGATAATTTTTTGTATGTAATTTTCAGATTTCGCGAAATCCGCGACTCAGATTTCAATTTTGATTTCAAATTCGTAATGTACACCTAAAAATGTATTAGATTTGATATGTCGCGATCGTAATATTTATATTTAATTTTTCTCATTTTTTCCATTATTTTTAATTAATTAAAAATAATATAACAAGTACAACCTCGAAACTTCAATTGCGATGTGCTACCTCTTAACAAAACCTTTTTGGTGATTCTTTTGATCAGACCACATTTTTTTCAAAGTGGCATATTTGTAGGGTTGTGGAGCGTGAAAATTCCAACTTTTTTTTTTTTTTTTGACCACTCAAATGTACATAAATTAATTTTACAGCTTTTAAAATAGTTCTTCTCTGAACTTAAGGTACCCGTACACCTTGAAATATTATGCAAATATTAGCCCTTATTTTTAATCACTGGATTCATTTTATTTCGTTAGAACATTCACAATTTGTTTTTTAATTTTCAAAATTTAATATACTTATCAAAATCTAATACTTATTCGCTAATATAATGTGAAAGAAAATCATTAAATTTTGAAAAATGTGAACACCGGGATTGAATTAAGCTAAATCCAAAATAGATTTATAAATAAAATAAATCCGTTTTGGATTTAGCTTAATTTAATTCCGGAAATTGCGTTTTCGAAAAATTAAAATTTTTTCTTTCACATTATTTTAGCGAATAAATGTAGAATTTGGTTAAAAATATTAAATTTTGAAAATTAAAAAACAAAATGTAGGATTTTCTAACAAAATAAAATAAATCCAGTAATTTAAAAAGGCTTATCATTAGTAGGGCTCGTATATTCATGCATTTATAATCGTTTTTTATGTACATAAGATGTACGTATAATTAAAATCGAAAAATGTGCACTTAAAATTTTAAAAATATGCATTTAAAATTTTAAAAATATGCATTTATTATTGACTTTTCCAACGTTTTTGATATTATCAATTCAGTTTTAGTATTACATATTTGTCTTTAAAAGTAGTTTAAACATTGAAAATTGCCATTAGTCATTGTAAGAAATTGATTTATATTGTATATTTTTGTATTCGGGACAGAGCTTCGAAAAACTTAATTCAATTTAAGCTTAATTCACGAAAAATTAAATTCAGATTTTAAAAATATTCATGTACCATTCCCTTAAACCATTCGTAAAGAATTCATTCATAAGCTTCATTCCCAAAGCTTTAATATGAATTGAATGAATTCCTAACTTGAATCATTCAAATCGCATGTTCATTCACCATTTTACTAATTGAATGAAGAAATTTTATTACCATTCACTTAGTGCAGTGTAAGTTGAAACTAACATATATTCAAAACCAAAGCATACAAGCTGTAACAAAGCATACGATACTATTTATTTCTGTTAGATGAATTTTAAACGTTTTTCATTGTATTATGCTAATATTTCAGCAATTACATGCAAATTTAAATTTTTCATTTGATTAAGTGAATGAAAACAAATCATTTTTCATTCACTTTTTTATTAAATGAATTCAGGTAAATTGGGTTTCATTCAGTTAGAATTCAATCAAAATAGAATGAATTCATATAATTTAAAGCTATAGGGAATTAAGCTATCGAATTAACTCCATAAGAATGCTATTAGGGAATGAAATTTAACCCAAATTTCATTAATTTTTAAAAAGTGAATGAAAGAATTAAGCCTTTTAAACCTTTGATTCGGGTTCAAAAAAATTTTGAAAAATAATTAGAAATCAGAATAGAATATTGTTCTACCTAAAGTGCAAATCCTAACATGATATTTAGAAATTTTAAAAATAATTTTTTTTTGTAAAATATGAAAAAAATAAGCATTAACAAATCGATGCCATTTTGCTTAAACTTTGTTGAAAACAAAGATATTTTGTTAACATTCTTTTTCAGCTAACGATGACAAACGTGAATTTACATGAACTTTTGAAATGTCAAAGATAGAATTATTTTTTTATTTACTGATGCATTGTAAATCGCCAAAAATTAAAATTTAGTGTTTTAGAGTTTTAAAAAAAATTGGCATTTTTCGACCAAAAATCGGCAAATCGGCATTTTGCCGATTTTTTATTAAAAAATCGGCAATTCTGGCAGCCCTGATAGAAATGTCTACTGCATATAATTCAGTGTCAAAACTCATTATTTTTATTCGACAAGGTCGCTTTTGTTAGTAGTTGTCTATATTCGCTGCGTTACAAAAAGATAAAAAAAATTTCATTACCTTATATAAGATTAATTGTAATGAAAAAATGTTCATTACTTTTGTTAACATTACTTTTACCCAATGTTAAATAATTTTCTGTTTTCGTAACTTTTGATTGGATATTATTTTAAATAAGCCAAAATTTTGTGGCCTGAAGCTGTCGAATGCCCCACTAGTGCCTCTCAATCACATTTTTTAATATGAAAATTAAATGGAGAAAAAAAATCGGTTGCCATTTCATGAATTAATGATAATGATTTCGGCCCATCTCTATCCTCCTTCCATACACTTAAAATAACACGTCAGTAGAAAAATCTGCCAAAAGGGTTTGGAATCGATTTGACTAATTTTTAACAAATTTTTAATTGAAACACTGATTTCAACAACGATTTAAAGTATCTTCATTTAACACAATACTAAAAATTCTCAGTAGTTTAAACAATTTTGGGTATAAATTTTCAAAATTATTTATAACTAATTTTTAAGAACCTATTCGTTCAATTTTACACAATTTATTTTTAAAATATAATTTCATGTTTCTGTTATTACCCGGTAGAAGCCGCCACCAATGTATCCGAAGTTTTAAAGATGGCGCTTTTTCTTTTCCTCCCGATTTTTTTAAATGGCCCATATATGAAAAACTAATAGAGATAGAGCAAATTTTACGAAAATTTCGGCTACCACTTGTTACGTAATAGCCTCGTGAAAATTTTATTTCTATCCAAAGATGGCTCTTGGTAGGGCCTTCGGCCCTTAGAAATTAAAAAACAATTTCCATTTAATAAAATGCACATATCTCGAAAACTAAGCGAGATAGAGAAAAACGGACAAAATGTTTGCTCCTTTGGAGTATCCTTACGTAGCCTTAGATGATATGGACCAGGTCCGGGAGGGTCCCGAGACCCTATAATATGAACAAATTTTGCGATCAGTATAATTACAAATAAAACAGTAGTTTCACTAATTTTTTACTTAAATTTAGATGTGTTAAATTTAAAAAAAAATCGACAAATTTTATATTAAGCCAAAAGAAACAGGAATAACCCAGCAAAAATATGTGTAAGTCATTCAAAACAAACAACTTTTAAAATGGTTACAATGGAGCGATAAGTACTCTTTTTCTGTTTCGAATGTATGTGCTTTAAAACAACTTTCAAAAATATATATATAATGTTGTTTTTTCTTTGTAAATACATTTGTTTGTAAATTACGAATTTATTAGAGATTCAACTTTTTATCTCTAAAAAACAAAGTACCCTGTTGAAAATCGATTATACATGAGCACATATGATTCATGCATGCCCATATGCATCAATATATTTATTTATTTATTTGGTCTATAGATACAATAATTATCCTTACAGACTAGCAACTAGAACAATAGTAAATAACTTAAAATAACTTATTTAATAAAACTTTAAATTGAGAATGAGGAACAGTTATATCTAATTGATTACAATAATCATTAAATAATCTCAATGCTTTAGTTAGAGGTTCATTCAGTGCATAATTAGTTTTATGAATATCAATAAAGAGGAATAAAGAAGAACTTATCTATAATCCTTAGGGATCTAGGAGGAACATAGATTTTAATTGAGTTTTATAATTCAGAGGAATCAACTGCGCCACAAATAAAACCATGTATAAAAGTTAACGCAAAAATGTTTCTACGAGTTTCCAGAGTTTTCAAGAAGATAAAATCTCATTTATCTTCTTAGGAAGGAACACAATATGTAGGAACAGGAGCAGAAAGAGTGGAATTTAAAACATTGAAGAAAGGAAGAGCAAATTTAACAAACTTAACTTGGATTTTCTCAATACGGCTTTTATGAATAACCGCATTAAGACTCCAAATAAATGACGCGTATTCCAGTTTAGATCTAACAAAAGAAACATATAAAACTTTTTTTGTAAAATAGTCAAAAAGATTAGTAGAATTGCGACGTATAAAAGCTAATAGTGAGTAATAAAGCTAATAGGAATTATAAAATTTAAATGGCTGCCAAATGTCAGTTTGGCGTCAAAGACTACACCCAAATCCAATATTTCATCCACAGATGACAGAGTATGACCTTTCATTCTAAATGAGAAAGTAAAACATGACGGCATCTATGATACACCATATAAAAACATTTCGCAATATTAAGAGGTAAACCATTACGTTCAGACCACAAAATAACTCTAGACAAATCCTCCTGCAGGTCTGCAATATCTCCAAATGAAGATATTGGCTTAAAAATCTTTAGATCATCAGCATACATAAGGTACTGAGATTTTTGAAAACAATGACAAATATCATTAATGAAAATATTAAACAGCAAATGACCTAAAATGCTACCCTGAGGTATACCAGAGGTGGGGATAAAAACATCAGAATATACTCCATCTACAGAAACAGCAGTAGATCTACCAGTTAAATAAAAACGAAACCAACTCAGCATCTGAGAATGGAACCCTATCTTCGAAAGTTTCAGTAATAGAAGTTCATGTGGCACCCGGTCAAATGCTTTTGCAAAGTCTAAGTAAATTGCATCTATTTGAATACCTTTTTCAAAACAAGAAACACAGAAATTGGTAAAAACGGTTAAATTCGTGGTGGTTGAACTTCCAGCCATAAATCCATGCTGTGAGACTGAAATATAACGTTTAAGACGAAAAAAAAGTTTATCATATACAATATGCTCAAAAATCTTTGCAATATTAGACAATTTAGAAATTGGCCTATAGTTCACAATATTATTCCATATGTGTGCATGAATGATTCATATATGCTCATATGAATTTCCATATATGTTCATATGTGTGCATTAACGAAATTTGAGGTAATATTTACATATATGATCATACATTTTCATATGTTTCCATACATGATCATGTGTGTACATTAACGAAAATTGAGGTAATATGTTCATGTATGATCACATATGAATACATATGAACACATATTAATCCTATATGGAAGTATATGTACATGTATGAATTTGTATGACTTCATATACCAGCATGTGTGAGTTCACACATGTCCATGAATGGATACATATATGTCGATTTTTAACAGGGTAGTTAAATTTATTCACATACCCAGCAAAAATATGTGTAAGTCATTCAAAACAAACAACTTTTAAATTGGTTACAATGGAGCGATAAGTGCTCTTTTTCTGCTTCTAATGTATGTGCTTTAAAACAACTTTCCAAAATGTATATATAATGTTGTTTTTTCTTTGTAAATGCATTTGTTTGTAAATTACGAATTTGTTAGAGATTCCATTTTTTATCTCTAAAAAAACAAAATAGTTAATTTTATTAACGTACTTTATTATTTTACGATTATTTACATATTTTTTAATTATTCGTACATATTTTAAAAAATACTTCAATTACAATTCCCATTGAAAAAGAAAAGGAAATAAAGAATTGGATCCCATTAAACCTCCTGGCCCAAATATGAATTTTTCTTTTCACTAAATGCAAATATATAAAAGTTAACAATCAAAATGTATTCTTAAGGCTCTATGAAGTCGCTCGCGTGCTTTGCACCTTGCACCAAAGGAATATGTTAATAAAATTTGTTGCAATGTTAACATATTTTATCGTTTAGAAATACCAAGCAAGAGGTTCGTTAACAGAGGTTGGTCCCTTACCTTTGCTTATACATTAATAGTTCTATAAATGTCACCTGCTTTAAATGTCGATATGCTTTAATTGATATTACACCTTAAAAGTCGTAAAATCAAGCTAAATAAATAATTCTATAGTGACAAAAAATATATTATTTCTTCAACTTAAAAATATATTTAAAAAAATAACTGCCGTCAACTTTAAAATGTACATTAAAGTTCCAAATTTTAATTAAAGTTAAAATTTTGCTAAATGAAATTCTTCAACATAAGAATTTAACTAATCACGATTGCAAATTATAGCGTTGGAACTTAATGCATCGTTTAAATGAAAAGTTGATTTTAAGCTAACGATGGTTGACTTGCAAAATTCAAATGACGACATGGTATTCGCCTTCGAAATATGTCTGGGGAAAAACTGTCCTCCAAATGTTCTCCGATTCTTTAATGAATTTAAAGCTAAAATTTCAATTATAGATCTGCGGATTCAGCAAATTTATAATGATGGCCTTATTACTATAGAGTTGTAAAATCAAAAAATAGTTTCCTAGTACGCTTTAATATTCTGAAAATTCCTTGAGTAATGTTTTTAAAAAAAATAATCAATCAGAGGGTTACATATAACTTTTAGGCCCAGCTTTTAGGATATAGATTATCTTTAAACTTATTTTAACGCAGTTTATAACTGGAATACTGCTTCTAAAATCTATTTTGTTTTTCGTTTTCGGTTTAACTAAACCAAGTTTAACTGACATCCCAAAAATTCGGTCTTAATGTATTAATATTATTTAATTCGATATCGTAGCTTTTTCGAATTTAACGACTGAAATAAACATGTTACAAACTTATTTAAAAAACTGTTGAACAAAAATTAAAAAAAAAATTGGTTTTGTCTGATTTTAATTTAATCGAATTGATTCAGATGCAAAAGAAGTGTTTCCTTAATGTTGCCCTAAAAATAATAATAAATTGAAGCTTTTGTTACACAATAGGTTCAGAAATGGGCTCTATAAAGGCTAAACATTAAAATTGCCTCTAAACGAGTAAAAAGGTTAAAGTCGGGCATGCCGACTATACAATACCCTACACCAGTTTGGTGTATTGTTTGGATCCGAAATTCGAATGGGTTAAAATGGGGCTTATGTCAAAATTTTCTATAATGTGAGTCAGCGCACCAAATTTCATTAAAATATCTTAATATTTGCGACCTGCAGTTTGTAACCAAGCCAATTTTGGGGGGACCCTTATATGGGCACTAGTTCTAAACATGGACCGATGTTCACCAAAATCAATAGGCTTCGTCCCTGGGCCAACATAGGTCTATGTACCAAATTTCATCAAAATAGCTTAATATTTGCGACCTGCAGCGTATAAACAATATAATTTTGGGGGGACCCTTATATGGGCACTAGTTCTAAACATGGACCGATGTTCACCAAAATCAATAGGCTTCGTCCTTGGGCCAACATAGGTCTATGTACCAAATTTCATCAAAATATTATAATATTTGCGACCTGCAGCGTATAAACAGTATAATTTTGGTAGGACCCTTATATGGGCACTAGGTCTAAACATAGACCGATGTTCACCAAAATCAATAGGCTGCGTTATTGGGCCAATATAGGTCTGTGTATCAAATTTCATCAAAATATCTTAATATTTGCGACCTGCAGCGTATAAACATTATAATTTTGGTAGGACCCTTATATGGGCACTAGGTCTAAACATGGACCGATGTTTACCAAAATCAATAGGCTACGTTATTGGCCCAATGTAGGTCTGTGTACCAAATTTCATCAAAATATCTCAATATTTACGACCTGCAGCGTATAAACAGTATAATTTTGATAGGACCCTTATATGGGCACTAGGTCTAAACATGGACCGATGTTCACCAAAATCTCTGTACCAAATTTCATCAAAATATCTTAATATTTACGACCTGCAGCATATAAACAGTATAATTTTGGTAGGACCCTTATATGGGCACTAGGTCTAAACAGGGACCGATGTTCAAAAAAATCAAACTTGTTCGTCCTTGGGCCAACATAGGTCTGCGTACCAAATTTCATCAAAATATCTTAATAGGTGCGACCTGTAGAGTGCGCACAAGATTGCATGGACAGACAGACAGACGGACGGACGGACAGACGGACATCGTTAAATCGAAATAAAAAAAAATTCTGAACCGATCGGTATACTATAAGGTGGGTCTACGACCAATATTTTTTGGTGTTACAAACATCAGCACAAACTTATAATACCCTGACCACATAGTGGTGTAGGGTAGAAATATGCTATTTCAGACATTATAAAAAGCACATTTAAATCACTTTGAAAAATGTATTATATTATATATTATAAAGAGTACTTCTAAATCACTCTAAAAATGCAAACAAAATGTACTCGTATTGATGTGATGAAAATGTGTATATAAAAACCATACTTTTATTAACATCATGTAATCACTTTTAAATTACTAACAAAATGCTTAAATTGAACTACTGACAACATGGGACATCACGTGTAAAATAAATCAGTGTTAAATCTAAATTGTAACTACTTCACAATCATTTGATGCTATTCGGAGTGCTTTTAAAATAACTTTTTTGTAATGGATTTTTTTGCTGGGAAGTTTTGTGAAAGTAACAAATTTTTCTTTTCAGCCAACAGACATATTATTTTGACAGACAGACATATTATTTTATAAAAAAAATGCCGATTATAATCTATTTTGGCATAAAAAGGGTTTCGAATTTTTTCGCAAAACTGGTATCAAAAGTTGTGTAATGACAATCTCGCTGAAACAGAAGCATTTAAGTACACTGATAGAATTTTCGCTCATACTATTAATGAATCGATTTCATTAATCTGAATTCATTGGTTTAATGAAAATTTTTCATTGAATTAATGAAAAATTCATTAGTTTAATGAATTTGTTTATTATATATTTTCAACTAACCCGTAAGATATGCTATAATTTTTGTAAGGGTTTTGAATTTGCTAATTACTAAAATAGATATAGATATAATTACTAAAATAGGTATAATGAACGCTAGGGTTGCAAACTGAAAATATTTAAATATAAAAGTTCAAATAATGGCATCATTTTGTTTTGGCTATTTAGATCAATCGGTAATGCGGTAATGTTTGCATTCTGGAGATTGCGGGTTTAAGTCGAGATGTCAAAAACGGTATAAAAACAAAAAAGAAATATATGTACAAATAAAAATTAATAAAATAAAGATAAATAATAAATAAAAAAGTAACGCAAAAAAATATATTTTTTTCAATTAGTTTTGATTGAATGAATACGTTTCATTGATTTAATGAACGCGTTCTTTGGGGACTTTTCAATGAAAAAAATCATTGGATTAATGAACAAATTCATTAATACTATGCACAAAATTCTATCAGTGTACTTCATTGCATACCCACAAATGCAAATTTTGACCTTTATGCCAAAATAGGCCTGAAAAGTTTATCCTTAACGGACCTATTAATATTGTATGCTCTATGGAATAATATCCCACCAAAATCTTTCATTACCCAATAAGTGGTTAAATAATGACACTAACATTTTTTTATTACTTATAAATAATTCGGCCTCAGTACTAGTAATTTTTCTTAAACGAAGTCGTTTTTATAAGCAGCCTAGCTTTCTGTTCCAAAGAATAGGTTGTAGAATAGCTACTTTTCCTTTACAACCCCTTCTACTGTCAATTGTAACACCGATTGTTTTTGTTTGAAATTGTCCCAAAAGCAACCACTTCTATAGCTCCAAAGTGGAACCGGTTGCCCTAGAATCGGTTCCGGAACTAGTTCTAGAATCGATTCTATGTCAGTCGAACCATCCACATGGGATCCGAAGAACTGGTTCCGGAAGCAGTTCCATGGAATCAGTTGCATTGGAACCAGTTGCAGATTTGGTGTGGTTGGCTACCGATTGTAAAAAATTTTCCTGGGTAGGAAAGTTTACAACCCCTTCTACTGTTAATTCTAACACCGATGATTTTTGTTTGAAATTGTCCCAAAAGCAACCGCTTCTATAACTCCAAAGTGTAACCGGTTGCCCTAGAATCAGTTCTGGAACAAGTTCCGTCAGTCATACCTTCCATATAACAGCCGTGGAACTGCTTCCGGAATCAGTCCCATTTGTAGAATCAGTGTGATTGCCAACCGATTGTAAAAATTTTTCCTGTGTACCTTTTCTTTACAACCCCTTCTACTGTCAATTCTAACACAGATGATTTTTGTTTGAAATTGTCCCAAAAGCCACCACTTCTATAGCTCCAAAGAAGAACCGATTGCAATAGAATCAGTTCTATAACTAATTGTAGAACTAATTTTACGTTAGTCTACGTCATCATAGTTCCGGAACCGGTTCCATGGAATTGGTTGCAGTGGAACCAGTTGCAGAACTAGTGTGTTTTGAAACTGATTGTAAAAAATTTTTCAGGGCATTTACAACTCCCGCCAGGGAATTTCCGAAACTCAAACCCTATACAATTTCCAGTTTAATTTTTTTTAATTTTTGAATATTATTTTTTCTGGGAAGCTTTTGTTTCGTGAATTTGCGTGATTCACGTGAATCACGCGAGAGTGTGACTGAAAGTTCAATTTACTCACGTGAGCGTGAGTGAGTGTGAGTAGTAATTTTTTATCGTTAGTGATTGTGCGTGATTAGAATTTGTTTCTCGTGAGCGTGAGTGAGTATGAGTGAAAATTCACTCACGTGTTCAAACCCAACACGATGCATGAAGATTTTTTTTTTAAATTAAATTAAAATAAAAAGAAGTCAAAAAGCGTTTTAAAAACGAACAATTTCCTTCCTATGGCAAGCCAATGTTAAATTCATCGGTGAAAAACTCGAAAAAGAACAATACTCTATTCAACAGTTGCAGTGCTTTAACTACTTCTTTTTCCTCACTCTTTTTCCTGGGTATTTTCTTCATACAAACTTTTAACTGTCTCATGTTTTAATGTCTCTCATTTAACTTTGGAGATCTGTAAATACGTATACTCTTCATAATATAATAGGAAATTTAGCGTAAATTAAAAGCAAAATAAGTTCTTTTAATATTTCGTCCATTCCATGACAGAAAGCCCAAAAACTGATTCTGAGTTATAGATTTTTTCATATGTGCACTAGGAAACCATGTGAATCTTCCATTTTGGGTAAAGGATGTGTTCAGCCAACATATATAAAATACAACGGTGTACATTTTTGTGGAACTATTTAATCCTCTAAGTCTTCAATTAAAGGGACTTTTTTGGCCACGTTTTTAAAAGGGACGAAAATACCCGTAAACTGAAGAGTTAGAGGGTTAAAATGTTGCACAGGAATGTGTTTTATATCAAATGAAAGATTCACATAGTTTCCTCCTAAAATCCAGGTTTGTGGGCATTCGGGCGCCAGTACGAGTAAGTACGAAATTACCCCTTAACACATTTTAAGTTTTGACTTATTTCTGGCATTGAACTTTAATTTTCAACTTTGATGTCTTTAGAGACTTATAGTAGAATTTTATGACAAATATTTTTGTGGAACATTATAACCCTCTAGCTCCTCAACTAAAGGGACTTTTTGCCCCTTTTCAAAACGGCCACAAACGACCCGTACGTTGAAGAGTTAGAGGGTTAAAATGTTTCGCAAAAATATTTGTCATAAAATTCTACTTAGTCTTTGAAGACATTAACGAAATTTGAGGTAATATCTACATGTATGATCATACATGCTCATGCGTGTTCATGCGTGTTCATGTATGTTTATGCATGTACACACGTGTAGATATTACCTCAAATTTCGTTAATGCACACGTATGGTCATATGTGATTAATGTATGGAGATTTATGTATCCATGTATGATCATGAATGCATGTTTATGAGCATATACGCACATACATTTAACCTGTATGGATCCATATATGTCGATTTTTAGCTGGGTAAGCATATCTACAGATAATAATGTGGCTAGGATTTTTCTCATACTCATTTTTGGTTTATAGATGACGCGTCATGGTGGTATATGTGGTTAAAATCAAAGTGATTTATATGGTTAAACATAAATTTTGACTTAACCACTTAAATCACCATGACGCGTCATCGATACGTCAAAAATGTGTATGAAAAAAATGCTAGCCACATTACTCCCTGTAGATATGCTTATGCTTATTTTTACTTTAAGAGGTATAGCGCAAAGAAACTTTGAATTAATTTTAGGCCATTTTTAGGGCTAAAAGCCGTGGGTGACTGACCTGTTTTAATACGAGAGGACCAATTTTTGCGGGGATATTATTTTTTACGCCCAATTTACTGGAAAATGCGTGGGGAGGTGAAAAAAATAACACATCACAATATACAATCAAGTTTTTGATTTTTATTTTATTATATATTTTTTAAAATTCTACGAAATTTTTTAGTTTTTAAATGACTAACAAAAGGAACTGTTTACTGTAAAAATACTGTTTTAGTACTTGTTCTTGATATTAAAAATAACTCCTTTAAGCAACTGTAAAGAAATTACAGTACTTTTCATTAGTTGTTTTCTTAAACAACTGTCATAATAGTTGCTTTCCATTTTTTCATAGAAAAACAACAGTAATTACAGTTAAAAATAACAACTATTGATTACTACACAACCAACTGTCATGTATTTAGTACCTGTCAAACTTTTTTGAGTGTATTGCAAAATCCAACACCATCCTCAACTAGGTTGTGTATACCAACCCTATTCCGCCTTTTAATTTTGGAAAAATCTGGATTAGTTCCGGAGATACAGCATGTCAAAATTTGAATTTGAGTTCCAAATATTTCCGATAGGGGGCGTTGCAAAGACACAAAAAAATATAAAATACCTTCCTTATATGTATCCCAAACTTTAGTCGATAAAGGATTAAATACAAAATAAAATAAAAAAATGGAAACTCATTCTTCTGCGGAGTACGAGAAGAGAGGGGGGGGGGGGAGTCAAAAACAACACGAGCCCTCCTTTATCAAATTGAAACAAAAACTATCAAACCCCCAAAGCTTTAGTTCAAAAAACACGTTTAATAATTTTGGCCAGCTTTTCGGATGAAATACTCATCTGTGCCATGTTTCTATATTTAATAAAAAAATATTTGTAATAAATTTTTTTTTAATAAAATTTTTTTGATGAAAATCTATTTTTAGACCCATTACTTTTCCCATCCTTGTAACCATATAAGTAACCAATTACTTTATCACCTCCCTCCCATACATTACTTTGGGGCTCATCACCTGTAAAATTCATCAGTGAAGTAAGGTGTAAAGTAATGCATCGGCCCCTATGGCAAGACATTACTTTACACATTATTTGGTAATGTGTGATTTTGCTGGGTATCTCTTAATATAAATATGACATGATTTTTATTCGCGATATCCCACTTGGAAGTAATAAATTATAACAAAATTACAACAGCATCAAATACTACACTCATAAAACAGATTTGGTACTGACAACCGAGTTTGTTGCCAAACGAATGGTTCAGTGGTGCCAAATGCCATTCTTGTACAACTGAAATTCCGTTGTGACAGTCAAATTAGTACTACCTCAATTAGTTTTCTGTTGTCACAACTGAAAAACTCGGCTACCACAACCGAACAATTAAGCGGCCCATACATTAAGGAACATTCGTGAAAAAATTCCCATTTTTGTGTAAATGTGTGTGTGTGTTTGTGTGTGTGTGCGTGTTGACATCGTTCAATTCATGTTTACAAAATTTTTTGCTATTTTTTGTTCCCTACTCAATGTTCCTTAATGTATGGGCCGCTTTATATTGGCGACAAATGCGGTTGTCAGCACCGACTCTGTTTTCTGGTAGTGGGCATTCTTTTGTTACATTTTTGGAAGGTGTGGAAGAGAGTAGCGCAAAAAATGCATATAGCTTATAAAACCAATTCGCCATTTTGGGATGAATTCTCAAATCGAATTTTTGCTTTTATTGTAGGTAACATGTAGTAATCCTTATAGATATTAATTATCCACACAACTGACATGAGGAATACGGTGGAAAAATTTCAGTAATAATCCCCAAATAAAAATAGGAAGTATGATCAGGTCAGATGGGTAGAGTCCAAAAACACAGATTTTAAGCGAAAATTTGAGATAAATTTTTAGTTAAAAAAAAAATCAAAATTTCCTCTTATGTTAGCTCAAAATTCTTATTTAATTTAATTTAAATTGTCTATGGCCCAGATTTTTATAATCAGAACTAAGAATGATTTTTTCTTAAAATTTAGGTAAGTCAGAAATTTTAAGGCAAAATTTGTAAATTAAGAAATATTTAGGACCAAAGTTGTCCTCACTTAGTTCTGATATAAAAGTGGCGCTATGTATTTAGCACTCGCACAAAATTTAGCTTAACTAAATTTAGCGGCCCATGATTTTCAAGTTCATTGAAATTTCTGCAGGCAAGGAAGAGCAGCGTAATATAATTGATATGTTGGTTCGATAAAGATATGTAAGGAAATATTTAAGGTAAGAAAAATTCTGAGCTCAGTTCACAATTTAAAAATAAATTTGCTGATCTTTTCAAGCGTTATTCGTATTTGTAAAATTCTAACCCCTAAATTCATATACGCTTTGTTAAATTATATAAGGTTTATTGAACACATTTTGTATGAAAATGACGTTTTGTAAACCTGCTATAACTTGACAAAGCATTTATGAATTGAGGGGTAAGTATGTAGAAAATT
Source organism: Leucophora obtusa (assembly GCA_949987735.1). NCBI lineage: Eukaryota > Metazoa > Arthropoda > Insecta > Diptera > Anthomyiidae > Leucophora > Leucophora obtusa. Next base: position 161,204,945 of record OX465295.1, on the reverse strand, counting down.
AATCCGTTTTTATTTGTTATATTAAAAATGCGCTATTTTCTCTCAACTGCCAAAGAAGCACTTAAATCTCAGCAATTTGTGTTTCCAAATAACAATTTTTAAAAAACATCTAAAACAAGCAATTTTTTTAAAAAGTTCTTAAAAATATTGCAAAATAATAATTTAAATTTCTTGCAATTTTGTCACAGAAATTTTCAATACGGAAATACAAAAATTGAATTTTTGAAAAATATTAACAATTTAAGTTATAGGTCGTCAAAGTTTGACGTTTGAAATGGGGGTACCATGAAATAACTCCCAAATGAAATAAGTCCAAAACCAAAAAGGAAATAACTCCCAAAAATTTTCCATACAAATTGGGACTTATTTCATTATGAAATAACTCCCAATCCGTTGGGACTTATTTCATAATTTTTTGTTGGGAGTTATTGCATTATGAAAAAACTTCCAAATGAAATAACTCCCAACTAAATTTTGTTGGGAGTTATTTCATTTCTTTTTTACAGTTGGCATTTATTTAATTTTTTTGGGATTTATTTCATTTTGAATATAATTTTATCGTTGGGAGTTATTCAGTTCTATTTGTTTTTTTAAACAGTTGATTTTTTTTGATAACTTCTCTGTTCAAATCCATTATATTTATTCATCAGTATGAAGATTAAAGGAAATACCTCTTGAAAATTATATTTTTAAACAATTGTATTAATTTTTAAAATGTATTATCTGGTTGAAGAAAACACCACTGGCGATAATTTGGTTTGGCCGAGCGATTTTTAAACCAACCCAAATTTTCGCTGTGCCACTTTTTGCAACTACTTTTTAACGTTTCTAAAATCACTGAGTTATGAATTTTAAAAAATACAGTCAGTTTAAATTTTTTACTACAAAATTTTCGAAATGGAGTTTTACAAACATTTTTAAAGTGTATTTATTAAATAAATAGTATTCGATATTTTTGAATTGGGAATTATTTCCTTTCTGTTAGGACTTATTTCATTGGGAGTTATGTCATTTTTTTTTGGGACTTATTAGTACTTTAGAAAATAACTCCCAAATATTGGGACTTATTTCATTTGGGACTTATTTCATTTGGGAGTTATTTCACGGTACCTGAAATCGGTTTAAGCTGAAATTTCTGTTTTATCTAAAGGAAGAGTATTTCGTTAATAAATAGGAGAAGTGCGACATACTTGATCCCGAAAAATTTTAAGCCGAATATATTCTAAACTGTTCCATATTTTTTTGTTTTAAATTCTGCTTGAAAGCTTTCTGGAATATGCTTCTTCTATTTTGTAAAAAATATTCAGGGTTTATAAGTTCTTGAGTAATAATTAAAAATATAAATCGACATAAAAACATCAAGTGTGATATACCTAGGGTTCGGGGTTCCGGAATTCCCGGGAAAATAATATATTTTTCTCGGGAAAACGGGAAATTTTAAAAATAGCTGCGTTTGTGTCACTCTCTATCAGTGTTATCAAGAACGATTTTGACAGTTTTTCAACGTATTCCGTCTTTCTACTGTCAAAATTGTTCGAGATATCATTGATAGGAATGCCGCACAAACGCAGCTATTATTAAATTTTTTAAATTATTTTTGTTTGGAATAGGATTTTTTGTACCGTCGGCAATTTCTACCTGGGTTTTTGTATTAAATTTAATTTTATATAATTAGATTAACCCATTTTTTTGATCTGTCATTTTTCGGATCAAATTAGAATTAATTTTATCCCCAAATATATTGCTGGATCTAATTCGATCTGGCATTTTTCGCATCAAATTAGATCTAAGTTTATCCACAAATATATTGTTGGATCTAATTCGATCTGCCATTTTTCGGATCAATTTAGATCTAAGTTTATCCCTAAATATATTGCTGGATCTAATTCGATCTGCCACTTTTTCGGATCAAATTAGATCTAAGTTTATCCACAAATATATTGCTGGATCTAATTCGATCTGCCAAAATTGAGATCAAATTAGATTTAAGTTTATCCACAAATATATAGCTGGATCCGCCATTTTTCGGATCAAATTAGATCAAGGTTTATCCCCAAAGATATCATTGGACCTCTCAATTTTGAGATATAACTTGATCTCAGTTTATCCCCATATATACAATGGGATCTAATCCGATATGATTGGATACACCCAATTTTGAGATCTAATTGGATCAGCTAGATATTACAGCAGATCTTAAACAATATCAAATTGGATATAATTAGATATTACGCGAGATCAATTTTTTTTACTCTGGCATATAAGTATGGATTTTCTGTTACAGTTAATATTTATACCCTACACCACTATGTGGTCAGGGTATTATAAGTTTGTGCTGATGTTTGTAACACCAAAAAATATTGGTCCTAGACCCACCTTATAGTATACCGATCGGCTCAGAATTTTTTTTTTATTTCGATTTAACGATGTCCGTCTGTCTCTCCGTCCGTCCGTCTGTCTGTCTGTCTGTCCATGCATTCTTGTGCGCACTCTACAGGTCGCAAATATTAAGATATTTTGATGAAACTTGCTACACCGACTTATGTCGGCCCAAGAACGAGGCCTATTGATTTTGGTGAACATCGGTCCATGTTTAGACCTAGTGCCCATATAATGGTCCCCCCAAAATTATATTATTTATACGCTGCAGATCGCAAATATTAAGATATTTTTATGAAATTTGGTACACAGAGCTAAGTTAGCCCAAGGACGAAGCCTATTGATTTTGGTGAACAGCGGTCCATGTTTAGGCCTAGTGCCCATATAAGGGTCCCCCCAAAATTATATTGTTTATACGCTGTTGGTCGCAAATATTAAGATATGTTGATGAAATTTGGTACACCGACCGATATCAGCCCAAGGACGAAGCCTATTGATTTTGGTTAACATCGGTCCATGTTTAGACCTAGTGCCCATATAAGGGTCCCCCCAAAATTGGGGGACCCTTATATCTTATAACTGCAGATCGCAAATATTAAGATATTTTAATGAAATTTGGTGCGCTGACTCACATTATAGAAAATTTTGATGCAAGCCCCATTTTAACCCATTCGAATTTCGGATCCAAACATTAGTTGGCTTTTACGCAGACTGGTGTAGGGTATTGTATAGTCGGCATGCCCGACTTTAACCTTTTTACTCGTTTTATTTAAAATGTTTTGCTGAAAAAATAAACTCTTTTAGATTTCGAGGTCAGTTAGGGAATTGAAATAAACTAAATATCATTTATTCTTACGGATTTTGTAGTTAATTTTTTAAAAGTTAAAAAAACTAAATAAAAAAATCATTATTTTTTTAAGGGTTTTGTGTTTAATTTATTAACATTTAAAAATAAATGAATAGCTCTTTTGATTTAAATAAAAGTTAGTAGACCGGTTTTCGAGTGATTTTTCATTTATTTTAAATTACATTTTCAGTTAATTTAAACTACAAACTATTTTGAGTGTAGGTAATTTCATTTTTCTATTTTTGTCATAGTAAAAAATTACAAGATGCAATATGGATTATTTAAAACGTGGAATAACACCTTACACAAAAATTTTTAAAATTACATAACCAACATTTTTGAATTTAAAATAGGAACTTCAGAAACATTTGCTAAGTAAGAGCATAAAATAACAGAAATGAGAAAATACAGGTGATGAAAATTAGTCTAAAGTAATGAGCGCAATATTTGGAACAATCAATAGAAGAAAATTTTATTCTATGCTATGCACTTTTCGAGATAGTAGGGGGGGGGACAAGTCTTTTAAAGGATCAAGTGTGTCAAGTGTGTCTCACTTCACCTACTTGAAATTTTAAGTCAAAATTTTAAACGGAATTACTCCAATATTACGGTATTAAAATAACTGCTTGAAACAACTGTCACTTTATTACAGTACTTTGCGTTAGTTGTTTTGTTATATTATTGCCATATTAGTTGTTTTGTGTTTTTCTATATAAAAACAGCTGCAATTGCCATTAAAAATAGTAACTACCATTATTATCACACAAACAACTGTCATGTAGTAACTGTCAAACTTTTTTGTGAGCAAGTACGAAAGGCAGAACAGCATGCTGAAACGTAGGACGTAAACGTAAACGTAAACGTATCTCTGCATAGCTAAATTAATAGATTAAATAAGAATAGAAGATGTGTTGTGTTTTTTGTTTCATTCTTATGCATTCAATATAGAGCAAACGTAAATACACAACCAAAATCTGTTTAGAATGCATAAGAATGAAACAAAAAACACAACACATCTTCTGTTCTCATTTAACTTATTAATTCAGCTAGGCAGAGATACGTTCACGTTTACGTCTGGCTAATCCAGGCTTTATCTGTCAGACAGAATTGGTGACTCAAAAAGAGAGTCAAATTAAAACATTTATAAAATAAAACGCTGATAAATAAAGTTATTTTGAAGGCAAAACGATGATATGCCTTAGGACCGATTTGTTAACTTTAACCACATAAATATTTGTTACATTTAACAAATCTAATTTTAAGAAAGAAATTAATAAAATTTCTACAATTTTATTTGCACTTTTACAAACTTATTATATTTCTTCAGAGCATTAAAATTTAAAAGTTTCTAGACCTTCCCGGTACATATCCAAGTAGGACATGTATTGATACTTCGAAGGAGCAACGCCGTTTTCAGTTTTACTCTATCTCGATTAATTTTCGTGATATGGGTTATTTTATTAAATGCCCTATTTTTCAAAAAATAATTTCCCAAGTAAAAATATTTTTTATATAACCATTTATGATTTTATAGAATTATATATCGTTGAGTATTGTCATATGTAGCACCAAGTATAATTTGATATAATTGTATCAAAACATATTTAGTTATATAAAATTATATTAACCAGATCCACCATTTTTCGGATCAAATAACATATTTGTATATGTAATTGTATTAACCCATATATGATTTAATCCGGAAAATGGTGGATCTGGTTAATATAATTTTATATAATTAAATATTTATTGATATAATTATATAAAAATATACATTTCACAATACTCGATGAGACATAATTCTATAAAATCATAAGTGATTATATAAAAATCATTTTTACTAGGGTTAACCTTGGCCCCACTAAGTTTAAATTTTGGATAAGTTGAAGCAGGAGTATGCCCAATTTCGTCCTTTTGCTCTATTTCTTTTAGCTTTCAAATTAATACTTAGAATTTGCTAAGGCATTAGCGATTTTTAGTATTGTGTTAAATAAAATTAACTTAAACCTTTAATCAAATCAGTGTTTAAACAAAAAAATTGTCAAAAATTGTTCAATTTGATTTGAAACACGACTTTAAATTCTTTTTTGCTGACATATTATTTCGAGTGTACTTCCATATAACTTTTAGACATACAGAAAGTTATCATCTAAACATGCGACTTATATCAACAACAGCAATAAAGAAAAATGTTGAAATACATCATGTTGGTTGTAAACAGTGTTGCCATATAGCCAGTTTTAACTGTTTTTTACAGTTTTTTGGGATGCCTAACAGTTTTCCAGTTTTTTCATGTAAAAAACAGTTTTTTTTTAATTCATGGATTTTTTTACAGTTTTACACTTTTGTTTCAAATACATTTTTTTTGTTAACTAAAATTTAAAAATTAAAATATAAAAGTGCTTATGCATAATAATTTTAAAACTTTTTAACGCGTTTATAAAATGAATTTTTTATAAAATATTTGTTTTATAAGCCATTTATAAACTTAAAAAGTGATTATGCATATGACCCAAAAATTACAATAAAACTTTCATATTGTCAAAAATTAGGTACAAATCGAAACATAAATAAATTTAAAAATACCAGTATAATACTACAAAATATGCTTACTGAAAAAACGAAACATTTTTATAACAAATTTCATCAAAAATTAGCACGAACTTTTCGGATCATTTCTAAATGAGGGATAATTTAGAAATTTATATTTTATGAAAAAATTAAAACAATGTCTCATCCAAAATGGCCAAAATTGATTTTTTATTTTTTTTAATAAATATTTGCCAATTCTGGATAATAATTTACTGCTATTTTTTCAATTATGATCAAGGAAAATTCCAAAAACCTAGTTTTTTCAAACAAACAATTCCCGACATGAAAATGCTCATTCAAATGAAAGTCAAATTTATGTGGATTGCAAATTAATAAAGAATATTTTGAAGTACAACATTGATCAGTAAAGTATTCTATCCTAAGTCAGGGGTTAACCTCTTATCTCTTATTTAAATTCGGGCCTAGGAGACCAAAATTCTTAAAAAGAAGTTTTATTAGGAGGCTATGCAAAAAGTCGATTACTATAAATGTCAAAGGTAATGAAATTATTCAAATCTGGATATTTTGAAAATTGATACCCTTGGATAATATTTTAGTCCCAGGATACTTAGGGATCCCAGAATTTCTTCTGACTTTTTAAATTTTTTCGAAAAACAGTTTTTCTATAAAGAAACAGTTTTTATTTACAGTTTTTCTAAAAAAATATATGGTAACACTGGTTGTAAATGAATTTTATGCGTAGTTGCTTATGTTTTTTTATAGTATGTGTTTGTTGTATTTTTAAATTCTATCATTAGTTTACCGCAAAATTGATTTTTTTGTAATAATGTGTAGAGTTAAAAATCTTTAAAGATAAAGATAAATTTAACACAAATGAAAGGGTAACCATTGAATATGTTCAATGCGGAAGACATGTCGAAAGTCATTGTATGTAATTTAATTAAACCAAACACTATCTAAACATTTGTTAATTCTTTAGATTTTAACATTAAAATACAAATAAGGCATTCCAAGGCTGCTGCATAAAAGTATGCGGTAAAAACGTCAGTGTATGTAAATGTATTTTTCTGTAAATCATACTTGTATACAAGGATAGAATGTAAATATTTAAAATTATATGACATCAAAGATTTTTTGTTTTCATTAATTAATAGACTACGATCTACGCATTTATAGGTTGTATATAGGGTTTTTAATTTCCCCACATTTTTGAGCTCCCGGGAATCGGGAATTTTTTTAAAACTTTCCCGGGATTTCCCGGGAATACTGAAGTAATTTTTTACTCATATTTAAACAGTAAAAACTACTTTTTGTTCGAAAAATATAAATATATGATAATTCAGAAAGGTTTTTTTGTATTTAATTTCAATGAAAAAATTGTAAATTATATGATTTCGAAAAAATTTTTAAAAACTCTCATTGGGATAAAACGACCTACAAGTAATTGATTTCTTCCAGTAACAGCATTCTATATGTTATTGCAGTATTTTCAAAAATGATTAGTTTTGAATTTCGCCAATCAAAACCGACAGTGTTATTGGGCTTGGTGCACATTCGCCAAAAGAGCTAGATGTAATTTCGACAAAAAAATTGTTAATATTTTATTGATTGAGGTAAATAATTATACCCTACACCACTATGTGGTCAGGATATTATAAGTTTGTGCTGATGTCGGTCGGTGTACCACATTTCATCAAAATATCTTAATATTTGCGACCTGCAGCGAATAAACAATATAATTTTGGTAGGACCCTTATATGGGCACTAGGTCTAAACATGGACCGATGTTCACCCAAATCAACATAGGTCTGTGTACCAAGTTTCATCAAAATATCTTAATATTTGCGACCTGTAGAGTGCGCACAAGAATGCATTGGCAGACAGACGGACGGACAGACGGACATAGTTAAATCGAAATAATAAAAAAATTCTGAGCCGATCGGTATACTATAAGGTGAGTCTAGGACCAATATTTTTTGGTGTTACAAACATCAGCACAAACTTATAATACCCTGACCACATAGTGGTTTAGGGTATAATCATGTTTTCATCAGACGATTTGAGGAAGTTATTGCAAAATGTAGTTGTTTTCAATTATTTTTTGGCACCCGAAAAACCACAAAAATACGTCTGCTACCCCATGTGATGTAAATTCTTCAATGTGGATGTCAAGGAAAGGTAATTGAAAAATGCAAAAATATACTTTTTCCAATTTTTTATCTCTCTTAATATCGGAGAAAAATGGGATTAGTGTATGTGCCCCACTGACGAAGGATCCCCCCTCTACCATATTTTACAAAAAAAACTTGTGGAAATTTTACTTTTTCGAATTTTTTTATGGAAATCGGATTAGAAATCGAAAAAAAAAATGTTTTTCCATAGTCGATAACCTCCTTAAGGACATCGTTGGAGATCTCCTTTAAAAAGTTAAAATACATAAAGATTTTTCAAGATATGCTTATTTTTTGGCTTTTTGCGGCTTTTAAAGCTACATGGTTGTTTTAGTGTTTTTTTGAATTCCCGGGAATTATAAGGAATATTCCTGCGAATCGGGAAGTGAGAAATGGGCAAAATTCCCGGGAATTTCGTCCCGGGAATTCCCGGGTTAAAAACCCTAGTTGTATATAAAACATATGTTGTATAGTACTATTGCATAATCATTTGAACTTGTTCTTTTGGATTAAACATAAACACATAAAATGCCTTGAAATTTTACCATAAATACTTACTAGAAAAAAAGACATAAAAATAAATCTAAAATCAATAAATTCTAATAGGATTTCAAAACTAAAAACGGTTATTTTGTCACCTTTGCAAATTTTATTCTCTGTTAAAAAAAAACACCAAGAAATAAGTATATTAAAAAATATAAAAGAACGTGAATATTAGCAACAAGCAGTACGCAACAAAATTATAATAAGTAAATAATCATTATCTGTTCATCCTTATAAAAATAAATTTGCTTCGCCTTATAAAAATATATTTGAAATAACGAATATGCAAGTGCCTGTGCAAATTAAAATGAAGCTGACACTTACACAGTACAATATTTTCTAGCTCAATTCTGAGAATTACACGTGAAAGTAGCCCCAAAAATAAGAACTTCTGCATCATTCGTTTTGTCAAGTTGGCCGCAATAAAAAGTTAATGGCCATACGAATTTTTTGGCTCAAGGCGGATTTTCATCACTTTTTCTATATTTTAACACGGTTATATCTCGGTATACCGTACGGAATATCAAGAAATACCAGTATACCGTGTTAAAATATAGAAAAAATGCTTGAGTCAAAAAAATCGTATGTCCATTAAATTTTTAATGCAGGCAACTTGACAAAACGAATGATGCATACTTCGCATGATAAAAAAAGCAAAAAAAGTAATAATCTACACTCTGTGTAAAAATTTACAACAACAATAAAACCAAAAATGCAACTATTTCTGCAAAAACTAAAACCAAATACACTATACTCGCTACGAGCAGAGTAAGTTAGTTGTTCACAAATTTTTACCGTTGACGACCAATGGGATATATATGTCCCATGGATTTTTTCGATAAAGGAGTTGAAAGAAAATATTTTTGACGACACTTTTGTTTAGAAATGTTGGGTCGATTATCACGAAGCCGCAAAAAAATACTAATTTTCCAGCAGTTTATGTTCGGTCGTGAAAGGGTTAATGCAACTAAAAATGGAGCCTTCTGAAATCAACTGTTTCCAAAATCTTTAGCCAATATTTCTGTTGATTTTAACAGGATAGAGACAACTATTGGCATTCAACTAAATTTAACTTAAAAATAACAAAACTTTTGCAGATAAAACAATTTGTTTTTACTATTTTTAGTCTACTAATATTTAGCAAAATTTTCTGCAGATTTTATAGTATAATTTGTCATTCTCAGTTAATTAAATAATAACTAAAAAATAACCAATGTTCTCTAAATATAACAGTTTTTTTTCCTGCCCTCAGTTTACTAGTATTGAGCAAAAAAATCTGCTAACTTCAGCAGTTTTTCCTGCAAGGTCATTTTAAAATAATTTTTTGTAGGTTTTTTTTTGCTGTTTTTATAAGTTTATTCTTATGGAAAATATCAAACTAACAAGCACACAAATTTGGTTTGAAGGCAAAAATAAATGTCTTCTTTAAGGTAGACTAAGCATTAATTTATACCATTTCAAAGTTACATATATTTTTCACATTCCATCTAACACAATATATCGGGTACTGTTTATTACCTTTTATCCATCTTAGTGATTAATGTTCATTATTTATAAAAATTATTGTTCACAAAATATACGGGGACAAAAGTTTAGTTTTTGTTAACACATAGATATATGGGAAAATCTACGAAACAGGTCGATTTCAGATTTTAAAAATGAAAAATTTAAAATTAGTGGCATACATTTTTTTCGAGATTAACTTATTTAAAATACATTAAAAAGAAGTAATCTGTTCACGTGAATAAATTTTTTTGAGTGCTGAAAAAGTTATAAACAAAAAACCGCACACATTTTCGCTAATACATATTTTTAAATTTTTGGATTCTTTGGGCATGCGACCACACACTTTCAATTAACTTTCCCGTGCTGAGTCCGAATTTGGTTTTTGAGCAAATTGAGGTCAAAGTTACCAAAAACCTTTTATGGCTATTTTTGAGTTGTCTTTACACACTTTTACCTCGATTTAATGAAAAAATATGACACAAATTTTTCAATCATCACGGTAATTTTATTCGAAAATGCATAGTCGCGCTTTATTTCCATTATTCATTATAAGTAATGTTGTTTTTTTAATTTTTCCGTCCGTCCGTCCGTCTGTCTCTCCATGTATTCTTGTGCGCACGCTACAGGTCGCAAATATTAAGATTTTTTGATAAAATTTGGTAGACCGATTAATATCGGCCCAATAACGAATTTTATTGATTTTGTTTTAAATCGGTCTATGTTTGGACTTATGCCCAAATAAATTTCCGACAAAACTGCAGCACAAAATTGAATGGCACATGCACAGTTTAAAGAACTATGGGATCAAATATATCTTGAATGGTACATATCTTCATTACTATTATTATCGGAAAGTGCTAAACGGATCGGACGAATTTCGTATCCTATACAACATATCTTTCTCCAAAATTCACTAAGAGGTTAAATTCATATTGGAGGCACATTCACAGTTTTAAGAATTATGGAGTCCAATCTATCTGGAAAGATAGACCTTGTCATAGCTGTCATTACGTGAAAGTGCTAAACAGATCGGATTTTATTTTTAGGCTTTGCATAAATTTTCGCTGTACAATACGCTAAAAATCCAACTTTAAATTGACTAGCACATCCACAGATAAAAGAATTAATCCCGCACTTTTTGATTTCCCGGAAAAGCGGGAAATTTATATTGAATTCCCTGGATCCCGCAAGGGAAATAAATTAAAAAATATTTTATAATAATTCAAAAATTTCTATAAATAAAATAACTTAAAGATCTAAAATTTTCATGATTGTGAAAAAGCTCAGGTGGGTTTTCTTGGAATTTTCGTAGTGAGAAAGAATTCATTTTATATTAGAAAATATATAAGTCTAATTATATATTTTTAAAAATTGAATAAACTAAAACTAATTTTTAGACTAAAAAGCTTGCCCGTCAAAAAAAAAAATAAATACCCATGCAAAAAAAGTATTTTGTGACTTACGTATTATACATGATTTTATCCGAAAAATGAGAACATCTTACTGTATAATATTATATCTAAATTGGTTTAATAAGATCAAAATTTATACAATTAGATAATTATTTGATACAATTATATATACTTTGATTGATTAAAATATAGTTTTATATAATTTGATAATTTTGTCCCCACTCAAATGTATCAAATTATATATAATGTAATAAAAATGTATCCAATTAGATACACTTGTATATAGAAATATGTAATTATATGTGTCATATGTAGTGACATATAGATAGATATATAATTGGATATTATCATATATTGCACTATATAAAGTGTAACGTGAAGGAAGATATATTTATATATTTAATATACAACGTTATGCAATGTTATACAATGTAATATAATTTTGTATAAATACATATTTTGCAATATATTACCACAAGCAATTTTATAAAGTCATATTAATCTATATCAAAACTTTTTTACTTGGGTACATAAAATAATTTTAGAAAATTGGAAATCATTTTAAAAATTATGGGAACAAATTTTAACTTACTTGAAAATTTTTAAAAATCAATGGACAAATTTGTCTTTAATTCTGTACAGAATAAGTGCGATTCAAAATTTTGCATACAAACACTATTTGAGAGGCACTGAAAGGAACTTAAAAAGTTTGATCAAGTACACAAATTAATCAGTGTGTTCGTTAACTCGAAAATCTTACTATTTCAAGTTGTTCACGCATAGAGATGAATGGATTATTATTGTCATATTTTATTTATTTTTGAAGGCACACTAATTAATTTGATCTCAATTTTTTTTTTTACTTGTCGGTTATATGTCGGTATCTCGAAATTTTCCATTGCGTGAGGCTGAAAGCGCAAAAATTAAAAATGTCTGAAATTACTCTTTATTCAAAAAACAGAGTTACAGAATTTAAAAAACTACCATTTGTTCCTAATTAAGGGTACCAATTTTTTTCAACAAGTGGGAGATTTTCTAACATCATAATTATTATCCACCAAAGGTTTTGGGCGATTTCCTTTTATGCTGAAAAAGTTATAACCGAAAGAGTTGAAAAACTCTTGAAAGTTACATGCAAAATAAGGGTAGTTTTTAATTGAGTAGAGCACATTAGCAGTATAAATATTAAAATTCAATATGTTCGCCTGATTAAATTCGTTGCCTCGAAAATGCTGATACCGTCAAAAGTATTATATATTGTTATTAAAATGGTTTAAATCATGAGTTACATGGAATCGCCCGGTTCCGTAGATTTACACATATATGACACTAATTTTAAAATAGTAAAATGTCACACTATTTATTTTTTTATGCTTTAAAAGCCGAATGTGTAAAGTTTCTAAAGAGTTTAATTAAACATTTTTAAGCAATTTAACAATTTAATAATCTGATAAAGTAGGATCAAGTCTGAAATAAATAACACTAAAATAAAATAAATTTTTGCACATTAAAACATATGTATGTATAATGAATGTTCTCTTTCAAGTCTGTTATTATTATGGTATTTTATTAATAAATGTTAAAAAGCACAAACTCTACCCATTTAAGTTGACGAAAATATTAAAAAAAATTAAACAGACATTTTGTGTGATATTACTGAAAAATGTTCGTTCTTTATAGAAATGAATTTAAAAGTATTTTAAAGAACATAGTTTTTTCAGATAAAAATTTACAAAAAAAGGAAAAATTTTACAAAAAAACATGTTGTTACACCAAACAGTTTAGAAAATAAAGAGAATGCAATCTCCCCATTTGTAAGAAAAAATATTTAAAATATGGGTTCAAATAGGTTTAGAGAATTACATACACACAGAGAAAAAATATGCCATTTTCCAACTGAAATTCGGTTACATCTACTAAAATAGGTTGGAGCAACTGAATATTGGTTATCACAACAAAATTCGGTTTATACAACTGAATTTTAATTGCAATACCTAAAATATTTAGAAATCACATTCCGATATTGTTTCACCAACCGAATTTATTGGTTGTAGCAACCAAAATAGGCTTAGGAATTCGGTTGGCAATTTTTTTTCCTGTGTGTAGCCATTGGTTGCACCATTTTCTAACAAAAAAGGGAGTTTCCCAAAATGTGGTCTCTAGGCCCTTATTCTCATCAATTCATCGTACGTGTTTATATTAACCCTCTAACTGGCCTAAGCTTTTTTGCAATGAAATTTATACCATGTGTTCCTCACGAAAAATAAACAATAAGTTCTTCTATAATATTTTTTTTATAGGAAACTCATGATGTGGTACTGGAAAATCTCCGAAACTATCGTCTTTTCATTCCTGAAGGTGTAAAATATTTTGAAAGCCAAAATTCTGTGAAGTATTTGTTAGCAGAATATCTTGACGAAGCAAAATGGCAGTTTTTGAAAAAAGTACTTATTATGTTATTTTATAATAAGGAAATAATTTGCCTCGAACAAGAATAAATAAATTTTTCATAGTAGAATTAAAGGTCGAAAAACTATTTTTTTTTTAAATTAAAAATAAAAACTAAACAAGCATATGATAATGTTTTCAATTTATTCTCTAAATTTTGATCAACCTAATATATTTAATCCTTTAATTCCCAGTGGAACATCCCAGCAAAATCTTTCATTACCAAATAAGTAGTTATATAATAGAAATTCATAGCTCCGCACAACTTATTTTTTGGCGTCTAAACTCATTATTTTTGTTTGGCATGGTCGTTTGTATAAGTAGTCACGCTTACCCGCTCGCTTGCTAAAAAATGAAAAGTAAGTAGTTATGAGATTTTGAATAATAAGTGGTTACAGAAATGGTTACGAAGAGTTGAATTATAAGTGGTTATCCGACTGCTCACTTGATTCTTAAAAATAAGGAGTTACACAAATACTATTAGCTCCAGAAAATACATTCAGAGAAATTAAAGTTTTTGCTAGTGTGTAATTTTAGAACTCGTCATAATAATTTTTACACAAAACATACTTACATATAATAAATAAAAATGTATAAAATTTAACTTTATAAAAAGTACTTATTTAAACTATTGCGAGTAAGTCATTATTTTATATTTAAAAGCAATGACTACAATAGGCCGTTATTAGCAAGTCATTATTTTACATTACAAAATAATGCAAAAGGTAATGTTATATCATTATTGGTAATGCAGACAGCAATGAGGTGTCATTACCAATATTTTGCTGCGATAGGGCCGCTTGGTCAACCTAAGCGAATACGATTTTCTTTTAATTTATTGTAATTTATTAATCTACTATTTTAATAAGAAATTAAAAAAAAAATCCGTGGCTAGTTTTAAATTACAATGTAGTTTTTATCATATTTGTGGTTGTTGTCAAATTTTATTTTGCTGCTATATCGATTGGCGATCTGAAGGTATCGGTTCTTTACGAATCGTCGTCATATGAGCAAATCTACGGAACCGGGTGATTCTATGTAACTCGGGATTTAAACCATTTTAGTAACAATATATAATATTTTTGATGATATCAGCATTTTCGAGGCAACGAATTTAATCAGGCGAATATCATAAATTTAAAATTTTTATACTGCTAATGTGCTCTACTCAATTAATTTACCCTAATTTTGCTTGTAACTTTCAAGAGTTTTTTAACTCTTTTGGCTATAACTTTTTCAGTATAAAAGGAAATCGCCCAAAAACCTTTGGTGGATAATAACTATGATGTTGGAAAATCTCCCACTTGTTGAAAAAAATTGGTACCCTCAATTAGGAACAAATGGTAGTTCTTTAAAATCTGTAACTCTGTTTTTTGAATAAAGAGTAATTTCAGACATTTTTAATTTTTGCGCTTTTAGCCTCAATGCACTTGAAAATTTTTTGATACTGACATATAACTGACAAGTTAACAAACAAATTGAGATCAAATTAATAAGCGTGCCTTCAAAACTAAAGAAAATATGACAATAATAATCTCTTCACGTCTATGCGTGAACAACTTGAAATTTGATATTTTTTGAAGGGCACATCCGCAGTTTGAGAAATAATAAGTTGCAGTCCTGCGTGATCGGTATATATCGGTGATACTATTATTGTGTGTAAGTGCTAAATGGATCGTACTATTAGTTTGGTGTCCAGACCCATTTTAGGTTAAATTTTGTAGCTTTTCATAGATTTTTTGAGCTAAAAGTGATGTAGAAACCAAACAGATAATCCGATGGTTTTAGCACTTACACCCAACAATACTAATTGTGATATATGTATATCATATAAGCCAGATTTCAGCCATTAATTCTTTTATCTGTGGATGTGCTAGTCAATTTAAAGTTGGATTTTTAGCGTATTGTACAGCGAAAATTGATGTAAAGCCTTAAAATAAAATCCGATCTGTTTAGCACTTTCACGTAATGACAGCTATGACAAGATCTATCTTTCCAGATAGATTGGACTCCATAATTCTTAAAACTGTGGATGTGCCTCCAATATGAATTTAACCTCTTAGTGAATTTTGGAGAAAGATATGTTGTAGAGAGTACGAAATTCGTCCGATCCGTTTAGCACTTTCAGATAATAATAGTAATGAAGATATGTACAATTCAAGACATATTTGATCCCATAATTCTTTAAACCGTGGACGTGCCATTTAATTTTGTGCTGCAGTTTTGAGGGAAATTTATATGGGAACAAGTCCAAACATAGACCGATTTAAACCAAAATCAATAGACTTCGTTCTTGGCCGATATAATTCGGTCTACCAAATTTTATCAAAAAATCTTAATATTTGCGACCGGTAGCGTGCGCACAAGAATACATGGAGAGACAGACGGACGGACGGAAAAATTAAAAAAAACAACATTACTTATAATGAATAATGGAAATAAAGCGCGACTATGCATTTTCGAATAAAATTACCGTGATCATTGAAAAATTTGTGTCATAATTTTTCATTAAATCGAGGTAAAAGTGTGTAAAAACAACTCAAAAGTAGCCAAAAAAGGTTTTTGGTAAATTTGACCTCAATTTGCTTAAAAACCAGATGTGCTGGAAAAATTTGGAAACCAAATTCAGACTCAGCAGGGAATAGTTACTTGAAAATGTGTGGTCGCATGCCCGAAAAATCTAAAAATTTAAAAATATTTATTAGCGAAAATGTGTGCGTTTTTTGTTTATAACTTTTTCAGCACTCAAAAAATTGATTCACGCGAACAGATTACTTATTTTTAATGCATTTTAAATAAGTTAATCTATAAAAAAAATGTGTGCCACTAATTTGAAATTTTTCATTTTTAAAATCTGAAATCGACCTGCCCAGCAAAACCTTGGTAATGGGTTGGACCTTTTTCATGCATTGCCTGGCAATGGGTACCCTTTACCCTTGGTTTTACTAAGACACCTAAAGTAATACGTTACTAATATTTTGATACATCAATACTTACGTGGGAGGTATGAAATAATGAGTTACCGATATAGAGGTATATCACTACTTATTTGGAGGCTTCAAAATAATATATCACTGATATTGTGTTATATAATAACTTATTAATAAGGATAAAAATAATGTTATTGGTATTGCATTATATAAGTGCTTATTATGCGAAAGTGCGATTTAATAAAAATTTGTAATCTAATTACATTGCTGGGATCTTCTTCTTTTATTGCCTATCCAATTATGAATATAAGCGATTACATGCAAGATTCCTTTTCTTAACTAATAATTAAAGTAATTAAATATAAAATTAATCTAAATATATACAAATTATGAAATATTATTTATTATTTGAACAAATTGTTCTCTGAGATCGGTGTACTTTTAAACAAAGTCATTACTGGTAACATCTTTTTAATTCCTACATATCCAATTAAATATGTAATAATTTGTAACGACTTATTTCACCCCATACAAGTATGTACTTATTTTAGCTAACTAGTGAATTTAATATTACAAGTAACAACTAATTTCAGTACTTCCTTCGTAATCACTTATTTTAGCCTATACCGGTACGAACTAGGCAACCATTTACCCCCAATGACACCCCCATGTTAAAATAATGTGTTATGCGACCAAAATGTAAGTAGTTACAATTTTTGATTTCTTATTCCATTTCCCTTTACCTGGTAATAGAAGGTTTTGCTGGGTGGTTCGTAGATTTTGCCATATACTAATTCAAATTGGTAGCATAGAAAAACATTCCTGAAACCCTTTACAATTCGTATCAAGAAATTATAGAAAAGTACATTCCTGAAAATGCATCCAATGAATTGGTTAATCGTTGTTTTTCTTTAATTATGTACCACTAATTTAAAGTTCAGAATAGGGATGCCAATCGGGATTGATATTTGAAAATCCCGGGATTCGGGATTCCGGGATTTTACGGGATTTCGGGATTTTTCGGGATTTAAATTTTCCTTTATTTGTAAAAATTTGTATGTTTGTAACTAATTTTTTATAGAATAAAGCGTTTTATAATTATTTAATAGTTGTTAATTAATAATGTGGTACATTTTATGAATATTGAAACATCTCAATCAGAAATTGACAGTGGTACAAAAAATCAAGTACTTGCATACCACTGGGTAACCGCGATGTTAAAAATAAATGACTGGCAGAACAGTCATTTGGGACGCTTTGCCAGCGTTTGCAAAAATCGTTTTGCCAGTATTTGTTTTACAAAACATCACGGCAGGGCAAAAAAAGATACATATGAACTTTTTTTAAATTTTATTTTGGAAAATATAATTCCAAACCACCTATTTATTGGTGTTGGCAGCGTTTTGCCAAAGTTAAAAATTTTGTTTCTCCAGTACTTTTCCGGCGCTTTTTGAACTGCCGGTCCTTTTGTCTATTGACGTTATCATATTGGAAATGGGAAAGCAATTTTTGTCAGTACTTGTACCACCTGTTAAAATACCTTGCCATCGCTTTCCCGTTTGTATTTTTCTGGCTGGGATAATATATGAAGGCCTGTCATTAAGTACACTTGCGCCCAGTATTTTGTAAGCAGATTTTAAAACAGATTCGTTGCGATAACCTTGCCCACTAAATCGTGTAATTACAACAACAAAGCTATTTGGTTATCGTTATCAAATGTTTTAGGAAGAATTCAAACTTACAGTCTCAGCCAAAACTTATAGTCCCAGTTTCAGAAATCGAATTTCGCTTGGAAGAATAAATCGGTAAAATAACAAACAAACTTGATTTTTCGCATGTATTACTCAAAAACTTAATATTGTTTACCAAAATTTCAAATTTTTCTGCAAAGTCTTTGCATATTTTACTCGAATAATCTTCTTAATTTTTAATTTTACCAATATCTTGGCATCAATTTCTTGTCAATATGAGAAAATTCAAGAAAAAACGTAGGTAATCTAAAATTGCTCACTTTGTTTATTTGCGTTTATATTAATATTAAAAAATAAGAAAATCCCGGGATTTTTGAGAAATAATCCCGGGATTCGGGATTTTGCCAATCCCGAAAATCCCGGGATTCGGGATTTCCCGTTTGGCATTCTTAGTTCAGAATGATTATTTTGTTTTTGTGATTTTTTTTTAGTGGGAATAAAAATAGTTTTATTTATGAAATAAATTTCTATTTGTATATTTTATTGCGTTGTTGATTTCTGTAAAATTAATTTATTAAAAAAAATTGTCCTCTTTTTTAAGGCAAAATGGAAATGGCAGCCCTAATTGCATCATATCAATTCGGTATTTCTATTAGTGCTAACTAGAACATGGAGCGTATGAGTGTTATATTGCAAGTAATATCTATAAAGTATACGGTTTTGATTTATATTTAAATTTTATTCTCGTCGTTCTTTGTTCTTGTATTAATCCGGGTATTCCTTGGGAAAGTCTTATAACCGGTATTTACATTGAAAATTTAGCTTTCTTTGTTATTATTGGTTAGAATAGAGGTCAAATGCAGATTATTTGTAAAAAATTATGTATATTTTTTACAGTAAAATATGATAGCCGTAACAAATATCTTCCGGTAGCAAACCACTACTTCCACTCGTTTCAAAGAAATTAATAGAAATTTCGCACAAATAATCCTCGATGCATTTCGAAATAATGACAAATATGGAGCTGTTTAACAAAAAAGAATAACATTTGCACGAATAATCCCAGATGCATTAATAATAAATGTTGGAAATATTGACGGATATGGATCTACACTCAAAATAATAAGTCTGCTGGCTGAACAGAAAATTTTGTTGCCTTAACAAAATGTTATCCTGTTTTTTAGCTTAAAATAAAATTTACTGATTTTAAAACATTTTTTTGTTAGATTTAACAAACATAAATTTAATTAAAACATTAGTAAAACTACAATTTTTTATGGATGTGAGACCTGGAATGCAGCACCTCCTGACATAAACGCAATGCAGTTCTTTGTCAACAGATGTCTGCGTAGAATTCTGAGGATTTTCTGGCCCATTACAATATCTAACTCAAGGTTATGGTCACTCGCACAACAAACACCAATTAACCCTGAAGTACGAAGGCGAAAGTGGAATTGGATTGGTCACACCCTCAGAAAAGATCTTGATAATATAGCCCGTACTGCAATTGAATGGAACCCCCAAGGTAGCCGTAGAAGAGGGCGTCCAGCGCATACATGGAGTAGACAGGTCAAGAAGGAAGTCACAATGTCTAGAAGAAGTTGGGGTGAAATCAAGAACCTGGCACCGGATAAATCAGAATGGCGAAAATTTATTAAGGCCCTATGCTCCTTATAGGAACCGAGGGAACATATATATAAAACTACAATTTTATAAAAAAATAAAAAAAAAATTATTTTTTTTTAATTTAAGGTGCCGGGACCCTCCCCGTTTCAAGTCCATATCATCTAAGGGCATGTAAGGACACTCCAATGGAGCAAACATTACGTCCGTTTTGCTCTATCTTTACTATATTAATAGCTATTTCTGTTCTTTGCTTTCAACTTTGGCATAAGTAGACATTTATCAATACTAAACCCATTAAAGCTAACGACACTGATGATGGCTTTGTAGCGAAAGCCGCAAATATGTATTCTGTCTTACTGGCCTTATCGAATTATTTCAAAATTTTTGTTCTTTGTAATTCACTTGAGAAAATTGTAGCATCTGTCTTTAATTTGAAAAATAGTTTAATCAGAAAGTGATATTAATTTATGATCTCAAATCAAACGAAAAAACATTAATTTACCAAATAAAAAGATCAACTATACATACCCCTCATTAATTTATATTTATTTCAAAAATAAACTGAATAAATTTTGTCATATTGCAATGCCGCCAATAAGACGCAGCAATTTAGGTAAGAGAACACGCAATGCTACAAGAATTAAATTTAATTGTTTAATTTAATATTAATTTATTTATAATATTATTAATTATATACATAATTATAAAATAAAATTAATGACATTAATTTTTAGGCCCGATTACTGAATGCGCAGTTAAAATTTAGCCGACAGTTAAATTAAAATTTTATATGGGAAACAACAACAAATGTCCCAGTTAGAGCCCAACTGGACATTCAGTAATCGGGCCTTATCATATTTAATTTTCTTTATAAATTTAAATTTAAATATATGTTATTCACACTTAAATTTAACGGGTCGTTGTAATTCAAAAAACTGATATTTATCATACAAAGAGTTGAATAGAACCAGATGAGATACTTTAAGAATTAAGGTTCAAATCAAAAAAAGAGTAATAATAACAAAGGATAAAAATAGCATTGTTAGATTTCGTGAATGTTAGTCTAAGTTGAGTTGTTAACATATTCGATTTGCTTTCAACTTTGACATAAGTAGACGATTATCAAAGTTTAATCCGTCAAGGCAAATAACACTGATGATGGCTTTGTAGCGAAAGCAGAAAATACGTTTTCTGTCATGCTGGCCTTATCGAATTCTTTCAAATTTTTTATTCTTTGTAACTTACTTGTGAAAATTATATCATCTTTCTTTAATTTGAAAATAATTTAAACGAAAGAGATATTAATATATATGATCAAGAATCGAACGAAAAGCATCCATTTACCAAAATAAAATATCAACTATAGATAACCCTCATTCATGAAATATTTCTGTTAAAAATTATTGAGCGTCCAAGGCCCCACCAATGTCCGTTTTCGGACGGAGATAAAATTTTCACGGGTATTTTATATGGTTACCGGTAGTCGAAATTTTCGTCAATTTTTATATATATCTCTTAATTTTCGAGATGTGGGCCATTTTAAAAAATTGAGAGGGAAAGGAATAGCGCCATCTTAAAAAAATCGGATTCACTGGTGGCGCCATCTACCCGGTAATAACAGAAACAGGAAAATATTATATTTTAACAATAAATTGTGTAAAATTTAACGAATGTTTTATTAAAAATTAGTTGTTAATAATTTTAAAAATTAACACTCAAAATTAGTTAAAGTACTAAGGATTTTTAGTACTGTGTTAAATAAAGATAACTCAAATCTTTGTTTAAATCAGAACTTCAACTAAAAATTTGTTAAAAATTAGTCAAATCGATTTGAAACCCATTTGGCAGATTTTTCTGACGTATTGTTTCAAGTGCACGCTTTGCAAATGGCAGCATGTTATCAGAAAAAAAATCAATGAAATCAGTATTTTTGCCTGGTACAGAATCGACATTTCGACATTATCGCACCGAATAAACTAAAAATTTGTGCCATTGAAAGTATTCGTATATATAAAATATACCAATTATTGAGCCACTGGGTCCTAGTATGTGGGAACGTCACGCTGGTACCGATACGTATTTCAACATAAAACATTTTGTTTACCATTACCCGACAGTTATTTCAACATCATTCCATCACATGAACTGGTGTTGTATACGACTATTTCTAGATGCATTGGCAACAACTGTAGGAATTATCTACTTACTTGTATGTCCGCTGTCAAAATGTCAGGCCGCCAAAGCAACAAAAATTATTAATTATTTCCGGTACATGACCAACAACTCGGCATCGCCCACCGTACATGTTCATATATAACCATATATGCTCATATATGATTCACATATTTATTTATTTATTGATTTCCAACGCAACAAGATACAAAATCTTATAATAAAAGTATTGGATTTTTGAAGTGTACATACATATTTATAATTAACACACAATTTTGAGAAATTAAATAACTTCCCAGCTAAAAATCGACATATATGGATCCATACAGGTTTAATGTATGTACGTGCATGCTCATAAACATGCATTCATGACCATACATGGATACATAAATCTCCATGCATGACTCATATATGACCATACGTGTGCATTAACGAAATTTGAGGTAATATCTACATGTATGATCATGCGTGCTCATGCATGCTCATGCGTGTTCATGTATGTTCATACATGTACACATATGTAGATATTACCTCAATTTTCGTTAATGCACATGTAAAACTAAAAAAATTAACCAAAAAAAGGTATTTTGTAGTAAAAGTTGTTTGAAATAAAAAAAACACCAATACAATTACTTGAATTGGTTTTATTTTAAATTTTTTAGTAAAATCAAATATAAATTAAGTTCTTCGCACCGTTTTGTTTGTTATTTTTATAGTAAAAATAAATAAACTTTAAGTTGATTTTACGGTTTCTTATAGTCAATTATTGATAGTCAAAAACAAATAAAGAAATTGTTAAATTAAATGAAAATGTGAGTAGACCGGTTTTTAACTGAAATTTTATTCGTTTTAAATTGTATTTTAGTTCATTTTACCGTTATAATTTTTTGTGTGTAAGAATAATTCATTAAAATAATGAAAATTTGTAAAATACATTACGTTTTTGAAAATTTGCATTTGTTTTTAATTATTGCATTCGTTTGTTTTTATTTACAATGTGTAATACAAATTTTCATTAATATTATGAATTTTAGGCGTAGAAATTTATTAAAATTTGCAACTTCAATGAAATATTGGCAGGCAGGCAATACCACTAAAATACCGTTATCGATTCAAAACCTTTCAACTGACTACTGTTACCCCTAAAATACCGTTACCTAAATAACCGAAATACCGTTACCGAAATAACTGAAATACCGTTATCCTTAAAATACCAATACCGAAATAAATGAAATATCGATACCCTTGAAACACCGTTACCGAAATAAATGAAATACCGTTGCTCCTAAAATACCGTTACCGTTATTTTTAATTTTCTGCTTTTGGTAATTGCAAATTGGTTTTTTGGTAAATTGGTTCTGTTTTTCATCTCGTTTGTTTTTTGTAAAAAAAATTGCGGAATGAATCGAAAAAACTGACTACCGTTATCCTTAAAATACCGTTACCGAAACAAATGAAATATCGCTACCCTAACCGATAACCGCATCGTTTCGGTTACCATCCATGAAAATATGTAATAAAAAGAAATAGTTTTATTGCAAAAAAAAGCTCCCGAGATGGGGGTCTCTTTGTTTAGCCCAAAAATAACACATATATAGGGAAAACCAAAAAGAGGTAAAATTGTACCTGAAATCAATTTTATAATTATAAAATTAATTATGAAATCTTCATTAATTTAATGAATTTTTTTTATGAAATTATGAAAAAATAAAAAAAAAAAATCTAATGAAAAAATTGATAACAACAATGAATTTTGATTCAGTTAATAATGATTTTTTTCATTAACTCAATAAATCAATTTTAATGAAATCGATTCATTAATGATATGAAAGGAAATTCTATCAGTGTACTTTTGGAATCAGTGCATGCATATATTTCGCACCCGTATAGAAGAGTGGGCATAAGATATGTTTCTGAGAGTAATATCCGTACATTAAGTTGAGGGAGATGTTGAGTACTCCAAAGTGACCTTAACATTCCGAAAACTTTTCCAGTTGCAGCATTTATGTGGTCAGACCATGTTAAAGTGTTATTGAAAATAACGCCGAGATTTTTGGCTGGTGATACAATTTCTATTTTCTGGTTGTTTAGCATTATTATCGGTTCAAAAGGTAGTTTTTCCATAGTTCTCTTTGTTATGATCAGACATTTGGATTCCGAGGGATTAAGGCATAAACCGTTTGTATTCGCCCAAATATGAATACGTTTCAGATCCATATTCAGTTTTTTAACACAAGCTGTATTTGTGTGACTCTCTATCAGTGTTATCAAGAACGATTTTGACAGTTTTTCAACGTATTCCGGCTTTCTACTGTCAAAATTGTTCGAGATATCATTGATAGGAATGCCGCACAAACACAGCTACAATCATTTAAATTTCCGATGTCACTACTGATATATAACTGCATGTCATCAGCGTACATGTGTATTTTACAATACCATAATTGTTGCTCCAGATCATTTACGTAAATTGTAAATAGTAAAGGCCCGAGTATTGATCCTTGCGGTACGCCTTTTACGACTGGCAACATGCATGAAGTTTTATTATCTACAGTAACTGACTGACTACGATCCAACAAATACGACGATAGCAAGCAAGTAGACGAATGTGAGAAGTTAAACATTATATATAACTTTAAACAGAGGACATCACGATCAACCATGTCGAAAGCTTTAGAGTGCTCAAGTAGCACAAGGAAAGAAATTTTTTTTCATCAATACTTTCACGAACTTCTTCAGAGACATCTATTAGAGCGGTTACACAGTTGTGTTTGGTTATTTGTTGATGAAGCAGTCGTTCAAAAACTTTCGATAAATACGGTAATATAGCAATTGGACTGTAATCGTTATTCGATTTTGGAGTTGGTATTATTTTAGCATGTTTCCAGCTTTGAGGATAAATACTTTTCGTAATTATATTATTAAATATGTATGTTATAAATGGTGACATTTGTGGTAAAACAATTTTTAGAAATTTTAGTTGAATATTGTCAAAACCAACAGCATTTGACTTAAAAGCTAAACAACTTGAAAAAACATCTATTTGACTTACGCATTCCAAATAGAAAAAATTGTTGGTAGGGGGCGAGCTATGGTTTTGATCATAAAAACTTACATTTGAAGAAACATTCGGTAGGTTTGTGAAAGATTTTTCATTGATTTTGTCTACATATATGCCATTACCAACAGAAGAAGATGACGATTTACCAATCCCAATTTCGCGTATAGTTCTCCAAGTTTTCCTCGTTCCTGCAGCAGTTGAAAAACGAGAAGAGTAGTACTCGGATTTCGCAGTTTTGATCAGCCTGTTCACATTCCTACGAGCATTACAATATTCAGTATGCTGATTAGTGATTTTCAATGTTTTCCAACATTTATATGCAAAATCTCTACCTGCAATTGCTGCCTTAATTTCGGAATTGAACCAAGGCTTCTTTTTAGTATTTTGTCGGATATTTTTTAATAGGAAAAGATTTTTTAAAGACGTACAACAAGTTTTCTTCCAAAAAATTTAGTTGATTATCAACGGAGGGCATAAAGTAAATAGAGCTCCAATCATTTCTGGACAGCTCAAAGGACATACTGGTATAGTCTATATTCATAAAATCATAATATTTTATGTCATTACTTGAATACTGCAATTTGAAATCAAA
Organism: Leucophora obtusa; assembly: GCA_949987735.1. Taxonomy (NCBI): domain Eukaryota; kingdom Metazoa; phylum Arthropoda; class Insecta; order Diptera; family Anthomyiidae; genus Leucophora; species Leucophora obtusa. Next base: position 161,179,014 of record OX465295.1, on the reverse strand, counting down.
AGTCAAGAAAATTAGATAGTGTTTCGAAAAACATGCTCATATATGATCAAATATGGTCATATACCTCCATATATCCTCAAATTTCGGATCCAAAGGTAAATATATGAGATCATGTTTGGTCATACATTGAACTATGCATGGACGTATGTATATGGATATGTATGCCCATGTATGATCACAAACGAGCCAATTTATTATCATCTATGTTCATATATATTTCGATTTTCACATGTTATTTCGTATGTTTTTTACTAATATTATTTTTAATAAAAAACAAATTTATTTTGTTTAATTAAGTTTAAGCAAAAATGAGCATGAATATTACTAAAGCAGACTAATTGTTAAGTACACTAAAGAAAAGTCAGTTAACTCATAAAATTTTTTGTCAGGAGGGTGCTAGCAGAAAAATTCCTAGTGTCAGCAAAATCGTAAATACAGCAAAAGTTGTCCTAACACTTACTCGATTCCAAATGGAAAAATTCTTGCTAAAAGCAATAAAAAAAATTGTGGAGAAATTATACTTTATTTAATTTATTTGCTAAAAATTTAAGTCAAGAAATTGTATTCCCAGGGTTATTTTATTTTTTGCCATATTTCAACACCCTTCATCTCTTCTCCATCCTCTTTTCAAAGAAAGCAATTAGAAGAATTTCTAATTAATTAATTTACTTCTTTGCCTTTAAACACTTTCCCACAACTAATGCCTTTTCTGGCGAAAAGGATATAAAGTAAAGCAATAACTATTACTGGATTTGGCAGAGGTATTAAAAAACAACAGATGTTTTTCAAAGGATTTAAAAATACAGATTTTTAAAAATGCCATTTTGAATTGCAGATTCGAAACTAAATTTTAGAAAATTTAATTTTTTTTATTGTGGTTTCATTGATTTCGGGACAATTTCTCTTCTGCGCTCATAAAAAAGTTGGTACAAAAGATTATTGAACGTGTTCTGATTCAATTGAATACAGTTTTAATTTTTTTTCGGATTTACATTTAGAATTGTACTGTTCTTGTAAGTGTAATTAATTATAATAATTATGTAATTGAATTCGTATTTGAAGTAATTTCACATACCAATATTGAGTAATTTGAATTTTCATTCATAATTTAATTTTTATATATATCCTATCAGTTTCACAAATAGATGGCGCTATTTACTCACATTTTATTCCATAATCATACAATAGCTTATCTCTTGAAAACTAAGCGAGATAGAGCAAGACTTTTCATTATTCCGTCAGCAATAATTAGTCATTATAAACCACCAATACTCATAATAAATATGAGCATGTCTCGGTTCCGATCCAGGGGAATATTCGTTATATTTGGAAAAAGTTTTGTTTAATTTAGCTGTTGATTTGGCAAAATCTTTAGCTAATATAACAAAAATTTTAAATAATCTTATAACTAATTTTTTACAACTAAAACTACTGAGTTTTAATTGTAACAAGTCTTTTTCGGAGAAATTCATATAATCCAAATAGTCTAACTTTTCATTGGCTTTTCATAAATATGTATGATGCCCTATTTCATAAAATTACTTAACTATAATAATTTCCTGGAAATCGGAGATTTTTAAAACACATGCATGTACACTTAAAAGAAATCTTCAACATCAGTTCAAGATATAAGAACAACTTATCTTAAAGTTCACCTCGTGAAATGTAAGTATCATTTACTTAAAAGTTCTAAATACTTTAGCATAGAACAACAGCTATGCTAAATTATCAAAACACCATTTAAGAATGTTTTTTTTATACCCTACACCACTACGTGGAGAGGGCATAATAACTTTGTGCTGATGTTTGTAACACCAAAAAATATTGGACCTAGACCCATCGACTCAGAATCACTTTTTATTTCGATTAAACGATGTATGTCTGTGCATGCATCCTTGTGCGCACTCTACAGGTCGTAAATATTAAGCTATTTTGATGAAATTTGGTACACAAATCTATGTTGGCAAGAAGAAAGATCGAAGCCTGTTAATTTTGGTTAAAATCGATCCATATTTAGACCTGATGTCCATATAAGGGACCCCCCAAAATTGGCTTGTTTAGTCGCTGCAGGCCGCAAATAAGAAGATATTTGAATGAAATTTGGAATGCAGACCTACGCCAGACCAAGGACATTCCCTATTGATTTTGGTTAAAATCGGTCCATATTTAGACGTAGTGCCCATATTAGTTTCTTCCCCAAAATTATCTTGTTTACACGCTGCAGGTCGCAAATATGATGATATTTCAATGAAATTTGGTACACAAACCTGTGTCGGCCCAAGGACAAAGCCTGTTGATTTTGGTTAAAATCGGTCCATGTTTACACCTAGGGTCCCCCCAAAATTGGCTTGTTTACAAGCTGCATGTCGCAAATACGAAAATATTTCAATGAAATTTGGTTCGATGACACACATGGTCCCAAGGACAAAGTCTATTGATTCTATATGATTTCGGTCCATATATATATATATTTAATCCTTTAATTCCCAGTGGAACATAGGGCCGCATTTGACACATTTTCGGTCCATATTTGAACCTATCGCCCATATGGACTATAATTCCGATTTTCTCTTCTTTTATTATTTTATATAAAATTTTGACACTAGTCCATTTTAACCCAATCGAATTTCGGATCCAAACATTAGTTGGCTTTAAACCAGACTAGTGTAGGGTATTATATAGTCGGCATGCCCGACTTTAACTGTTTTACTCGCTTTTTTATGTAGAAGTATTTCGTAATCAAAGCTCGTGAGGTTAATTGTTAAGGTTATGTGATATAAAAAGACAAGAAACATTTGTAGTGCATGACTGACAGTCTTGATTGTTTTCTTCTATTCAGCCAGCTCGTCAGCCAGCCAGTCTTACTGGGTGTGTTTATACAATTTATTTATGTTTGCAATTTCATAAAAGAAAAAACTCACAACAATGCAACATACAGAATGCAGTATGTTCTGAAATTTGTTGTATAGCATGCACTAAACATGTTGGGTTTCTTTATTAAGAGGTCATTAAAATCACATTTCATATGCTTGTCATTTACAAGCAAATTAACTTATTTTTATTATTTTTTCTCTGCATACAACAAAGTAAAAACACACTTACATATTTGGGAAAATATATAAAAAAATATGCTTAATTTATCATGAGCATAATATCTGTCCCAAATCCAAGAGAGAAACATGAAGTTAATTCTTAAGATAGTTCTAAAGGTAAAATTCTTAAACCTTAAATTGAGGTTTAGGTAATAATTGTAAATTTAGCCATTTTAATGCTATACTTAGCCAAGAATACAATACCATTTCGCCGCTATTTTTTAAAATGTCTCTAAACAAGTAATGCGTCCCGCTGACGAAACGTCAATTTTTAACTGAAAAATAAATACAATTTATATCTATTTACAAACTGAAAATGTTTTAAATTTCTTGGAAAAACTTTAAATATGTGTAATATGTTAGGTGTTTTCATTACCACTTCATCACATCTTAAATTAGAGAAGCTCTATTTATTTTCTATCTAAGTATATATATCACTGTTGGTAAAAGTGACACAAAAGGATTAGTGGATAAGGATTGAATTGCCCGTCACTGTATTTTATATATATAATATCCCAATAAACCAAAGAAAGCTACGATAGCGAAATCGCTAACACCTTAAATATCCGAAAACGATATCATATTCCAATAAGATTATAATATCGTTTTCGATAAGGTTTTATGATAAAGTATACTTCAAAATATTCTTTATTTATAAAAATTCAAACAGTTTTCAGAAACAAATAAAATTTATAAAAACTTGCAATTTTTACTTCGGCTATATACACTTTTTTATTCGACAATTATAGTTTCAAAATCTAGGTGAGTTCGACTTTTCTTATGAATATGACGATTTTATTATCAATTTTTCATTATGGCTTCATTTCAGGTCATTTTAAAAGAATTCCGGTTTTGTTATCATATATGATATCATTTTCGATATCGAAATCGCCTGGAATAACGATAGTGTTTCGATGCTGGACCAGATTTTGGCGATTTTACTATCGTTATTTCAGGGAATTTCGATAGCGAAAACGATATCATAATTCCTTGGAAATATGATTGTGGGTACCTAATAGGGTTTGGGGTTCGGGAATTCCCGGGAAATCCCAGGAAAAGTTGGCCGGGAAATCCCGGGAAAAGTTTGCCGGGAATTCCCGGGAAAATAATATATTTTTCCCGGGAAAACGGGAAATTTTAAAAATATTAAATTTTTTAAATTGTTTTTGTTTCGAATAGGATTTTTTAATTTTAGTCATAAAAAACATTTTAAAAACCAAAACAAAAATGTCATTGTTAAAATCTTTTAACAGGAAATACATTTATTTGACACACAAATAAAATCTTTACCAAGTAATTAGGAGCATTTCAACTAATAAAGATTTTTCGCATAACTTATTCAAAATTTAAGTAGTAAAACCTAAGAACTTGGTAAAATGTTTAAAAGAAATATAAAAAAGCTTTGTTTCTTACAAATAATCGCCCTTACTATCTAAATCTTTCAAATGTATAATTTAGGTAAAGTCGACTTTAGTTAAAATATTGGGTGACTTGGTTTATTTTTGGAGCATTCTGATTGGTTAATTTATTTTCAACCAATCAAAATATTTGAAAATATAAATATTTTTGTAAGGTTTTGATACACAAAATGAACAAAACCGTTTGATTAAAAATAAAGTCGACTTTAAATTTAAAATACTTCTTTATATTAAGGGTCAATAATTTTATAAGTAATATATTCATTAATAAATGTGAAAAGAAAAGACTAATGGTTAACGGTGGTATCTAAATTTGGATATCCGACATCTAAATTTAGTTCACAAAAAAAAAAAAAAAATTGATGGTCATGCAATTTCTCTTGAAGAAAACAACAACAAGAATAAAGTTTCAAGTAAAATTAACAAAGTACCCTAAGAAAAAAGTGTAAGCTGAATAGGCATTAAAGGTTTTATGGTAGGGCAAACATTTCCTGAAATGGTATCCAATATTAGCGGCAGTCAATCCGCACCATACCTAGGTCTTCGTTTATTCGAGAAAGTTTTTATAATAAAAACCTGGCATTGCAAACAACTGAAACCGATGTAAAGAACATTATATTAAATTACTACAATCATGTAAAAGATATCATGATAAAAGAAATATCGAGCAATATTTCTAACAAAAGGAGATTTACTATAATCTTAGATGAATGGACAAGAATATCACAAAAGAGATATTTGAACATATGTATAAACGGAAATAATTCATTTTATAACCTGGGGTTGGTTTATATACCAGGAAGATGTAATGCTGATGAAATAAGAAGAATTGTAGAAATAAGACTAGAAGAGTTTTATTTGTCATTGGAAAATAACATTGTGACCACCATATCTAATGGGCCAAGTGTGATGAAAAGGTTTGTTTCCCACAGTCCCGTAGTAGGTGCTTTCTGCTGGAATCATGCAATTCATTTGGCAGTGCTGCGAGTAATTTATGTGGAATCAAATGTTCAACATTCTGATCTTTTTTACTTTGAATTCTCACTACACAGACTGCATTTGTACTGAAATAGTGTTTTTTTTAACAAAAATTACTTATATAGGTGGTTTTCATTAACAATTTTGTTCAAAAATATTTCCCGGGATTCCCGGGAATCAAATTTTTTCATTCCCGTTTCCCGGGAAATAAAAAAGTCCGGGAAATCCCAAACCCTAGTACCTAATCTTTACTTTTGTATTTTATTCATTTTTATAATTAAGTTTTCTGGGTTTTTGTTGGTTTTCAAAAAAAAATGTATTGCTTCGAATTTTGATTTGTAAATAACAAGCTATAAAAATATAATTAATAAATAAAAATAATTAATTTATCTACAACTACAAATTGGCGATCCTGCCAGGAGCTTTAAATGACGTAAAAAAAAATATTAAGAAATAGACGATCTTCAGTTTAACGCAACAGTTCATTCAGAAAGATTTCAGGATTCTTCAACAACATTGCCAAAATGTCTCACTCGTTAATTTAAAGTTATTTTATTGACCAATCTATATTGAAATTATATATGTTTGCAAATTAATTTTCAAGAACAAATTTCAACATCAAGATTCAAATAAATCTGGTCAAGAAGGTTTCAACTAATTGTCATAAAAATTTAAGAAATCAACAGCACATAAATATCAAATCTGAATTCAAATACGAAGCAAAAGCATATTTTTCAAAAAAGTTCTCGCCAATGCTAAACGTAAATATTTCCAATTTTGTTGTGTTTTTCCTTTTAAATATATATCTGTGTGTTCAATAATTTCTTTTATTATCTTTACTTATTTACATATACTTTTGGTTATTGAGAAAAATATTTTGAAGTTATCAAATATCCATCAAAATATTTACAGTTATTACAAAACCGTATGAAATATTTTCAATTTCCTTCAAATTTTTAAAATTTATTTAAATATTTATTTTTTATTATTTATTATCGAAATTATTCATTTTGTTATTATTTTGTTTGTTACATCTACCTTATTTGTAAATTTCTTTATCGAAAATGTCATTATTTCGATCACCTCCTCGTAATAGTTCTCCTCCTCAAAATAGCAGTTCATTGATTACACTTAACCCTATCGATACAAGTAATACGTTACAAAATTCCCGTGCAATATCTCCACATAATTCTTCGGATTCTGTCAATAAGTTACTTTCATCAGATTTTGAAATTAATGCTACCTCTGTAAAACTTCCTCAGTTTTGGACTAACTGTCCTGATGCATGGTTCGTTCATGCAGAAATGCAATTTACGACTAAAGGAATCATTTTGGATAAAACTAAATATGAATACATATATCATTACTGCTCTTCCTCAAGAAGTAATAATAACGGTTCTTGACCTTATTCAGAATCCTCCAACAGTCGATCAGTACAGTAACTTAAAGAAAGCGTTAATTGAACGTCATTCTTTGAGCGAAGCATCAAGGTTAGAATAAATTTTGTCCGATAACGAAGTGGGTGGCAGAAAACCTTCCGAGTTTTATTGTTCTTTATCTCTTTTGGCTGGTAAAAGTTTCAGTCCTGACATTTTAAAGAAACTTTGGCTTCGAAAACTACCGAAGAGTCTTAACGTAGCTTTAACAGGTTCTAATCGCAATGAGTTAAGTGAATTAATACAGTTAGCAGATAAAATATGGGAGGTTATGTTTAATAACGAAGTAGCTAGTGTTCAGAATCATTCAACTTCTAATATTGAAAGAGTAGTAGAAGTTCTGACAAAATCTTTATGTGAGAATAAAAGTAGAATTTTTATGTGAGATTTATGTGAGAATTATAGTCTATGGAAGTGAGTTCTCTTAAAAGTGAGATACGAGATCGTCAACCTCGTCAGTCATTCAGGAGAAATGGCAGAAGTAATTCTCGATCGCGATTTCGTTCACCTAATAGTAGAAATCGGTTATGTAAGTTTCACTATAGATACGGAGATAAAGCTTTCAAGTGCGAACAGCCCTGTTCTTATTCTCAATCTCCGAACTCGTCAAACTAAATTCTCCCATCGTTGTGGCGACAAACGATGGTGATATAGATTTTACTTCTCGTCGTCTTTTTATTTATGACAAATCCAACAAGTTAAATTTTCTTATTAATAGCGGGGCAGAAGTTTCGGTTCTACCATCTTCAAAATTTAAGGGTAATAATAAGATTTCAGATATTATTTTAACTGCCGCTAATGGTTCAGATATTTCCACATATGGTAAAAAGTTACTTAATGTAGATTTAGGGTTACGTCGTGAATTTCCCTTTATATTTCTTATTGCCAGTATTTCAAAACCCATAATTGGTGCAGATTTTTTGGAGAAGTATGGACTATTAATAGACATTAAACGTAAACGCTTACTTGATCCTCTCACTAGTTTGTCAGTAAATGCAATTGCTGCAACTTGTAATATATCGTTACCAAAATTATTTTCCGTTGACAATAAATACACAAAGTTGTTAAAAGAATTCCCTTCGCTGATTTCTGAACCCGATTTCTCTAGGCCCGTAAAACATTCCACAGTTCATAGGCTTGTCACTGAAGGTACTCTTCCTTTTACAAAACCCAGGAGATTAGACCCAATCAAATATAAAGCAGCAAAGTCTGAGTTTGATTTTTTAGTTAAATCTGGTATTTGCAGACCATCAAATTCGAGTGTTGCTTCGGCTCTGCACCTTGTCCCCAAAAAGGATCCAAACGATTGGCGTCCCTGTGGGGATTTCAGACGGCTTAATGCAGTGACAATACCTGATCGATATCCGCTACCACACATTAATGATTTAAATATGAACATACAGAATAAGAAAGTATTTTCGAAGGTAGATTTAATCAGAGCATATCACCAAATTCCCATGGCAAGCGAAGATATTTATAAGACCGCCATTACCACACCTTTTGGAATGTTCGAATTCGAACGTATGCCTTTTGGTTTGCGGAATGCTGCACAGACATTCCAACGATTTATGAACGAAGTATTTAAAGGATTAGACTTTGTATTTACATATATTGACGACGTATTAATAGCTAGTGAGAATGAAGATCAACATTTAGAGCATTTGAAAAAAGTTTTACAATGTTTAGAACAATACGGATTAAATATTAAACATGGGAAATGCATTTTTGGAGTTAATAATATAGATTTTCTTGGCCACAACATTTCGGAAAATTGCATTCAGCCATCGGAAAAGAAAGTTGCGGCGATTAAAAAATTTGAATGTCCATCTACCGTTAAACAATTACAGAAATTTGTTGGTATGGTAAATTATTACCATCGCTATATACCACAATTAGCTTACAAAACTTCAAAATTACATACATACTTTAATTAATAAGTCTATCAAAAGGAAAATTAAGAGTTTAGAGTGGGACAATGAAACAAGAAATGCATTTGACGAAATTATGGATAGTTTCGCATCTCATGTTATGTTAAACCACTTTAATAGCAACGCAACTTTAACCTTAACAGTTGATGCTTCAAATGTGACTGTTGGTGGCGTTTTACATCAAATTTTTAAAGGTCTAACTGAACCCATAGCATTTTTCTCTAAAAAACTCACCCCGCCAGAATGTAAATACAGTTCTTTTGATCGAGAGTGCCATATATTTGAATATTAAACATTTTAGAAACCTTTTAGAAGGTCGTACATTTACTGTTTATACAGATCATAAACCTTTGACGTGTGCTATGAATTCCAAAACAGAAAGGTGCCCGCGACAAACTAGACATTTGGAATTTATTTCGCAGTTCACTACGGATATTCAATACATCCGAGGTGAAGCAAATGTTGTTGCTGATAGTCTCTCTAGACCGTTTGATGTTGAGGCAATAGGAAATGCTGATTTAAATTTAAAAGTGTTGTACCAAGAACAACAAAGTGATTCTGAGATAAAGGATCTTATAAAAGATCCAAGCAATTCTCGTAATCTGAAATTGATTAAACTACCGTTATTTAATGTGGAAATTTGGTGCGAACTTTCTATTGATAATCCTCGTCCATATGTTCCTTCAGTGCTCCGCAAACTTGTATTTACAAAATTACATGGCATAGCTCATCCTGGTACTCGTGCCACTAAACGTCTTATAACACGGACATATTTTTGGCTGAAGATGAGTAGTCAGATAAATGAATGGTCAAGAGACTGTTTAAATTGCCAATAGTCCAAAGTTTATAAACATACTAAATCACCTGTTATTAAAATTCCAGTGCCAAAGGGTCGTTTTGAGCACATCCATTTGGACATTGTGGGTCCGCTTCCGCCATCACATGGTTATAGATATCTACTTACAATAGTTGATCGATTTTCACGTTGGCCTGAAGTCTACCCACTTAGAGAAATTACGGCGTCTAATGTAGTTGACGTTTTTGTAAGAAATTTTATATCTAGGTTCGGTGTCCCTTTAGATATAACAACAGATAAAGGAAGTCAATTTACGTCACAGATGATTTCGGAGTTAACGAAATTTTTAGGTAGTCATAAGATAACCACTTCACCATATCATCCTCAGTCTAATGGAATGGTAGAAAGATTTCATAGACAACTTAAAGCTACATTAATGGCAAAAACTGATTCTTCAAAATGGTATGATGAACTCCCAATAATTTTACTGGGCCTACGTTCTGTCTATAAAGAGGATTTAAAAGCAACTCCTGCGGAATTGGTCTATGGGCAAAATTTGCGCCTACCCGCAGAAATTGTTTTTTCGAAAAGTGAATTTGACGCTTCAGATGTTTTGTTTAAATTGAAGAGTAATTTTAAAAATGCGAGGTCAAATATTGTACATCATATAAGTTCTGAGTCTGGTTTTAATGTACCAAAGGATTTACGAAGTTGCAAATTTGTATTTTTAAGGAGAGTTAATAAAAGGGCGTTACAGCAGCCATATGAGGGGCCTTATAAGGTAATTGAAAAGGATAAGAAGTGGTTCAAAATAGAAAAAGAAAATGAGATAGTTACAGTACCTATAGACAGATTAAAACCGGCTGTTACCGAAAATATTATACAAGATAATACAATTCCTAAATCTAAAAAAGTAACCTTTAACTTATTGAATATAGACTCTTTTCGGAGGGGAAGTATTGTGGGTACCTAATATTTACTTTTGTACTTTATTCATTTTTATAATTAAGTTTTCTGGGTTTTTGTTTTTTGTTGGTTTTCAAAAACAAAGGTATTGATTCGAATTTTGATTTTTAAATAACAAGTTATAAAAATATAATTAATAAATAAAAATAATTAATTTATCTACAACTACAATAATATCGTTACGAAAGGTGCATTTTAGAACAAAAAATCTATCGCTTTCGTATCACAAGTAATTATCATATCCCGAGTAAAAAAAATTGATCTCGCGCAATATCTAATCATATCCAATTTGATATTGTTTAAGATCTCCCGAGTAAAAAAAATTATATATAATCATATGTGGCATATATTACAATATATAATTAGATATGTGGTTATGTATATCCATATATAATTATATATGACGTTTTTTCCGAAAAATTTTCCTTATATTATGCCATATATAATTTCATCTAATTAGATAGCGGCCTTCATAATATTAGATATGGCATATATAATTATATATTACATAAAATGGTTGATCTTATTGCATATATAGTTATATATAGAACTATATCTTAATATATATGGTGGCATTTTAGCAATATATAATTATATATGGTATCATTTAAACAATATATAATTATATATGGTGACAATTAAACTAGATATTATCATATATGGTGCCATTTAAACAATATATGGTACCTCATAAACAAAATCTTTCATTCAGTTCCAGATATGATAATATATGGTACTATATATAGTGCGATATATATTTATATATGGTGTTCTTTAAGCTATATATTATCATATATGGTGCCATTCAAACCATATATTATCATATATGGTGCCATTCAAACCATATATTATCATATATGGTACCATTTAAACCATATATTATCATATATGGTGAAATATGCCCATATATGGTACCTCATGAACAATATTTTTAATACAGTTCCACATATGATAATATATGCTACCATATATAGTGCCATATATATTTATATATGGTGTTATTTAAGCAATATATTACCACATTTGGTGCCATTTAAACCATATATTGTCATATATGGTGGCATTTAAACAATATATGGTCATATATGGTACCTCATGAACAAAATCTTTAATACAGTTGCAGATATGATAATATATGCTACTAAATATGGTGCCATATAATTTATATATGGTGTTATTTAAGCAATATATTAGCATATATGGTGCCATTTAAACCATATATTATCATATATGGTGCCATTTCAACAATATATGCTCATATATGGTACCTTATGAACAACATTTTTAATACAGTTCCAGATATGATAATATATGCTACCATATATAGTATAGTATACTTTGATATATATGTGATTGAGTTATATCTGTATAAATATACAGTTTCATCCGAAGAATGGCCCGATATATTTTTATCAATTTTTATCTAATTGTATCAGTTTAGATCTGACCTGATTAAATAATGTGTTAATCAGATGAAATTATATCTTATTTTTGACCTGATACAATTTTATCGGTTTATATGTAATGGTGTCAGGTTTGATCGTAATTGGTTCAATTTTATATAAATAAAATATAATTTTATCCGACATTTACCTTATACAATTGTATCAAAGTTTTAAACTGATATCTGGTCAAAATTGGGATATAACTATATAATTTTGTATACAAATATATCTATTTGGACCTAAACTGATACCATGTGATATAAACCAATAAAATTGTATCAGGTCAAAAATCTGATACAATTTCATCTGATTAACACATAATTTAATCAGGTCAGATCTAAAATGATGCAATTAGATAAAAGCTGATAAACAACTGATACAATTTTATCGGGCCATTTTTCGGATCCAATGGTACATGGATGACTCTAAGTTATATATTACCATATAAAGCTCCATATTGTTTTCTTTAATAGGGAACATACCATATATGGTGCAATTTAAACAATATATGGTCATTAGAGTGGGGCGATTTGTATGGACAAAATTTTTTTGATATTGTGCCATTGATTTTTCGATAGCTTTTGGCTAGTTGCCACATTTTTTATCCGATTTTCATAAGTAATACCTTTCCGGAAAGGTTGTAATGTTATATTGTTTACAACTTCATTAGTTGTTTCAAAAAGCCAACGCAAGATGGCGCTAATCTAGCATTTATTTAAAAATTGCAAAATATTGAAATTTGGGCGTAGTGGAATTTTTTTTCCTCATGCCAAAAGCTATCGAAAAATCGATGACACAATATCGATTGCTAAATCGACCCACCCTAATGGTCATATATGGTAACTCATCATCAACTACAATATTAACTGTATTTCAGAAGCTATTAATTGTATTTCAGAAATTTTAAATGTATTTCAGAAATTATGGAACGTATTTCAGAAATTTATTAATTGTATTTCAGAAATAATCAAATCTATTTCAGAACTTGTTGATTGTTTATCATAGTTAATAGAGAAAAATTTCTAAATTACATTTCATAATTTCTGAAATACAATTGATAATTTCTGGAATACAGTTTGATAATTTCTGAAATACAGTTGTGAATTTCGGAAATACAATTAATAAATTCTGAAATACAATTGATAAAACTGAAATTCAATTGACTAGTTCTGAAATACAATTCATAAATCTGAAAAATAATTGATAAGTTCTGAAATACAATTGATAAAACTGAAATTCAATTGATTATTTCTGAAATACAATTGATAAATCTTAAAAACAATTGATACAATTGGAAATGGTGTAGAGCATCAAAAAGATGCAAATAAAATTATTTTTTTTTAAAAATTCAATTTAATAAAAAAAAATATAATTTTATAAAAACATTTATAGAAAATAAAATTATAATTTTATAAAAAGAAAACCTTTTTATATTATTATACTTTTTATATTTTATAAAATATTGTAATTTTTATAAAATCAATGCTCCGCCAGTGTATTATTTTTTAAACTGTTGTCAATATCTGTCTGGGATTTTATTTAATCCCAAATAAATGGAGATCTTACGTAGTACCCAATATAATGCGGGATCTAATTTTATCTGTCATTTTTCTGGATAGTTTTAGATCTTACTTAATCCCCAAATATATTGATGGATCTAATTTGATCTGCCATTTAATACCCCTATTAAAAAAAATTAATATGGAGCTTTATCTGATAATATATAACATAATGTGATCCATATACCATTTCATCCGAAAAATGGTCCGATATAATTGTGTCAGTTGGTTATCACATTTTATTTAATTGTATCAGTTTAGATCTTAACTGATTAGATTATATATTAAGCAGATGAAATTTTATCTGATTTTTGACCTGATACAATTTTATGGGTTTATGTCGCATGGTATTAGTTTAGATCCAAATAGATACATTACTATACAAACTTATACATCTGAATTTTTACCTGATGCAATTATATCTGCTTTAAAACTTTGATACAATTATATAAGGCAAATGTCGGATACAAATATATTTTATATATATATAAAATTGTACCAACTACGATCTAAACAGATACCATTAGATATAAATCGGTAAAATTGTATCAGGTCAAAAATTGGATATAATTTCATCTGAATAATGTATAATTTCATTAGTTGAGATCTAAACTAATACAATTAGATAAAAACTGATAAACAACTGATACAATTACATCGGGCCATTTTTCGGATGAAAGAGTATATTTATACAGATATAACCTCATCGCATTTTATACGACTATATGTAACTGTTTTTACTCGGGATACTGAAATAAATTGCTAGATCTAATTCGATCTGCAATTTATGGGATAAATTAAGATCTAACCAAATCCCCAAATATATAACTGGATTTAATTCGATCTGCAATTTATCGAAAAAGTTAAGATCTTACGCAATCCCGAAATATATTACTGGATCTAATTTTTGATCTGTCATTTTTTGGATATATTTGGATCTTACTTAATCCCCAAATATATTGCTGGATCTAATTCGATCTGCCATTTTGCGGATCAAATTAGATCTAAATTTATCCACAAATATATTGCTGGATCTAATTCCATCTGCCATTTTTCGGATCAATTTAGATCTAAGTTTATCCACAAATATATTGCTAGATCTAATTCGATCTGCCAAAATTGAGATCAAATTAGATCTAAGTTTATCCACAAATATATAGCTCTATCTAATTCGATCCGCCATTTTTCGGATCAAATTAGATCTAAGTTTATCCACAAATATATTGCTAGATCTAATTCGATCTGCCAAAATTGAGATCAAATTAGATCTAAGTTATCCACAAATATATAGCTCTATCTAATTCGATCCGCCATTTTTCGGATCAATTTAGATCTAAGTTTATCCACAAATATATTGCTAGATCTAATTCGATCTGCCAAAATTGAGATCAAAATAGATCTAAGTTTATCCACAAATATATAGCTCTATCTAATTCGATCCGCCATTTTTCGGATCAAATTAGATCTAAGTTTATCCACAAATATATAACTGGATCTAATTCGATCCGCCATTTTTCGGATCAAATTAGATCTAGGTTTATCCCCAAAGATATCATTGGACCTCCCAATTTTGAGATATAACTTGATCTTAGTTTATCCCCATATATACAATGGGGTCTAATACGATATCATTGGATACACCCAATTTTGAGATCTAATTGGATCAGCTAGATATTACAGCAGATCTTAAACAATATCAAATTGGATATGATTAGATATTGCGCGAGATCAATTTTTTTCACTCGGGTTGGCAATATATGTCTGGGATCTTATTTAATCCCAAATAAATGGAGATCTTACGTAGTACCCAAATATAATGCGGCATCTAATTTTATCTGTCATTTTTATGGATACTTTTAGATGTCAATCCCCAAATATATTGCTGTTTCTAATTCGATCTGCCATTTTAATACGGAAATGAATTGCTGGATCTAATTCGATCTGCCATTTTTCTGATAAATTTAGATCCAAGTTTATCCCCAAATATATAGCTGGATCTAATTCGATCTGCCATTTTTCGGATCAAATTAGGTCTTACTAAATCCCAAAATATATTGCTGGATCTAATTTGATCTGCCAATTTTCTATTCAATTTATATCCAAGTTTATCCACAAATATATTGCTGGATATAATTCGATCTGCCATTTTTCGGATCACTTTAGATCTAAGTTAATCCACAAATATATTGCTGGATCTAATTCGATGTGCCATTTTTCGGATCAAATTAGATCTAAGTTTATCCCCAAATATATAGCTAGATCTAATTCGATCTGCCACTTTTTCGGATCAAATTAGATCTACGTTTATCCACAAATATGTTGCTGGATCTAATTTGATCTGCCAAAATTGAGATCAAATTAGATCTAAGTTTATCCCCAAATATATAGCTGGATCTAATTGGATCCGCCATTTTTCGGATCAAATTAGATCTAAAAATATCCGCAAATATATAGCTGGATCCGCCAATTTTCGGATCAAAATAGATCTAGGTTTATCCCCAAAGATATCACTGGACCTCCCAATTTTGAGATATAACTTGATCTTAATTTATCCCCATATATACAATGGGATCTAATACGATATGATTGGATACACCCAATTTTGAGATCTAATTGGATCAGCTAGATATTATAGCAGATCTTAAACAATATCAAATTGGATATAATTAGATATTGCGCGAGATCAATTTTTTTTACTCGGGCTGCTGTAATATTTAGCTGATCCAATTAGATCTCAAAATTGGGTGTATCCAATCATATCGTATTAGATCCCATTGTATATATGGGGATAAACTAAGATCAAGTTATATCTCAAAATTGGGAGGTCCAATGATATATTTGGGGATAAACCTAGATCTATTTTGATCCGAAAATTGGCGGATCGAGCTATATATTTGGGGATATTTTTAGATCTAATTTGATCCGAAAAATGGCGGATCCAATTAGATCCAGCTTTATATTTGTGGATAAACTTATATCTAATTTGATCTCAATTTTGGCAGATCGAATTAGATCCAGCAATATATTTGTGGATAAACTTAGATCTAATTTGATCCGAAAAAGTGGCAGATCGAATTAGATCTAGCAATATATTTGGGGATAAACTTATATCTAATTTGATCCGAAAAATGGCACATCGAAATAGATCCAGCAATATATTTGTGGATAAACTTAGATATAAATTGATCTGAAAAATGGCAGATCAAATTAGATCCAGAAATATATTTGTGGATTAACTTAGATCTAAATTTATCCGAAAAATGGCAGATCCAATTAGATCCAGCAATATATTTGGGGATTAAGTAAGATCTAAATATATCCAAAAAATGACAGATCAAAAATTAGATCCAGTAATATTTTTCGGGATTGCGTAAGATCTTAACTTTTCCGATAAATTGCAGATCGAATTAAATCCAGTTATATATTTGGGGATTTGGTAAGATCTTAATTTATCCCATAAATTGCAGATCGAATTAGATCTAGCAATTTATTTCAGTATTAAAATGGCAGATCGAATTAGATCCAGCAATATATTTGGGGATTAAGTAAGATCTAAAACTATCCAGAAGAATGACAGCTAAAATTAGATCCCGCATTACATTTGGGTACTACGTAAGATCTCCATTTATTGACAACAGTTCAAAAAATAATACACTGGCGGAGCATTGATTTTATAAAAATTACAATAACATATCAAAAAAATCATTTTCGAGGCGCCCAAATTTAAATTTTTTGCAATTTTTAAATAAATGCTAGATTAGCGCCATCTTGCGTTGGCGTTTTGAAACAACTAATGAAGTTGTAAACAATATAACATTACAACCTTTCCAGAAAGGTATTACTTATGAAAATCGGATAAAAAATGTGGCAACTAGCCAAAAGCTATCGAAAAATCAATGGCACAATGTCAAAAAAATTTTGTCCATACAAAACGCCCCACTCTAATAACCATATATTGTTTAAATTGCACCATATATGGTATGTTCCCTATTAAAAAAAACAATATGGAGCTTTATATGGTAATATATAACTTAGAGTCATCCATGTACCATTTGATCCGAAAAATGGCCCGATAAAATTGTATCAGTTGTTTATCAGTTTTTATCTAATTGCATCATTTTAGATCTGACCTGATTAAATTATGTGTTAATCAGATGAAATTGGATCAGATTTTTGACCTGATACAATTTTATTGGTTTATATCACATGGTATCAGTTTAGGTCCAAATAGATATATTTGTATACAAAATTTTATAGTTATATTCCAATTTTGACCTGATATCAGTTTAAAACTTTGATACAATTGTATAAGGTAAATGTCGGATACAATTATATTTTATTTATATAAAATTGAACCAATTACGATCAAACCGATAAAATTGTATCAGCCCATGTAAAAATCGAAATATATATGAACAAACATGATCATACATTGACTAATATATGATCATGCATAGGCATACATGATCATATACGTCAATGCATATTTCAATGCATGACCATACATTATCTCATATAATTTCATATATCTTCGGATCCGAAATTTGAGGGTATATGAAGGTATATGGCCATATATGATCATATATGAGCATACCTGAATCATATGTGAGCATATATGTTCATATATTAACATGTACGGTCATATAACCTCAAACTTCGGATCCGAAGATATATGGAAATATATGAGATAATGTATGGTCATACATTGATCTATGCATGGACGTATATAATCATGTATGCCTATGCATGATCATATACTACTCAATGTATGATCATGTGCGTTCATATATATTTCAATTTTCACATGGGAGGTCAAAAACACATAATTTATTAAACACATAATTTAATCAGGTCAGATCTAAACTGATACATTTAGATAAAAATTGATAAACAATTGATAAAAATATATCGGGCCATTCTTCGGA
Source organism: Leucophora obtusa (assembly GCA_949987735.1). Classification (NCBI taxonomy): domain Eukaryota; kingdom Metazoa; phylum Arthropoda; class Insecta; order Diptera; family Anthomyiidae; genus Leucophora; species Leucophora obtusa. The sequence continues at coordinate 161,160,471 of OX465295.1, read as the reverse complement.
TGAAACTGTATGTTTATACAGATATAACTTAATCACATATATATCAAAGTATATGGTACTATATATGGTAGCATATATTATCATATCTGGAACTGTATTAAAAATGTTGTTCATAAGGTATATATTGTTGAAATGGCACCATATATAATAATATGTGGTTTAAATGGCACCATATATGCTAATATATTACTTAAATAACACCATATATAAATATATATGGCACTATATTTAGTAGCATATATTATCACATCTGCAACTGTATTAAAGATTTTGTTCATGAGGTACCATATATGACCATATATTGTTTAAATGCAACCATATATGATAATATATAGTTTAACTGGCACCATATATAGTTATATATTGTTTAAATGATACCATATATAATTATATATTCTTAAAATGCCGCCATATATATTAAGATATAGCTCTATATACAACTATATATGCAATAAGGTCAGCCATGCTATGTAATATATAATCATATATACCATATCTAATATTATAAAGGCCGATATCTAATTAGATGAAATTATATATGGCATAATATAAGGAACAATTTTGGAAAAAGACGTCATATATAATTATATATGGATATACATAACGACATGTCTAATTATATATTGTAATATATGCCACATATGATTATATATAATTTTTTTTACTCGGGATATGATAATAAATATCACCTAGGTGATTTCGTTTCGATATCGTGACGATATCGTTTGGTTTATTGGGATGTATGTAAAATTTTTTGAAAGACTTGGACCTGCTAAGTTATCTTAAAATAACGTAAGTTTAGTGATTTACTATAGTTAAGAATAACAAATTTATATGAAAATATTTGTGGTAATGTTAAACTCGGGTTAATTAGCAAAATTGCTTGGGCGATACGGTCTTTTAAGCCCTACAAATCAGCAGGGCCGGATGGTATTTTCCCGGCACTTTTGCGGGAGTCCCTGGACATTATCATGCCATGGCTGCTGCGTATTTTTACTGGCAGCCTGGCATCGGGGTATATACCTTCTGGGTGGAGAGAGGTCAGGGTGGTCTTCATCCCGAAAGCGGGGAGGATAAACCACAGCACCGCCAGGGACTACAGGCCGATTAGTCTCTCGTCGTTTTTATTGAAAACGCTGGAGAGACTGGTGGACGTTCATGTGAGGAGCATCCTCTCTGCAGACAATTTCAGCAGAGCCCAACACGCATACCTCAAGGGAAGGTCGGTGGAAACGGCTCTGAGTGAGGTTGTCGGCACAATTGAGGATGCTCTTCACGACCGTGAGTATGTGTTGGCGTCCTTCCTGGATGTAGAAGGGGCTTTCAACAACGTGAGTATATCATCGATCACTAGTGCCTTGGAGGGTATTGGCACTGACCAGCAGATAACCCTGTGGACGGGCAATATGCTCAGGAGTAGGGCTATAAACTCGGACATAGGCGGTGATGGGGCGCGGAAGGTGGTCACAAGGGGTACTCCACAAGGGGGGGTCATTTCTCCTCTTCTGTGGAATCTAGTGATCAATGGAATCCTTGACTCATTGGGGAGAACGGGGACGAAGGTTGTGGCATACGCCGATGACGTTGTGCTACTGATCAGGGGGAAATTTCTCCAGACGGTCAGTGATCTCATGGAGTCGGCGCTTACGATGCTATCCAGGTGGGCAAGGGAGAACGGTCTGGGAGTCAATCCATCTAAAACCGAACTTGTCTTGTTCACAAGGAAGTACAAACCGGAGAGATTTGATCTCCCTAGATTGGACGGAGTTACTCTTCAACTCTCGGGGGAGGCAAAGTATCTGGGTGTCATTCTTGACTCTAAACTTTCCTGGAAGAGGAATACCGAGGAGAGAATGAGAAAAGCCTTATGTGCTTTTTACACCTGTAGAAGGACCTTTGGGAAGAGATGGGGTCTACAGCCGTATATCATTCACTGGATGTATGCGGCGATTATCAGACCAATCTTGACCTACGGGGCACTGGTGTGGTGGAGGGCGGTGGACACGGGTTCATATCTCTCCACTCTCGCAAAGGTGCAACGACTGGCTTGTCTGGGTATTACGGGGGCGGCTCGTTCTACACCCCAGGCAAGTTTGGAGGTGATGCTTGGCATCCCACCACTGGATATTTATATCAGGGGCACGGCGGCAAAGGCAGCTCTCAGACTCAGGGAGATGCAGGAGCTGAGGCAACGCACTTGGGGGCACAGTACCATTCTGCATGGGATTGGTGGTGCACTACTGGATCGTGAAACGGACTCTATTGTACCGGTCACGAATTTCCAGAGGACTTTTGAGGTGATTGTACCGACCAGGGAAGACTGGGCAGCCGACTCCGTTATTCGGAGTGGTGATATCTCAGTGTTCACGGACGGTTCGAAGACGGACATGGGGACAGGATCGGGAGTTTACTCCGGCGAACTGGACCTTCGAATCTCCATACGACTCTCGGACGATTGTAGCGTGTTCCAGGCGGAAGTGTATGCAATTGACGTGGCCGCACGGATGATAATGGAACGGGATTTGGATCCATCGTCCATTAGCATCTTTGCGGACAGTCTTGCTGCTTTGAAAGCCCTGGAATCCGATACTGTCAGATCGGGGTGTGTGCGGCACTGTATTGAATCCCTCGACCGTATTCGTCGACACTCGGTAAGGCTGGCGTGGGTCCCTGGACACGCTGGGATTGCGGGGAACGAGCGGGCTGACGAGTGTGCGAGGAATGGCTCCGAGTCGGTTGAGGACCCTATACAGACGGAGGTCCTGGTTCCTCTGGTGGAGCTATTCGGTGTGATAGGGGATATATCGGATAGGGAGACGAGGACAAGGTGGACAACCTTGACCAATTGTAGGATATCTCGGACCCTATGGCCACTGCCAGATCCGGGGAGGACAAAGATTCTTCTTGGATTTGGCAAGCGGACGGTCGGGATGCTTGTAGGGGTTCTAACGGGACACTGCGCGATAGGCCGAATGGCTGCGCGTTGGGGTTACGCCCAGGCGGACTACTGCAGGGGCTGTGGGGACGAGGAGGAGGAGGAGACAGTACATCATCTGCTTTGTGAATGTCCGGGACTGAAGGAACGGCGACTCAGATATCTGGGGTGCAGGTTCTTCGACGACCTGGACAGTCTACGCAATGTTTCTCTGTCTGGTCTTGCGAACTTCTTAAGGGGATCGGGATGGTTTTAGATTTCTCGGGTCGTGGTATTTCTTTCCATGCGGGGGAAACTAAGGGAATCACAATGGGCCCTATGGCCTCCGAGTGAACTCGCCGTTCTGGCGGGCTCCCATTCAACCTAAACCTAAACCTAAACTCGGGTTACTTTTTAGATAAGTTGCCCGCCTTTTTTTATTTTTTATGTCTTTTTATTCTTAAAGTAACTAAATGTATAAATATTTGAAATAAAAGCTGAACATAGTTTTTTTGAAACACTAAATGTTGCTTAATTTGTTTTGGCACTTTTAAAGCTTTTTTGGCACTTTTTTGGCATCATTTAGGCACCAAACGAAAATTATCAAATACCATCACTGATATATATAAGTTTTATATTTATACATCAGGGTTATAACGTTTAATGCATTTTTAGAGTAATTAATCTTAAAAAATAGCTCGTATGCATAAAAAATATATTTTATTAATATGGGGAAATATTGGCGTTTTTAAGCAATTACTTAACAATTCTAGTCTACTTGCGAGTAGACTAACCCCTCAATTCATAAATGCTTTGTAAAGTTATATTTAGCAGGTTTACAAAATGTCATTTTCATACAAAATTTGTTCAATAAACTATAATTTAACAAAGCGTTTAAGAATTTAGGGAAAAAACTAAATTTTTGATTTTCGTTTAAATTCCATGCCGTTCTACAAGTCTATGAATAAATTTGTTGTTAAAAGTGATTCCTAATTACTTCGAAGAAATTGGTAAGTTTTATTCATATGACCCAATGTGTATCGACCTTTAAGGATACAAAAATTTATATTAATGGTATTCGTGTATTTTGGTAAAAAATATATTTTGCGATATGGACAGCAAAATTTTCAGAATGATGAGCACGAACTTTAGTCTACTACTTATTACTATTTTTACCATTTTTTAGGACTGAAAGTTGCAACTTTCCATACAACAAAACAATGAATTCAAAAAATTCAAATTTTAATTGTCAGTGTTATGATTATGTCGATACCAGGTCTTAATTTTTTGAGGTTTTCGAACAAAAATTTTAAGAAATATAATTTATTGTGACTTTGCAATAACAAACATAAGCCTAAACCAAATAGACGCAGTGTCGATTGCAGTGCGACGATAAAGTAGTTTTTGTATCTTCTCTATTTGTCACTGCCGAGAAATTAGAAAAGTTTCTAAATAAACAAGAGCTGTTTTTTAACAAAACGCAATAAGAAATTTTTAAAAATATTAAATCGTTTTCGCGAAATTCAAGAAAAAAGTTTGACAGCACTGCCACTGGCACTTTCACTTGGTTTGGGGTATAAAGGGAATTCACAGATAAAAGTCACAGACTTTTCGTAGGAATAGACACGATTGTAGTAGTAGTAGTAATTTTATTTTTATTTTCAGTAATATAAATAATTACAGAATAAAAAATAAATATATAAATATACGACTCTGACTATTGTCGTCAGCCGTTTAACCAATGTTAAATACTAACAGTTCAAGATAAGTGTTTAGTTATTAAATTCCATTATTAAAAAATTTCTATATTTTACACAAGTTTTTATATAATTTGCTACCCAGTCAGCAATTTCAGAGCGCTAATAAATAAGATTCTTAAATAGATCATAGAAATGATTATTGTTTTTTTGAAAACACTCTTTTTTTGGTAGAAAATATGAACCCTCAGAGAACAATCCAAAAAGTTGTCTTTACAATATAAAAAGCTGTCTCAAAATGAGGGTTCATTTTTCGGACTCAAAAAAGATTCCAAAGTTATTTAAATTTATGAGGAAAATTTCGATTTTATACGTTCTTTTTTCTGAGTCATTTCTGAGCACATAGGGGGCTCTTTTGGACAGACCACTTTCATAGGAAAAAGTGACAAAATGTTTATGTTTTTGGGTAAAGAATTCCAACTAACAGTTATTCCATTTAGTATCTGTAAAATTTCGTCTTCATTAAGAACAATCTTTTTTAAATAGATAATTCTGAACTCACTTATTGATATTATATTGATGTTAGATTCAGTCCAACTGCTTCCAAACACTGCTCCAAATTTATTTAGTACATCAACCCAGAGTAAACGTTTTTGCAGCAATATTTTAGTGAGTTTGTGCGGCAAACGGTCTTCTTGGTATTGAAACATTGTTTTGCACACATATCTCATATGAAGATCTAACGTATATAGATGTCCATTTTCTATACGAGTTTCGGCCAGCAGTATATATGACGGCGTGAAATTTGGGAGTCTTAATATATTCTTTAAGAAATATACTTGTAGCTTATCAACATCTTGGAAGTTAGCAAAACCCCAAACTTGTGCGCCATATGTTTGCACTGCTCGACAGACCGCTAAAAATAGCTTCCATTTGGATGCCATAGAGATTGTGCCTTTCTTTAAAAAATTCTGCCATGTCACGATAGTATCGCAAATTGTATGGTGATAGGTAAACATTTTGGTAAAAGATAGTTATAACCCTATTCTACATGCAATTTAAGTACTATGTTTATTGAAAAAACAATTTGACATTAATACCAAGAATACATTTGGTTTAATACGGCATTTAGACTGAGCAAAAACTATCTAGCTTTTGGCTCATGGTAGTTTTTAATCTTTTTTGCTCAGTCTAAATTCATTATAAGACCAAAATACTACAATACGCTTTTTCATGTATGATTAGATATGTTAAATTTTATTTATGCAAATGTCACCTGACATAAAATGCCAATTTTTTTAGTACGTGTGTGGTGAGCACGGATGATAGTTGGTACTGCAGAACATTTTGTAGTATTTTTTAAAACCACAAAGCTACTTCCAAAACGCGTTTAGACTCAAAGAAATCAACATGTAAAAATAGCAGAAAAAGACAATTAAAGTTAGTTAAAAATTACCTTGCAGAAGAAACACCTAATGTAAATTTTAGTGGGCGTATCGGGCCATCGCCTCCTATAAACAAATTTTTTTTTTTATTATGTGTGATGAGGACAGGGTCTCCTGCAGCCCCCAGGTCCTAAAACCCAGTGCACCTACTTCCATATAAGTGTAGATACTCTCAATAACAATTTTCTCACGATTTAAAAAGCGTTGTTTTTTCCAGATCCGAAAAACCTGCTTTGAGCTAGAGACACTTTAGTAGATTTTAAGCCAAAAGGGGTAAACTTTACTTATACATATTGGAAAATATTGTACTCAGATATTGTATTGTACTTTAGATATTTATTTGTTATTTAACACTATAACTTTTTTAATTACGAGTATTGTAGTTTTATATTCATATTTCTTAATGTTTTATATGCATTTTTATGATCATTGTCATATGTAACGGTAATAAGTATACAGTACTTCTTTATAATGTTAGATCTATGCAACTCGTAAAAAATCCCATAAAAATAGTTCAAATTCTGCTAAAATAACAGAAAATGGCACCTGTATATTCGCCAGCAGAAAATTCAATGATGCTGATAATCATGGTCTGCTAAATTTAGGTGAGCTAAAGTTTAGCTAAAAAAGTTAGTTCAAATACAATAATTTGGAAGAAATGCTGTTTAATTTAAATACAAATTACACAGTTGAAATCAGCACATGTTTTCTGCTAAATGTTAGTTAATTAAAAATAGGTGAAAAATTCTGTTAACATTCAAAAATTTTGAAGAATGTTCGTTTAAAAGAAATGAAAGTTGAAATCTGCAAACATGCTGCTGAAATTACAATCACTTTTTATTATTAGTTGAATAAAAACAAATTAATGCAAATATTGTTAACTTTATTTACGAATAAATTACACAATCGAAAAATAATATTTGCACTAAGTGCACTTTTGTTTTCTTGCCAATATGTGTGCCAGCGGAATTTTTATTGTTTGGTTCCCTTTTTATCGTCTAGGTACCTTCAGGTATAATTTAGATGAAAATGTTGAAGGGCTCAAATAAAAGAAAAACAATATTTAATAGTATTCACGTAAAGAAATTAGGGATGCCAATCCCGAAATCTCGAGTCCCAAAATCCCAGGATTATTCAATAAAAATGAGTCCCGAATCCCGGGATTCGCGCTTAAGAATCCCGCAAAAACTTGTGGACATTTTTCCATAATTGTAACCCTGTTGTTATTTCTAAACCATTTTTGTTAAATATAATTTTATATAAATCTATATTGTGCTGTATTTCTTATTATATTTTGGAAACCATCGATTAAAATTCAGAATAAAAAGTTGTATTTCATAACTTTTCATTTGAATTTCTGCACTATATGTGGAAAACAATTAAAAAATTCTGAAACTAATTGAAAATTCTAAAATTTAATTGAGAATTTCAAATTACAATGATATAAGGATAGTGAATATAAAATTATTGTAAACAAAAATATCTCACAACACATCGACAGAGTTAAAATCTTAATTCTTGAGTTTTTTCAATTCTTTCGGTCTTTAGAAATAAACAGGAGTATGTAAATGTAAAAAAAACGTATAAAACCCAACAAACACCAGTTCAAGCCTTAGAGAAAATTTGAGATTTACATTTCATATCAAGCGTATATTTCAAATCTGTCTCAATAAATAAAATTGAGTCCATAATTTTAGATTGATTAACATTTGAAATCGATTTGAGAAATATACTTTTAAAAGCTTTGAAATTTCTATATAAACTTCTCTATTTTCCTCTAGTGTTTTTCTATTTAAAAGCATAGGTTTGAGATTTATCATTTATATCAAATCATTTTCAAACTGAAAATAAGTTTTTTTAAATTTTTTAGAAAAATTATCTTCACATTAGAAAATTATATACATTTCAAGTATTTGTGGAGTATTTTTCTATATTCGATAATGATTTGAGGTAATTTTGTATGTATAACGTATCTCAAATAATAAAACAAAAATGTCAATAAATAAAATATATATTGGAAAATTTTAGGAATAACGCATAAATACGCCTTGAAATATCTAATTTTACAGAAAGAGGCAACGCGTTTTTTATATGTTAAAAGAAGCTAAGAAGGTAAGTAATAAAATATGATAACAGTGAATATAAAAAATTAACTTATTTCATCAACATTTTACAGATCGTACTTTTTACAGCGAATGTTGCCATCAAGGTTGTGCTTTGCATTTTTCAGGTAAGATATGATTTAAACTAAGCATTTTAAGCGCTCCTTTTTTCATTACTAGACCAATAAAAAAATCTTATACTACATTTATCCCTGATCAGAAACTACCTGGTTTTTGGCTCTTCTAGTTCTTAACTTGACAAAACGCATAAAAAAAAACAAGCAAAAACTAGTTTCGTACAAAAACTAGGTGATTTTTGCTCAAGTATAAATGTAGTATTATGGACATATTATTAAAAAAAACAGCCTGTATGCAGTTCTAAAGGTACATCTACACGAGAGAGAAAACTTCTAGAGATAGCGCAAAAAACACCTCTAATTAGCTCTATTGTGAATGATTTAAGCTATTTAGAGATGTTTTTTTCTCTATCTCTAGCAGCTTTCCCTCTCGTGTAGATGTGCCTTAATAAATATGTTACATGGGCCAGTTTTATAGTCAGAACTATGGACGATTTTTGTCCTAAATATTTCTTAAATTAGAAATTTTGTTTGAAAATTTCTGGCTTAAGCAAAATTTTAGAAAAAAAATCGTTCTCAATTCTGACTATAAAACTGGCTCTGAAAATTTAATGTCTATAAGATTGTTTTAATTGTCTTTTAACATTTAAATAAACACAGCTTAAAATTTATTAACACTAAAAAGCCAGTTTTATAGTCACAACTAAGAACTGATTTTTGTCTTAAATACTACTCAAGTTATAAAAAAAAAATCTTAACATTTCTTAATTAATCAAAATTTTAGAAAAAAATTGTTTTTATTTTTGACTATTAAACTGACCCTTAATCATTTTTGTATTTTAAGGTATCCAAATTTGAAGATAACTTTTTACCACCCGGGAGTTTAATTTTTAAGTGGCTTTTAAATATTTTATACTTTACTTCTTTAAACGTTTTTATCTTGTAACCATTCAATACAATTTTTTATTTTTTTAAGTGTAAAAATAAATGGTAGTAAGATTTGAAAAGAGTTCATTATTTTCATTGGACGCAGATTTGATATATAACATATTTCTCAAGTCTTTATAGACAGTATTTTTCTATTATATAATTAATATTGATAAAAATTTAATATTCAGGTTAAATGTTGATTTGAGAAACATTTGAATTTTTGTTACTTTCAAGTCTATATCTCGACTCTAAAAATAATTGAGAAATATGCTTGAGCTCTAACTGCTGTTTTTATAGAGAACGGCATGATTCTCAAATTGAGAATAAAAATTCTCAATGCTATTCTCAAAGGTAATGTTTGAGAATTAAACTTGTTATCAAATCTATATTTACTCAGTTTCAATTGTAATTGTTTGTTGGGAACAGTTATATTTTACAATGCTCATGTATAATAATTTGAAAACCTTATAACATATTTATTAAATGAAATTTGTATGAAAAATTTGTTTTATAAGTCATTTATAAATTTTAAGTGTTTATGCATATAACCCTATATTTTTTTACATAAATTTAAAGTTTTTACCAAGGTTGGTTACCGAAACGAATAACGGAAAGGGTAACGGTATCAGATTTCGTTTGTTTAGGTAACGGTAAAGGTAACGGTATTTAAGACTGTTTCGGTAACGGTATACCGTTATCGAAACAACAATACCGGTACGTACCGGTATTAAAAATTATGTTAAAAACATATAAAAACAAGTAAAAACATGGCATATTTTTAATTTTAAGTACTGAAAATACAGATTTTAAGCTATAAATTCAATACTGGTAGTTTTAATAAGTAATATTATCTATAATTTTTTTTTGTAAAAAAATACTCAAGATTATAAAATAAAAAAATTGTAATTTTTATATAAAATAATAAATACCGGTAAAATACCGGTAACTACCCATAAAAATAACGGTATCGGTAACGATAACGGTATTTAGAAATTTTTTTAGAGGTATCGATAACGGTAACGGTATTCAATTTGAAACGGTATTTTAGCGATAACGGTATTATAACGATAACGGTAACCAACATTGGTTTTTACACATTTTTTAAATAAAAAAAATTTCCAAAATGGCAAAAAATCACGAAATCCCGAAAAAATTCGGGATCCCGAAAAATCCCGATCCGTCCCGGGACCCATTTTTTAATTTTAGAATCCCGATTCCCGGGATTTTAAAAAACCAATCCCGATTGGCATCCCTAAAAGAAATATAGGTTATATTATAAAACAAATCTCATTATTTTATTTCTTTAATAAAATTTTTAACTTCGAAATGTTAATGTACCAGTATACCTGCGTTTTCTTTATTGTTCCTTTGTTGACTAGAGAAACAAGAGAAAATATGTTCTTATCATATTATTTTATTTACCCGAAATTTCTTAACAAGCGCCATGTTATTTCTATTTGTATTTGTCGACTAATACACCAACACACACTGAAAATGATCAAACGTCATCAATCATTTAATTATACACAGAAAAAACTAAAAACGAGTTTTAATTACGAAATTGATTATAGCTGTATTTTGTCTCATGCCTATCAACATTAAGTATTTAAAGGAAATCTACGTTAAACCGATTATAGTATAAAAAAATTTAAACAGGTTATGTTTATAATTGTTCCGTTATAATCGAACGTGCGCCAGCAAAAGGTTTTAGAAAGTGACGCGAATGAGTTACGTTCAATGTGAAAATGTATAAACGTTGAGTTTTCAACGTTGATAAATATCCGTGTTGTAAGTTAACGTGCATACGAAAAGTAGTGTGTTAATTTTCGTCTTAAATGCATTTTGAGTTTTTTTATGAGTTAACGGATATAGTCAAGTCGAAAACACAGCTTATATTAATTAAAATTTTAATTGATTTTGCACATATTACTCAAATGACACTATTAATTACTAAACATTGTATGCTATTAATTGAAACAATTAAAATATTGATTGATTGCATTAAATATTTGTTTAAAAACAATTTTTTTATCGTATGTTTAATTCGATATTTTTGGTTAATTATTTTTGCCTGTGTAGAAACACTCAGACACAATAAAATACAGTAACTCCCCTATCGTTTTCTTTTAAAAAAGTTGCCAACAAATACATTGTCAAAATTATTTAAAAAAAAACTAACTAAATATCACGAGGAAAAATTAGTTCAAGTACAGCAGAAATATTTTGTTGAGGTAAAATCAGATATCTGAGAACTTTAGCTAAATAACGGATTTTAACGAAAGAACAGGGAAAATTAGTTCAACTGAATTAGAACGCATTTAACAGGCTTTTATGCTTATCTTTTTTATGATTGTACTGAATTAAGATGAAAATAAAATAAATTAAGTAAATGAATATTCTCTAGTCTGACTCTAGATCATAAATTAATATCACTTTCGGTTTAAATTATTTTTCAAATTAAAGAAAGATGATACAATTTCTCACAAGTAAATTGCAAAGAATAAAATTTATTTTTTTTTAAAGAATTTGATAAGGCCATCAAGACAGAATACGTATTTTCGGCTTTCGCTACAAAGCCATCATCGTCTACTTCTGTGAAAGTTGAAAGCAAATTGAATATGTTAACAACTCAACTTAGACTAACATCAACGAAATCTATCAATTCTATTTTTATACTTTGTTATTATTACTCTTTTTTAAATTAAGTTAATTAAAATGAAAGTTAATTTCCTAACAATTAAAAAAATAAAAAAAAATTAAATTTTGTTGCCTGGAGTTTTTCTTATTTTCGAAAACAAATCCAAAAAACACAATTTCCTATGTTAGCATAGTGTTCCCCACCCCTTTTCCACTATGGTTTCTAAAACTTCAATATTCCATGGATTTTTGCAATCGTAAGGGGGTTTCATTTTATTTAAGTATTTACATTATTTGCATATAAGTAAAGTCCACAATTTTTTGTCCCCCAAGGAACCACGTTTTCCGGATCTGGAAAAAACTTCATTTTTGAAATTGAGGGGAAATTTTCTTTCATTTAAGTATCCGTGCTCGTATGAACCAGTTTCTAGGGTTCGTGGAGCCCTTTTTCAATTTTGCTAAATATTGTAAACTAAAACGAGTGAAAAAGTTAAAGTCGGGCATGCCGACTATATAATACCCTGCACTAGTCTAGTTAAAAGCCAACTAATGTTTGGATCCGAAATTCGAATTTGTTAAAATGGGTCTTGTGTCAAAATTTTCTATAAAATGGTAAAAGAAGAGAAAATCGGAAATATAGCCCATATGGGCGATAGGTCCAAATATGGACAGATCCTATCTAGAATCAATAGGCTTTGTCATTGGGACCATGTGAGTCAGTGAACCAAAGTTCATTGAAATATCTTCGTATTTGCCACCTGCAGCGTGTAACCAAGCCAATTTTTTTTCTTATATGGGCAATAGGTCTAAACATGGACCGATTTTAACCAAAATCAATAGGCTCTGTCCTTGAGTCGACATAGGTCGGTGTATCCAATTTTATCAAAATTTCTTAATATTTGCGACCTGCAGCGTGTAATCGAGCCAATTAGTTGCCCTTATATGGGCACTAGGTTTAAAGATGGATCGATTTTAACCAATAGGCCTAATCAATAAGCTTCGTCCTTGGGCCGAAATAAGTCGGTGTACCAAATTGCATCAAAATATCGTAATATTTGCAACCTGTAGAGTGCGCACAAGAACGCATGGACAGACAGACAGACGGACATCGTTAAATCGAAATAAAAAGTGATCCAGAGCCCATCGGTATACTATAAGGTGGGTCTAGGTCTAATATTTTTTGGTGTTACGAACATCAGCACAAACTATTATACCATCTCCACGTAGTGGTGTAGGGTATAAATATCAAAAATCAACTGATATCTCCACAAAATTTCTGTTAGTTTAAATTTGTTTGCTGAAAATATTATTATAGTAACTGGCTTTAGTTTATTTAAATAGTTATCAGTACATTTATTTTTAAATGATTATACAGTTAAAATACAAAGAGATATATTTTTTAACAGTTTTTGTCTTTTATTTAAAAAATAAATTGCATATAAATACGGATTTTTTGTTACAGTTAATATTTTCATTTAAAATGCTTTGTTAAAAAAATAAAACCTTTTAGATTTCTAGGTCAGTTAAAAAAACGAAATAAACTAAACATCATTTATTGTTACGGATTTTGTATTTAATTTTTTTAAAGTTAAAATAACGAAATAATTGAAAAATCATTATTTTTTTAAGGATTTTCTAGTTAGTTCATTAACATTTAAAAATAAAATAAAAGTTCTTTTGATTTAAATGAAAAGTTAGTAGACCGGTTTTCAAGTGATTTTTCATTTATTTTAAATTACATTTTCAGTTAATTAAAACTACAAGCTCTTTTGAGTGTAATTATTTAGCAAATATTTCCTGCTGTCTGCCTGTCCATGTGTTTTTGTGAGCACTCTACAGGTCGCAAATATTAATTATTAATAAAACTTATATCGACCCAAGGACTAAGCCTATTGATTTTGATTAAAATCTGTCTATGTTTAGACCTGGTGCCTTTGTAAAGATCTTCCCAAAATTGGCTTTTTCGCAACCTGCTGGTCGCAAATATGAAGATATTTTAATAAAGTTTTGTACACTGATTCACATGAGCCCATGGGCAAACCCTATTCATTTTGTTTAGAATCAGCACATGTTTAGATATAGCTCCGGTATAAAGGTCCACCAAAAATGGGCATGTTCACACATTATAGACGTGTATACATTGTACACAAAATATTATAATTTTTAGATTTTGAGTGTTATGTTGTTCGATATGAGATCATGTTGCCATATTCCAAATATAATTTAATTTAGAAGAATAAATAGGGAAAAACTTTCTTAGAAGCAATGGTTGAAAATTAATACATGCTCAAGTACCACCAAATATTATGACAAGATTATTTTCAAAGTTCTTCTCTATTTGTTGTTAAAATCTAATTGTAAATTCTATTTGAAATTGCAAAACTTGTTTGCCCAAACTTCGAATATCGCTGAAATTTTTGCGGAATTGTTGTATTGTAAGAAATGTTGAATAACACTGAAATCTCCTCCATAAATCTATAAGGTCGTTTCCAGAAATACCCGACGTGACGTAAATATGGTGGCAGTAGTTTGAAAAAAACTTACTTTTGTGAAAAGTGGCAACGTTATAAAAAATATATGTTTTACGGTTGAAGGCGCAACATTGTTTAGTATTTTTCTGAAGCCACCAAAGTGATCGTTTGATCTCAGTGAATTTGTGAAGGCGAAAAAGAAAGCGTTGTTTCATCAAGAAAGTGCACCAGTTCACACATCCAAAATCAATGAATTAAAGTTGGAATTATTTTTTGAAAAAATATCTCGGTAGTAGGAGATATGAAGAGGCTGCGGTTGATTGCTATTTTGAGGAGCTAGACAGTTCTTACTATAAACAGGGTATCGAGGCTATTGAAAATCGCTGGGAAAAGTGTTTCGAGCTAAAAGGAGACTATGTTGAGAAATAAAGAAAATTTTTCAAAAATTTGTTTTCTTTGATAGGTCGGCTAGTTCTGGAACCGCCATCGTATTGAATGGGCCTAGTAAATTTTGATCTCCTGATTCCAAATTTGCCTTTCAAATTTTTTCATCCACACCATTTGAACGAAATAAGAAATTTTTTAACTTTTTTTTAAAATGCGTTTTTTAATCAAATTGCGTATAGATTATGTGCTTTTTATCTATACAAACATATCATCTGCAAAAATAAAATTTTTTGAAAAGGTGTTATTATGAAATTGAGTCTGAGTCCATTCAATCTGAGAAATATAGAATTTCGCAATAAATACGTGGTGGGAGTCCGTAACTTTTCGAATTTCCATCGTAGTTACATGAAATGTAACACTGCTGCAGTCAAAAACTATATGCTAGTAGACTACTGTCAAATTTTGTGCAAGTTCCGTCATTAAATTTGCGTTTAATAGGTTTTCAAAGCATACAACTTCGTGGATTTTCGTGAAAATGGAAAAATTTGAATTTCGAGTGCTCATCAAGCATTATAACACAAGTAAAAATTTTGTTATACCTTGTCTGAACAAATTTCTTAAATCTGATCTTTAGTTTTATGAACAATTCGGATCTAAAATCGAAATAAGAAAAAAAAGTGGCTTTTAAATTACTCGCTATTTTTGAAAATTTAAAAAAAAATCAGTTTTTTGCGGTATTTTGCTAACCACATGATAACGATTGCAAAATCCAACTTGTTGTACTTCTGCAATCTACTTAGCGAGGACTTTAATTATATATGACTTTTATTTTAATTTTAAAAAGGATAACAGATATCCTTGCAAATGAACTTAAAATTTTACTTTTTTCAGTGTTTCGCTATTATTTAACTTATTATAATTTTATTGCTAACAAAAATCCTAGCCCACATAAGAGTACATTCCATAGATAAAGAAAATAGATAAAGAGTGCGCGTCTAAAAAATTTAACATTTTCTGTTTGCTTTGAACTTTAGATGTTTTAAGCCCCACGCTATTGCACGAACCATGCCATTTCGTTCCCAGATATGTTGGGAATTGCCCTCAATAGCTTTTCCACCTTTTTGCTTTTGGCTTCGTCTCTGGGTCCTTTTGCTTTACATAAAGTAAAATTTGTATTAACAACCAAGGAAAAATTTTCACAATCGGTTGCCAACCACACCAATTCTGCAGCTGTTTCCGATAATTTGCAAAAGAAAATTCCGGAACCAGTTCTGCGGATCTTATATTGAAGGTGTGACTGACATAGAATCAGTTCTACAACTAGTTCCAGAACTGATTCTAGGGCAACCGGTTCCACTTTGGAGCTATAGAAGTGGTTGCTTCTGGGACAATTTCAAACAAAAATCGTCGGTGTTAGAATTTACAGTAGAAGGAGTTGTAAAGGAAAAGTAGCTATTCTACAACCGATTCTTTGGAACAGAAAATTTTCCTGGGAAATATTGAAAACTTCAATACGCTTGCACTAGCTGGATAATTTTTCAGCGGGCTGAAATTTTCAGCATATACGTTACATCTCGAAACATACGAAAAGTTTTGGGGGTGGTACAATTTTGAAATAATAAGCAAAAGATGAACCACACTGTTGACTTTTGCTTAGTTTCTGATTCATCCCAGGAAAATTTTTTACAATCGGTAGCCAACAACACCCATTCTACAACTGGTTCCACTGCAACCGATTCCATGGAATTGGTTCCGGAACCAGTTCCTGGGATCCTATATGGAAGGTGTGGGTGACGTAGAATCAGTTCCAGAACTAGTTCCAGAACTGATTCTAGAGCAACCGGTTCCACTTTGGAGCCATAGAAGGGGTTGCTTTTGGGACAATTTCAAACAAAAAGAATCGGTGTTAGAATCGACAGTAGAAGGGGTTGTGAATGAAAAGTAGCTATTGTACAACCGATTCTTTGGAACAGAAAATTTTCCTGGGATGTGAATAAATCCAAGTTTCTACATTGTAAACAGATTTTGAACTAATAGCATTGCATTTTTCTATAATTTTTCTGCACAAATCAAACCGAGGCTTAATTTGAAAATTATTTAGTTTAAGATTTTTTGTAATGTAACCGTGATATTTGAGATGTCCGTCTAGTTCAATCATAGAGAGCACAGAATCGTTATTTTATAGAATAACAGCTCTTTTTGGACAACCATCACGCATTTCAGGGCGGATGAAGGAGCGACCACGCTTCAATTCTTCAAACCAGTAATACACATTTATTAGATATGGATCATTATCACGGAAAGCAAAACAACGTCGTTCAAAACTCTCCTGCTGGCACAAATAAAATTAAAAATGGTAAAAAAATATCCAACGAAAACTTTCTCGAGTAAATTATATTTTTGGTTTTGTTTCCACAGAAACCAATCGTTTCACATACATTCATTTTGCAAATGCCAATCTGAATAAAAAATAACAACTCATACGATAAATATTATCTGTTACTAAATTTACAAGTAAAAACAATATTTTGCTAAAACTTACGGAACAACCCTAAAAATTTACTTAATAGAAAGCAAACATTAAAGCAAACAGAATCATGTCACAAAGCAGTTAAACAAAGAAAAATATTTTTTTTTTGGTTAAAATAATTTGCAAAAGAAAATTAACATAATCATGGAACTTTTAAATTAACTAGACAAACAATTGAATTAAACTTACAGGCATTAAATTAAAAAGCTTCAAGAAGAAGAAGACAAAAACAAAACTGGAGTGTTTATTATCTTGGTATATTTAGTAAAGAGTTAATACGAAGTGTGAGTTATACGGCAACTATCATAGGTAATGTAAGTTTTGATAATAAAAATCTTCAAAGCATATAAATACATAAGTACGTGGCTATGCCACATACAACATATGTTAGCAGTAGGGTGTAATTTTTTTAATTTGGATTTTTGAAATAAGTTTATCAAATTATTACTAAATAATTCAAAAACAAAGATATTGAGATTTGTACAAATTTATTAGCATTTGATTTTTTTTTCTAGTTCTGTGCGACAAATAGGAAATGCACAGTGTAATAACCCGAGTAAAAAAGAGTATATATAACATATATTTTTTAATATTAAAATATATGATAATATAAAATATTGTGTGCGACCTTATATGTTTTTATATGATGATATATTAAAAATTTTTTAGAAATTTTCTCATATGTTATCATATATCAGTATTTGCTTTATTGCGAATTGTATATATAGGAATATATTATTGATAAAACCGTTCAAAATTTTATATATAAATAGATACGAAAAATATTTTTAATTTTATTTTTTATATAACAATATCGTCGGCTTGCCTGCTAGTAGTGTTATGTGTTCTTTAACAGGTTATAATATTTTTTTTAATATATTTCCTTGACATCATATGCCTTAATAATGATTGTAATAAATAAGGTCGTGAATCATTAGGGCATATGCTGTCATAAAATATCTTAAAAGAATAATATAAATCACTTTTTTCGCTCTCCTGAAAACCTGTTGAAACCAAAAACATAGCACTTCTTGCAGGCAAGCCAACAATATATTAGTTAATATCAGACCCAAGTTCGAGATTAACTAATATATTCGAGATTAATGTAATATTTGCTGAAAAACAATTTTGTATATGTTATACTCAATTTTTTCATTAAATTAATATTTTCTGAGCTTTTTTACTTCCAAAGGTTTTTTTTTTAATTTAAAAATTCCAATTTAAAAAAATTAACTTTTAAATTCATGGCCCGGCTCGTAATGGGTTAATAAGTCTAGGCATGTTGCATATCATTGAAAAGCTATTTCAAGTACCTTTCCAACAATATATATATTTTGTTCTGGTCCGATAAGTTTTGAGTGGATAAATAATCCATTAAATATTGTTGTAGATCATCTTCAGCTCCATAAATCGGGAACTATGAGCCTCCAACAAAAAAGAAGTGCATTGCCGGGCTAACCATTAAAATTTTATTTAAAATAAAAAAAGCTTAACATATTTAAAAAAAATTTCTAAGTCCAAAGCAAATTCCCATATTTGATAAAAAATTATCTAGTCTTTAAAGAATAACAGATTTATACATTAACGTCTTTAATAGTTACTCATTATCAACAGTAGCCCTCGGCTGACCAATTATACCAATTATTTTTTATTTCCTAATTTAGATGTCCGGCGTCAAATAAAACGATAAATAATAATTTGAAGCCAATTTGATTTTCGCGAAACAAATTATTCTAGATTGAAAAACTTTTCGTTTTCGATTTTCATCCTATCCCTGAGTGTGTAGGACCCGAAAACCTCGCAGTGTAGAAACGGTAATGACATATCATTATTTTTTGGACTACCAGTAATGACACTCACTTACCTTTAAAACATATAATAATGAGTTACAGATAATGACCTATTTTTATCATTATTTCAAATAGAAAATAATTTTCTAGATTTTTTTTTTAATTTTTTGAAATCTATGTTTAGACTCAATATTTTTTAAACACTGGTAAGGATATATGTAACCATATATTTTTTGATTTTTTGTATGTTGGCGAGTAAGCTTACTTGTGTGCAGCAGGTCAATTATGTTTTTATCTATTAAATATTACATGTCGATATAGCTCAGATGGTAGAGCTATTGACTGGCAATCTGTAGCCCCAGGTTCGATTCCCGCACCAGCCAATTTTATTAAAAAAAAAAAAATACAATAAAAAATATTTTTTTTTATATAATTTATTTTTTTGAAAATCTATTTTAAGACTCATTATATTTGTCAGTACTGGTAAGCCCATAGGTAACGATATATTTTTTGATTTTTCGTATGCTGGTGTGTAACCATAACTCATTATTTTTCGCGACTTCGCCATATAAGGGTAATAAGAAATGTAATAACAAAAGTAAGTAGTTACCATTACCAAGTATGTAGTTACATATCCACATATCTGGTAATTATTTTCTACACTGGGCTGCTGCCCTCCAATTCAATTTTTTTTTATCATTTAAATTTAATCATATCGTATTGTATTAACTTATATCCAATCGGGACAAAATTCGGATATAAGTTTATCATTTGATATAACTTTGTATCCTTGTAAATACAATTACATCCAATATGATACAATTTAATATAACCATTTTTCGGATGAAATTATATCCAGTTACATATTGCAAATATATCCATTCACATATAATTTTATATACACTTTTTTACTCGGGAAGTGTCACTTTATTTTACATCCATAAAACAAGTCAGAGTCACACAAATAATGAACAACTAGTTTAGTAGGGGGAAACAGCCAACAGGCAACAAAAAAAATAAATTTGAATTATTTTATACTGGAGCAATTTTATGATTTTTTTGTTGTAAGTTTCCCGCATTAAAAAAACTCACACAACAAGTATAATAACGAGGACCACAATTGGTTTTAGTTTTTGTAGTCAACTTGGTAGCCTCTATGTAGAGTACTAGTATGAAGCAGAGTATATAGTAGTCACTCACTTAGATATGGTGTTAGAGTTAAGCTCTAAATAGAGATTACAACCAATGAGTGAAAGTTAAATGATTTTAGCTGACAATAACAAAATCTACATGAGAAAATTTCCATATCTTTCCCAGCATACAAGCATAACAACACTACAATGACAAGTTTTGTTATTTGTTATTTTCATGGATGGTAACCGAAACGATGCGGTTATCGGTAAGGGTAGCGCTATTTTAGATTATTTCGGTAACGATATTTTAAGGGTAACGCTATTTCATTTATTTCGGTATCGGTATTTTAAGAATAACGATTTTTTAGTTATTTCGGTAACGGTATTATAAGGATAACGGTTTTTTGATTATTTCGGTAACTGTATTTTAAGGTTAGTGGTATTTCAGTTATTTCGGTAACGGTATTTTAAGGATAACGGTAGTCGGTTATTTCGATGCATCACGCAATTTTTTTTACAAAAAGCAAATGAGATTAAAAACAAAACCAATTTATCAATTTCCCAGCAACATTTTTTTGAACTGGTTACCTCTGAATCTGTTCTAGAACAGGTGTTTTTACCACCGGGTTCGTGGAACAGGTTCTAGAACTGATTCCTGGGAGTCAAAATATAAGGTTTGACTGCCGCAGAACCAGTTATATAACTGGTTCTAGAACCGGTTCCAAAGCAACCTGTTCTAGTTTGGAGGAAAAGAACCTGTTGCTTTTGGGACAAACTCAAACAAAAATCACTGATGATAGAACATAAAGTAGAACAGGTTTCAAGTGCAAAAATTTGGGAAAATTGTGAAAAATAAAATTTTGCGATGATCTTGTAATGTTGACACTTATTTCAAAAATATAAAATCGGCAATAATATTAAGGGTATTATTTATTAATAGTTAAAAAAATTCGGTAAAATTCGACTCGCGCACACTCACTTACAAAAATTTTTTTCTACTAACACTCATATTTATGTGAGTAAATTAAGGTTACACTCACACTCTTACGTGATCATGCCTGATTAAGTCAATCACGCAAAATTCTGCTCATGTGTCCATCTCTACACTATATAGAAATAAATCTGTAAAAATAGCAGAACAGAAAAGGCAACTAAAAATTAGTTAAAACTGAACTTGCAGAAAAAACTGCTGAAACAAACAGATATTTTTGTTAAATACTAGTAAAACAAGAACAACAAAAACAAAAGCGTTAAATTTACAAAATTTTAGTTATAGTTAATTGAAAATGACAAATTGTACTGTAGACTAAAAATAGCAAAAACAAACTGATATATCTACAAAACTTTTATTATTTTTAAGCTAAATCTAGTTGAATGGAAAAAGCAGTCTATCCTGCTAAACTCACCAAAAATATTTGATAAAAAAAAGCTTGTAAACTGCCGTTTTCAAAGGCCCAATTTTTATTTGCATTAAAAAAAATCGAAAAAACTTCGAAAATTTTATTTTAAATTTTTTTGACTAATTACTTAGCAAATTTTGTCGCTGATTTTAGCAGGTTAAGTTGTTTTTTCCATAACCAAAAATTATTTAACAGTTTTCTTTTTGCTATTCCTATCTTAAAGACTGCGTGAAAAAATTGTGCATCATGCAATTCAAAAAATTTGCTAACCAGACATTCGATTTTAAAAATAAAAACCATTTTATAACCGCACTTTTTATTAAAATTATTATAAAAGCATATGCAAATTTTTATTTTACAAAATATTTTTAATTTTTTTTTTATCAACGCGTTTATGGTATTACTAGATACCTATCGAGCTGCTAAATACCACTTTCTGTCTTAATTTCTCTTTTGGCCAAAGCCCAGTAACGTTCAATTGGCCTGAGTTCTGGACAATTTGGTGGATTTGCTTCTCGAGACACCAAAAGCACATTATTATTATTTAAGTACCCCTCCTAGGCAGCTTTGCTGTAATGGAAAGAGGCTAGATCGGGCAAAAAGAAAGTAGATACTTCATGCTGTCTAACAAAAGTTTTTACTTGCTTCTGCAATCACTCTTTGATACAAATTTCCGAGTTTATTGTATCTGTGGTCACGAAAGACTTGCTCCTCTCACCACAAGTGCAGATAGCTTGCCATATCAAGTATTTTCAAGGAAATTTCAATAAAAAATTTGAAGAAATAAAATTTCCACATGTTTTCGTGTAAAATATGTTTTAGTCTCAAAATAATTTAGTCTCAAAGTAATGCGTTAAATTCATTCTTTGGTTGCATTTTTATTTCATTATTTCCATTAGAGATCTTATATAGCATAATACGGCAGAACAAAAAGATAAAACCTATATCCAAAGATGCAAGAATTGCACGCAGTCCTTAAAGAAAATTCAATGACGATTCCCCGATGGTGGGCGAAGGCACGTCATATGTCCCAAACTTGATGGACTTGTAGAAAACTAGGAAGAACTGGGTGCAATGACTCCTGCTCAACAAAATGCCTTCTTTGCAAGTTAGGAGGTATTCAATGAACATTGCCTTTGTTGAGCAGGAGTCATTGCGCCCAGTTGTTCTGCGTAGACCGTATCGCTCTTACGGCGATTTCTCCCGTTATTGTTGACGGTTTTTGGTTGACTGTGAATACTGCCTCCCTTGCAAAGAAGGCATTTTGTTGAGCAGGAGTCATTGCACCTAGTTGTTCCTGCGTAGGCCGTATCTCTCTTACGGCGTTTTCAATTTTGAAATAAGGTTTAGACTACCACATGCGTCAACAATAATTACCAAAAACAATTTCATTGGAAAATAGCAAATTAACCTGCTAAAATCAGCAAAAAATTTTGCTAAATAATTAGTATCCTAAAAAATCACCAAAAAATTTAAAATTTTCGAAGTTTTTTTTCGATTTTTTTAAATGCAAATAAAAATCGAACCTTTTGAAAACAGCAGTCTACAATTTTTAACAAATATTTCTGCTGATTTTAGCAGAATATACTGCTACTTGCATTCAACTAAATATTGCTTAAAAATAGCAAAAACTTTGTAGATAAAACAGTTTATTTGTGCTATTTTCAGTCTACTAATATTTAGCAAAATTTTCTGGAGATTTTACAGTACAATTTGCTATTTTCAATTAACTAATTTTTAACTTAAATATACCCGAGTAAAAACGTTTGTATATAATAATATATAATTTCATATACCCATATATGCTTTTGTACGCCAGTGTATATAACCGGATATAATGACTTGAATCCGTATATAATTTTTTTCCTTCTCAAAAAAGTTTAATATGATGTAATATTTAATTGCATCTTCTTACATATCGATCAATATGTAATTGTATATTACATTTACAATTAGATATAGTTAATGCAATTATATATGACGTTATATATAAATATTTAGTACATAATCCAAACTAATATATATTTTTATATAATGTCGTTTTAAAAAAAAACACAATTTTGTTTTGGATAAAAATATGTATACATATTATCCAATTCAGAGTCACACTAGAAAATTTGTCAATCGTCTGTTGAATATTATTATATATTAGATAAAACAATAGACAAATTTCTACCTCATTTTGTATATAATCATATCTTAGGACTTTTGGCAAAACAATTTAAGTCGACTTAAGAACATTTTCCAAGATTGATGTCGACAACATAACTTAGGAATTCGCATATTTCTATATGTTCCTCACATTTACAACATCTTACGAATATTTAGAAAAAATATGTGTATATGTGTCATTTGCAGCATTAGGAGTTTTTACTATAAGGATATTTTTCATATACAATTTTGAAAAGAAAGTAATAAATTCAGGCATGTGATGAATACACACAGAAAAAAAATTGCCAACCGAATTGCTAAGCCTATGTTGGTTGCTACAACCAATAAATTCGGTTGGTGAAACCATATTGGAATGTGATTGCTAAATATTGTTGTATAAACCGAATTTTGTTGTGATAAACAATATTCAGTTGTATCAACCAATTTAAGTAGATGTAACCGAATTTGAGTTGGAAAATGGCATATTTTTTCTCTGTGTGAAGCCAATTTTATATTCACAAAACTAATTATTGTAGATTGAAAAACTGTTCGTCTTCGATCTTCATCACACTCAGAGTTGCCAAGTATTCGACCTATTTGAAAAACCGGTTTTCGAATACTTCTAAAAACCGCCTTTTTGAAAACCCGGTTTTCGGTTTTTTAATTCAAAACCGGTTCGAATAACCGGTTTTTCTGGTTTTTGTGAATAATCATTTTGTATTGCTATATATACAAATTTTCCTATAAAACTTGCAAAGAATTGCTAAAAATCTTGAAACTCACTATTTTCTTCCTTTCTTGAAAGCAATTCGCAGCGTAACACAGTGTAGAAAATCATTACCAGATATGTGGTTATGTAACTACATACTTGGTAATGGTAACTAGTTACTTTTGTTATTACATTTCTTATTACCTTTATATGGCGATGTCGCGAAAAATAATGAGTTATGCTTACATACCAGCATACGAAATATCTAAAAATAATGCAGTAGCTATATGCTTACCAGTGCTGACAAAAATAATGAGTCTAAAAATAGATTTTCAAAATTTGCTGGTGCGGGAATCGAACCTTAGTCTACAGATTGCCAGTCAATAGGTCTATCATCTGAGCTATATCGACATGTAATATTTAATAGCCCAGAAAAATATTGGTAATGACACCTCATTACTATCTGCATTACCAAAACTGATACATCATTACCTTTTGCATTATTTTGTAATATAAAACAATAACTTCCTAATAACGACCTATTATATTCATTGCTTTTAAATATAAAATAATGACTTACTCGTAATAGTTTAAATAAGTACTTTTTACACAGTTAAATTCTTTACATTTTTATTTATTATATGTAAATATGTTTTATGTTTAAATTTTTATGACGAGTCCTAAAATTGCACACTAGAAAGAAATTAAATTTTTCTGAATGTATTTTCTTAGCTTATTAGTATTTATGTAACTCCTTATTTTTAAGAATCAAGTAAGCACTCGGCCACCTATAATTCAACTTGTTGTAAGCATGTGTGTAACCACTTATTATTCAAAATCTCATAACTACTTACTTCTCATTTTTTCGTAAGCGAGCGGGTAAGCGTGACTACTTATAAAAACGACCACGCCAATCAAAAATAATGAGTTAAGACGCCAAAAAATAAGTTGTGCGGAGCTATGAATTTCTATTATATAACCACTTATTTGGTAATGAAAGATTTTGCTGGGAGATAACAACATAATTGACCTGCTGCACACAAGTAAGCTTACTCGCCAACATACAAAAAATATGTGGTTACATATAATCTTACCAGTGTTTAAAAAATATTGAGTCTAAAAATAGATTTCAAAAAATTTTATAAAAAATCTAGAAAATTATTTTCTATTTGAAATAATGATAAAAATAAGTCATTATCAGTAACTCATTTTTATATGTTTTAAAATAATGCAGAAGGTAAGTGGGTGTCATTACTGGTAGTCCAAAAAATAATGATATGTCATTACCATAACCATTAAACTCCATAGAAAACTAGAATAATTTTCACTTCCTCTGGAATTGTTACAAAATTGCGGTGGAAGTTTTTCGCATTAATTTAATAGACAGGACGATTTGAAAATGTCACAAAAAATAACTTTGGCCTTATAAAGATTGTAGTTTTCCAATTAATGTAAAACAATTTGTGACTTTTAAAAATTTTATTACAATTTTACGGTTTCAAATCGCAAAATGTTTTATCACTGGGGAAGAAAAGCTAAAAGATAAGTAAAAACTCCTTTTCTTTATTGAGGAAATGAAAAAAATGAGCTCATATGCATTTTAGGACAAACTTTTAGACCTTTTTTACTTAACTTATTGTCAAAAAATTAGAACGTTTTTCAGATAAAGAGAAAATTTAGAATTCTGCAAAAAAGCAGTCTCTTGAAAAATTTCAATATTTTTGTTTTGAAAAAATAAACTATTTTGATAATAGTCCACTAACGTACGTCATAGCAACGACAAAGTGAATAAACCCTACCTAAAGGAGGGAATCAAACATGAAGGGACATATGTATAATCACTTTGAAAATTTTTAAGTGACTTATAAACCAAATTTTCCATACAAAATTAATTTTATAAATGTGTTATAAGGTTTTCAAAGGCACTTAAATATTTTGCATAATTATTGAACAAATGAAGAAAATTTATTAGAAATTTTCACCTTATAAATATTCGAGTATGTCGAATTATTCGACACAAAAAAACCGGTTTCTCGAATAATTCGAAAACCGCCCTTTTTCAAAAACCAGTTTAAAAAACCCGGAAATATAGGAAAAACCGGTTTAACGAATAATTCGGAAACCAGTTTTGACAACTCTAATCACACTCCTGATTATAACATTTATTTTCTGTATTTGAGCAATCAATTTTGCAATGGTAAGAAAATACTTAATCATTTTGACGAAACAAATTATTTCCACTTAATTCTTTACATTTCTTTAAAATTTAAAACTCCCTTTTCTTAAACAACTTTTGTCGAAATGAGTTCAAATATCCCAAACAATTGTTTCAAAGTTTTTTTTTTTAAATTTTCTTAAAGCAAAAAAAATATTTTTTTTTAGGTAATTTTTCCAAAGACTATTAAAAATAAAAATTTCAATCGAAAGAAGTTCTCTATAATTTTTTTATAACACAAGCTTTTAAAGTTTGTTTGAAAATGTATACAAACAATTCTAAGCATCAGTGAAGGTGTTTGTGCTTTCGTGGAAAATGTTCTCTATAATTTTTTTATAACACAAGCTTTTAAAGTTTGTTTGAAAATGTATACAAACAATTCTAAGCATCAGTGAAGGTGTTTGTGCTTTCGTGGAAAATGTTATTTTGCCAAAAAGTAATAGTTTTCATGAAGTTTAACGTTAAACCTAAAAAATCATGAACTTTTCGAAATTGACTTAACTCTGACAAAACCCTCAAGTAATCTCAAGTAATTATTTCTGCAAATATTCGGATTTCAGTGAAATTTGTAGTGCATAAACCGGATACAACAATATATGTTCTTATCAGTTCAGTTTTAGTATTATACCACTATATAATATCTGATCAGATCGGATCGCGCCATCTTTCCTACTAAACTTTTTGTCAAAAAATTGTGACTGTTTTAAGATAGAGAGAAAATGTAGAAATCTGCAAAAACTTGCAAGAATTTCAATATTTTTGTTTCGAAAAAATAAATTTTTTCGATAATAGTCCACTAATGTACATCATAGCAACGACAAAGTCAGTAAACCCTAAAATACCTAAAAGAGGGAATCAAACATTAAAGGTCATATGCATAATCACTTTGAAAATTTTTAAGTGACTTATAATTTTTCCATACAAAATTCGTTTTATAAATGTGTTATAAGGTTTTCAAATTTTTATGCTTGGCACTTAAATATTTTGCATAATTACCCGAGTAAAAAAAATTATATATAATCATATGTGGCATATATTACAATATATAATTAGACATGTCGTTATGTATATCCATATATAATTATATATGACGTCTTTTTCCAAAATTGTTCCTTATATTATGCCATATATAATTTCATCTAATTAGATATCGGCCTTTATAATATTAGATATGGTAAATATGATTATATATTATATAGCATGGCTGATCTTATTGCATATATAGTTGTATATAGAGCTATATCTTAATATATATGGCGGCATTTTAGGAATATATAACTACCCGAGTAAAAAAAATTGATCTCGCGCAATATCTAATTATATCCAATTTGATATTGTTTAAGATCTGCTGTAATATCTAGCTGATCCAATTAGATCTCAAAATTGGGTGTATCCAATCATATCGTATTAGATCCCATTGTATAAATGGGGATAAACTAAGATCAAGTTATATCTCAAAATTGGGAGGTCCACTGATATCTTTGGGGATAAACCTAGATCTATTTTGATCCGAAAATTGGCGGATCCAGCTATATATTTGCGGATATTTTTAGATCTAATTTGATCCGAAAAATGGCGGATCCAATTAGATCCAGCTATATATTTGGGGATAAACTTAGATCTAATTTGATCTCAATTTTGGCAGATCAAATTAGATCCCGCAATATATTTGTGGATAAACGTATATCTAATTTGATCCGAAAAAGTGGCAGATCGAATTAGATGTAGCTATATTTTTGGGGATAAACTTAGATCTAATTTGATCCAAAAAATGGCACATCGAATTAGATCCAGCAATATATTTGTGGATAAACTTAGATATAAATTGATCTGAAAAATGGCAGATCAAATTAGATCCAGCAATATATTTGTGGATTAACTTCGATCTAAATTTATCTGAAAAATGGCAGATCGAATTAGATCCAGCAATATATTTCTGGATAAACTTGGATATAAATTGAATAGAAAATTGGCAGATCAAATTAGATCCAGCAATATATTTGGGGATTAAGTAAGATCTAAATTTATCCAAAAAATTACAGATAAAATTAGATCCAGTAATATACTTCGGGATTGCGTAAGATCTTAACTTTTCCGATAAATTGCAGATCGAATTAAATCCAGTGATATATTTGGGGATTTGGTAGGATCTTAATTTATCCCATAAATTGCAGATCGAATTAGAAACAGCAATATATTTGGAGATTGACATCTAAAACTATCCAGAAAAATGACAGCTAAAATTAGATCCCGCATTATATTTGGGTACTACGTAAGATCTCCATTTATTTGGGATTAAATAAGATCCCAGACAGATATTGACAATAGTTCAAAAAATAATACACTGGAAGAGCACTGATTTTATAAAAATTAAAATATTTTGTTAAAATAAGGTTTAAACTCAGAAGGTCTCGAGTTCGATACCTTTCACGGCTATGCATTTTTTTTTTATAAAAATGCGCATTCTCCTTGCTGGTCTTATCGAAATTTTTTCAATAATTTTTATTCTTTGTAATTTACTTGTAAAAATTGTATCATCTTTCTTTGATTTGAAAATAATTTAAACAGAAAGTGATATTAATTTATGTTCTTGAGTCAAACTAAAATAACATTTATTTACTTAAAAATAACAGATCAACTAAAAACATTTCCCCCATTCAAAAGAATTTCTTTTTATAAAATTATAATATTATTTTCTATAAATGTTTTTATAAAATTATATTTTTTTTATTAAATTAAATTTTTTTTAAAAAATAATTTTATTTACATATTTTTAACGCTCTACACCATTTCCAATTGTATCAATTGTTTTTAAGATTTATCAATTGTATTTCAGAAATAATCAATTGAATTTCAGTTTTATCAATTGTATTTGAGAAATTATCAATTATTTTTCAGATTTATGAATTGTATTTCAGAACTAGTCAATTGAATTTCAGTTTTATCAATTGTATTTCAGAAATTATTAATTGTATTTCCGAAATTCACAACTGTATTTCAGAAATTATCAAACTGTATTTCAGAAATTATCAATTGTATTTCAGAAATTATGAAATGTAATTTAGAAATTTTTCTCTATTAACTATGATAAACCATCAACAAGTTCTGAAATAGATTTGATTATTTCTGAAATACAATTAATAAATTTCTGAAATACATTCCATAATTTCTAAAATACATTTAAAATTTCTGAAATACAATTAATAGCTTCTGAAATACAGTTAATATTGTAGTTGCTGATGAGCTACCATATATGATGGCACCATATATGACAATATATTGTTTAAATGGCTTTATATGGTAATATATAACTTAGATTCATCCATATACCATTTGATCCGAAAAATGGCCCGATAAAATTGTATCAGTTCTTATTTGTATCAGTTGTTATCTAATTGCATCAGTTTAGATCTGACCTGATTAAATTATGTGTTAATCAGATGAAATTGTATCAGATTTTTGACCTGATACAATTTTATTGGTTTATATTACATGGTATCAGTTTAGGTCCAAATAGATATATTTGTATACAAAATTATATAGTTATATCCCAATTTTGACCTGATATCAGTTTAAAACTTTGATACAATTGTATAAGGTAAATGTCGGATACAATTATATTTTATTTATATAAAATTGAACCAATTACGATCAAACCTATAAAATTGTATCAGATCAAAAATCTGATACAATTTCATCTGATTAACACATAATTGAATCAGGTCAGATCTAAACTGATACATTTAGATAAAAATTGATAAACAATTGATAAAAATATATCGGGCCATTCTTCGGATGAAACTGTATATTTATACAGATATAACTTAATCACATATATGACTATATGTAACTATTTTTCCTCGGGTTGTTTAAATGATACGATATATCAAAGTATATGGTACTATATATGGTAGCATATATTATCATATCTGAATCTGTATTAAAAATGTCGTTCATCAGGTACCATATATGAGCATATATTGTTGTAATGGCACCATATATGACAATATATGGTTTAAATGGCACCAAATATGTTAATATATTTCTTAAATAACAGCATATATAAACATATATGGCACTATATGGTAGCATATATTATCATATCTGGAACTGTATTAAAAATGTTGTTCATGAGGTACCATATATGAGCATATATTGTTGAAATGGCACCATATAAGATAATATATGGTTTAAATGCACCATATATGGTAATATATTGCTTAAATAACACCATATATAAATATATATGGCACTATATATGGTTGCATATATTATCATATGTGGAACTGTATTAAAAATATTGTTCATGAGGTACCATATATGGGCATATATTGTTGAAATTGCACCATATATGATAATATATGGTTTAAATGGTACCATATATGATAATATATGGTTTGAATGGCACCATATATGACAATATATAGCTTAAATAACACCATATATAAATATATATCGCACTATAAATAGTACCATATATTATCATATCTGGAACTGAATTAAAGATTTTGTTTATGAGGTACCATATATGACCATATATTGTTTAAATGGCACCATATATGATAATATCTAGTTTAACTGTCACCATATATAATTATATATTGTTTAAATGATACCATATATAATTATATATTGCTAAAATGCCACCATATATATTAAGATATAGTTCTATATATAACTATATATGCAATAAGATCAAACATGTTATGTAATATATAATTATATATGCCATATCTAATATTATGAAGGCCGATATCTAATTAGATGAAATTATATATGGCATAATATATGGAAAATTTTTCGGAAAAAACGTCATATATAATTATATATGGATATACATAACCACATGTCTAATTATATATTGTAATATATGCCACATATGATTATATATAATTTTTTTTACTCGGGTATATATGGTATCATTTAAACAATATATAACTATATATGGTGCCAGTTAAACTATATATTATCATATATAGTGGCATTTAAACAATATATGGTCATATATGGTACCTCATGAAAAAAATCTTTAATACAGTTGCAGATATGATAATATATGCTACTAAATGTAGTGCCATATATATTTATATATGGTGTTATTTAAGCAATATATTAGCATACATGGTGCCATTTAAACCATATATTATTATATATGGTGCCATTTAGACGATATATGGCCATATATGGTTCCTCATGATCAAAATTTTTAATACAGTTCCAGATATGATAATATATGATTATATATATAGTGCCATATATATTTATATATGGTGTTATTTAAGTAATATATTACTATATATGATGCCATTTAAACCATATATTATCATATATGGTGCCATTTCAACAATATATGCTCATATATGGTACCTTATGAACAAAATTTTTAATACAGTTCCAGATATGATAATATATGCTACCATATATAGTACCATATACTTTGATATATCGTATCATTTAAACAACCCGAGTAAAAATAGTTACATATAGTCATATATCTGATTAAGTTATATCTGTATAAATATACAGTTTCATCCGAAGAATGCCCCGATATATTTTTATCAATTGTTTATCAATTTTTGTCTAAATGTATCTGACCTGATTAAATTATGTGTTTAATAAATTATGTGTTTTTGACCTAATACAGTTTTATCGGTTTGATCGTAATTGGTTCAATTTTATATAAATAAAATATAATTGTATCGACATTTACCTGATACAATTGTATCAAAGTTTTAAACTGATATCAGGTCAAAAGGGGCAATTTTTTTTACTATAGACCAACACTCAGGGGATGCCCCCTACTA
The DNA here is from genome assembly GCA_949987735.1 of Leucophora obtusa. NCBI lineage: Eukaryota > Metazoa > Arthropoda > Insecta > Diptera > Anthomyiidae > Leucophora > Leucophora obtusa. The sequence goes on along the minus strand of OX465295.1, from coordinate 161,128,079 downwards.
ATGCAATGCATTGTGTTGATATCAGGAAAATAGGTTATGGGAAGGAGGAAAGAGGGAGTAGTGTTTGTGAACGTTTGACTTGAATTTCTCTAAATTGTAAGTATCAGGAAAGACATCTGCGGGGAGTTTATTCCACATACGGGCGGTTCGACTAATGAAAGAATTCTCTCTATAATGCGTTGTGCGACTAACTGGACAATCGACCACAAACGGATGAGATCTACTGTACAAGCGCGTGTTACGGCCAAAAACACGGGGCATCGGGATAAGTGCACTTATCTCAGCAGAACACCTCCCATGGTAGTAACGATAGAACAGTGTTACACAACCCACAATCCGACGATGCTCCAACGAGTCAATACAGCTGGATACCCTACTGTCATTAATGAGCGTCGACGCCCTCCAAAAGCTCCAAAATAGACTTTGAAGCTCCTGCCCATATATGGGAGTTGTATTCCAGTTATTTAAGAAAACAAATAACGAAAAGTACTGTAATTTCGTAACAGTTGTTTAAAGCAGTTATTTTTAATATCATAATAAACAACTACCAAGACAGTAATTTTGCAGTAAACATTTATTTTCGGTACTTATTTAAAAAACAAAAATTTCGTTGAATTTTAAAAATTCTTTTTTAGATTATATTTGTTATTATTGATATATTTATAGTTGGCAAATAAAAATCAGAAACTTGTAGTGTATCTCCAATGCATAAAAGCATAATAACTGGATAACAGTTTGGAATATTTACTTCGAATTTTAAATAGGCTGAAGTAAGAACACATATTTTTGTAATCGAAAGAAACAAAATTATTTTTTTATTTAAATATACTTTTATAAATATTGTATTTGCTAGTTATTTTTCAACAGTTAAAAATAACAAAAGCTTTAGTTATTTTAAAGGTAAATACCCTTGTCGCCTTTTTAATAGCATATACCTTTGTTTTAACTGTCATTTTTAGTACATTCTACCGACAAAGTTTTGTGAGTGTATATATGTATATAGATTCATACAGGTTTAATGTATGTTCGTTCATCATCATAAACATGAATGCTGGCCCGTATATGAATACATAAATCACCATACATGCATTTACATTATGCACACATTTGCATTAACGAAGATCATGGGGTATTCCCCCCCCCCCCACCCCAGAAAAATCGAAAATAAAAAAAAGAAAAAGGAAAGAGAGGGGTAAAGGAGAGAAAAAAGAAAAGAGAAAAAAATAAAAATTTGTTGTGCATAACTAAATGAAAATTAAAAATTGTTCTTTATTTTCATTTAAACAGTCGTCATTCAAAAAACATTTTAACAAATTCGTTTAGAAAACTGATGATTTTTATTATAAAACAATTAAAGTTTGTGGAGAAACATATGTAGCTAGAAGACCTAAATTTCAAACTAGATTTTAAAAATTTTATATTGAAATTTTTCTAATTTCAAATGACAAAAGAAATTTCATTTTAAAATTTCGCATTTTCTAATACAAAATTCCGATTTTAAATGAAATTTTTTTAAATAAAATAAATAAATTTTTCAAATGTATATTTTTGTTAAAGTCGACATTAGTTAAAATTTTGTGTGGCAGTATGCCATGACTTCGTTTATTTTTGGAGCATTCTATTGGTTAGTGTTTCCAATTATTCGACGTAGGCGGTTAACCGGTTATTCGGGTCAACTAATCAAGAAAGTTGGCAATTAATCGATTAATCGTTAATCATTTAATGCAAAATTAATTTATTTCCTTAATTTTTTATCAATGAAAACACAAAAAGTTGCCTCTCTTTGTTAAATACCAACGTAAAAAATATGATTAAAAAAGTTTTCATATTCTAAGTTTGAAAAGTTTCAAAATCTGAGATTTTTTAAATTACAACATTTTTTATCCTAATGGAAAAAGGCCTGTAAAAATGCTATTAAAATTAGTTAAAAGTGGCAGAAAAAACTGCTGAAACTAACGGATTTTTTTTTTGTCAAATATTAGTAAGTTAAGAACAAACCTAAAACTGTTACATATTGATAATTTAATGTATATTTTTTATTTCTCTCAAATTTTAAATCTGACAAACTTTAAATACCCGATCAAAAAATTCATATATAGGAATATGTAGTAATATCTTGTTTTATCTTATAATATGTGAATACATATGTTGTCATGAATAGCCATATAAAATTATATGTTTCTTATGTTGTACCTTATATAAGCATATATTTTTATATATTGTCTTTTATAAAATTAGATACCAACCATATATGCTATACATAATGAGATATGACAGATCTATTGTCATATATAATTACACTATGCGACAGTCAAAATCGGGATGGGATGAAACTAACGGGAAATGTTATATCGGTCAAAAACAAGTTATACATGTCCCGGCGTTTCGATGGGTCACCCCTAGGAATCGAGATATATCTTTTTTTTGACATAACTCGAGAACCACTAGTCCGATTTTGCTCAAACAATTTTAAAAAAATTAAAAATTACAATTCCTTTAATCTGTTCATATAACGTTTTTCTATATACTCAACAGTTTTGCCGGTAAAAATAAATGTTTGTTACCGCTACCATAAAAATCAATAACCTTTTGTTTATTACTTTTTTTTAATATTTTAGGCAAAAAATTTTTTTTTCTTCATACATAAAGGAATTGTAATTTTTAATTTTTTTAAAATTGTTTGAGCAAAATCGGACTAGTGGTTCTCGAGTTATGTCAAAAAAAGACCACCAAAGGTCAAATCGATATATCTCGATTTCTAGGGGTGACCCAGCGAAACGCCGGGACACGTATAACTTCTTTTTTACCGATATAACTTTCCCCGGTAGTTTGAACCCTTCCCGATCACTGACCCCTACCATTTGTTTCACAGTGTTATAAATGATCATATACATATAACACAATATATGCTCACATATGGTGGCATATATGCCATATATTTTGAGATATAATGATAGGGTAAAAATCTTAATATGGTGTCATACATAATTATATCTTTTTTGATAAATCCCCATATACAACGACATACTAATTTATCCGAAAAATGGGTCATCTACATGTGTCAAATTATATCAAATTAGATATAATTTGATACAGTGATATAAACCAATAAAATTATATCAGGTCAAAAATCTGATATAATTTCATCTGATTAACACATAATTTAATCAGGTTAGATCTAAAATGATGCAATTAGATAAAAACTGATAAACAACTGATACAATTTTATCGGGCCATTTTTCGGATCAAATGGTACATGGATGACTCTAAGTTATATATTACCATATAAAGCTCCATATTGTTTTTTTTTTTAATAGGGAACATACCATATATGGTGCCATTTAAACAATATTAACTGTATTTCAGAAGCTATTAATTGTATTTCAGAAATTTTAAATGTATTTCATAAATTTATTAATTGTATTTCAGAAATTATCAAATCTATTTCAGAACTTGTTGATTGTTTATCATAGTTAATAGAGAAAAATTTCTAAATTACATTTCATAATTTCTGAAATACAATTGATAGTTTCTGGAATACAGTTTGATAATTTCTAAAATACAGTTGAGAATTTCGGAAATACAATTAATAATTTCTGAAATACAATTGATAAAACTGAAATTCAATTGACTAGTTCTGAAATACAATTCATAAATCTGAAAGATAATTGATAAGTTCTGAAATACAATTGATAAAACTGAAATTCAATTGATTATTTCTGAAATACAATTGATAAATCTTAAAAACAATTGATACAATTGGAAATGGTGTAGAGCGTTAAAAAGATGCAAATAAAATTATTTTTTAAAAAAATTCAATTTAATAAAAAAAATATAATTTTATAAAAACATTTATAGAAAATAAAATTATAATTTTATAAAAAGAAAATCTTTTTATAAAAAAATGTATAGCCGTGAACTGTATCGAACTCGAGACCTTCTGAGTTTAAACCTTATTTTAACAAAATATTGTAATTTTTATAAAATCAGTGCTCTGCCAGTGTATTATTTTTTTAACTGTTGTCAATATCTGTCTGGGATTTTATTTAATCCCAAATATAATGCGGGATCTAATTTTATCTGTCATTTTTCTGGATATTTTTAGATATCAATCCCCAAATATATTGCTGTTTCTAATTCGATCTGCCATTTTAATACTGAAATAAATTGCTAGAGCTAATTCGATCTGCAATTTATGGGATAAATTAAGATCTTACCAAATCCCCAAATATATAACTGGGTTTAATTCGATCTGCAATTTATCGGAAAAGTTAAGATCTTACGCAATCCCGAAATATATTACTGGATCTAATTTTTGATCTGTCATTTTTTGGATATATTTAGATCTTACTTAATCCCCAAATATATTGCTGGATCTAATTCGATCTGCCATTTTTCGGATCAAATTAGATCTAAGTTTATCCACAAATATATTGCTAGATCTAATTCCATCTGCCATTTTTCGGATCAATTTAGATCTAAGTTTGTCCCCAAATATATTGCTGGACCTAATTCGATCTGCCACTTTTTCGGATCAAATTAGATCTAAGTTTATCCACAAATATATTGCTAAATCTAATTCGATCTGCCAAAATTGAGATCAAAATAGATCTAAGTTTATCCACAAATATATAACTCTATCTAATTCGATCCGCCATTTTTCGGATCAAATTAGATCTAAGTTTATCCACAAATATATAACTGGATCTAATTCGATCCGCCATTTTTCGGATCAAATTAGATCTAGGTTTATCCCCAAAGACATCATTGGACCTCCCAATTTTGAGATATAACTTGATCTTAGTTTATCCCCATATATACAATGGGATCTAATACGATATCATTGGATACACCCAATTTTGAGATCTAATTGGATCAGCTAGATATTACAGCAGATCTTAAACAATATCAAATTGGATATGATTAGATATTGCGCGAGATCAATTTTTTTTACTCGGGTATTGAACAAATGAAGAAAATGTATTAGAAATTTTCACCTTATAAATATTCGAAAATGGCGAATTATTCGACACGAAAAAACCGGTTTCTCGAATAATTCGAAAACCATTCTTTTTCAAAAACCGGTTTAAAAAACCCGGAAATATAGGAAAAAATCGGTTTATCGATTAATTCGGAAACCGGTTTTGACAACTCTAATTATATTATAATTACATACACCCAGACAACAGATTCGGTGCTGACACCCCCATTTGTTGCCAATCGTATGGTTCAGTTGCATCAAATGAATTTTTCGTTTGCGGTTACCGAATTATTCTTGATACAACTGAAATTCCATTGTCACAGTCAAATTAGTCTTGTCTCAATTGGTTTTCTGTTGCCACAACTGACAAATTCGGCTACCACAATCGAACCATGCGATTGACTTCAAATGGGGTTATCAGAACTGAATCTGTTTTCTGGGTGTATCACTATATTAAGCCCCATATCAATTTTTTTAATCGGGTAACTAAAATTCTGTAAATTTAACAGTTTTAATTTTGCTGTTCTTATTTTACTAGTATTTAGTAAAAAAAATCTGATAATTTTAGCAGTTTTTCTGCAGCAACATTTTTAATTAACCTTTAGTAACTTTTTCTGCTATTTTTACAGATTTATTTCTATAAGTGCAGATATGAGGTTATGTAACTATATACGTGGTAACGGTAACTAGTTACTTTTCTTATTATATACATACATTAAAACAGCATACGAAAAATCTAAAAATATGTCGTAACCTATATCCTTATCAGTACTGACAAAAAGAATGACTATAAAAATAGATAAAAAAAAAAATAAGCTTTATAAAAAAATATTTTTTAATTGTAAACTTTTTTTAATAAAATTTTCTAGTGCGGGAATCAAACCTCGGACTCCAAGTTGTCAGTCAATAGCTTTAGCATCTGAGATATCTTGAAATGAAATGTTTGATAGATAAAACATAATTGACCTGCTGCACACAAGTCAGTTTACTCGCCAACATCCAAAAAATCAAAAGCTATGTGGTTACATATATCCCTACCAGTGTTGAAAAAATATTGAGTCTAAAATAAATTTTAAAAAATTTTAAAAAAATCTAGAAAAAGTAATTTTCGTGAAATAATGATAAAAATAAGTCATTATCAGTAACTCATCATTATAGAATATGTTTTAAAATAATGCAGAAGTAAGTCGGTATCATTACTGGTAGTCCAAAAAAGAATGACATGTCATTACGAGGGCAGCGACTTTCATGCATTTAAAAATCAAAAATATGCGCTTAAAATATGCAATAAAAAATACAAAATATGCACTTAAATGGAAATATGCACTAAAACCCCAAAAATATGCATTAAAAATTCAAAAATAACCGCTTCAAACAAAAAAATGCACTTTAAATTTATCGATTTATAAAAATCATATTTTTTTCTCGGGGTTGTTTGGTTCAAAATTAAATCCAATATAAATGTCTAAGTAGATGACAACTTGATATTTTTCTTCTAGTTAAGTGCTGCGTTAAGGTTTGCAAATTCTTCTTTTTACTTATTTTTCATTAAATCTTACTTTTAATTTTTTAAAAAATATGAAGAAAATATGCAATTTAATGAAAAATATGCAAAAACATGCACTAAAAATCATAAAATATTTATAATCAAATATGCAAAAATATGTAACAACAAATCGATGCCATTTTGTTGCAAATTCTTTGATTCGGAAAAGTATTTGGTCAAAATCATTTTTGGATTAATGACTACAAATATGCATTTGCATGAAAGTAAGGCAGCGGCCCTTGTCATTACCGTTTCTACACTGGGACTCTAAATGAACTTAATGAGCAAACAGCGAAATTGACAACAGAGGAATAAAGTAAAAACGGGATGTGTTCACAATCGTAATTTGCACATGATGAAAAAAGCATGATGTTATTTGAATTTTCTAAACCTTGAGTAGTTACGACGACGCAAGAGTATCAAATGTGACCCGGGAGTACTACAGTACTTTTTTGAATCAAATAGTATCAAAAAAAGTAAGATCGTATCAACTTTCCCATCACTGCAATTGACAATCTGCTCGAGCGATTATAGGGCAGGTTATCTCACGCAGAGGCGACGTGAACTAGATACCAAGATTGTGCGATTTGACCTCTTTGGACTTTTTCTTGTGGGATTTCTTTAAGTTGCAGGTCAATGCCAATAAGCCACAAACATCCGGTGAACTCAAAGTTAAAAAAATCCGTGACATCTCTCAAATTCAGCTTGATATATGCACTAGAGCAGGGGTGGCAAAACTTTTTTCGCTGCGTGCCAGAAACGGACAAATTTTTGTTGTAAAAATTTCTCGCGTGCCACCTTAATTTAGTTGTCTTTTAAAATTCCTTTTTTTAAAAATTTTTAAAATTTGGAAAATTTCTCTCAAAAATATCGCAGATGTACATATACATCAGCGCTACGTATAACCCCCATGAAATAACCCCAAAGGGAAAAATTAAATAACATCCAAAAAATGCCGTAAAAATGTTCGACGCCCAAGTAAAAAAGTTTTGATATAGTCATATATTATCATATAAAATTTTGTATAATTATATATTGGAACATATATACCAAGATATAATTATATAAAATTTTACGAAATTATATCCTAAATATATAACTATATTTTGTTATATATTGCACAACATATACCGCAACATATTACAATATCCAATTATATATAGACCTACATATAGTTACATATGTCTCATATAATTATGTATAATTGTATCGAATTATATACCATTATATCTAGTTGGATATGAAAACATTATATTTGATATATTTGGATGAGGACAAAATCCGGATAAAACTGTATCAAACCATATTTTATTCCATCAAATTAGATCTATTTGTGTCAAATTAGATCTAATATGATCATAATGCGATCTAATTTGATACAATTAGATGTTCTCATTTTTCGGATATAATTGTATATAATTACAAGTCATATAATTTTTTTTAGTAGGGCGGTAATTTAAATTTTGGGAGTTTATATAATTTTTAAATTTTGAGATTATTTTATTATGATAAAAGTCCCCAATGAAATAAATAAAATTAAAACAGTTTGAACATTATTGCCTTTTAATTTTTTTGGGGCGTTATTCCATTTTTGGTGATTATTTCATTTTGTTAAAAAAAGTTAAAATATTGGGCGCCATCAATTATTTAAGTACATAAGAAACTAGTTGAAAAATGTGCTTCGGGCAAAAATTGGATTTTGTTAAAATAAATCACGCGGTTTTTATCATCAGAATAATGAATAAAAAGCGCATATTATGGATTTGAACAGAGAATATTCCATTTCAGATGAAATGGCTCTTCGAAACACGTTCAAAACCCAATTTCAAATTCCGACAAAGGGGGTTATTTCATTATGAAACTTATTTTGAGCTTTTATTTCATTGAGGGTCATTTCGTAAGACCTATTTTCCCTTTTAAAAAACTTAATTTTTTAGATCCAATTTTATTACAATTTAGTTTCCATTTTTGTGCAATTTTCTGGTACTTTTTATATCTCCAATAATGAGGCATTTCCTCATCGAAACATTTAAACTTCTTTCAATCTGGAATTTAAGAAATTATCCCAGAATTTTCTGATAATCGAATTAGCGATTTCTTTATTAACCATATTTCTTTAAACAAAATATGATGGCAATACAGAGTTTTATTAATTTTAAAAGACGATTTACAAGCTCTATGAAAAATTTCACTATTATGGAGTTAAATCACACATTTTTGTAACGAAATTTAACATTTAACTGATTTTTTTGCCGGTCTTCTAATAGTTTAAATTTTTTGAAAATATCCAACAAAACCTCGCGTGCCTCCTAAAATCCACTCGCGTGCCACTACTGACACGCGTGTCATAGTTTTGCCAGCCCTGCACTAGGGTCATAGAAAATTGCATCTCTCTGAACATTTGAACAATGTCATATTCCATAGGCTTTCCAAATAAAAAAAAGTCGTTGGTATCTCACTGGCAACTTGTTAAACCGTTTAGTTAGGAGTTCAACTATAAAAAACTGGGTTCATAGAACTCATCCTTATCCTTCAATTCATTTGTCAAATAAAGTTATTTTTGACCAACTTTTAGGATTTTTATGGTGTAAGTTAAATCAGATAGAGACTTACTGCCGACTAAATTTTTGTTATAGTTATGTAATGCATTTGTGCATATTAACTATAATTCATTTAACCTGGAAAATTACAAGTGCAAACACCTCTCGAAAAACATAGTTGTATGTTGTTGTCAAATTGTTAAACTGAACATAATAAATTTTATTGCAGTTGATTTAAAATAACAACCAAAACGGTAAATAAAGGAATTTTTTAAATATTCATAGTTGATATTTAAATATGTATTTGCCTTTAAAATATTTGTTTTTTCTTAGCTTACACCAATGTCAATCATTATTGTGGTTATATAGGGTTCTTCAACATGGACGCTACAAAAGTAGAAACACAGGGACAGCAAACGACGCCATATTTGTTGCCGCTCTTTTGACATTTCGTTTCAGTAAGGTTTGCCATTTCATGATGGAAAGATATACGAGCCTACAACGAGTCAAAATTATTAAAATTTACTACCGACATTCGGAGTCAGTGGCCTCAACGTTAAGAGCACTACGTCCAATTTATGGTCGTCATAATGAATGGCTTCGTCAATAAACAAAATATGCGTTATTGGTCAGACAGCAATCCACACGTACTCCATGAGTCATCATTGAATCCCGAAAAAATTACGGTTTGGTGCGGTTTATGGGCCGGCGGCGTCATTGGGCCGTACTTCTTCCCTGATGATCAAGACCGGCATGTTACGTCCAATGATAACCGAATATTTTTGGCCCCAATTGGAAGATATGGAATTGGAGGACATGTGGTTCCAACAGGACGGCGCCACAAGCCACACAGCGAATGTCACAATCAATTTATTGCAAACCAAGTTTGGAGAACGTGTTATCTCACGAAATGGTCCAGTCGATTAGCCGCCTCGGTCGAGCGATTTGACGCCGTTGGACTATTTCCTGTGGGGCTACGTCAAATCTATGGTCTATGCCAAAAAGCCAGCGACGATTGATGAACTTCGTACGAATATCGGCCGATTTATGCTTGAAAACCGTCTAAAATTGGGTTCAGCGTCTGGACTTCTGCAAACGTGCCCGTGGTGGCCATGCAAAAGAGATCGATATCCATACATAATGGCATCGAACGTAATTTCACAGGAATAAAGAATTTCATTGATATCCATAACCGTTTTTGTTTTATTTAAAAAAACTTTTGTAGCGCTCTTATTGAAGAACCCTTTATTTAGAGAGACATACCTTACCACTTTATATTCTCACAACTCGCTTTAGTTTATCTAATAGAATTCATCACATTCATTTATATTTTTTGCAATATACTTTAACGGTTATTATAAAGCGAGGGTGTGTAGATACAGTTTATTATGCTAAACAACAAACCTTTTACCGTAAAAGGTGTAGTATAATCAAATAAAGAATATTAAATGAAATGAAAACGAAATAAAAACAAAAAGAAATTTGACAAATAAATAGCGACGTAGTTTACGCAAAAGTGGCGTCATCTTTGATACAAATGACCGGTCACAATACCAAAGGTGTTATATTAATGAATTTACATTTGACAAAAAAACTAAAGAAAGTTTAATAAATGTATCATATAAGAAGCTAAAAATTTACATAAATGAAAAATTTAAATCACTGTAGAACAGGGATGGGATATGAGATTTTTATGTCGGTATCAAAAAATTGTTAGAAGAGTACTTTTTTGACCCCAAGAGTACTAAAATTTTTAGCTCTTTTTAATTAATAAGAAAAAATACGTAACCTTTCTATTTACGCTTGTAAGCGGAATTTCGATATAAATATCATGAGGGCAGTAATTTTCATGTAAATATACATATGTTTGTATTTAGTAGCCCAAAAAAAATTTGTATATATAGCTTTTAAGCGCCTATTTTTGCATACCCATGTGAAAATCGAAATATATATGAGCATACATGATCATACATTGGCTCGTATGTGATCATGCATGGGCATATATAGTCATATACATACATGCATAGTTCAATGTCTGACCATACATGATCTCATATATTTCCATATACCTTTGGATCCGAAATTTGAGGGTATATGGAGGTATATGGCCATATATGATCATATATGAGCATACATGAATCATATGTAAGCATATATGGTCATATATGAACATGTACGGTCATATACCCTCAAATTTCGGATCCAAAGATATATGGAAATATATGAGATCATGTATGGTCATACATTGAACTATGCATGTACGTATATGACAATGTATGCCCATGCATGATCATATACAAGTCAATGTATGATCATGTGTGTTCATATATATTTCGATTTTCATATGGGTATTTAATAATTTTTTTATGATATATTGTTTTTTATTATTTAAGTTAATTTTTAAATAAAAATAACCTAAAGAAAGAATTTGTATAAATAAAAAGCATACTGTTACAACAACTTTAAATTTTAGTTTAAAGCGACGATTTCCTGTAACAAATATGGTTTTTTAAATCGATAAATTTTTTTATTTTAGTGCATATTTTCTTTTCAGCGCATATTTTTAGTACATATTTATATATTTTTTATGTATGAAAGTCGCGGCCTTATTAATTGCTAATTCATTTTCTAATTACGCGTCATAAATTTTGATTAAACGCGGACTTCTGTTTTAAAATATACCTATATTTGTTCACTCCCATCAAAGAGTATACATAATAAAGAGATTGGGGGACTCTCTATCACTGAGAAAGCATTTGTTCTATTATGTGCCGTGGAACAGGAACATACTCAAACCAATATCACCTAGCAAACATGGCAATACGAAGAAGATTCTCCGAACATATCGCCAGGAAGAAAACATTTATTGCCGGCAATATCAATTTCGTATTCCGGAAGTTTCCTCCCTCGGAAACAACTGTTACACTAAAACAATACTTTCAGGCAATATGAAAGTTATAACTCATGTGGAAGATAAAAGGGATATCGCTTAATAAACGCCCGGTACAATACAAAACGATTTAATTTTTTCATTATTAAATTTAAGCCTGAAAAACAATATCTGCATACATAATCCATTGATCAGCTTATAAATTATCTTGATTTCATCTTAGCCGATTTTTCCCGCGCAATTAATCTTAACTTTTCACGAGTTTATTTCCTATATATCTTTTGATTGTTTTTGTACAAATTTAGTTTTAATTTTTTCCAAATTGATAAAAGATTTCAAACAAATTTGCTTTATCTTCCAAATGATACAAAGATGATATTGCCGAAATATTGTCATAAAAAGTTATGACAAAAGATAAAATTTTTGAATTAGTTTTTCCAAATATCGTCGAATTATCTTCCAAGTGGGGTTTATGGGAATCCCGGCCTTTTTTCAATCCCGCAATCCCGGAAATTTTGTGCGGGATTTCCCGGGATTTTTTTTATTCTTTTAAAGAAGTTTTAGCTATTATATATTGCAATTTTGGAAGCTAAATAAATTTAAATTTAAAGCATTGATTTGAAATTAATTTAAATAAGAAATATTTGAAACTATAAAATGGGATTTAAAATTTAATAAACTGAATTAGTATAAAAAAATATTATTTAGGCCAAATTGTTTTTGGATGTCAATTGAATTTGGTTAAGTTAAACCGAAAACAAATTTGACCAAGTTTACCAACAAAAATACTCGAACTTTAGAATATTTTTTTTCTTTAAAATGGTGATCTTTGTTCAAATAAAGCAATATATACAACACTTTAACATCCGTATCTCAGTTCAAAATACCTCTAGGCATTAAAGAATTAGTAATATTTTCTTATTTTCAATTGAGTATTTTCAGGTTTTTTTCACTTCAAATAATTTCATTTAAATTTTAAATGCTATTTCTTTATTTGAATTGTATTTTTTCAATATTATGCAAATGATTTTTCAAATTATTTTGGATTTCTTTATATGTCAACTTAAAATACAACTGTGCAAATTAAATAATTTCTTTTTAAATAGTTGTGGCATAAAAAATTTATATTCAGGAGATACCAATTAAAGTTAAAAAATTATTTTAATTAATATTTTTCGTTCAATTCGAGATCAAATATTATCACATTTTCCTTTAAATTATTTTCAAATTAAAACAGAGATGATATTATTTTTAGAAGTAAATTAGAGAGAATAAAAATTAAAAAAAAATCGATAAGGCAAGCGGGATAGAATATGTATTTTTGGGTCCTGCTACACAAATGTTCTATGCCTTTATGGGTTAATAATTGATGATGATCTATTTGTATTGAATTGAAACAAACAGCAAATTGAAACAACTCAATTAGACTAACATCAACGAAATTCTAGCAATTCTATTTTTATCTTCTATTATTACTGTTTTTGCTTCGAACTTTAATTCTTAAAGTATCTTATAAACAACAACGAACCGTTAATTTTAAATGTATATTCTAATTATTTTTTAATCTATGTACAATGTTAATCCATGTTATTAAATTATATTTTTCACTATATTTATCTAATGTGTTAAGATGAATAAAATATTATATAATAAATAAATAAAAAATAGTGTCGATTTTTATAAAAAGGGTTTAGAGAATTTGCCTAATAATTTGTGTGAAAAATACTCACTTTTAAACTTTTTTATAAAAAATCTATCTTAGTTCTGACTATAAAACTGGTCGGACACAATTGTGCACCCATTAACAATTCCAGTATACCCTGAAAGAAGGGAACAAATTAAAACACCAGTGTCTCTCACTTTTTCTATATCAATTAGTTTAACCGTTTAAACGGCGAATTAATATTTAGTTAATATATTTCATTTTAAAATTAAGACGTCCTTCCATATAAATATATTACCTTAATAGTAATTCGCGATTTAAACTGTTAAACGAATTGATCTAGAAAAAGTGGAAGTCATGGATATTTTATATTTAGCCCTCTTTTCAGAATATATTAAGTAGATTTTATCATGGGTACAACCAAAAGATGTACTTTGTCGGACGGTGTTTTAATATAAATTGAGTTTTTCAAGTACAACATATGTCGGATTTATTTATTTTGTAACGAGCGGGAATTCCCGGGATCCCGGGAAATTCAGAAAAAAATTCCGCTGTCCCGGGAAATGAAAAAGTCCGGGAAAAGAAAAACCCTACTTCCAAGTGATAAAAGGAAGACAATTTCAAAGTAAATACTACTTGATTATTTTCATTCAAATGAAATATCTTCTTGGAAGGTATCTTTTAAATGTTTGCAGGGTCATTATGTGCGCTCTTTGTATGACTCAAAATATCGATTGTAACCAGGGATGGAAAATAATAATTTAGTTATAAAAATCAAGAATGGAACTATACTATGGAATTATACTATTCCAACAGTATTATAGCCCTAGATTATAAGTTTTAAACAACCCATACGTAAAAAATTGCAAAATAATATTGGAATGCGAAAAAAGGCTTTGGGGTTCAAAAAATTAATTAAAAGATTTACATTCTGCAAACGATGCCAAAATTTTCTTTTTTTGCAACTAACCACCAAACTTTGTTTTATGAAATGGGCATTATACTCCGTAGATTATAAATTTAAAAAACCGCACTAAAAAAATTGCAAAATAATAGAGGAACGCGAAAAAAGACTTTGTGGTAGAAAAAAATAATTAAAAAGCCCAATTAGCGATTAACAGTCTGCAAATGAATACAATGATGCAAAAACTTTCGTTTTTGCAAATATTTTTTTCGCGATTTATTTTTGCAAACTAAGCACCAAACTTTTGTGTATAAAATTGGTACTATAGACCCTAGATTATAAATTTAAAAAAAACCACACTTAAAAAATTGCAAAATAATCGCGGAAAGCGAAAAAAGGCTTTATGGTACAAAAAATTAATTAAAAAACTTAATCAGCGATTTACATTCTGCAAACAAATATATTGATGAAAAAATTTATCCTTTTTGCAAATTTTATATTTCGCGATTTTTTTTTGCAACTAGCCACCAAACTTTGTTGTATGAAATGTGTATTATAGTCCCTAGATTTTAAATTAAAAAGAAACGTACTTAAAAAATTGCAAAATAAAAGCGGAATGCGAAAAAAGACTTTGTGGTACAAAAAATTAATTAGGAAACGTAATAAGCGATTTAGATTCTATAAACAAATATATTGATGCAAAAATTTTCCTTTTTGCAAATTTTATTTTTCGCGATTTTTTTTGCAACTAGCCCCCAAACTTTGTTGTCTGAATTGTGTATTATAGCCCCTAGATTATAAATTAAAAAAAAAACGCACGTAAAGAATTGCAAAATAATAGCGGAATTTGAAAAAAGACTATGGTACAAAAATTTAATATCTAGGTTATATATTTAAAAAAACCGCACTTAAAAATTGCAAAATAACGGCGGAGTTCGAAAAAGGATTTATTGTACAGAAAATGAATTAAAAGAGGTAATCAGCGATCGACATTCTGCAAGCGAATATATTGTTGCAAAAATTTCGCTTTTTGCAAATGTTTTTTTTCGCAATATGTGCTAATATTTGCTAATATCTAAATATTTAATTTTTTTTATTTTTTAACGAGCCAAAGGAAAGCAATTTGTTAGTTACTTACATTTTAAAATATGAAAGAGCGATCTAACATTTTTTGGTATAAGAGCCCGATTAAGTGAGCCTTTTCCATCCCTGATTAAGCAGTCGGAGTTTGTTCTTGTTCCAAGCCGCCTAATATTTTTTCAAATAAAAATTATTGAGAGAGTTGCAAGGCCATTGCTCCCATTAAACTGCATAAATAAAAATGCGTGGGTACATACAATTTTTGTTGGGCCAAAATAATAATAACTGTGTAAGTCTACAAAAATTAATTAAAATAACAAAATAAATATATTGTATTTTTGAGTTTTTTTTTTCAATATAAATTGGAGCAAATGAGGCGAAAAGTTACACAATCTAAGAGCCAGTTAATTTTTTAAAAACTGTTATTTTTTTGTTTAATTTTTCTTTAAATTCGAAACATATTTTATGTTTTCATTTATTTTTGTAACAGAACAAATGTTTGAACAATTTTTTATGAAAAGTGGTAAATCTCTAGAATTATAAAAAATTATAATTAAAAACACTGTTGAAAAATTTAGCGAAAAATGGCAAAATTTTTCGAACACATCAAGTTTTGGTTAAAAACTTTGCGTTAAAATGACCTTGTAAAAATTGCTATAAACCCGGATAATAGCAATATCATATTTTATCACGCTACACTGAACCAAAAACAGCTGTGAAATCAACTAAAATCCATATTAAATTGATGAATGGGTGATCACTATACAATTAAAAAACCAGTCCAAAAATTTAACGCATTGTTTAGTAGATTTATATTTTGACGTTTAACTATTTTATGTAGTATTATTTTGACAAAATATCGTCAAATGTATTAACAGAAATTAGTTGTCTTAACAATTATATTTAATTAAATTGCATAATGATTTTGTTGTTTTACCAAAGCATTTTATTAAATTCAACAATGCATTTTATTTAATTAATTAATTTTTTATCGATTTATTATTAATTTTTAGACTTATATTTCATTATTTTTTATATTTCACCAATTTAAAATTTTTTAAGCAATATATATACAATGTCGTTTGTATAATGAATTTGATAAAATATAAAAAATAATGAAATATAAAATTGAAATTATAATATGGCACATACTAAAAACTCTTTATTTAAAACACATGTACCATTTTATATACAAAAACATATAACTTTATTTAAATTAATAATTCAAATACATTATATAACTTTCATTAATAATTTTCCAGAAATGACAGAAATTTAAATGTACGATTTAATTGAGAACGTTCAAAATTATATAAATTTATTTAAATTAAAATTAATAAATCTTCAATTAGCAATTCACTTCAAGTCACTGAATTTGTTAATTATCTATACTTTGAAAAACAAAAACACTTAATGTCAATTTATTGATATTTCCGACAATTACAAATACTAACCTCACTAAACTTTTTTCCCCAGATTTAATACTTTTTTTCAAATTTAAGAAAAATTATATCAAATTTACTTTCTGCCTTTTTACAAAATTTTCTAGAGTTAACAAATTAAATTTTATTGAGAATTATTGACGGAAATAAGTATGTTCATTTAAAAAAAAAAGTAGTTGATTTAAAAAAAACACACATTAATTTGAATAAAAAATATATTGTTTTAACAATTCGTTTCATCAAAAAGTAACAAAATTGTTATGCTGATTTCACTTACGACTTATGGTTCAGTGTAAATGCATTTAAAAATATCTAGATTTGATGAGAAAATAGCGAAATTGACAATAGAGGAAAAAAGTAAATACGGAGTGTATTCCCGATTGTCATTTGCACATGATGGAAAAAAGTTGAGATTTATTTGTACAGGGTTGTTCAACAGGGACGCTACAAAACTAGAAAGACAGTGACAGCAAACGACGCCACATTTCTTGCCGCTCTTTTAACATTTCTCTTCAGTAAGGTTTGCCATTTCATGATGGAAATATATACGAGCCAACAACGAGTCGAAATTATTAAAATTTACTACCGAAATTCGGAGTCAGTGGCCTCAAGGTTAAGAGCGCTACGTCAATTTATGGTCATCATAATCGTCCTAGCAGATCAACAATTGAGCGTGGGGCTACGTCAAATCTATGGTCTATGCCAATAAGCCAGCGACGACTGATGAACTTCGTACGAATATCGAACGTGAAATTGCAGCAGTATCGGCCGATTTATGCTTGAAAACCGTCGAAAATTGGGTTCAGCGTCTGGACTTCTGCAAGCGTGCCCGTGGTGGCCATGCAAAAGAGATCGATTTCCATACATAATGGCATCGAACGTATTTTCACAGGAATAAAGAATTTCATTGATACCAAAACCGTTTTTGTTTTATTTAAATTTTTTTTCTTTTGTAGCGCTCTTATTGAAACCCCCTTTATTTTCTAAGCCTTGAGTACAGTGATGTTAGACGTACCAACTTGTTGGTACACATACCACTTTTCAGGGTCTTGTACCATGTACCAACTAAAAATTGTGTTGGTACGCAATAATACCAACTTCTATAACTTATGATTTCAATTTTGTTTTTTATTGCCTACAATCTAGTTTTTCATACAAAACATATTTGTAGTTGTAGCTTACCGGCTTAACTGTGACTTATATCCCATTTTTTGTCGTTTATAAGAACAGATGTTCTTTGAATGTAGATTTTTTTTCTTTTATAAGGAAATTTTTGTTAAAAGGGCGCTTACCACTGTTATTGCAGATTATGTCTTCAACAGATGAAGAAAAAGAAAATGATGATTCTGATGGTCTTTAAACGCCGAAAAAACTTTGTATCGGTAGTGGTGATAAACAAAAACATCGTAAGCAAAACTATCGCTCTGAATGGGAGAAAAATCCTTTTTGTTCTCCTTGGCTTGGGCCAGATCCTAAGAATTCAACAAAAGCAATATGCAAGTGGTGCAAATCGAGTCTGGTTGCTGATATAACGCTATTAAAAAACACAAGGATACGAAAAAACATTTAAAGGAATTAAATGCGAATGCGATTCAACAATATCTAAAGCCTCAAAATACAAATAGTTCTATGGACACTAATGTACAAAAGGCAGAAATTAAGATCTGTGGTTTTATGGCTGCGCACAATATTCCTTTTGCGGTTGTTGATGATATGATTCCTTGCTTGAAATCTGCACTTCCAGATTCTAAAATACTAGACAATATCTATATGAAAAGAATGAAAGCCACTAAAATTGTGACTAGCGTTATTGGTGCCTCTCATAAAGATGCCATTGCAGTGCAACTTAAAAATACTAAATTTTCAATTTTAACCGATGACTCCACAGACAGTTCCCATGTAAAGAAGGCGTGTGTTGTAGTTCGTTATTACGATGAGAACGTTGGAAAAATTACTAGCAAATTTTGGGATCTCTCAAGTGTTTTTCCAGAAGGTGACGCTGAAGCGGCTGAGGAAGGAGCCTCAGGTCGACGTCTTTATGATCTACTGATAAAGCCCTTCACGGAACGAGGTATCCCTTAAACTTATAATTACATTTATGCTTAAACTACTAGACGTAGTTTATAATTAATAATTAAAGTTCAAATAAAAAATTTTGCGCTAATTGAATGAAAAATAAGTCGCCAACCTAAACATTTAATTATTATTTTTAAAAGTTTTATAGTAACCTTAATGAACCCATAGGCCACAGATTAATACAGATATGTTACCAATGATAGGTGCCAAAAAAGTATTTTCGAAGAGGGAGATAATAATATAAAATCTCCATACATTTTCCGCATTTTTTGTATATATCTGTTCTTTTTAGACTATTGTGATTTATCTTTTGTGTTTTTCTTAAATGTTTGCATTTCATTTTGTTCATTTTCTGTCTGCCATATTGACCAAATCAGCTGATTCATATATGTGTATAATCGAAATAAAGCAGTATAATATCATATTAAACATTTGTTGTGTATACCAACTTTTTGTTTCAAATACCAGCTTTTGGCGACACCTATACCAGGTTTTTTTGGTCACTATCTAACATCACTGCTTGAGTAGTTATGACGATGCAAGAGTATCAAATGCGACCCGGGAGCAGTGATGGTATTTGAGAATTTGCGTTTGGTGCCTAAATGATGCCAAAAAAGCTTTAAAAGTGCCAAAAAAAAAATTAAGCAACATGCAAATGTTTCAAAAAATATGTTGACCCAGCCAGCAATTTTGGAGCGCTCATAAATAAGATTTTAAATGGCTCATAAAAATGATTATTGTTTATTTGAAAACATTATTTTTTTGATGGAAAATATGAACCCTCAGAAAACAATCCAAAATGTTGTCTCTACAATCTAAAAAGCTGTCTCAAAACGAGAGTTCATTTTTCGGACTCAAAGAAGATTCCAAAATTATTTAAATTTATGAAGAAAATTTCGATTTTATACGTTCTTTTTTCTGAGTCATTTCTGAGTACACAGGGGGCTCTTTTGGACGGAACACTTTCATAGTGAAAAAATGTTTATGTTTTTGGAGCTCATTTCTGAGTCATTAATGATCACCTTTGTTTGCTGGGGAGCTTTTATTTCAAATATTTATACATTCACACCCTTATTATAAACTTTATAACAATAACAAAATTGTCACAAAACTGGTGTGAATGGAAATTATTATAATTTTGGTAATCTGAGAAAACTTATCACAGCAAAACCTTGACAAAATTGTCATGTAATAAAAAGCGCATAACAAACCAGGGGTATGGCATCACCAAAAACAAAAGTTATAACGACATCGTTATCACTAGATGTCACTTTGTTCAAAAAATTGACAATTTTCTTTTTTTATTTAAATTGAAATAATAACAAACAAAAAAGCAAACAAAAAAAAAGAATTCTCAAATTTTATTATTTGAAAATATTTTGCGCTTGATTTTTTCTTATTTTGCGCAGTTTTCAGCAATTTTTGAGTTTTTAAATATAGGCTCAGCTGATACTAAAGTGATACTAAATAGTTGCTCAGGTGATACTAAATTTCAGCGCCCCCTACCGGCGAGTAGTGTAAGTTTTGATTTCCTATCTCTATAATTAATAGTCTCTGTAACAAACAAATATTTTCATTTGTCAACAATTTAAAATATAAAAATTTTATTTTCTTTTGAAGAATTTTATAATGTTTCTTTACAGAAATAAAATATGAAATACCTCATTCATATTTTGAGATATTATTTTAAGATGCATCAAACCTTTAACCGATTCTAAAATTCGTGCAAATTCGTCCAAATTCGTCCAAAAGATTACGTATTAACATGGGATTTTTGCGGCTAAAGTTGTTAGGAATAAGCTCAGGGTGCTTAATGCTAAAATTTAAAGGAAACTCCAAATGCTTAGAACTAGTTCTCTGGTGTTCTGCGGTTCCTGGACATTTTTTTAAGTTTTCATTTCATTTAAGATTTCATAAAATTATCGAAAAAATCGTAATTTTTCACAAGTTACAATTTTTTGATAATTTTATTTTTGGCATAAAAAGCTTTTACCATTGTATGGTGAAATTTTTAAAACTTTTGCTTGTCATAAAAAACTTGAATACCATAACAAATTTTTGAAAAATTCCAGTGATGAACAATACAATAGAATCAATTAAAGTTTTTCTAATTTTATCCCCATTGCTTTTATTTTTAATGATCAAAATAATGATTAAATTGTTCCCGAAGAACTGGAAGCTGGTCCAGAAAATTGTAGAAATTTTTAGTGTAGCGTTTGTTTTTAATTTTGCTACCCGTTCTAAGTAGGCGTGGCTTTTAATGAAAAACCAGCGATATCGACCTTTTATGAAATTATATAGAAATTTTCTTAAAAAGTGCCAAAATTCTATAAAGAGTGCCATGGTGCCATTGAACATTCAATAGTGCCACAAATGGCACTTTTGTGCCACTTTTACCAACAGTGCCCGGGAGTACTACGGTACTGTTTTGAATCAAATAGTATCAAAAAAGTACGATCGTATCAACTTTCCCATCCCTGCTGTAAAACGAAAACAGATACTAGATTAAAATAATAGCCACCAGTGTTGCCATTTTAGCATATTTTCTGCTAGATTTAGCAGATTGAGTTGGGCAATTGTATATTTTTTTTTGTAAAAATATGCTAACTGCTATTTAGCATATTCTGTTGGACAAAAGCCGATTTTTTAGCATATTTTGTTTTATTTAATAAAAGCATATTTTTAGCATATTTTTTAACAAAATAATTTTTTCTGTAACAATATTTATAACAATAGCTGTATTTTCGCTCATGCCTATACACGTTAAGTATTTATAGTAAATCTACGTTAAATTATTGTAGTATAAAAATTTAAGCTAGGTGTGAAAATTTATAAACGTTGAGTCTTCAACGTTGAGAATTATCCACGTTGTAAGTTAACGTGCATACGAAAAGTAATATGTTAGTTTTCGTCTAAAAAACGTTTTTATGCCCTTTCAGATTTTTTAAAAGTTAACGGATATAATTAAGTAGAAAACACAGCTAATAACAATGTTTTCATAACTTTTTATTTCATGCGTAATTATTTAATTCTTTTTTCAGTGTAAACTTTTTTAGTAGTATTGATAGGTATAGTACTATAATTTGAAAATGCTACAAAAACCATAAAAAAAATCTTGGAAAAATTTAAAATCAGTTATGTTTATTGTGAAAAAATTAAATGAGAAAGTTTATTTTTTTAGTCTCAAAGAAAGATTAAACAGTATTTACAAAAAATGATCTTTTCATACGTTTTTAAAGTATCTTAGAATAAATATAAAAGTTTACCTCTCAATTCATAAACACTTTGCAAAGTTCTAGGAGGTTTACAAAGCAAATTCTTCACATAAAATTTGTTCGATAAACCTCCTATAACTTTTGAAAGCATTTATGAATTAAGGGGTAAACTTTTATATTTATACTAAGATAGTTCAAAAATATAATTTTTTATAAACATGGTTTAAAAAATGTATTTTTTCATTAATAAGATTTTATTAAATAATACTAAAAAAATTATTTAGCAGATTTTCAGCAGATTGTTTGTATTAAATTTAGCAGATCTTTAGCATAATGAATATAATAAAAAAATTGCGACTTTTTAATTTAGCATATTCTAATCATATATTTTTTATTTTAGGATTTAGCAGATTTTAGCAGAAATTTTTTAGGAATCTAGCACATTTCCATCTAAGAGTTCTGGCAACACTGATAGCCACACATAAAAAACCACTACAAACCTACATAACGACATGAATAGATAGCTACATGCATGAGAGAGTTTTCCTAGAAACTTCAAACACTTGATTTTAACCAGTGTTGCGAACTCTTGAAGACAAGAAAGCACCGTGAGCATTGTGAAAACGGGTAAAAAGGGTAAAAATTAACCAAAAATGGGGTAAAAAAGCACGATATTCATTTTTGAAAAATTTAAGTCAAGAATTTAAAAACACATTTTAGCTTTGTAAAATCGTACAAAAAGGGTTCAAAAAATAACCAAAAAAGGGGTAAAAAGCATCATACTAACATTTCAAAATTTTGAAGATTAAATATAACGAAGTTGCTATTTAAAATTGTACTACAAACATTGTAAAAAATGTACTTTTTGCATGGTTCGTATTATTTTTTCAACTTTCACAGAAAATTCAGGAAAAATTTAAAAAAACGAGAACAAATACCAAAAATATAAACTGTACAGAAAGCACTAAAAGCACTGCCAGAAATCTGAAAAAGCACTGTAAATACCCGCTTTTTTTAAAAGGGTATTTGTAAAAAATCACCGGGTACCGGAAGGAAAAAAGCACCAAAAAATACCCGAAAAGCACTGAAATGGCAACACTGATGTAACATCATTTCCAGTGAACTTGGAAGAAATGCATATGTGACTCGCAAAATAGAAAGGGACCTAAGGGTAAAAACCGGTTTTGTTCAGGAGAGCATGAGATCGGTCTCATTCGAAGCTCAGATTTTGTCAAAAAAATTGATTTTTTTACCTTTAGGTCCCTTTCTTTATGCGCTGTCACATATATGTATATATATTTTTGCCAACATACATATGAACGTATTGTACAATTTACCCATGTCACAAAAATCACTTTCATATAAAAAAATTCATAATAAAAATTTAGATGAAAGATTCATATACATATAAAATTTTTTTTTAAGTTAATCTTTACATTTGGTAAAAGTTAATCTAATACATTATATGTACTAGAGATCAGTGATGGTATTTGAGAATTTTTGTTTGGTGCGTAAATGATGCCAAAAAAGCTTTAAAAGTGCCAAAAACAAAAATTAAGCAACATGCTAATGTTTCAAAAAAATATGTTCAGCTTTTATTTCAAATATATATGGGTGATATCAAAAAATGTCATAAAACCATGTAACCAGCTAATTTCTAATGCATGGATTACATTTGAGTTATATAAGTTAAGGCACGTTGCCCTCAACGTGACAACATAACTCAATTTATACCAATATTTCTGTATTCGTTCCCAAGCAACCCAAATTTTCTGCATTGGTTGCAAAATGGTTTTACTTTTTGTATGAGTTGTATTTTTGTCAAGTAAATTCTGTTGTATTTTCATAAATGCTAAAATCCTATGGTCAAAGCAGCGGTGTCAAGTAGCTTTGCAATTTTATAAATTCTCTAGTAAGTCTGTCTGCACGTTCTACAAAGTCAGCAAATTCAAATTGTTGGTTGCCTTAATAAAGAATGATTGTGGAAAGATAGAGGCAGTCTTTTATTGAACGACAAACCTACATAGTGGGGAAATAAAAATAAAACCTACATAGTAGGGTAAAAACAAAACAGATTTAAAAATTAATATTATTAAGTCAATAATTGAAAATAAAATTTTAAACTAATATTAAGACTTTAAATAAAAATAAAGATTAATAAAACAACCTACATAGTAGGTATTAAACAAAACATTGATTGTTTTACTTATATTTCGATATATGTATATCAGCGCATTGTCACCTGCTTTACAAAATTTATAACAATCTGACCAATTTTTGGTTAATACAAAAAATTTGTTGCCAATTTTATAGGCCAAATGTAATCTCCGTAACTAGTAACACATAAGGTTTTTTAAATTTAATAGTTTAATTTATACGCGTGATAGTTAAATTGTTTAGACGTGTTACAATGAATACGGCATCAAAATCGCTTTGTGCTAAATGTTTCAATTCGGCAAAAAGAAACTTCATTGTCTGCCATATTTGCAGGGCCAAATACGATTTAATTTGTGCCAATATTAGTCATAAATTAATTGAATACTTCAATAATAATAAAAACATTGTGTATAATTGTAATGATTGTTTGGGTGTTTCATCAAATTTAATTGCACAGATCTCATCTCTCTCTAATGAAGTAAGAGAGCTTAAAAACTCTTTAAATCTTGAACTACGTGGTTTAAAGCAACAGTTTAGTGAGTTCTCAAAAAATAAAGATAAAGTGAAACCGCCAAAAAATAAACAAAAAGGAAAAAACAACATTAATGTACTTAATCCTAATGCAATTGATGCTACTAGTGTTGTTGTTAAGCCAAGTACAAGTGCACGAGCTGCTGCTGCTATAACAAACAGCCAACCTCTTTTGTCTGCTGCTTCATCTGTAGCTTCATTACCTACTGAGTCTGATGCTCAAATGAATAATGCCATGTTTGATGACAACATACAACAATCACAGAAAACACATGATTGGGTTGAAGTACATAGGCGTAGACGACGAAAGGGGCCTGTAGTATTTGGGGTTAATACTTCTAACGATCTGGAAGTTGTAATCAAAAAGAAATGGGTGCATCTTTCATCATTTAAGCCAACTGTTACGACTGATCAAATAATAAGTTATGTGGAAAAAAATGCTGGTATTGGTAAACAGCATATTGAGTGCTATTTATTAGTTAAAAAAGATACTGATCCTAAGCAACTCAAAAGAGTCAACTTTAAGCTCGGTGTTTCTCCCAGTGCTTATAATGAAATATTAAAACCTGATCTTTGGCCATCAAATATTAAGGTTCGCCAATTTGTAAATTTTCCAAGGAAACCAGCGCCTGCGGAAAAACTTTAGACTCGGTGAAAACTGGCTTTCAAATTTATTACCAGAACTTATCTGGAATCCGAAAAAAATCTAAAAGTATATATGATTTTTCTTCTCAATGTCAACATGATGTCATTGACTTGGTGGAAACTTGGTTGAATGCTGATTTTTGTAATGCCGAATATTTTGATACTAAGCTGTACAATATATATCGTAAGGATAGGCATGCTGAGCGTACTGGTCATTCTAAAGGTGGTGGTGTTTTAGTGGCCGTTAGAAGTCATTATAAATCTTTTCTTGTTAATATTGATGATAATAATGGTTTGCTTGATCAACTTATAGTATCAATTTCCGGCTTTAATATTATACTGCATTTGTGTGTATCATATATTCCTCCTAATAGCTCAGACTTAATTTATTCCGCACATGTTTCCAATATTTTATCATTGGAAGAGAACTTCTCAGTAAATTCTCGCTTTTGTATTATGGGTGATTTTAATCTTAAAGATGTTCTTTGGTCTCAACTTTATGATAATGCTATTTTATCACCGACTAATGTAAATAAATTTCATGAAATTGAGGTTATTGATAGTTTGATTGTTTTGAATTTAATCCAAATTAATCATATTGCTAATCAATTAAACCGATTTTTGGATCTAATTTTTGTTCCTCAGGATTGAAAGTTTAAACTATACGAGAGTTTACTGCCAATATCGCAATCTAATATTCATCACCTGCCACTAGTCATTGAAATAGAATCATATGAATTTTTTAAATGCTCTCAATCTTTAAATTCTTTAATTTTCAATTTTAATTTTTGTAATTTTAATGTACTTAACTCTATTTTTAATCGAGTTGACTGGTTGGAAATCTTTTCCGGGCTATCAACATCAACATGTTATGCTCAATTTTTGGATAAAGTTTTGAGTATATGTAAAGAAAATATTCCTCTTAAAAGGGCTAAGCCTTACAAGTTGCCATGGTACACTAGTGGTCTTAAGAAACTTAAAAATCTTCGTAATAAGTTTCATAAACGTTTTAGGGAATCAGGATCTACTGATTGTAAAGATAAATTTATTCATTATCAACGTGAGTTTAATTGTTTAAATAAGTTTTTGTATAAACAGTATCTTCTTGAAAAGGAAGATGATATTAAAAATAATCCTAAATCTTTTTGGTCATTCGTAAAATCTAGAAAACAAGTATCTGATATACCATCTACTGTTAAATACGCTGATAAAATATCCCAATCTTGTACTGAATCTGTGAATATGTTTGCAGACTTTTTTAAATCTAATTTTGAGCCTTCAAATGGTAATATTTTTGGCTTTTCTAGTTCCATGTCTAACAAATTTAGCAATTTTTAATGAATACTGTATATCAGCCTTAGAACAAGGTAGCCAAGTTGAGACAGTTTATGCAGATTTTTCTAAAGCCTTTGATAAGGTATCTCATGGCATTCTTCTTGCCAAGTTACATCAAATGGGATTTCATTCTATTTTTTTAATTTGGATTAAATCATATCTATACAATAGAGTTTGTAAAGTTAGCATAGAAAACTACTTTTCTGATCTGTACATTCAAACTTCCGGTGTACCTCAAGGCAGCATCTTAGGTCCACTTCTATTTAATTTATTTATAAATGACATTTCGTCTTGTTTTCATAAAGCTAAATTTCTGCTGTATGCTGATGACTTGAAAATATTTCATAGAATCGACTCAGTTCGTGATGTTTTAGATTTGCAAGTAGATTTAAACAATCTTCTTGCATGGTGTAATTTAAACAAGCTCCATTTAAATCTCAACAAATGTTTCCACATCTCGTTTTCTAGGTCTTTAAATCCTATTTATACTTCCTTTAATATAGGTGACTATAATCTGGTTTCTGTGGATTCCACAGTGGATCTGGGTGTTGTTTTTGACTCAGTGATGTCCTTTAAACAGCATGTGGACTATATTGTTCCGAAAGCTTATTCTATGTTAGCTTTCTTAAAGAGAAATTGTGCTGAGTTTTCTGATCCTATGACATTGAAGTTAATTTAATTTCATATCTCGCGTATTGAGAGAGTGCAAAGAAAATTTGTTAAATTTGCAATCTCATCTTTTACGTTTGTTGATCCTATACCATCCTACAGATCTAAAAGCTTATTAATAGGTTTGGAAACCCTTGAGTTTCGTAGGTTATTGCAATCTGCTTTATTTGTTTTTGATATTATTAGTGGTGGTATTGACTTTCATTAGATTTCATAGAAGTGTTAGGTATAACAATATTTTTAATGTACCACTACATCGTACCAATTATGGTCTTAATAGCATTTTGACCCGCATGTTTATTCAACTGAATGACATTTATCATTATCAACAAATTCATTTAAAACCGCAAATTGAGTTTTGTGCATCAAAATCTGCATTTAAGCAATATTTATATTCTATTTTGATGGGTTTAAATTTGTAAATTAATAAAATAATGTATAAATTAATATTTAGATTATTCTAAAATTGTAACATCATAGTCTGTAAGGAATTTTGTATCCATAGACTGAATAAATGAAATGAAATAACCAATGAATCTAAACACTAACTATAAGAATTTTTATTAAGAGGAAAAGTAACGCTTTTAACAAAAATTAATACATTTTACACACTTTTTCGTACATCTATGCTAACACGACTTCAACTCTGTAATGATTTTTCGTCATAATTTTTGATAAAAATGCATATACCAGAATTTTGTAATGTAAATGTAAACTCCTTTACTGTAAACTCCGTAACCAAAATTGTTTGCATCAGATTGCATTAAAAAAAATGTAGGTAAATTTTTAAAATATTTTAAAATAACCATAAACAGAGGTGATTCAACTAACATTTATGCGTCAAAAGATGATTCAACCGATAATTTTGCGTCAAATCAAAAAAAGTAATCAGTTTTTTGCTCTAAACTGCTGGAGCGAAAAACGATTGATTTTGAATTTCATTGGTTTGGAATCGATATTTCGAGCCATTACTGACATAAGTTTGACAAATTAAATTTGTTTCACACAATTCAAGAATTTTTTGATAGCGATGTGTTATGTTTTTAATATATTATTTTGTAACTTCGCAACCGCTGATTGGATTTTAAAAAATTTTATATTTTTGAAAAGCATTTAAAAGGATCAAAAATACAAAATAAAAAAAACAAACTTTTTTTTCGAGTAATGAATTGTATTTTTTTTTCGCGAAACCGCGAATTTGATAAACGCAAATTATATATTAAAAAACCCAATACCAAAAACTAATAAATTGAAGAAAATTCGTATGCAATTTTTTTGTTATATTTTTTGCTTGTGGAAATGTAAATTCCGTTACCACAAAAAAAATTAAATTTGTGCAAAAAAAGTTATTGCGACAACTTGTAGAAGAGATTTTTTGCAATTAGGTTTATAATGACTAAACTCACTTATTCCATTAAGAAAAACCAGAAATATTAACTCTTTTTGCTTCTCACAAATTTGGCCTAAAAATTTAACACATCTTTTGATTTCACCTATATAAAGGGTTTTTCAACAGGGACGCTACAAAAGTAGAAAGACAGGGACAGCAAACGACGCCATATTTCTTACCGCTCTTTTGACATTTCTCTTCAGTAAGGTTTGCCATTTCATGGTGGAAAGATATACGAGCCAACAACGAGTCAAAATTTTTAACATTTACTACCGAAATTCGGAGTCAGTGGCCTCAACGTTAAGAGCGCTACGTCCAATTTATGGTCTTCATAATCGTCCTAGCAGATCAGCAATTGAGCGTCTAGTGGAAAAATTTGAATCCACAGGCACAGTACAAAATGTTCCCGTGCCAGTGAGACAAAGAAGTGCCCGTAGTGTGGAGAATATTGCTGCCGCTGAGGCTTCAGTTGAAGAAAGCCCAAATGTGTCTCTCACACGTCGTTCTCAAGCGTTGGGCATTTCTGTGACGTCGTTGTGGCGAATTTTGCGAAAAGATCTTGGTCTACATCTTAACAAGATCAAATTGACGCAAGAACTGAAGCCGCTCGACCACCAGAACAGTCGTATGTTCGTGATTTGGGCTGGGCAACAACTTGAAAATGATTCGGATTTTCATCGAAAAATCATCTTCAGCGATCAGGCTCATTTCTGGCTGAATGGCTTCGTCAATAAACAAAATATGCGTTATTGGTCAGACAGCAATCCACTCGAACTCCACGAGTCATCATTGCATCCCGAAAAAATTACGGTTTGGCACGGTTTATGGCCCGGCGGCGTCATTGGGCCGTACTTCTTCCGTGATGATCAAGACCGGCACGTTACTGTGAATGGGAATCGCTACCGTTCAATGATAACCGAATATTTTTGGCCCCAATTGGATGATATGGACTTGGAGGACATGTGGTTCCAACAGGACGGCGCCACATGCCACACAGCGAATGTCACAATCAATTTATTGCAAACCAAGTTTGGAGAACGTGTTATCTCACGAAATGGTCCAGTCGATTGGCCGCCTCGGTCGTGCGATTTGACGCCGTTGGACTATTTCCTGCGGGGATATGTTAAATCTATGGTCTATGCCAACAAGCCAGCGACGATTGATGAACTTCGTACGAATATCGAACCTAAATTGCAGCAGTATCGGCCGATTTATGCTTGAAAACCGTCGAAAATTGGGTTCAGCGTCTGGACTTCTGCAAGCGTGCCCGTGGTGGCCAT
This sequence comes from Leucophora obtusa, assembly GCA_949987735.1. Taxonomy (NCBI): domain Eukaryota; kingdom Metazoa; phylum Arthropoda; class Insecta; order Diptera; family Anthomyiidae; genus Leucophora; species Leucophora obtusa. Next base: position 161,097,735 of record OX465295.1, on the reverse strand, counting down.
GCAAAAGAGATCGATTTCCATACATAATGGCATCGAACGTACTTTCACAGGAATAAAGAATTTCATTGATATCCAAAATCGTTTTTGTTTTATTTTGTTTTATTTAAAAAAAATTTTGTAGCACTCTTATTAAAAAAACCCTTTATGTATACATTCATGGACATGTGTGAACTCACATATGCTGGTATAGGAAGTCATACAAATTCATACATGTCCATATACTTCCATATAGGATTCATATGTGTTCAAATGTGATCATACATGAACATATTACCTCAATTTTCGTTAATGTACACAAATGATCATGTATGGAAACATATGAAAATGTATGACCATATATATGGAAATTCGTATGAGCATATATGAATAATGCATGAACACATATGGATCATATATTGATGCATATGGGAATGCATGAATCATATGTGCTCATGTATAATCGATTTTTAACAGGGAAATTTGGTTCGCTGACTTACATGTTCCCAAGGAAAAAGCCTATTGATTCTAGATAGGATCGGTCCATATTTGTACCTATCGTCCATATGGGCTATATTTTCGATTTTCTCTTCTCTTATGATTTTATAGAAAATTTTGACACAAGTCCGTTTTAATCCATTCAAATTTCGGATCCAAACATTAGTTGGCTTTAAGTCAGACTGGTGTAGGGTATTATATAGTCCGCATGCCCGACTTTAACATCTTTACTCGTTTCGATTTAACGATGTCCGTCTGTCCGTCCGTCCATCCGTCTGTCTGTCTTTCCATGCATTCTTTTGCGCACTCGCAAATATTAACATATTTTGATGAAATTTAGTACACCGACTTATGTCAGCCCAAGGACGAAGCCTATTGATTTTGGTTAACACCGGTCCATATTTAGACCTAGTGCCCATATTAAGGTCCCCCCAAATTTATATTGTTTATACGCTGCAGGTCGCAAATATTAAGATATTTTGATGAAATTTGGTACACCGACCTATGTCGGCCCAAGGACGAAGCCTTGTTTAGACCTAGTGCCCATATAAGGGTCCCCTCAAAATTGGCTTGGTTACACGCTGCAGGTCGCAAATATCATGCGCGGTTCCAGAAATTAATATAAGGGGAGAAATCATACGCCTCAGTCTCCAACTCAATGTATTTGTCTACGGTGGCGTATGATTTTTCCCCTTATATTAATTGCTGGAACCGCGCATGCAAATATTAAGATATTTTAACGAAATTTGGATTGCTGACTCACATGGTCCAGAGAAAAAAGCCGATAGATTCTAGATAGAATCGGTCCATATTTGGACCTATCGCCCATATGGGCTATATTTACGATTTTCTCTTCTCTTATAATTTTATAGAAAATTTTGACACAAGTCCCATTTTAACCCATTCGAATTTCGGATCCAAATATTAGTTGGCTCTTAACCAGACTGGTGTAGGGTATTGTATAGTCGGCATGCCCGACTTTAACCTTTTTACTCGTTTTAGCTCTTATTTTAAATTTCAATAATTTTTTGCTAAGAAATTTTAAGTTTTGTATTTTCAACGTTTTTTAATGTTAAAGCTGTTTTAGTTTTAACAATTGGAATTTCATTTAATTTTCTTTTTAACTTAAGGGGAATTTTTAAAATGTTTATTTACATTACCAGAGTTTTGGAGGTAATTTTCTAATTTTTAATTGATTTTTTAATTTAATTATGGCCAACGCAAAAAACGAGTCAACTTCCATTAAGGGATCTATCCCATGACCGGTCAATCGGAGGCATATTCAAGGCACTTCCACTATATTTGTGTGTGTGCTAATGTTGTTTTCTTTTCTATTTTTTTTTTCTAACCATTTTTGTTATTTGCTTGTAGTGTTTGTTTTTTCTTTTTCTTTTTTATTTGAACAGAAACGAAAAATATATGTATAACTTTACCATCAGACACGCAGCATGCACAAACAACATTAGCTCAGACGGTAGAGCGTTTGCCTTACAAGCAGAAGGTTGTGTTATCGAGCCCTACTCTGACACCAAGTAGTTTTTTTTATTCTTAATTTTTTATTAGTTTATTTAAAAAGCTATTTTTAGACACACCACTTTACGTGTCACAAAGTGTCTAAACTGTGGCGATTGGTCATTTCCAATGACAACGCCATGTTAAAGTGACGTGTCTCTTTTAACCAAAAAACCGATCAAGGACCGGTCCCTGCCCCCTTGGGACCTATCCTGCGTGTCACTTTTGACCGGTCCCTTTCCCCGTAGGGTATTGACACCAGAACACTCTTTTTGGAATAGACCACTGCCTGTTATACATCTAATGAAGATACTACCAACAACTCTAAAGCAATTAACACAAGCAGTATTAGACCACATTAGGAAGAAAAATAAAAATTAACTTGTTTAAACGACAATCACTACTGAACTGAACATACATATATGCCGAAATATCTAAGACACAAATTTAGTTAAATCAATTAGAAAAATTTATCATGTTTGCCTTTTTTTATTGAAATTAAAAAAAATACATAAAATTTTTTTACGCTTCTATTTTTTTTTTGCACATATACATATAAAACAAAGTGAAAGTATGCTATTTTTTATAAAAATTAAAAAAATATTGGTATTTAAAACTTTATCGCAGTTGGTGACGCCAGCGAAAAATTAAAAAAGTATTTCTTCATATTTTCTTATGACCCATTCGACTACACTATGTCAATTTTGATATTTGCAAAAAATGTTGAAAAGTTATAGCTCTAGTACTTATGCATAATAATTTAAAAATTTTTTATAAAATTAGTTTTTTAAGAAAAATTTGTTCAGAAAAAAAGTGATTATGCGTATGACCCTAAATATTTAAGTCATATTATTCCGACCTTATTGATTACAAATGATAGCAAATGATGATGTCGTATATGCCTATTTACGTCTCAATTATACAACTCTGAGTAGTTTTGTAGATGCTTTATTTATTCCCAGCAAAAACATGGTAATGACAGGTCATTACCAATCAGATTACCAAGTAATGATAGGACATTACCTTTAACATTACTTTAAAATACAAAATAATGACTTACCGATAATAAGTTATAGAAGTACTGATATATTCGTGCAAAGTAATCACTTACTGGTAATTGATTAAATAAGTACTGATTAAGGCTTTTTTTATATTAATATATTATTTATAAATTTGTTTTGAACTAAATAAAAAATGTTCCAAGGTAAAACTTTTTTTTGCCAATATGACCAACTATTTTACAATGTAGGGTTACCACTTATTTCCTAACTTCTGAGTAACCACTTATGCTATCTTTGTGAGTAACTACTTATTCTTTCGCTATGGGTAACTCGTTATTCGCACTTTTTTTGTAAGCGAGACGGTAATGACGACCCATGAATTTTTGGACATTGCGAACAAAAGTAATGTTGCGAGTAAATAGCCTGGTAAGTAGTGCAACCCTTTGTGTGCTATTTACTCGCCTAATTACTCGTTAATGTCTGTTTTTGCTGGGCTCAATACAAAAATTTCAAAATCATTTATATGACAAATACCCTTCAGTAAATTGTGTAAGTCCATACAATACCATCAAACCAAATTCTGTAAGTCCATACAATACCACCAAAATAATACAATACAAAATAATGTATAAAGTTATGTAAATATAACCATATGCATTACTTTACAATTTGTTTTCCTGATGAATTTTAAAGGAGATGAGCCCCAATAAAATATATAGAGCCTTTATCTAGTGGGTGATAAAAGTGCCTAAAATTATGTTTTCGCACAAAAAATTTTATTTAAAAAAATGTATTTATTTTTTATAAATTTTAATATACTAAAGTGTCTTTAGTACGATACTAACCTTAGTAAAAATATATTTGTTGCGATAACTTTTGCAAATGGAAACTGTTTTCCTTGAAATTTTGCAAGAACACTTTTTGGAGGTGATCCCAAATTTTACTAAAAGTTGGACTTTGGGGACAACTTGGAAAGCTATGCTGCCATATAACATTTTTTTTCGCGATTTTAACGTATAGGCCGCTATAGATGAATACATTTTTTTTTTTTTTGTTGAAATATTTTACTTTTAATTGCTTCTTTACTAAGCCATATCATTTACTAAGGCCGATTTTGCTTTCAGAGATGCAATTCGATAAAACCTTAAAAAACCGTAAAAATCCATATAAAAAACAAACAATGGTTTTAATTAAAGTTTTATGCATCAAATTTTAAGCCTAAAACACCGTAAGTTGTTTTTCACGTGGAAAAATTTCACTCGAACTTAAAAGGCCTCAAATCGCAATGTAATTTATAAAAATTAACAATTTTTTAATTTTATAACAAAGACACAATCACAATAAACACAAAATGTCACTTTCTCCCAAGAAAAATAATAGTCTTGCACATTAAATTTGCGTGAAAACAAACTCTTCACAATTTTCACGTGAAACTCATAATCGTGAAAAATAATTTTTTTTATATGGAGTATGACAGTTTTTTCACGTGAAACTCAAACAACTTACGGTGCTTAAATATGAATACAGGCCCTGTGCCTACATTTTTTTTGTATTTTTTATCTGAGGTAATGTTCGTTATAAAACAAAGGCAAATACAGTGATGTGTTAGCTTCACCAGCGCTTGTGCGACTACAACCAAACTGAATAAATCACTTTTATTACTATTGCAATTGATGGTGCAGAGCTCTTTTCTATTTTGAGTGCTCGTTTTTTTCTCAAAAAACAGTATTTTATACCATTATTTATAATTTTTTTTTCCATTTTTGAAAAAAAGTATGTGGACATATGCTTTTAATAGTTGCCAAACACAAACTAAATTTGCTCAAAATTTGACTATAGTTGACGGTTCAAAAGGATGAATTATCGTATACCGAAATAAAGGACATAGTTTATCATAGTTGAATAAAGTAAAAAATAACGTTACTTTCAATTTTGTATTTTTTGCAAAAAGTTAATCAATAGACTAATTATTTCTACAAGAACTGTTTGCATATAATTCTTAAACCATACCTAGCTTTTAAATTATATTTGTGTCCCGAAATATATTATAAAGGGTTAATCGCAACCCTGATCTATCAACTGTTTCTTATTTTGCTGTAATGGGTTATTTAATCAGGTATGCCATATAATACTTTTGGCTTTACAGAAGGCATTGATCAAAATTATATTTATAAGTACCAATTGTGTTATTTTTATTTGTACTCAATTCTACCAGAATTTAGGTTTTGCTAAACCTCACATATATTTTGGTTGCGATTACTTTATTTACTACTCAATGTCAAGTGGCAACTTTAGTTTTTTTTACAATTTTTAATTTTTTATTACTTAGAAATCTTTCTGGCAAAATCTGTTAAATTCCTTAAAAGCATGGCTGTAAAATCCAAATTCATTTTGCCTTTTTATGCACATGCTAATTAGTGAAAATTGTATATGAATTCTCAGGTACATGTTAATTTAATAAAGCCAAAGATGAAATATTTTTAATAGTAGTATTTACCTTCTAATAGTTCTTGTTTCTTTCACTTTTACAACCTATTATTTAGTTATAGAATAAAAAAAGGTGTTTTTAATGTTTTGGCAAATGCAGTTGAATGAACTTTTAAATATCAAATAACTAAAATTTAAACTTTAATGTTAGCAATTTTATGTTCATTCATATAAATATGTATAATAAAACGTATGTGTATTATTTGTAGAGAAACAAAATTTAGGTTATACTATTAATTACATTGATTTTGTAATAGTTTTGTTAACTAAGTAAAAAAAATACTTTATCCATACATAAAAAGTATAATTGGAAAATAACAACAAATTGACTTCAATTTATTCAACCGCAACTATTAAAGTACGCCTTGATTTACGCGGTTAGATGGAACCGATAAAATTTCACTAAATCAAAATCACTGAAATTATAGTAATAAATTTTCAAAAATTTTACACTGCATTTTAATCGAGTTCAGTACTACGTTCATCGAGGGTCATCTGTATTTTAAAAAGTTATTATGAAATTCAACAATTCAAAAACCATGCCAAAAAAATATAATCTCATTTTTTTGTGGATTTCACAAATTAAATTTTTTAAAAAATTGCTAGTTTACATTTCCGAAAGTGATAATGAGCGTTCATTCGAATGCAGTTATTTTATAAGTGACTGCGTATGATTAATATTTTTGACATCACTCATACGTTCGTGAAGACTTTAAAAATCATACATAAGCTATGTAATGAACATTGATATTTTCTTTCCATTTTTTTCATTAAAAAGTTAAATTTCTTCCAGAACTTTACTAATTTCAATTTTGCCTTGAAATAATGTACCCTGATTTTAAAAGCATATTTAAAAAAAAGAAAAACTTTAACAAAAATTCTTTATAACATAAATCCGTCACTGATATCCGTTTCAGTTTTGAATCAAGGTTTTTTGTTTTTGCTGTGTATATTTAACAAAAATGCAATAGTTTTAAGTTAAGCAATAAAAAAATAGTTTAATTATTTTATAAAGCAATAAAACTGGTTCATACAAACATTGATAAATATTTAACTAAAAAATAAGCAAAATTAATGTAATTGTTACAATTATAAAAGAATGAAAATTAAACGTTGATATTTGTGGCAATAGTGCTAGAATACACTTTGTGCGAGATATTATAAATATAATTTATAGCAACAATTATTTTAATTTTTGCATTAAAAAATACAAAAATTGTTTTTCGGACTTTCTATATTTTCATATATTTAGTTAGAATATTCTTCTACCTCAAGTCCAAATTCTAATATGATATTGTCATATTAGATTTTTATTTGTTGTTTCAAAAAGGGTTGATCATTTTCATGATAGACAATACAATTGTTTCGTAGACATCACTCTACTCTTCAGTTGTCCGCTAAGAAAATGATAACTTTCCTACTCAAAACGAGACATTACATAAGGTACAAAAAACCAACGGGATGAGAATTTTGTACTTTCGTATATGAACTGTCTGATTTGGTAAAACCAGTTATAAATCAACTCCTTTTTGAAAGCAACAATTACATAAAAGTACCCTTTGGGTACTATTTATATGTATGTCTGTTGTCAATACATTTTGTAAAAACAACTAATTTTAAACTCAAAACAAAATAAATATTTGAATGAGATTTTAGCCGTGGTGTGCTTATTTTCAACAATTATTTTAATTTTTGCATTAAAAAATACAAAAATTGTTTTTCGGACTTTCTATATTTTCATATATTTAGTTAGAATATTCTTCTACCTCAAGTCCAAATTCTAATATGATATTGTCATATTAGATTTTTATTTGTTGTTTCAAAAAGGGTTGATCATTTTCATGATAGACAATACAATTGTTTCGTAGACATCACTCTACTCTTCAGTTGTCCGCTAAGAAAATGATAACTTTCCTACTCAAAACGAGACATTACATAAGGTACAAAAAACCAACGGGATGAGAATTTTGTACTTTCGTATATGAACTGTCTGATTTGGTAAAACCAGTTATAAATCAACTCCTTTTTGAAAGCAACAATTACATAAAAGTACCCTTTGGGTACTATTTATATGTATGTCTGTTGTCAATACATTTTGTAAAAACAACTAATTTTAAACTCAAAACAAAATAAATATTTGAATGAGATTTTAGCCGTGGTGTGCTTATTTTCAACAATTATTTTAATTTTTGCATTAAAAAATACAAAAATTGTTTTTCGGACTTTCTATATTTTCATATATTTAGTTAGAATATTCTTCTACCTCAAGTCCAAATTCTAATATGATATTGTCATATTAAATTTTTATTTGTTGTTTCAAAAAGGGTTGATCATTTTCATGATAGACAATACAATTGTTTCGTAGACATCACTCTACTCTTCAGTTGTCCGCTAAGAAAATGATAACTTTCCTACTCAAAACGAGACATTACATAAGGTACAAAAAACCAACGGGATGAGAATTTTGTACTTTCGTATATGAACTGTCTGATTTGGTAAAACCAGTTATAAATCAACTCCTTTTTGAAAGCAACAATTACATAAAAGTACCCTTTGGGTACTATTTATATGTATGTCTGTTGTCAATACATTTTGTAAAAACAACTAATTTTAAACTCAAAACAAAATAAATATTTGAATGAGATTTTAGCCGTGGTGTGCTTATTTTCAACAATTATTTTAATTTTTGCATTAAAAAATACAAAAATTGTTTTTCGGACTTTCTATATTTTCATATATTTGGTTAGAATATTCTTCTACCTCAAGTCCAAATTCTAATATGATATTGTCAGCCGTGTTTAGCCGTGGCTAAAATCTCATTCAAATATTTATTTTGTTTTGAGTTTAAAATTAGTTGTTTTTACAAAATGTATTGACAACAGACATACATATAAATAGTACCCAAAGGGTACTTTTATGTAATTGTTGCTTTCAAAAAGGAGTTGATTTATAACTGGTTTTACCAAATCAGACAGTTCATATACGAAAGTACAAAATTCTCATCCCGTTGGTTTTTTGTACCTTATGTAATGTCTCGTTTTGAGTAGGAAAGTTATCATTTTCTTAGCGGACAACTGAAGAGTAGAGTGATGTCTACGAAACAATTGTATTGTCTATCATGAAAATGATCAACCCTTTTTGAAACAACAAATAAAAATCTAATATGACAATATCATATTAGAATTTGGACTTGAGGTAGAAGAATATTCTAACTAAATATATGAAAATATAGAAAGTCCGAAAAACAATTTTTGTATTTTTTAATGCCAAAATTAAAATAATTGTTGAAAATAAGCACACCACGGCTAAAATCTCATTCAAATATTTATTTTGTTTTGAGTTTAAAATTAGTTGTTTTTACAAAATGTATTGACAACAGACATACATATAAATAGTACCCAAAGGGTACTTTTATGTAATTGTTGCTTTCAAAAAGGAGTTGATTTATAACTGGTTTTACCAAATCAGACAGTTCATATACGAAAGTACAAAATTCTCATCCCGTTGGTTTTTTGTACCTTATGTAATGTCTCGTTTTGAGTAGGAAAGTTATCATTTTCTTAGCGGACAACTGAAGAGTAGAGTGATGTCTACGAAACAATTGTATTGTCTATCATGAAAATGATCAACCCTTTTTGAAACAACAAATAAAAATCTAATATGACAATATCATATTAGAATTTGGACTTGAGGTAGAAGAATATTCTAACTAAATATATGAAAATATAGAAAGTCCGAAAAACAATTTTTGTATTTTTTAATGCAAAAATTAAAATAATTGTTGAAAATAAGCACACCACGGCTAAAATCTCATTCAAATATTTATTTTGTTTTGAGTTTAAAATTAGTTGTTTTTACAAAATGTATTGACAACAGACATACATATAAATAGTACCCAAAGGGTACTTTTATGTAATTGTTGCTTTCAAAAAGGAGTTGATTTATAACTGGTTTTACCAAATCAGACAGTTCATATACGAAAGTACAAAATTCTCATCCCGTTGGTTTTTTGTACCTTATGTAATGTCTCGTTTTGAGTAGGAAAGTTATCATTTTCTTAGCGGACAACTGAAGAGTAGAGTGATGTCTACGAAACAATTGTATTGTCTATCATGAAAATGATCAACCCTTTTTGAAACAACAAATAAAAATCTAATATGACAATATCATATTAGAATTTGGACTTGAGGTAGAAGAATATTCTAACTAAATATATGAAAATATAGAAAGTCCGAAAAACAATTTTTGTATTTTTTAATGCAAAAATTAAAATAATTGTTGAAAATAAGCACACCACGGCTAAAATCTCATTCAAATATTTATTTTGTTTTGAGTTTAAAATTAGTTGTTTTTACAAAATGTATTGACAACAGACATACATATAAATAGTACCCAAAGGGTACTTTTATGTAATTGTTGCTTTCAAAAAGGAGTTGATTTATAACTGGTTTTACCAAATCAGACAGTTCATATACGAAAGTACAAAATTCTCATCCCGTTGGTTTTTTGTACCTTATGTAATGTCTCGTTTTGAGTAGGAAAGTTATCATTTTCTTAGCGGACAACTGAAGAGTAGAGTGATGTCTACGAAACAATTGTATTGTCTATCATGAAAATGATCAACCCTTTTTGAAACAACAAATAAAAATCTAATATGACAATATCATATTAGAATTTGGACTTGAGGTAGAAGAATATTCTAACTAAATATATGAAAATATAGAAAGTCCGAAAAACAATTTTTGTATTTTTTAATGCAAAAATTAAAATAATTGTTGAAAATAAGCACACCACGGCTAAAATCTCATTCAAATATTTATTTTGTTTTGAGTTTAAAATTAGTTGTTTTTACAAAATGTATTGACAACAGACATACATATAAATAGTACCCAAAGGGTACTTTTATGTAATTGTTGCTTTCAAAAAGGAGTTGATTTATAACTGGTTTTACCAAATCAGACAGTTCATATACGAAAGTACAAAATTCTCATCCCGTTGGTTTTTTGTACCTTATGTAATGTCTCGTTTTGAGTAGGAAAGTTATCATTTTCTTAGCGGACAACTGAAGAGTAGAGTGATGTCTACGAAACAATTGTATTGTCTATCATGAAAATGATCAACCCTTTTTGAAACAACAAATAAAAATCTAATATGACAATATCATATTAGAATTTGGACTTGAGGTAGAAGAATATTCTAACTAAATATATGAAAATATAGAAAGTCCGAAAAACAATTTTTGTATTTTTTAATGCAAAAATTAAAATAATTGTTGAAAATAAGCACACCACGGCTAAAATCTCATTCAAATATTTATTTTGTTTTGAGTTTAAAATTAGTTGTTTTTACAAAATGTATTGACAACAGACATACATATAAATAGTACCCAAAGGGTACTTTTATGTAATTGTTGCTTTCAAAAAGGAGTTGATTTATAACTGGTTTTACCAAATCAGACAGTTCATATACGAAAGTACAAAATTCTCATCCCGTTGGTTTTTTGTACCTTATGTAATGTCTCGTTTTGAGTAGGAAAGTTATCATTTTCTTAGCGGACAACTGAAGAGTAGAGTGATGTCTACGAAACAATTGTATTGTCTATCATGAAAATGATCAACCCTTTTTGAAACAACAAATAAAAATCTAATATGACAATATCATATTAGAATTTGGACTTGAGGTAGAAGAATATTCTAACTAAATATATGAAAATATAGAAAGTCCGAAAAACAATTTTTGTATTTTTTAATGCAAAAATTAAAATAATTGTTGAAAATAAGCACACCACGGCTAAAATCTCATTCAAATATTTATTTTGTTTTGAGTTTAAAATTAGTTGTTTTTACAAAATGTATTGACAACAGACATACATATAAATAGTACCCAAAGGGTACTTTTATGTAATTGTTGCTTTCAAAAAGGAGTTGATTTATAACTGGTTTTACCAAATCAGACAGTTCATATACGAAAGTACAAAATTCTCATCCCGTTGGTTTTTTGTACCTTATGTAATGTCTCGTTTTGAGTAGGAAAGTTATCATTTTCTTAGCGGACAACTGAAGAGTAGAGTGATGTCTACGAAACAATTGTATTGTCTATCATGAAAATGATCAACCCTTTTTGAAACAACAAATAAAAATCTAATATGACAATATCATATTAGAATTTGGACTTGAGGTAGAAGAATATTCTAACTAAATATATGAAAATATAGAAAGTCCGAAAAACAATTTTTGTATTTTTTAATGCAAAAATTAAAATAATTGTTGAAAATAAGCACACCACGGCTAAAATCTCATTCAAATATTTATTTTGTTTTGAGTTTAAAATTAGTTGTTTTTACAAAATGTATTGACAACAGACATACATATAAATAGTACCCAAAGGGTACTTTTATGTAATTGTTGCTTTCAAAAAGGAGTTGATTTATAACTGGTTTTACCAAATCAGACAGTTCATATACGAAAGTACAAAATTCTCATCCCGTTGGTTTTTTGTACCTTATGTAATGTCTCGTTTTGAGTAGGAAAGTTATCATTTTCTTAGCGGACAACTGAAGAGTAGAGTGATGTCTACGAAACAATTGTATTGTCTATCATGAAAATGATCAACCCTTTTTGAAACAACAAATAAAAATCTAATATGACAATATCATATTAGAATTTGGACTTGAGGTAGAAGAATATTCTAACTAAATATATGAAATTATAGAAAGTCCGAAAAACAATTTTTGTATTTTTTAATGCAAAAATTAAAATAATTGTTGAAAATAAGCACACCACAGCTAAAATCTCATTCAAATATTTATTTTGTTTTGAGTTTAAAATTAGTTGTTTTTACAAAATGTATTGACAACAGACATACATATAAATAGTACCCAAAGGGTACTTTTATGTAATTGTTGCTTTCAAAAAGGAGTTGATTTATAACTGGTTTTACCAAATCAGACAGTTCATATACGAAAGTACAAAATTCTCATCCCGTTGGTTTTTTGTACCTTATGTAATGTCTCGTTTTGAGTAGGAAAGTTATCATTTTCTTAGCGGACAACTGAAGAGTAGAGTGATGTCTACGAAACAATTGTATTGTCTATCATGAAAATGATCAACCCTTTTTGAAACAACAAATAAAAATCTAATATGACAATATCATATTAGAATTTGGACTTGAGGTAGAAGAATATTCTAACTAAATATATGAAAATATAGAAAGTCCGAAAAACAATTTTTGTATTTTTTAATGCAAAAATTAAAATAATTGTTGAAAATAAGCACACCACGGCTAAAATCTCATTCAAATATTTATTTTGTTTTGAGTTTAAAATTAGTTGTTTTTACAAAATGTATTGACAACAGACATACATATAAATAGTACCCAAAGGGTACTTTTATGTAATTGTTGCTTTCAAAAAGGAGTTGATTTATAACTGGTTTTACCAAATCAGACAGTTCATATACGAAAGTACAAAATTCTCATCCCGTTGGTTTTTTGTACCTTATGTAATGTCTCGTTTTGAGTAGGAAAGTTATCATTTTCTTAGCGGACAACTGAAGAGTAGAGTGATGTCTACGAAACAATTGTATTGTCTATCATGAAAATGATCAACCCTTTTTGAAACAACAAATAAAAATCTAATATGACTATATCATATTAGAATTTGGACTTGAGGTAGAAGAATATTCTAACTAAATATATGAAAATATAGAAAGTCCGAAAAACAATTTTTGTATTTTTTAATGCAAAAATTAAAATAATTGTTGAAAATAAGCACACCACGGCTAAAATCTCATTCAAATATTTATTTTGTTTTGAGTTTAAAATTAGTTGTTTTTACAAAATGTATTGACAACAGACATGCATATAAATAGTACCCAAAGGGTACTTTTATGTAATTGTTGCTTTCAAAAAGGAGTTGATTTATAACTGGTTTTACCAAATCAGACAGTTCATATACGAAAGTACAAAATTCTCATCCCGTTGGTTTTTTGTACCTTATGTAATGTCTCGTTTTGAGTAGGAAAGTTATCATTTTCTTAGCGGACAACTGAAGAGTAGAGTGATGTCTACGAAACAATTGTATTGTCTATCATGAAAATGATCAACCCTTTTTGAAACAACAAATAAAAATCTAATATGACAATATCATATTAGAATTTGGACTTGAGGTAGAAGAATATTCTAACTAAATATATGAAAATATAGAAAGTCCGAAAAACAATTTTTGTATTTTTTAATGCAAAAATTAAAATAATTGTTGAAAATAAGCACACCACGGCTAAAATCTCATTCAAATATTTATTTTGTTTTGAGTTTAAAATTAGTTGTTTTTACAAAATGTATTGACAACAGACATACATATAAATAGTACCCAAAGGGTACTTTTATGTAATTGTTGCTTTCAAAAAGGAGTTGATTTATAACTGGTTTTACCAAATCAGACAGTTCATATACGAAAGTACAAAATTCTCATCCCGTTGGTTTTTTGTACCTTATGTAATGTCTCGTTTTGAGTAGGAAAGTTATCATTTTCTTAGCGGACAACTGAAGAGTAGAGTGATGTCTACGAAACAATTGTATTGTCTATCATGAAAATGATCAACCCTTTTTGAAACAACAAATAAAAATCTAATATGACAATATCATATTAGAATTTGGACTTGAGGTAGAAGAATATTCTAACTAAATATATGAAAATATAGAAAGTCCGAAAAACAATTTTTGTATTTTTTAATGCAAAAATTAAAATAATTGTTGAAAATAAGCACACCACGGCTAAAATCTCATTCAAATATTTATTTTGTTTTGAGTTTAAAATTAGTTGTTTTTACAAAATGTATTGACAACAGACATACATATAAATAGTACCCAAAGGGTACTTTTATGTAATTGTTGCTTTCAAAAAGGAGTTGATTTATAACTGGTTTTACCAAATCAGACAGTTCATATACGAAAGTACAAAATTCTCATCCCGTTGGTTTTTTGTACCTTATGTAATGTCTCGTTTTGAGTAGGAAAGTTATCATTTTCTTAGCGGACAACTGAAGAGTAGAGTGATGTCTACGAAACAATTGTATTGTCTATCATGAAAATGATCAACCCTTTTTGAAACAACAAATAAAAATCTAATATGACAATATCATATTAGAATTTGGACTTGAGGTAGAAGAATATTCTAACTAAATATATATAATTTATAGCTTTAAGCGATTACTCAATACATAAAACAAATAATCATTAGTAAGAAGTGCGCCATTAAAAAGTGTAAAACGCATTTTTCTTAATAACTTTTTCCATCATTAATTATAATAATTTTTTTGATCAAAATATTTTTCAGAAATATGTCAATTCCCTACGGGAAATTTTAACAAACTGTCACCGAACTGGCCCTTTTATATGAAATAGAGTGGTCACTTTTACATGGGGTTGTCATAGGAGGGGGAAATTGACCCCTTGTGACATGTAACAAGACAAATCCACCGAACTCGCCCCTTTATATAAAATAGAGTGGTCACTTTTACATGGCGTTGTCATGGGAGGGGGAAATTGACCCCTTGTGACATGTCAACGCCATGTAAAAGTGACCACTCTATTTCATATAAAGGGGCCAGTTCGGTAACAGTCTGTTAAAATTTCCCGTAGGGTTTATAATGGAGAATCAAAGATAATATATGTTCATTAAAAATGTTATTGAAGCTATTCAAGAATATCCATTGTGGACTTACAAAGAAAGAAATTGCAAGAGAAGTACAGAGTGGTAAAGAAATTCAACAAGGACCTAGTAATTCAAAGAAAGCCTGGAACGGGTAAAGCAAAAGCATCCAGGAAACAAACCTAAGCCAAAGAGGTGGATAAGCTATTGAGGCCGATTAAACATATCTGGCGGCAAAGTAGCACGGTGCGTGAAATATTCGAAAAATTAAAATATCTGCAGTTCAGTAAATTCTGGACATAAATAAGCAAAACTTCTCTGTTTTGTATTTGGCGTACTCTTTAAATATACACCTATCAGTATTATTTATATGGTAAATCATGCAATACATTTTCGCGTACTTTTTATATATATTTGTTTTTGTGTGATGTTTCTGGCTACCAAAAGTAATGAACTTGGACGATCCGCTTAACATACCGATAGACGCAGCATAACTTTATGAGTCGACTTATCGAGTCTGTCTCCTGTCGATGTAAACCTTGGTCAAAATAGTGGTCAAATTTGAATATATTTTTATGAAATTCAGCACGGAGCCCATAACTCATCCTTATTAAAATTGGTTTAAATTGAGCTATACTCAGACCTACCTTCCATAAAAAGATCCTATTAACGTTGGTCTTAAATGGTATTTAGACTTTTAAAAATTTATTCCGTGCTGAAAACCGTATTTGTTGCTATCAAGTGGATCAGTTGGTAGTCACAACTCAAAAATTCGGCTACCAAAGCCGAATTATCCGATTGGCAGGCGCGGATACAAGGGCCCTTGAGGACCAAAAATATTTTTTTTTTTTTTGCAAATAATACTATAATGGACAACATGATTAATTTTTTATACATACGCTTAGAATGTCACATTAAACAAACATTTTTAATTTAGAGATTTTGTGTAGATTCTTGGATTCAAGAATTTGTTTTCTTCATGAAAATATTTTTCAAGAGATACTTGTAATTGCCAACATTTTTTATAATGTGTTGTTTTTTATAGATTTATTGTGAAATCATTAACCATCTTTTGCAATTGAACAAATGTTTTGAGGCATTTAACTTAAAAATTAATATTTAGGATCAGTTTTATTATCAGAACTTAGATCGTTTCCAAACAATATTTCTTACTTAAGAAGTATTTAAGAAAACCCTTAATTCTAAAGTGAACTGAAATGAACTTTTTTAACAATTGTTTGAATTTATTATTTGGTTTTATTTAATATCGGCCCTCAGATTTTTTGATATGAAAATTCTTAAATTCTAAAACTTTTTTCCGGAGAAATTTCTCATATTTTTTTACATTTTATCGTAGAAAAATTTTACATTAAAAAAAAGACTGTTAATTCTAAGGCATTTAAAAAATATCAGAGAAGCAATTCTATAACTTTTTAACGACAAAAGTCGGTAGTTAAATTGTCAAGTTTTCATAGTAACAACTTAACTACGCAATTTTGTCGTTAAAAAGCTAAAGAATCCTACTACAAAATGTTGGGTTTTAATTTTTATTCAAAAAAACAACAACAACACTCGCAGTACGGAGAAATGTTTTTTGCCCCTTCCTTGTAATTGACAAAGAAGTGGTAAAAATAAAAATAAAATTTGTATTTTATTTGTACCGATGGTACGAAATACAAAAACAAAAACTTTCATAATATTTCTATTGTTGGTTATGTCTTTGCAGAGACTTCGAAAACATATTTTATTGTTTACTCCATTCTCATTTCGTTTATGTAGTAGACTACGTTTAATATGAAATTTTGATGTTTCAATTTGCATTGCACTATTGCCACCACTTTCTAAGGAAAACTGAAGAAGGGGACTTGGAAAATCCCCGAAACGATCGTCTTTTCATTCCTGAAAGTGTTAGAGGTTTTTGAAAGCAAAAACTCTGTGAAGTATTTGTTAGGAGAATATCCTGATGAAGAAAAATAGCAGTTTTTGAAAAAAGTACTTATTATGTTAATTCATAATAAGGAAATTGGCCTCGAACTGAATTAATAAATTTCTAATTGAATCCTACTACAGTTTCGGAGTCATATTTTTATAAAAAAATCACATATTCATAAATGCTTTTTAAAGATAAATTAATTTTATATGGAAAATTTGCTTTGTAAACCTCCTATAACTTTATAAAGAATTTATGAATTTACACATAAGTGTTTTTTCCTATTAAATTTTAGAAAAATCGTAGACAAATTAAATATCATTGCATATTTTCCAGTGTTTTTAATTTTCTTATTCGAAAAAAAAACTAGCGTTTTTAAAAACATTTACGGTGGGTCTCATACTGTAGGTTTAACTTTAACTTAACTATTAAACAAAAGAAAATGTCAGAAAATTGTATACAAAACAACAATTAACTATTAGTTAGAGCTTAAACCTGCAGTATGAGACCCACCGTTAGTCATTAATTAAAAATGTGTATTAAATTTGACAAGTAAATACAAGCAGTTTTCAAAAACTATTAAATAGTTTTTGATTAATTGTAAATGTAATATTAAAAGTATGTAAATTTTAATATAGGATATTAACGAATTTTGCATAAAAGCAATGCAGTTTCACTTTTCAGTGCATTGATGGAAATTCTCATAAAATTTTGTGAAAATCTTCATTTAGTTATTAATACACTCAATAAAAAATTTTCATGCAATATGTGAAGATTTTTCATCAATTTTAAGCAATTTTTCATTTATTTCGTTAAAAAAAACTTCATTAGTTTAAGGGGGTTAAATACTGTAACAACATAATTTTAAATTCAAATAACAATATTTTTACTATATTATTTTCTTATTTGAAATATATGTTATTGTAGTGTTTTCAAAAAATATTAGTTTTAAATTTCTACGACCAAAATCGCCAGGGATGCCACTTCATTATTAGCCTTTTTTAAAAAAGACAAAATCGGCTGCCACTGTACAGCCTTCATTAATTATTAATTATTGGAAAATAAATATGTACAATGATTCTTAATACCAGATAAATTCTCTAGTCCTTATCGTGGCCCGATTTTTATTTACACAAACTTGAAATTTCCAAAAAGGCAAGAAAAAACAATTTTACTTGGGAATATAAAATTTATTTGACTGAAATTCAAAAAAAAAAAGGCCACGATAAGGACTACAGTTTTTTGTTGACTACGAAAGAAAAAAACCGGATCGAAATCGGTTAACCCACCTTGGCAGCCGATTTTGAACTCATGGTTGTGAGAAAAATGCGTTTGAAGTCTAAAGTTAATTTTAAGCTAAGAAAACAGCAAAATTTCAAAAAATTGTGAATGAAAAAAAGTTATATCTCCTAGCTAACTAGGATATATACCAAATTTGGGACGAATCAGTTAATGGGTATTTGATATACTAAACCTAATAGTCTTAAAAACGATGGTAAATATATTATTATACATATTGCAACTAATATTATTTTATAAAAATGCTATAATTTTGCACATTTTTTAATTTATTTCGTATTTTTTCCCCATTTTTATATATACCCGAGCAAAAATAGTTATATAGGAAATTATATAATTTAATATTGACTAATATGTTTACATATAGTCAAGTGTGGCATTATATCTTTGAGGATATAATTATGTATAGCTTTGAGTTTTTAAAAAATTTCTTATATGATGCCATATATAGATTAGTATAAATATATATGTCCCCATATATATTAATATGTACCATATCTAGTTACATATGCTATGACAATTTTAATACAGCGTGATATATAATTAAAAATGGCTTTATCGGAAAACATATAAAGTTTTATAAAGCTCAATGTTATTTTTTTTCTAAGTTGTTTTAGATATGTTTAAGTATAGCGCAATGTAAAAAAAAAATCTATGTTTTTAGGAGATATATTTATGTATGATTTCAAAATATAAAAGGCGTACTCATTATAACTCCTAAATTTCTTGTAAACCTTGTATAAATACAAGCCATATTTTTTATGTATGGAATTTGACATTATATTCATAAACATGCCAGGTTTACACAGTTTACGGGTAGAATACAAGTTTATATGAGAAGGCTTAAAATGCTTGGTTACAATTTTGTACAACTTCTAAATACTTAAATTTTTATTTAAATATTTAGAAGAACAACTTCTTCTAAATACTTAAATTTTGAATTCTTAACTTAAGGCTGTTATTTTTTTAGTAATTTTAAATAGTTTTTGTTTGCCTGAAATATGGAGCGTTATATAATTATGTATTTCTACATCAATTTATATAGGATTATATCGGGTCAAAATCCGGATAAGATTCTATATGATTCAATATATTTAGATATTATCCGATATAATTTTATCCCCCATTTTTCTGATCATAGTATATCTCCAATTATATTAAATAAGATATCATTGTCATTGGCTTTTCTTTGAAAACTGCGTGCAATTATCACATCTTTTGATGTAATTTTTATCTTTTTATTCTGCCCTGTTATAAGATATACGATTTCTAATAAAAACAAGTTAATAAAAATGCAAACAAAAACAGACAGAGGACCACACGAATGGCAAATATATTCTAAAACAAGTATTAAAACTTCTACTTTTAGTTCATAAAAAATCCATAGATATGACTACCGTATAAGATGTAAAAAATGTTTAGCCCCCCCCCCCCCCCCCCACCCCCTTGAGCGAATCCTGGATCCGCGCCTGCCGATGGGCTAAATTCGGTTGTCACCACAAATCTGTTATCACTGTGCAGATATGTAGTTATTATTTAGGCTCTTAATGATATTTATAACCGCAAATCATACCTCCAGATTTAAAAAAATCAGACCCCATTTCGACTAAGTCTACATATAAACTCATCTTCCCGGTCACGGTTGATCTAGAATTAGGTATTGACAAAAAAATGCTACACAAAAAGTGAGCATAGGGGCTGAATACACTACTATATTTATGATTTAAAACAAAAGCATTTTTAAAAAAATCTGTAGACGAATTTAAAAGTTATGACCATTTAAAGTTATTTGATTAAAAAATTGGGGGCAATTGGAAAATTCTTGAAAAAAACAACTGCTAAAATAAATATTTGGCAAAAAATACAAACAAAAAGTAAAGTACGTTCAAAAAAAATTATTATTAAAAAAATATCATGACGAAATCAAAAGTTATGGCAATATCAAGTTTTTTATTTAAACAAATTTGCCACCCCTGGATAAATCGAAAAATAACAACTGAAAAAAAATAATACTGCACTAGAAGTAGGCATAGGGCTTAAAGGCAAGGTATTTTCAATTAAATAAACACAATTTAAAATTTTTGTTAGACCAAAAATATGCTTTAGTGATGAAAACTGCATGAAATTGTCTTCCTAATCTCAAATTAAACCAATTACCAAATCCCCCATTAAAACTTATTAAATTGATACATAAATGTTTTTTTTTTATTTTTTCGCTTGATTTTATTTTATTTAAAATATACAGTATACAGTTGCGAGCATAAAAAATGCAACGCTACGCTAAATCATCTAAGTATGCTTTTATTTCTTCTAATGTCTTTTTATTTGCGCTTATGTTAATATATTCTTCGTTGATGTGTATTTTCATATTTTAAGGCGTTTTATTTGCATTTATTTATGTGAATTAGTTTTTACGAACTTTTTTTTTGAAACTAGTGTAGGGTGACCATTCGTACTGATTTGATCAGTACATGTACTGATTTTTGGTCACGTATACTGATGAAAAAGTCGTGTACTGAATTGTACTGATTTTTTAAAATTTGTACTGATAGTACTGAATTTTGGCATTTAAAAAAATATTATATTTTTTTTAGTAAAAAAAAGCCAAAATGCAAGTACAATGTAGTTTTTGTTTTATAGGATAAATTTTTGTAAATGTTTTTCTCTACCAGAAAGCATTCAAAATAATTTTTCTACATGTAAATTTCTTAATCTAATATGTAGCTTCCTACACAGAGAAGATTCGTGGTGACTACCGAATTTATCAAATGGTTCCATTGCGATAAGAGAAAATCAGTTGATACAACAGTTATTTAACTGTGGTAAAAATATTTTAATTATCCGGTTGTGAGAATGACTCTGTTTTAGGAAACGACATTAAAAGCTGAAGAGTTTTCCGTACAAAAATCCTTAAAATCTGAAGAAATATTTCCATGAAAAATTTTCGAATCTGTGAGATTTTCCTTAAAATTTTCATTTTTAAAAACATTACGTGTTTTTGCAGAAAAACTTAGCCAAAATGTAAAGTTTTTCTATGTTCTGCCAGCTAAATTTGTAGCCAATCAATTGGTTAGTGTATATCTACAGAAAATTACAATGTAATTTGCTCATGACAACAGAAATTCAGAATTAACGTTCATACTATCCTGGGGTCATATTTGACTCCATTCACAGCATGGCTATATTTCATCAATCTGTTACAACAAAAATTAGAAAAGGAATAGTAACAGATCATTGAAATTTCTAAATAATGGGTCCGTTTCCTGTACTTAAAACACTGGATTTTTTCATGCAAAAAAATTTTTGTCTTGGAGTCTGAATAGGGAGAAATGTGTAAGGTTTTTTATAATGGTATGATGGTTAACCGTAAAATTTTGTTGCTTCAACCAAACCATTCGGTTGACAACAAATTAGGTTGGCTGCATAATGATTTTTTTTTTTTTTGATATTTTTTAAAATTTGTACTGATTTGAAGTCAGAAAAAAATGGTCACCCTAAACTAGTGCCTATTTTGTGCGAGCAAAAAAAAATGCAACGAAAGAATAATATGCATCAGGTAAGTATAAAAATTTTATTTATTCACGAAATTTGGACTGAATTACCCAAAATTAACCAAATTGCTTATTCTTTACAAAATACAACTATCAAGTGATAGCCGTGCTGCTATTATTACAGCGCTTTGGGAAGGCAAGCCTTTAATTGAAATCGGAACTATGTTTCAAGGAAACAAGTCCACTTTGTCACGAATTGCAACTCGGCATTAGGCTCGCGGTTATATTCATAGGAAAATAGGAAGTGGATGACCCCGAAAAACAATTAAAAGACAGGACAGAAATATGACCTCTATTGTTAAAGTGACCCTAATAAGACCGCCGTAGATATTATGCAGTGTGCTTCAGAACATTTTGGCGCAACCGTCGGAGTTCATACCGCACATAGACGCTTAAAGGAAGCAAACTTGTTAGCAAGACGTCCAGTAAAGAAACCCTTCATAAGTAAAGTGAATACAAAGAAGCGTCTCGATTTTGGAAAGTGTCATAGGCACTGGGCAATAGAACAATGGGAAAGTTTTATTTAGTGACGAAACAAAATCAAATTTATTTGGATCCGATGGATTGAAGTTCATCCGCAGACCACAAAATAAAGGGTACTCTCCTAGATGCTAGCAAAAACGCGTTAAACACGGCGGACGATCACTTATGATGTGGGGTATGAAAACGTTGTCTTAAACACACTTGTTTAAATTTTTATTTTAAGGTGCATTCTCCCGTGATGGTGTTGCACCAGAAGTCAAAATTGAGGACAAAATAACACAGGGTTACTACAAGAGCACATGCTTCCTCACATGCAGGAAAAAATGGCTGCTTGAAGCATATTCCAATTCGACAATGACCTTAAGCACACCGTTCGCTTAGCTAGGCAATTTCTAAGTAACAACGGTGTGGAATTTTTACAGGGGCCAGCACAGTCACCCGACTTAAACCCCATAGAGAATCTATGAGAGCTTGTAGACAGCGAAATATAAAAGAAAAAGCTTTGAAATTTAAGGGATTTCGAAATTGTAGCCAAACAGGTGTAGCAAGGCATACCTTCACAAAATTGGTTGCGCTCGTGGATTCCATGCCTTTACGAATGAAAGGAGTAATTAAAAATAATCGCTATTCCACTAAATAATAAAAATCTAATTAATATGCTGAATTTTTTAACAAATAAAATCGATTAAATGTAAAATTCATAAAAATTGCATTTTTTTTTGCTCGCACAAAATAGGCATTAAGTAGTTTCAAAAAAAGTTCGTAAAAACTAATTCACATAAATAAATGCAAATCAAACGACTTAAAATATGAAAATACACATCAACGAATATATTAACGAAAGAGAAGCGCAAATAAAAAACCATTAGAAGAAATCAAGACATACTTAGATTGTTTAGGGTAGCGTTGCATTTTTTATGCTCGCAACTGTATATACTAAATTATACTCACAAACTGCTCTCTCTTTGTAGCCATTCTGCGTTATGTGTATCATAAGCTGTTCATTTAAACCTGTGCCAAACCATCTTGAAGTCTGAGTGACCATATTCGGAAGCCTGTTAACTCCATGGTCCTAATACAGTGTCTGTTTTAGTACAAAATTCCAATATATGGTGAAGTACTGCATGCACCTTGGGAATTACTGACAATTTGTGGTTAGTCAGTAAACAAAGTTTAAGGTAATTATTTTTAAATGTTTCAATATGTTTCGCTATTTTTTCATCTAATGTTTTACCAAAACATGAACTTACCACAATATTGAAACTCTTGAAAACCTCAGCAAAAAGTAAAAACTTTAATGGTAGATTTTCTTTAAGAAATGACACAAACTTTGTTTGCTGATTAACCACAAATTGACAGTAACTCCCAAGGTGCATGTAGTACTTAACCATATATTGGAATTTTGTATTAAAACAGACACTGGATTAGGACCTGGGAGTGAACAGGCTTCCGAATCTATTCAATCTTCAAACGAACAACTTATGATCCACATTACGCAGAATGGCTACAAAGAGCAGTTTGGGATTATATTTCGATTGATATTTAAAGTTTATTATATGTACTGTATATTTTGAATAAAATAAAAACAAACGAAAAAATTAAAAAAATATTTATGTATCAATTTAATAAGTTTTAATGGGGGATTTAATAAATGGTTTAATTTAAAATTAGGAAGACAATTTCATGCAGTTTTCATCACTAAAGCATATTTTCGGTCTAACGAAAATTTTAAATTGTGTTTATTTTATTCAAAATAGCTTGCTTTTAAGCCCTATGCCTATTTTTAGTGCAGTATTATTTTTTTTCAGTTGTCATTTTTCAATTTCTCCAGGGGTACCAAATTTGTTCAAAAAAAAAACTTGAAATTGCCATAACTTTCGTGTCGTCATGCGATTTTTTTAAGAATAATTTTTTTTGAACGTACTTTACTTTGTTTTTGTATTTTTTGTCAAATATTTATTTTAGCAGTGGTTTTTTTCAAGAGTTTTCCAATGGGTACCAATTTTTTTAAACAAAAAACTTTAAATGGTCATAACTTTTAAATTCGTCTACAGAGTTTTTTAAAAATGCTTTTGTTTTTAATCATAAATATAGTGTAATCAAATCCTATACTCACTTTTTGTGGAGCATTTTTTTTGTCAATACCTAATTCTAGACCAACCGTGCAGTATTTTTTTCCGAACTAAACCCGAAGTTGCGGATTCCGCGAAATTTTAAAATTTTATATAAAAATGTTTAAGGGTACTTACAAGGCAAGTAACTCACGTTAAATCTCCGATCTAAATCAAATTCGGATATTTTGTAGAGAAAAAAATTTTAAAGTTAGGGTGTCTAAGATTATCGGCCATCTCGGGCTTTAGAGGATTAAAACTGGGTTCAAAAATTATTCATTTTTTTCTCTTTTCCATTTATTTGTCATTTGATCCCAGGAAATTATATAAAAATATTATATTTTCGGATAGGTATTTTTAAGGACCGTTTTTTGCTACACTAATAGAAAAAAGTCCTTTAAAAATTTAGTTAAAACTACTGAAAATTAGTTAAAAATTATGCTAACAGAAAAAAATTGCTAAATTAGCAGATTGTTTTCGCTATTAATTAGTAATAAGTATAGGAAAAGCAAAAATAAAACTGTTAAATATACAGAATTTTAGTTATATTTGAGCTAAATTTTTACAAATGGAGAATAGCAAATTAACCTGCTAAAATCAGCAAAAAATTTTGCTAAATAATTAGCAGCCTAAAAATCACCAAAAAATTTAAAATTTTCTAAGATTTTTTTCGATTTTTTTTTAATGCAAATGTTAAAGCTGTTTTAGTTTTTGAGGTAATTTTCTAATTTTTAATTTATTTTTTAATTTAATTATGGCCAACGCAAAAAACGAGTCAACTGCCATTAAAGGATCTATCCCGTGACCGGTCAATCGGGGGCATACTGGAGGCACTTCCACTATATTTGTGTGTGTTAGTGTTGTTTCCTTTTCTATTTTTTTCTTTTCCATTTTTTTTTGATTTGCTTGTAGTGTTTGTTTTTTCTTTTTCTTTTTTATTTGAACAGAAACGAAAAATATATAACTTTACCATTAGCCAGCCATCACGCATAAGCAACATTAGCTCAGACGGTAGAGCGTTTGCCTTACAAGCAGGAGGTTGTGTTATCGAGCCCTACTTCGACGCCAAGTAGATTATTTTTAATTCTTAAGTTTTTATTAAAAGCTATTTTTAGACACACTACCTTACTGTCACAAGGTGTCTTAACTGTGGCAATTTGATATGTCTCTTTCAAACAAAAAGACTGATCAACGACCGGTCTCCGCCCCCTTGGGACCTATCCTTCGTGTCATCTGGGACCAGTCCCTTTCCCCGTAGGGTTGTTAGAAAGATAATTCAGTCTAGATTATAATTATATTAACATTCATTGAAATACATTATTTAAAAGCCAGTATTTTCCAAAAAAGCCAAAAAAGCAGAATTAAGTTGAAATTTTGTCTGGATTAGTTTTTTTAAGTAACCTCATAAAATAAGCCTCGGCAACTTTTCAAATAAAGACCAGCCTAGTGTTCCTGCAATACTACACCCAAAAAAATACATAGTTGATGAACACTATTTTTTCAACAATAATATAGGTGAAAAAACCCTCACTATGTCATATTGGATATGAAGTAGTGAAAGCCAACTATGTTTAATTTGAATATATAAATCAACTATTGAAGAAGTCACTTGCAACGACTTTGTAGTGGAAATTTAAAAAATTTTGAATATAGTATAAAACCACTATTCCCCATATACAAATGGCTGACAGGGTCTACAAATCTGTTTATATGCATCTCGTTTTCTTAAGTAAATACAAACGTTTACATTTTTTATTTAAAGTATGCACATTTAATACATTATGTTATGAATTAAGAATTATTATTATTTATTGTCTTCTCCATTGCCCAAATTTAAATTTCCTTTATATATTTGATGTAATACACACATATTTCGGAATTTGCTCTGTATGATCATATTTGGTTTCATTCCACCTTCAATCTAAAAAAATAAAGTTTATTATTTTATACGTTTTTAATTCAAAAGAAAACAGATTAACTTACAAAACAATAATGAAATAAGACTTTTTATTTATTTTATTTTAGATCACTTAATTTTTTTTTCCAATTTTTGTTTGAAAGTTTATTATTAATTTGAAAATATTTGAAATATCATTTCACAGGGCAACTACAAATAGAACCTTTTAAATTTTTACGTAGTTGTTTATAATTATGATAGTTGATTTATAAATAATTTGAAACGACTATGGATTTTGTTAACTATGCCACTATGTAATTTTTTGGGTGTAGCAACAATGACATGTTGTTATTAATTTAATTTGTGTAAACTAGGGCGACAAATCATACTTATCGACACGTTTATCGCTATAACTCAGACACGAATCGAGATGCCACCCTGAATTTTTTAAAAATTGTAGAAGGCTGTTCAATTACAAAACAACTATTATGAGAGTTAATTAACTGAAAATAGCAGTACTTTTTGCCTGTTTTGTCAATTATTTAAAAATATTTTTAGCAAACTTAACTGACAATTTTACATTCTTAGCAATTTTCGATGTATTTGTTAGTTATATTTTTTTTTTTTTTTGTTAGTTACATTTTTTTTTTTCTTTCAGCAATTAAAATTTTTTTTTTGTTGTTATTTTATTTTGTCGCCTTTTGTTTTACCTGCTATTTGCAATAGGTTTCTACCGGTGAACTTTTTTGAGTGTGTGTTTTGATACTAATGTTTGATTCTAATTTCGACTATTTAATTTTGAATTTTTATTTGTTAATAATTTTGAATTATGTTTATGTTACATTAAATTCTAAAATTGTTTAGTTTACAGTAATTTTAAAATTGTTTATTTATCTATTCTATGTGATTAATGTAATTATATTTATATGTATTTACCAAGGTTGGCAACCGATACCGTTATAATACCGTTATCCGTTTCAAAACCCTTTCAAATTGACAACCGATACCGATACCAATACCGAAATTCTTGATTTCAAAAAATACCGGTATTCAAAAACCTTTTCCCTTAATACCGGTATCGTACCGGTATGGAATCGGTTTTAAAAAATTGTTTTTTTTCACGTTTTTAGCAAAAATACAAATTTTTTTAATACAAAATTGTTAAACAATTAAACTTTATTATCCATTGTTAATAGAAAATCGTGTTATAAATTCAAAGTACGTTATCAGCCTTTAGTTTGCATTGGCAACATTGTTTTTAATTTATTTAACTTCATAAATATTCTCTAACTTGTGACAAATTTAGTAAATATAATTTAATATATAAACTGGTTTCTTAAACCTTTAATTAAATTTACAGTTTCTTTTAGAGAATCCTTTTATTAATTTTATAAACTTTTTTTTTATTTTATTATATGATCTCAATACAAATATAAAATATTTGTAGTGAATCAACTTGTGTTCCGAAAATCAAAAACAAAACAAAAACACTCTAATATAGGGCCTATATTCTGCAAAATAACCATTGGTACTTTTTTGTAAGAGAGCATAACTTAAATGCCTTTATTCCCTTATTTTATTTAACGACGGTTATATATATATATCATGTTATACATCACTGGAAAGCTTATAAAAAAATAAATGATCTAATGTGGAAATAAGTATAACATTTTATATAAAAAAGACGGAGTATGTAAAAAACGCATGTTTTTTAAACTTTTAGTATGGGAGCACATTTCAAATTTACGAAATTAAAAAAGAGTATATCACAGGATTACTATATCCATCAAAATATGAAGTTTGATGTACATATTTCCTATGTTTAGCACAGAAAGAGGCCTAAATTCTTTAAAAATGTACCAAAAAAGGTGTTTCGGGGAAAATTTTGGCAAACCTGATGTAGTGCGAATATCGAAAAACGCAAAAAGACGTGTCCGCTTAAATTTAATAAGGACTAATATATATGAATTCAGCAGCCATAGCAATATAGTTCTCCATATAAAGTACCCAAAATTTTTGAAAATTTTAAAACAGCAAATTCGAAAGAGCAAAAAAGTACCAAAAAAAAGCTACCACTGAAAAGCCCTCAAAAATTGCTTTCCAACAATACCACACATGGTTCCTTTGGTCGAAATATCTTAAAAAGCAAAAAATCCTAAAAAGGACCAATTTTTGAACCCCTTTTTGGACCCTTAAAATTCCGAGGTGGCCGATAAGCTGAGACAGGTCGATCTTAGATTTTTTTCTCAATCACATATCCAAATTTCATCAAAATCGGAGTGTTTAGGCTGAAGTACTTCCGTTGTTAGAAATTTTTAATAACTTGAATACTTATCCTTTATAAAAATTTAATAAAATTGAGTTTTTTTTATAATTAAGAACGTTTTTTTATATTTTTGTAAATTTTTTCAATAATACCGGTATATACCGGTATTAATATTTCGGTATCGGTTATACCGATACCGAAATGATTAAAATACCGTTACCGATACCGATACCGATACCGAAACAAATAAAAAATCGATACCAATACCGATACCTATACCGTTATTCGTTTCGGTTGCCAACCTTGGTATTTACCAAATTATTGTTTTTACGCATACTCAGTTCCATACTGTAATATAAGACTTAAGTCTTGTGTATGGAATAACAAATAAATAAATAAATATAAGGAAATTATAAACATATGTTTTTTTTTTAAGAATTTTTAAAAATGAGCATTTCGAGATATGGATATTTGAACCTAAGACTTTAAGAAATGACCTTTGATCATTGCATTAATCAAAATTGTAAAGAGTGCATTCTTACCTAATAAATAATACCAAAATAAATTTTACATCTTCAATAGTTTAAAAGCTATTGTCGATTTTGCAATCATACTGGGCTTTGTTGAGCTCTTGTAGTCTACAAGAGTTATGGTTAATTTCATTCAAATCGGAGATGGTAAGTCCGATTGGCGCGTCGAGTTGATTTAGTTTTACCCAATATTATTCAAGAATAACTCAGCTATAAAACATCATATTTTTTTTTATTATTAACCTAAATATTTTTTTGGAAAAATACCAAAAATGTCCCAAAAAATAGATTTCAAGTCTGAAAATAATTTTTTTTTTAAATAATCACTTTAATAATTTTATTGTGTTTAATTTATTCATCATCGTTTATCTAAAAAAATAATCGCTTCAAAATCCAAAATCCCAAACTCTTGTGGACGGAATGTCTAAAGAAGCCGTTTCAGGATTTTTGCCTAAAGTCAAATAGGGTTAAACAAACGTTCTTGATATTTTTCTTCGGAACGAAATCGAGTGTTATCTGCAAATGTTTTGAAGTTGTGTCTGAAAATAGATGCTATGAATACATTAACCACAATCAAGATTTCAAATAAATTTACTTAATAAATTTTTTGATTTAAATTAAAATTCTTTATTTTGTAAATGACTGTTTTTTGGTTTGACTCTAGGCAAAAGATGCTATTTCTTAAAAGTCGCTAAAATTAAATTTCTGCATACTTAAACCTGCTGCAAGTATACTTGGAAATTTTTATTACTATTAGGTGTATTTAATAAAATTTAGAGGAAATTTTGCTAAATTGTTATGTTTCCGTAAAAAAAATTTATTCGGTAGCATATCTTTTTTTATTTGGCATCATACTAAATTATATAAAATTTTATCCGGAAAATGGATTAATCAAATTGTATATAAACGAATAAAAAATATATTTGAATTGATATAATTTCATCCAATTTTATCGGAGTTTTGGTCTTATTCAATTGCATTAATTTTTTTTTGTTTATATGAATATGTATAGTGTAGGAAAACAACCAATTAATTAAGAGAGAATTATCTGAATGATATTAATAAATTTTGCACAAAACAGATGAATTTCGCTAGGCCTCGTCCATTGAAACTTTTTATTAAATTAATGGAATTTCTGATAAAATGTTGTCAAAATATTCATTTTATTTATTAAGAGTTTCACACACTTAATGAAAAAGCTTCATTAAAACTTAATTCATAAAATATATGAAGCTTTTTCATCAAATTTAAGAAATTTTTCATTTACCTTGAGAAGAAAACTTTATTATTTTACTAAAAAATTTCATTAAAACTGGTCCAGCAAACTTCTCTCTGTGTGGGTTATATAATCAATTATCTGTTAGTAGTAACTACACAGAAGAAAAAAATTAAAATCATACACAAACAACGTTTACTAAAATAGAAACAGCTTTGAAATCACACAAATCTCAGGTTTTTTTTTCTTTTTATATAAAAAATAGTCTGCTTATTTTTAAAATCGGAAAACATATTAACTTAAATATGAAAAAGTTTAACATTCTAGTAAAACTTTTACTTTAATAAGGGTAAGTATTATGGCCACCAATTATAAAATTTCGTTTTAAAGTTTCCTACTTAAATAAAATATCCTATTAAGCAGGCACCCGATATTAATACTTTTAAAACGTTTTATTTTGTTTTTTCCTCAATAAAAAAAAATCACTTGTGTACAAATGAATTTATTTTTCTTGATGGATATTTTGTTTTCATCAATTTTTTTATTTTTTGTTTTCTTTTCGAAAACAAAATTTTAAAAATATCCGTACTGATATTTTCAGGAAAGTTGAGAATTTTTTTTATTTTGTACTGAGGAAAAAACAAAAAAAAAAAACGTTTTTTTTGTATTGAGGAAAAAACAAAATAAAACGTTTTAAAAGGTTTTTTTTAGTTTTTTCTGATTACAATTACATATAAATTTTGTAAAAATTCTTAAAACAACATTCATATAGACATATTTCTGCATCCAATGATATAAACTTTTGCGTTATTAAAAAGTAATAAAAATTTCCGCCGAAAAGACTTCTACAAAGCATGATAATCAGCGATTAACATTCTGCAAGCAAATATATTGATGCAAAACTATTCCTTTTTGGAAATTTTTTTGTCGTGATTTTTTGTTTTTGCAATCTAACTAGCTAATTTTGGTATAGGATATATGTATTATAGTCCCTAGATTATGGATTTTAAAGAACCCCACTTAAAAAATTGCAAACCAATGGCGGAACGCGAAAAAAAAACTTTATGGTACAAAAAATGAATTAAAAATTGTTATCAGAAATTTACATTCTGCAAACAAATACACTGATGCAAAAAATTTTCTTTTCGGAAAATTTTTTTCGCGAATTTTTTTTGCAAACTAACCACCAAACTTTTATATGAGAATATTGGTATTATAGTCCCAAGATTATGAATTTTAAAAATCCGCACTTAAAAAATTGCAAAAAAAATCGCGGAACGCGAAAAAAAACTTTTTGGTACAAAAAATAAATTTAAAAACTCAGTCAGCGATTTACATTCTGCAAACGAATATGTTGATGCAGAAATTTTCCTTTTTGCAAAACTTATTTTTCGCGAAATTTTTTGCGTACGAACTACCAAACTTTGGCATAAGATATGGGTATCATAGTCCCAAATTTATGAATTTTAAAAAACCGCATTCAAAATTTTTTAAACTTAATCAGCGATTAACATTCTGCTATACATATGTTACATACATATACATATGAATATTGATGCAAAACTATTCCTTTTTGGAAAATTGTTTTTCCCAATTTTTTTTGTTTTTGCAGTCTAACCAGATAATTTTGGTATAGGATATAGGTATTATAGTCCCTAGGTTGTGAGTTAAAAAAAACCGCTCTTAAAAATTTGCAAAATAATGGCGGAACGCGAAAAAAAGCTTTATGGTACAAAAAATAAATTAAAAAACTCAGTCAGCGATTTACATTCTTCAAAAGAATATGTTGATGGAAAAATGTTCCTTTTTGCTAAATTTTTTTTCGCGAAACTTTTTGCATACTAACCACCAAACTTCGGCATAAGATATGGGAATTATTGTCCTAAGGTTAAAAATTTAAAAAAACCGCACTCAAAAAATTGCAAAATATTGGCGGAATGCGAAAAAAGCCTTTATGATACAAAAAAATAGTTAAGAAACCTAATCAGCAATTTATATTCTGCAAAAGAATACATTAATGGAAAAAAATTTTTTTTTGCAAATTTTTTTTGGCAATTTTTTTTTGCGAACTTATAACCAAACTTTGGTATGAGATATGGGTATTATGGTCCCTAGGTTATAAATTTTAAAAATCTGCACTTAAAAAATTGCGAATTAATGGCGGAATGCGAAAAAGGTTTCTTGGTGCAAAAATTTAATTAGAAAACTTATACAGCGATTTCATTCCGAAAATGAATAATATTAGTGCAAAATGCTGGTCAATTGGCAAACATTTTAGCAAAAAAAAAAATATTTGCAATATATGTTTGTATGTTTATACCGCTCAACAGTTCACTCTAGGATATTATATGATTTTCTACAGATTTGAAACCAAAAACCATAATAATCTCCACCATAAAAATAAAACAAAAATTTTAAAATTCTATTCATATTTTTGTACTTAGTACAAAGATGAAAAACAAAAAAAAAAACGTTTTTTAAAACGTTTTAAAAAGTTTTATTTTTTTATCAATTTTTTTATCTTTGATATTTATACCTAAAGATATTTTTCGAATTTCAACTTGAGGGATATTTTTGTTTTAAAGTACATTTGAAATTTTTTGTTTTCGATTGAGAAATAAAAACATTTTGAACTTTAGTGATATTTATTTTTGATAAAAACAAAAAAAAAACGTTTTCTGGTGCCTGCTATTAAGTGATGACTATAACACTGGTCCTAATATTCATACTTTGTTTACAAAGTGTTCGTAAAAAATAAAATGTTAATTAAAATCTGATATAGTAATTGATTTAACAATAACTTTTTCTCTGTGTAGTTACTTTTCTTTTTATTTCTTTCATCAGATTTAAGATTAGATATTATAATTAAAAATGTTTGACATTGTTATGTCTCATTTATCTCAGAAATAAAAAAAATCTGGGTCATTAGAAACCCTAGATGCAACCTAACCCAGCAAAATCTTTCATTACCAAATAAGTGGTTATCTAATAGAAATTCATAGCTCCGCGCAACTAATTTTTTGGCTTCTAAACTCATTATTTTTGTTTGCCGTGGTCGTTTTTATAAGTAGTCACGCTTACCTGCTCGCTTACGAAAAAATGAGAAATAAGTAGTTACGAGATTTTGAATAATAAGTGGTTACACACATGCTTTCAAAAAGTTTAATTATAAGTGGTTATCCGATTGCTTGCTTGATTTTTAAAAATAAGGAGAAAAATTTAAGTTTTTAAAATAAGGAGAAAAATTTAAGTTTTCTCTAGTGTCCCAAGTACAAAAAAAATGATATGGAGCCATATGAAGTTATATTTAATTATATATAATCTTTTACGTAATTAGATATAATTATATCCGAAAAATGAGAACGTCTTAGTGTATCATATTGTATCGAATTGTATACAATTGTATCCGAATTTTGTCCTCACCCAATTACATCAAATTATATCTTTTTGTATAAAATTATATAAAATGTTATAAAAGTGGACATAGTTTGATACAATTATATCTAAATATTAACCTTATACTTTTTATCATATTATATAGGACCATATCTAATAATATACAAAAATTATTTTTTTAAATAAAAATTTTTTTTTAATTACTTGTAATTGTTCTTTTTTGAATTGCAATTACAAATAATATGTAATTGTAGATGAGATTTTTTTCAATTACAATTACATGTAATTGTGTAATTGCATGTGTAATTAATTACAAAATGTAATGATTAACCCCAGGTCTGCTAGAGATCTTATAATTTTGATAAATCTTCCATTACTTTTATACAGATTTATCATGACAGTGCAATAAACATGAAAAAAATTTTCTTTTAATTTAGTAATTTTAAAATAAAGTTATGATATACAACCAAGATATAAGAAATCAGTCAAGTGTACGATATAGTATAGAGAATTTCGTATTAAAGCTTCAGTGTTGTTAATGTTATGGGTGCGTAAGCCATTTTTGACTCATGCTCCTAAACAACCCAGGTGGAAATTATGTGTGGTAACAAAAAAGAAGCACTGGCAAAGCGCAAGTAGACCGCGGTCTTACAAAAAAAGTACTGGCAAAGCACTAAATTTGGACGCCTTCCCAACGCTTTAAAAGGGTGAATTCCCAGCCCTTGTTTTCCTATAACATAATTTTGTTTTTGAAAAAGAAACTCCAAAAGAGTGAATATTTAAATAATATTTGACTTCACAATACAATAACTCCAAGAATCGTCTATTTTTAGAGTAATTTAAAATTCTTCAGTGATGAGGGCTCATAATTTGGTGGAAGGGAAAACACTTGATTTTTATGTTTCTTGGTGCTATCGGTGTTATCATTTGGGTGTCAGGAAAGCACTTTAATTTTTTTATTTGAGTGTTGGCCAAGCATTTGATTTTTATGTTTATGGGTGCTTTCCCAGGGCTTGGTAATGCATTGGCACCACCGTGGAACGGTGTTATCATTTGGGCGTTGGGAAAGCGCTATTAACAAGGACACATACCACCCATTTCGGTGCTTTGCCAGTGCTGGCCCCTTTGTAATTTTCTACCTGGGAAATTACTCACGCACGAGCATTTCGTTTCTTACTCAGCACACATGAGTATATTAAAAACTTACAATCAGAAAATTCTCACGCAAAACAGTAAAAATTACTAAAAACATATGATGCAAAAAATAAACTCACGTACGAATCATGCACGGGTTATTCTTACTCACGCTCACACACGAATCACTTAAGTATAGTAATTATTACTCACGATCACGTGTGAATAACGTGACTCACGAACATTTCGTGTCACGCGCCAATCCCTAGTAATTACTAAATTTAAAACTAGTTCAAAATCATTGATAACATGGAACAAAATATAATATAATACGGTTTTATATGGACTTTATATATTTTTATATAAAATCACTTTTTAAAAAATTGCCTATGTGGGATGATATATAATTATAGATGATTTTATAAAGAACGTTAGAAGTTAACTATGTGGATCCATATTATAAAATATTTTTTATATGGATCCACATAGTTTTATATTATTATGTATAGTGTCATACTAAATTATATATAAACGTATATGTAATTATA
This sequence comes from Leucophora obtusa, assembly GCA_949987735.1. NCBI lineage: Eukaryota > Metazoa > Arthropoda > Insecta > Diptera > Anthomyiidae > Leucophora > Leucophora obtusa. Next base: position 161,062,251 of record OX465295.1, on the reverse strand, counting down.
TCTTTTATATGTTACTTTATGTACTTATATATAGCAGATACATATATATGTAGGCCAGTATGTAATAATATAAAATCACATATGTCTCCATATTAAAACCTTTGAGGAAAAAATATCTAATATATGACTATATAAAAGTATATATGCTTGAATTTAAAAGCATATGTGGCCATATATAACTATAAGTTCCTATATGCAATTACATAAAATAATATATGATTATATCAAAACTTTTTCCTCGGGGTCTAATTTTAGGACTCGTCATAAAAATTTAAACATAAAACATATTTACATATAATAAATAAAAATGTATAAAATTTAAAAAGGACTTATTTAAACTATTACGAGTAAGTCATTATTTTATATTTAGAAACAATGAATACAATAGGCCGTTATTAGGAAGGTAATGGTATATCATTTTTGGTAATGCAGATAGTAATGTGGTGTCATTACCAATACTTTGCTGGGAACATATAAGCTCAGCTTTTTAATTTTGTATTGAATTATTAAGTAGTGTATTTAAATCCACATACATTTTGTTCGTTTCGAGATAGTAAATAATTTTTTCTAAAATATTCTTGGGTCACATTTAATAGTTTTATAAAGTGTTGTTCGAAGCAATATACAAATTTATCTTCAACGAGATATAATTCGATCAAGTATATGTATTTCTATATGGCATATAAAATGATATAAGAGAATAGATATTTTCAGAAATGATTATATAAGGCAACGAATAAGAAAATTTTGAAAATCGGAATCGGGAACTCTGTTTCCTTGACGACAACGTAGATGCCGCGGCGAAAATGGTTGAACAGGTTATATTGCTTGGAATGAAATCTTTCATTCCTTCGAAGCAAATTTCGGTTAAACCAAAAGATAAATGTTGGTTTAATCAGACTTGCAGGAACGCAGTCAGATCCAGAGAGTTAGCGTTCAATAATTGGCGGGATAATAAGAACGCCAATACTGATCTGCTTCGCAAACGGGCGAGATATGAGTGTTCCAAAGTACTTAGTCGTGAAAAGTTTCTTTACGAGCAACGTCTTCGTACTAAAGTTCTTTCTGCTCCACGGGGTAGTAAGAGCTTTTGGTCGTTCGTTAAAAGCGTAAAGGATAATGCTAGTTCAACTATCCCAACTCTTATAAAGGATGACCAAATATTCACTGAACCGATTGATAAAGCTAACCTTTTAGCTGAGATGTTTGCAGGTAATTCATTCCTGCCGGAAAGCGATCAACCACCCGAGCTTGAAAGAGTGTCGAGTACTATGCCTAAGATATTCTTTCGAGTTCGAGCAGTTAAAAGGGTTCTTGCTGACCTCAATGTAAATAAGTCATCGGGGCCAGATGGTATACCAGCACTGGTGCTGAAACAGTGTTCTTCGACGCTAGCTCGTCCATTGGCAAGCCTTTTTAGTGCTTCGTATTATGCGGCAGTTTTCCCCTCGTGCTGGAAGGTTGCCAATGTCCAGCCAATCCCTAAAAAGGGTGCGGCTAACAACCCTGAAAATTACCGCCCGATCGCAATAGGCTCTGCGCTCTCAAAAGCGATGGAGAGTATGGTTAATTACCATCTTGTGAATTATTTAGAGTCCAACTCACTTCTTAATGACCGACAGTATAGCTTCCGCAGACGTCGTTCTACGGGAGACCTGTTAGCGTTCCTCTCGGAGCGTTGGAGTCGGTCCATCCACCGTTTTGGTGAGAGCAAAGTGGTTGCTCTGGATATTTCAAAGGCATTTGATCGTGTATGGCACGGGGCGCTTATTTCAAAGCTTATTGCGTTTGGTGTGGGTAATGACTTCGCTCGTTTTATTTCGAGCTTTCTCAGAGATCGGACTATTCGTGTTGTTATAGATGGGGTCTCATCCAACGAGTTTCAGCTGAATTCAGGCGTACCGCAGGGTTCTGTTCTTTCTCCTTCCCTATTTCTTATCTTTCTCAATGATCTTCTTGGTCGAACTTTCAACCCTATCTACTCTTTCGCAGATGACAGCAACATTTGTCATTCATTTTCCTTCGATCGTAGGCCAAGCCCTGAGGAGATTGGGGGCAAAAGGCAGATTATGAATGACACACTGAATCGTGACCTTTCTACAATCTCTGAGTGGGGTCGTGCGAATAAGGTCGACTTTAATGCACGCAAGACCCAATGTTGTATGTTGACCCATAGGGCTGTGAGGTCAACACTGTCATCTGTACATATGGGTGATATTGATATTGAGGATACTCTTGATGTTCTGGGCATGAAAATTCAGTGTGATGTCCGTTGGAATAAACATGTTTTTCAGGTGTCGAAGGATGCATTCAAGTGTCTATGTTTTTTACTACGGTGCAAGAAGTACTTCACTCCATCCGATTTACTCTATATTTATACCACCTATATCCGACCGAAGATGGAATACAACTCCCATATATGGGCAGGAGCTTCGAAGTCAATTTTGGAGCTTCTGGACCGTGTGCAAAAGAGGGCGTCGGCACTTATCAATGACAATAGGGTATCCAGCTCTATTGACTCATTGGAGCATCGTCGGAATGTGGGTTGTGTGACCCTGTTCTATCGATATTACCATGGGAAGTGCTCAGCTGAGATAAGTGAACTTGTCCCCAAAGCCCAAGTTATTATTCGTAATACTCGCGCATCCGTTTGTAGTCGATTGTCCAGTGGATCGCACAACGCATTATAGAGAGAATACATTTATCAGTCGCAATAGCCGTATGTGGAATAAACTCCCCGCAGAAGTCTTCCCTGTTACTTACAATGTTGAGAAATTTAAATCAAATATTCACAAACACTACTCCCTCTTTCCTCCTCCTCATAACCTATTTTCCTAATACCAACACAATACACTGTCCATCAAAAAAAAAAAATTTAATTTTATACGTTGTTATTCTCTCTCTAATATGAATAGATACAATTGGATCAAACCTAACTTGATCAAATCTAATCGTTTTTTCACAAGTTTAATAAAACTTTTTAAATTTAAAAAAAAATGTTTTAAAAATTATGCTAAAGTCGCCTTTTTTATCCTTGGATTGACATGAAATAGCGTTATCCTAGTTTTTGGTGTAATACGTTAAAAATGAACATATGGAAAAATGTTATACACGAAACAGGTCGATTTCAGATTTTAAATAAAAATTTCAAATTAGTGGCACACATTCTTTTTCTAGATTAGCTTATTTAAAATACATTAAAAAGAAGTAATCTGTTCGCGTGAATAAATTTTTTTGAGTGCTGAAAAAGTTATAAACAAAAAACCGCACACATTTTCGCTAATAAATATTTTAAAATTTTTGGATTTTTCGGGCATGCGACCACACATTTTCAAGTAACTTTTCCGTGCTGAGTCCGAATTTAGTTTCCAAATTTTTCCAGCACATCTGGTTTTTGAGAAAATTGAGGTCAAAGTTACCAAAAACCTTTTTTTTTGGCTATTTTTGAGTGGCTTTTACACACTTTTACCTCGATTTAATGAAAAAAGATGACACAAGTTTTTCAGTCATCACGGTAATTTTATTCGAAAATGCATAGTCGCGCTATATTTCCATTATTGATTATAAGTAATGTTGTTTTTTCATTTTTCCATCCGTCCGTCCGTCCGTCTGTCTCTCCATGTATTCTTGTACGCGCGCTACACAAATTTGGTAGACCGATTTATATCGGCCCAAGGACGAAGCCTATTAATTTTGGTTTAAATCGGTCTATGTTTGGACTTGTGCCCATATAAATTTCCTTCAAAACTGCAGCACAAAATTGAATGGCACATCCATGGTTTAAAGAATTATGGGATCAAATATGTCTTGAATGGTACATATCTTCATTACTATTATTATCCGAAAGTGCTAAACGGATCGGACGAATTTCGTATTCTCTACAACATATCTTTCTCCAAAATTCGCTAAAAGGTTAAATTCAAATTAAAGGCACATCCACAGTTTTAAGAATTATGGAGTACAATCTATCTGGAATGGTAGATCTTATCATAGCTGTCATTATGTGAAAGTGCTAAAGAGATCGGATTTTATTTTTGCATTGATGCTGAAAGCGCAAAAATTAAAAATGTCTGAAATTATTCTTTATTAAAAAAACAGAGTTACAGATTTTAAAGAACTACCATTTGTTCCTAATGGAGGGCACCTACTTTTTGAACAAGTGGGATATTTTCTAACATCAAAATTATTATCCAGCAAAGGTTTTGGGCGATTTCCTTTTATGCTGAAAAAGTTATAACCAAAAGAGTTGAAAAAATCTTGAAAGTTACAAGCAAAATTAGGGTAAATTAAGGTAGTTTTTAATTTAAGATGTTCGCATGATTAAATTCGTTGCCTCGAAAATGCTAATACCATCAAAAATATTATATATTGTTATTAAAGTGGTTTAAATACTGAGTTACATGGAATCGCCCGGTTCCGTAGATTTGCCCATATAACCTGTTTTAACTTTAATCTTTACATAGAATATTAAACAAATTTTACGGCATGTTTATCTATCACGAACGAAAAGAAATTTTCGTTAAAATAGCGAACGAGAACTTCTTTTGGTTCATGTATAACGAAAGACACTTTATACCGAACGATAACGTAAGCATATAAAATGTTCTTTGTAATTTTGGTTTATATAAAACGAAGCAAATTTTCAGTTAAGTCAAAATCAGACGATAACCAATTTGCTTTCGTTTAAAATAAAATTATGAACTATATGCAATTTTTTGCCAGCTTTTGTGCACGTTAATAATTGCACAAAAAAATAATTAACACCAATAATATATTTTATATTTTTACAATTATATACAAACCTTAAGAAGAACACTCATTATTAAGCTATTAACCACCGTTCTTATGTTGACCATTTTGATATAAAAAAACATATGTACGCACTTAAACTTTATAAATTTGTACACTATTGAACTATTTTAGATTTTATTTATCGCTTTCTTTAGTTTTTGAATTTATATTGTATACATTCACTTTTACAATTTGAATTTAAATAAATTTTAATATTTTTTTATACTTTGTTTTGGTTATTTATTTAAAAAGATTTGTCAAAACAATAAAAGAGGGTTGCCATCGATTACTATTTCAACTAAAATGCTTAAGAAAACTTTGAATAATTTGAAAAAAATTTGGTGGCAATCCTTTTACTTACAAAAAACAAATGAAATATAACGTAACACACGTAAGTCTGGACGAAAAGTTCGAATCGTATAACATAAACCAAATTTCTTACGTGATCGTTCGTTTCCTTGTCGTTCGTATAGCTTTCGTTTCTTTTTAGATAAACAGGCCGTTAATAACAATAAAACAAATAAATATAGAAACTTAAAACACAACATCAAAATTATAATTAAAGACGTAATTTAAAACCGCTCCTCCATCTCTGTAAAAAATGCTTGAGTTAGATTTTAAAAATTTGTAAGCCACCACTACCACCACCTACCACACTTGACATTTCTAGATTTGGTAGTGCATATTTTATTATTTTAAATAAAACAGGTTCTTTATTAATGTTTTGTAAATTGTATATTTTACTTTAAACAAAAAAATATACTATAATATGTTAATAAGCTCTCTAGGTTTTTGTTTGATTAAATTTTGTAAAAGTGAAAGGTTAAAAACTAGTTTCTTAGATCATACAGGACAGTGTTGCCAGTTTTTCTTCAGACCTTATCCCCAATTTAAAATTTCTCATCCCCAAAAATTCGTATTCGTTTACTTTTTTTTAAATTAATGTGAAAATAACATGTGACCTTCTCCGAGAAAAGGGACCTAGTGTGTCAAAAAACGGGTTTGGACTTAAGAGTGGATTCTGGTACCTAAAAAGGTGTAGAATAAGATGAAATGAGTTAGAAATGGGTTAGAATAACTAACCATACCAAATCGCACTCCCAACTGTTCAAAGTCATAATGCGTTATGAAACTTTAAATGCGTTCTTCTCAAAACTTCATTTTCACACACTAGGTCCCTTTTCTCGGAGAAGGTCACAGATTTCAGCAGATGGATTGGATTTTTGACAATTCAATAACTTGTAAAGTTTATATTTAATTTAAGAACAGCTTCTTATAACCAAAAGGAATTAAAATTTTCATCAAAAGGTATTAAGGTTTGAACGCACATGAGCTTGCCAGACACAAATTTGTGTAGCTTAAAATCGTTCACTATTATCATAATTTTGATAAGAAATATATAGATATTTAGAAATTATCAGCGTTAAATTCTTAAAAATATAAAAAAGTAATAATATTTTATCCCCGAAAAAACCCCTAAAAATTTGTGTCATCCCCAATAAAGCCTCAGATCCCCAAACGGAAATTTTTATCCCTAATGACAAAAAAAAATCCCCAATTTGGGGATAAATCCCCTAAACTGACAACACTGATACAGGATTGTTGTATGTATGCGAACAACTAACTTTGACAAAAACATGTTTAATAAACAAGAGAATAATTAATAATTATGTAGATTTGTGTATCTTTTTTAGGGAGATTAGTTAGAAGATTAAAGCAAATGTTAAATTATTTTGTTCACTTTCTTTTAACAAGTCATGACTTTTTTGTATTTAAATGATAACTTTTTTGTTATGTATTCTTATATAGTTATATACAAAATAGGAATCACAACAAACTTTAACACTTGACCACCTCTTGGGGTTAAAAATAACAACAAATGTTGATCTAGCTAAACTTAAAAAATTGATCTATAGTAACTTTACTGCTAATTAAATAACAAAGCATGATGAGATCATGCACTTTAACTCTAATTTAAAACCATGAAAAAATGTTCATTGAGTGAGAAAAGATAAATTGGCATTTATATATATATTTTTATACCTTACACCACTACGTGGAGAGGGTATTATAAGTTTGTGCTGATCTTTGTAACACCAAAAAATATTGGTCCTAGACCCACCTTATAGTATACCGATCGGCTCAGATTTTTTTTTATTTCGATTTAACGATGTCAGTCTGTCCGTCTGTCTGTCTGTCCATGCATTCTTGTGCGCACTCTCCAGGTCGCAAATATTAATATATTTTGACTTACGTCGGCCCAAGGACGACGCCTATTGATTTTGGTTGAAATCGGTCCATGTTTAGGCCTAGTGCCTATATAAGGGTACCCCCAAAATTGTCTTTCTTACACGCTGCAGGTCGCAAATACGAAGATATTTCAATGAAATTTGGTACATAGATTTATATCGGCCCAAGAATGGCGCCTATTGATTTTCGTTAAAATCGGTCCATGTTTAGACATAGTGGACCCTTATATGGGCACTAGGTCTAAACATGGACCGATTTTAACCAAAATCAATAGACTTCGTCCTTGGGCCGACATAAGTCGGTGTACCAAGTTTCATCAAAATATCTTAATATTTGCGACCTGTAGAGTGCGCACAAGAATGCATGGACAGACGGACGGACGGACAGACGGACATCGTTAAATCGAATTAAAAAAAAATTCTGAGTCGATCGGTACTATAAGGTGGGTCTGGGACCAATATTTTTTGGTGTTACAAACATCAGCACAAACTTATAATACCCTGACCACATAGTGGTGTAGGGTATAAAAACACTTTCGACATTATTCTTGCGATTTTTTCATACAAAAAGGCTTTTAAAAATAACTCCCTCACTTTTGATAAAATGTTCAAAACTTTCAAATGGTTTTTATAGAAAACTATGAAAAATGCATCATTTTTTCTAAAAAAAACCTCGTGCAGGAAATGCTATACGCTCAGAATAGCCAGAACTGAGATCGATTTATTTTTTAAATATTTTTTAAGTAAGTATTTTTAAACAACATTTCTTATTTAAGATATATTCAAGACAAAAATCGATATTAGATGTGGCTGTAAAAACAAATTATCTTCCTAGGAAACTAGAAGACATTTTCCCACTCAAAAACACAGGATTAAAAAAAATAATCTTAGAACAAGAATTATAGACAGATGTTTTTTAAATTCTGGGGTGGGCAAAAAGCAGTCTAGGGTGGGCTTTGCCCACCTCAGACCGGCCTAAGTCCGCCAATGGCCTTGATTAAAAACAAAAGAACTTACCAAAAAAGATAAAAAAAATCATTCTGATCTTAAAATTAGCAGTACCTGAATAAAGAAAAAAAAAGCGCACTGGACGCCAAAAAGAAATAACTTGAATCCAGAAACTATTTCTGATATTATTAGAGTCAAATATAATTTTAATATAAATTAGCAAGAGTTTCATGAATATTTTTCAACGCTTCCAATTTGAATCAATATATTACTGTCGCATTTCTTCAAATACTCATAAAATTCTTGACAATTCATTTCAAAATTATATTTGACTCTAATAATTTCAGAAATAGTTTCTGGATTCAATTTATTTGTTTTTGGCGTCCACTGCGCTTTGATTAAAGAAGATATACCCCAGTGTAGAAAATCATTACCAGATATGTGGTTATGTAACTACATACTTGGTAATGGTAACTAGTTACTTTTGTTATTACATTTCTTATTACTTTTATATGGCGATGTCGCGAAAAATAAATTATATAAAAAATATATTTTTTATTGTATTTTTTTTTTAAATAAAATTTGCTGGTGCGGGAATCGAACCTGGGTCTACAGGTTGCCAGTCAACAGCTCTACCATCTTACCTATATGGACATGTAATATTTAATAGATAAAAACATAATTGTACTGCTGCACACAAGTAAGCTTACTCGCCAACATACAAAAAATCTAAAAGTATTTGGTTACATATATCCTTACCAGTGTTTAAAAAATATTGAGTCTAAAAATAGATTTCAAAAAATTTTCAAAAAAACCCAGTGTAGAAAATCATTACCAGATATGTGGTTATGTAACTACATACTTGGTAATGGTAACTAGTTACTTTTGTTGTTACATTTCTTATTACCTTTATATGGGGATGTCGCGAAAAATAATGAGTTGTCGTTACACACCAGCATACGAAAAATCAAAAAATATATCGTTACCTATGTGCTTACCAGTACTGACAAAAATAGAGTCTAAAAATAGATTTTAAAAAAAATAAATTATATAAAAAAAAATATTTTTTATTGTATTTTTTTTTTAATAAAATTTGCTGATGCGGGAATCGAACAGCCAGTCAATAGCTCTACCATCTGAGCTATATCGACATGTAATATTTAATAGACAAAAACATAATTGACCTGCTGCACACAAGTAAGCTTACTCGCCAACATACAAAAAATCAAAAAATATGTGGTTATATATATTCTTACCAGTATTTAAAAAATATTGAGTCTAAAAATAGATTTCAAAAAATTTTCAAAAAATCTAGAAAATTATTTTCTATTTGAAATAATGATAAAAATAAGTGATTATCAGTAACTCATTATTATATGTTTTCAAATAATGCAGAAGGTAATTGGGTGTCATTACTGGTAGTCCAAAAAATAATTATATGTCATTACCGTTTCTACACTGGGACGTTCTACGTTGGCATTATGTGCTGGTAAGAAAAAATATGTCTGTTTGATCACTTCTGAGAGTAAAAACAGTAACAGAAAGCTAAATAGGAAAGAAAACTATAAATTAGCCACACTATAAGCAACGCCTTACCGTGGGTTAGATATCTAAGCTGTCGAACTCTAGTATAGTTACATTTGTAATGTAGGATTGCATGGGTTCGATTCCTTGTTGTTAAAAAAAAATTATCATATAGAGACAATCTGACAATAAAATAATAATAATATTTAATGGAAAATCACTGATTAAGCCTGTCCATAAAAAAGGCAAAAACTACTAGTCTGATTTGCAAATTAATAATGTGTTTATAACTTTTGAAAAAATGTTTATTCTTCTTCTTAACCTCAAATCTACTAAATAAAACCCAACAAGTTTTTTCATTTCATAGCAAAAATCATTTTTAATAAAAAAAAAATCGCACCAAAACTTGTTATCAGTCATGTTAATTGAATTTAAGTCTTTTATATAATTTTTCAGGATAAGGAATTCATTAAATAAATTTTCATCATTAAAAGCAATTAATGATGTAAATTTTTAATTCAACAGTTGGCTCACTGCTGATAAGCTTTAAATTTGGCAATTAAAGTAAGTGCAATAACAGTGACAAAACAGCGATGCCAACAATTCAAAAAAAAAAATAATGGAGAAAAGTGAAAAAAGTAGGACAACCCCGGACACTTACTGAAAAAGAAGGAGGACTACCCCGGACGCCCTAAAAAAGAGGACGGTGTCCGGGGAAAAGAGGACGGATGGCAACCCTAGATAAAATAAGAGTAAACAAATAATTATCTCAAAAAATGGTAAAAATGCTCATAATACCGGGAACACACAAAACCACCCAGTAAAACCTTGGTAATGGGTTAGACATTTTTCACGCATTGCTTGGCAATGGGTACCGATTTACCTTGGTTTTACTTAGAAACATAAAGTAATACGTTACTAATATTGTGATACATCAATACTTATGTGGGAGGTATGAAATTAGGAGTTACGGGTATAGAGATATATCACTACTTATTTGGAGGCTTTAAAATAATATATTACTGATATTGTGTTATATAATAACTTATTAATAAGGGTAAAAATAATAATCTGATATCTTTAAAATATACTACGAAATAACGCAAAATACCGATAACCTTAAAATACCCTAACGAAATTATTTAAAACACCGTTAACCTTAAAATACCCTAACAAAATAACTTAAAATACCGTTAATCCTAAAATAACTTACCGATATAACTTAAAATATCGATAACCTTAAAGTAACCTAACGAAATTCGGTTAAAATAACGTTATCACTTATCACTAACTTTATGAAACGGTTGCCAACCTTGGTTTTTATCTATTAAATATTACATGTCGATATAGCTCAGATGGTAGAGCTATTGACTGGCAATCTGTAGACCCAGGTTCGATTCAGGCACCAGCAAATTTTATTTAAAAAAAAATACAATAAAAATTATTTTTTTTATATAATTTATTTTTTTGAAAATCTATTTTTAGACTCATTATTTTTGTCAGTACTGGTAAGCATATATGTAGGTAATGACATATTTTTAGATTTTTCGTATGCTGGTGTGTAAGCATAACTCATTACTTTTCGCGACATCGCCATATAAAGAACTTCCTTTTCATTGGTAATAAGAAATGTAATAACAAAAGCAACTAGTTACCATTACCAAGTACGTAGTTACATAACCACATATCTGGTAATGATATGCTATACTGGGATTAGTGTATGAACAATTGAAAAAATTTCTGCAATGAACGAGTGAACTAAAAGAACACACTAGCTCAAAAATAAAATTGATTGAAATGAACTGTGAACTATAATGCCCAGTTCTAGTCATTTTTATCTCGACTGCTTGTTTGTACAAAATGCTTAATTTTGTATCTGAATTTCCGGGTGTCCTGACATTTTTACTCACAATTTCTAAACCGATTTCGACAATTTTTAACACAAAACTGGTTATAACAAACAATTTGAATAAAAATAAGCAACTGATAGTGCGTCTTTGTTACGTGAACGTGACTAAAATTTCAAGAGGACATCAAATTAAAATCCGAGCTAGATTTACAAAACCCTTTGAGGATTTTGTTTTAGCAACAAGCTGACCGCGATGATTATTTTGCAAGGTCTTCTAAAATCGCAGAATCTATTTTTGTTAAATATACTGCAAGAAGCTTATTGGGACAAATCCGAATTTATATATGTATGTAATTTGCAGTCACTTCCAGAATAAATTTCTTCAAAGTAAAAATAAATGGAATGATTTCTAATTGAATCACTTCCTTCATTACATCACAAAGAATTACTACCTTAGGAATGGGTTTTAAACAACATATAATGCTGCAATAAATATATGCTAGTCAGAAGTTCTGTTTCATGGGTGATAAGAAGTTAATATTTTGTATGGGGGTTGCATAGGAACGTACTGGCTCAGAAATCAGAGGGTTGCGGGTTCGAATCCCACCAGATCGAAAAAAATTTTTTGCAACTTTTTTTACACAATTAATAATTTTTTGTAGTTTCCACTGTAAAATTTTTATTTTTTTCTATTTTAGTACACTCAAAAATTAATTTTTGAAAAGATTTAAAATTTTTTTTTTTAATTTTTAATGAAATTGTATGGAAATATAAAAGTTTTAAATAAATATGTAATTCTTCAAATATTTTTTGTTAGAATACGAAAAAGGTAAATATTACAATTTTGTTTGTATTTAAAAAAGTGTATTTTAAAAAATCCATTTTGATCAAATTTTTACTAAATATATTTAGAAACTAAATATAACAGAACAAGAAAAATCCTGTAAACATTTTAGTTAGAACTAGTAAAAATAAGTTAAAAATTACCTTGCAGAAAAAACTATTTTTTATCTACAAATATGCTGCAAAATTTTTTACGGATTTTAGCAAGGTAATTCGTATTAAAAGTTAACTTAAATGTAACCAAAATTGTGTAAATTTAACAGTTTTATTTTTCTTTCTTATCTTACTAGTATTTAGCAAAAAACAATCTGCTAATATCAGCAGTTTTTGTTCAAGGTCATTTTTAATTACATAATTTTAGTAGCTTTTTCTCCTATTTTTACAGCTTTATTTCTGAGTCTATTATTTTTATAAAAAAGCACTTTAAAAAAAATAACTTTATATATTTTCCAATATGTTATATATTTTTTGTTAATAAAAATAGAAAGAAATAAAGATAACAATTTACTGAACAAGACTGCTAAAAGTCAGCTATCTGTTATAACAAGCCATAGCATAGAGGGTCGAGCGTCTGCTTGAAATGCCAACGAGTGTGGGTTCAAACCCCACACGATGCATAACGATTTTTTTTTTAAATTAAATTAAAATAAAAACAAGTGAAAAAGAACTTCCTTTCATTGGTTCAAATATACATAATTTGTTTCAAAAAAGAACAACTTCTCTCCTATGACAAGCCAATGTTAAATTCATCAGTGAAAACCACAAATTTTCACAGCTCCCTATTCAACTGTTATGTTTTTACTACTTCTTTTTCCTTACTTTTTTTCCTGGGTTGTTTCTCCTAAAGTACGCTTTTTCATGGCCAACATTATAATGCTTAATTTATGGTGGAAACAAAATTGTAAAATGTCAAAATTATGCCAAATTATCACCCTATACTACAATATAATAAAAAACTTAGTAAAAAAAACCTGTAAATAGTTTTCAATCGCACTTTACTATTTACGAGTATGAACTGATTTTTAGTTGCTGATTTCAGCAAAACATATTACTAATTTTTCAAAACTGAGCGCTAAACTTAGCAAAAAAATATACTAATTTAACAACAAGTGAATACTTTAAGAAAATTTTATTTACAAGAATTCGTTGCTTTTTTAGAATTCTTATTTAGCTTATATTTGTTGTTATTGATATATTCTTAGTTTGGAAATAAAACTCATTAAATTTTATTTTATCTCCAATGCATAAAAAGGTAATAACTGGAGAACCGTTTGCAATTTTTACTTCAAATTTTAAATATGTTGAAGTATGTATGCATAGCGCATGGTACGGGGACATTTTTTCGATCAAGTGTTTGGAATGGAGACATTTGGTTAGTTTGGGGACTGTCCTCAAACTCTTCCTAGGTCGTGCGCATAGTATCAAGACATTTCTGACTCATATACAGCATAGTTTGGGCACATTTTTGGCCACGTCTCCGAACTGTGCGCACCACATACATATATAATTATATATTTTTTACAAGCGAAAGAAAAATATATATTTTTTTTTATTAAATTTGATTTTTTTTTTTAATTTTACAGTTTGTTTATTTTTAGTACCTTTTTTTGGTAATTTCAGCAGATTGATTTTAAATTGCATTTTAGAACAATTTACTGAAATTTAGTAGCGTTTACTAATTATTTATACCAATTTCATTGTACTAAAATTATTGATATTTAGTAAATTTTATTAACTTATTTTAGCAAATCGATTATGAATTGCAGTTTACAACAATTTTTCTAAAATTTATTTAAAATCAGTAGACATATGTTGCTAAAATTAGCAAAAAATACCGCTGGACTCAAAACAGTTACATTTCCTATAATAACAGCAAAATTTTCAGTAGCCATTGCAGACTTTTTTGGTTGAGTGTAATAGCTTGTGCCTATAAGCAGGAAACCTGTAATTTTTAAGGAAAACCAAAGGTCAATTCATCAATTTTATGTTTAAATTATAACAATAAAAAAAAAATATAAAAAATAGCCACTTATCAATTAAAAGGTGCGAAAAAATTTCAGTTTCCTATTTGTAGGCACCAGGGATGAAAAAGTCAGTACTATAGTACTTTTTGTGGTACTATTGGAACCTCAAAATTGCTATGGTACTCCTCTGACTCATTTAGTACTATTTACACATTTTTCGATTTTTTAATTTTTTGTGCTTTTTTAATTTTCAGAGATATTATTGTATTTATAGCGAACACATCAAATATCGTTGCGTTGTTTACCATACATACATATATTCTTGATCGTTATCAATAGCGAAACCGATATAGCCGTGTTCGTCTCTCTATCTGTCTGTTGAAATCACGATCACGCTCAAAATAGTTGTGCTAGGATGCTAATTTTTAGTCAAAATTTTTGTCCAATTTCTTAAGCAGTTTGGTATTGGAAATGGGCATATTTGGTCCAGACGTTTAAAAGTTATGAATGAAAATGTAAAAGCACCTCTAGAATTTTCCATATTAACATGAAAAAATATATTAACTGTGTGTTGTTGTTGTTACTGAATAAGCAAAAGATACATACACACCCAGACCTTGAAAGAGATTTTTTGAATTTATATGCATAAAATTGTATTCATTTTATAAATTACTGAATAATTCATAATGCCTTTAAATCAATGATTGGACATTGAATAAAGTGAGATAAGATTTGTTCCTATTTGTGTTGATTCAATTTTGATTCGATGGAATATGTTGGCTTTAGAGGCACCTCACCGATTGATTCTAAATTATTACTACTGATATAACTCTCTTTTGGGGGCCCGGTTTAAAGTTTAAAAATGAACTTAACTATATTTTCTTCATTTATGATAGGCTTGGAATAATATGTACACCATTGGAAAGATAATAAAAATAGCTTTAGGATAGCATTTTTTTGTTGACCCAATATGATTCGGCGTAGGAATTTTAATTTTTTTTGTTTTTTTTAATGTTTTTATTCCATAGAAAACCTATATAAGAACAAAAATTGTGCTTATAAGTATGTTTTCAAGACGAAAAGCTTTCATTTGATATATAGATCAAGTTTTTATCACTTCAAACACCGACGATATTAGAGGTCAAAATCGTGAGATTTTTTTTCTTTCAAAGTATGGCTAACTTTTTACAAATGAAAAATCTCAATACCGACAATACCCTACGGGAAATTTTAACAAATTGTCACCGAACTGGCCCCTTTATATGAAATAGACTGGTCACTTTTACATGGCGTTGTCATAGGAGGGGGAAATTGACCCCTTGTGACATGTCCAAGACAAATCCTAGGTCAGGTTACTGAACTCTCATAAAAAACAAAGTTCAGGGACCTGTCCTGGGATTTGTCTTGTGACATGTCACAAGGGGTCATTTTCCCTCTCCTGTACGATTCCCGATGAGTTAATTCAGTATAATTGTTGGTTAGAGTCAAAGTTGTATCTTATGTACCATCTGCAAAAAAATTGGTTTGACTTCTAATATCTTCGGTGTTTGAAGTGATAAAATTTGAACTACATCTCAAAAGTTTTTAATCTTGAGAATATATTAATAAGTAAAAAATTATGTGGTAGTATATGGTGGTTTTTATAAAAACGGTTTATTTTAAAAAATCTTAAAAATAAATCTCATTCGCCGGTAATGGGTAAGCAAACAAAAAAAAATGTCGTCCATAAGATATTTTTACTATCTTTCCAATGGTATATATATATTGTTCCAACCCGACAATAAATGACTTAGATATATGTAGCTAAGTCTATTTCCAAACTTTTCACAGAAATAAACTCCCTACAGGGGTCTTTCCGCGGATTTTTTTTTTCAAATCAGCTTGAAAAGTACTACAACGGGGTAAAAAAAAAATCACTGAGATCAACTTATTGCAAAATTGAGATTTAAAATACGAATTAAGGAATTATATTTTTAAAGGTCTGCACACATCTATATGAATAACATAAGCAGTGTTGTCACTTTATGGGTAGGGCATGGATGACAGCAATTATTAAATTGTTTAGTTTTTCACTTATATTTCAATTCAAATGAATGAATTGAGAAAGTTATCAAATTTGTAAATAAAAAAATATATTATACATAAAAAAGAATTTAATTCATAAACTAGCCAATAGATAGTGGGTCTATGAATACAACTTAGCAATTACTTCAAAGCATTGTTGGTAGCAGAAACGGTGCAATTATCGGTGAGGGTAAGTAACGATATCATAGGTTATTTCGGTTACAGTATTTTAAGGATAATTGTATTTCGATAACGGTATTTTAAGGTTAACTGTATTGCAATTATTTCGATAATGGTATTTTAAGATAACCGGTATTCAGTTATTTCGGTGCATTCCGCAAATTTTTTTTTATGAAAAAACAAAGTAAAATAAAATAAATTTATTAACTAAGTGTATGTAAAATTCACACTTACGACGTGGAATTACAAAAAGTTTAGACTAAAAAATAATGGTGTTGTAAGGATAATGGGATTTCATTAATTTCGGTACTGGTATTTTAAATGTATCGATATTTGAATCTATAACAGTAGTTTAGCGATAGAGCCTACCAACCCTGCCTCAATGTATTTAATATTTTTGGCTTATGAATGACTTAACATCTAGTTCATCCGTTGACTTGTAGAAGAGCATGAAATATTAATAAAAATAAAAATTTTAGACTACCCGCAAACTGACTAAAATTGTGAAGTTTGCAAATTTTTTATTCATACGAGTTAATGAATTGATTCACAGCGACTGATCATCCACGAATTAAACCGATACATCAGGAAAGTTTATTAATCTATACATTCTTTGAAATTCTTTCGTTATACAAATAAGCTATTAACGTACACAAAAAAATCGTTACCAAGTAATTAAGCAAATTTCAATGGGATACGTATATAATATTGTTATGTAAAATACTGTTTAGACAAAATACTGGTCAACAAATTACTGTTTTGAAAAATACTGGATTTTACAATACTGTTTTGCAAAATTCTGTGAAGTAAAAATGCTGGTTTACAAAATCTATTTTATTAAAAATAACTTCAACAAAAGTATATAATTTTCAAAAATTAACAAAAACATTTAACAAAAAATTAATTTCAATGCATTTTATAAACTTAAATTAGTACAAGATTTTTTGCGATTCGCTTTAGGTAGCCTGTATGGCTTAATTCACACCTTTTTCTTATAACTCTTTTAATGTTTGTGTACGCTTTTCTTTAAATGTATGTAACGTCTTTCTCCATTCGCACGTTTTGAAATGGTATTTACAGCTACCACGACCTCATTACCCAACTGCCTGATAAGGTGGTATAATCCTGACTTTATACGCCCAACAACAGCTTTCAGTCTTCTATGCCAAGCTTCCACACTATTTTGAGTTCTTGGGTAGGATTTCTTACTGTCATCGTAAAGCGACCAAAAGGTTCCAGGATACTTTGGGTGATATGAGCCCTTGACGTAGTTTTTTTTAAACCACTCTCACAGTTTAAGCAAATCTTCATCTTCATTATAAAATTTTTGTAAAAATAAAGAAAAAAAGCGCGCGCTTTTTTGCTTTATTTTTACAAAAATTTTCGCCGCCCAGTGAAACAGGGTTTTGCAAAACAGTATTGTGTTATACAGTATTTTGTAAAACAGATTATTAGTTGAAGTGCTCCCAATTGCTTGCCAAAGATTTTTTTGTGTGTATTTAAAAACGCAAATAAAACTTGATTTTTGAAAGACTCTAAAATAAGATTATTTTTAAATCGTTCACATGTGATCATAACTGACTCTTATTTACAAGCTTTTTAAGTGTTTTGCTCTAAAGTTAATTTTTTCTCTAAATTTAATGAAGATGCATATAAGACTCAAAAGTTCATCATAAATGCTGCATATTTAAGGAACTTTTCTTTGTAATAATGTAACGCCGAGAACGATGGGACAATTGAAATGGCCAAATCACTTTTTTTAAGTTTACTGATGAGGTTATTACCTTTTTTCCGAGTTCAAATTGTAATAATATGTTAATTGAAGTCATTTATAATTTAATATTTTTTGGGTAATTTTGTCTACACTTTTGGGAATTTTGAATCTTGCTTGTGGCAGCACTGAGATTAAACAAGATTAAACTGTAGTGGTGGAAAAAATCATACACATTTGTTGCACAGTGGATTGACCGAATACAAAATGGGTAATAATTCATACTTGTTTGTACTTAGTAGAATCCCCGAATAAAAACACCAGGATGGAGGGTATCTAAAGACTCGGCACAGCCGAATTTAATCTTTGGTTTGTATAAGTTCCCAGTTACCTGGGGATTAAAATATGTATGTATATATACAAAAAAATATTAAAAATAAGGAGAATTAAGAAATCTAGAAATTTTTGTATTTTTTGAAACTAGCAAAATGTTTTTACCTATCAGAGCTCGTAAAGAATTCACTCATTCATTTCTGAATGATTAAATGCTTAAAACCTATTTCGAAGAATCGAATGAATTCTTAATGCACCTAATGCAGTCATTAAATTCATTTGATTCGATTGCCAATCTATTTGTTCATTCGAAAATATTCTTATGACATTACAAGGTGAAATAGACCTGTAAATAACTTTGGAATAATATTCACTTTAAAACGAAGTCGAATACGATATTCAGGAACTTTAAATTCTGAACCCTACACTCACAGAAATAAACCTGTAAAAATAGCAGAAAATGCAAAATTGGCCTTACAAAAGAAACTGCTGAGATTAGCAGATTTTTTTATATATTTTTATATATTTTTTATATTTAACTTTTAGTTTATTGAAAATAAAAAATTATACTGTAAAATCTGCAGAAAATATTAATATTAGTAGAGTAAAAATGGCAAAAATAAACTGTAATATCTACAAAATTTTTGTTGCTTTTAAGTTAAATTTGGTTGAATGAAAATAGAAGTCTATCCCGCTAAAATCAACGGAAATGGTTGCTAAACTGCTGATTTCAGAAGAATAGATTTTTATTCGTATTAAAAGAAATAGAAAAAAGCTTTCTAGATTTAAAATTTTAGTGATTTTTAGTCTACTAATTATTTTACTTATTTTAGCAGGTTAAGTTGTTATTTTCTGTTAACTACAATTTATTCAAATATAACTAAAATTTTGTATATGTATTTAAAAGTTTGGTCTTTGCTGTTCTTATCTTACTAATATTTTACAAAAGTAATCTGATAGAATTTTTATGCAACGTAATTTGTAACTAATTTTTAATGGTTTTAACTAAAATGTTTACGTTTTTCTATTGCTGTATGAGTTAGCTATAACAGAACTCTTTATTTTTTATGAGTTTTTATTTGTTAATTTATAATAAAGAAATTAAATGAAAAAAAAAATTTTGGTACTATAGAGGTCGAAAAAGTACTATTTTTTAAGCTGGTTAGTACTAATTTAAAAATCCCATTTATCATCCCTGGCAGGCACATTTTATAGTTTTTTTTTCAGTAAATTTGAGGATTGCATTCTCTTTATTTTCTAACCTCTTTGATTATGCCTAGCACACATAACTGTTAAGGATTTTTACAAAAACGCCTTTAACACAAAAATTTTTTAGAAAACAGTTTTCGCAATTGGATTTCGAGTCCATTTTATTTATAAAAACTTCAGAAATTTGGCCACTTGCTATTTGATTTCAACTAAAAATAAATATTTTTTATTGAATTTTTTAAAAAACATTGTTATTTTCTACGTATTTTGTTAAGTTTTAAATTTGTCAAATCATTTCGGAAGGGGGGGGGGGGGGGCTCGATCCCCCAAGCATTTCATACATTTCTGTGTTTATCGTGCCTGATGTCACAAATGCTTGGCTTCTTTTGCCACAACTTCAAACCAGAGCTTAGAAGAATTAATTCCTTTTTGAATGAATTCACTACCAATCGAATTCAATTTTCTCTAGAATTGAATGAATTCCTTTTCTTAAGTAATTCGCTGAATTCGTTCAACTGAACGCGTTCATCAAACAACAAATTCAAAGAATTAATTCAATTGCAATAGTTCTTTTTATTAAATCAAATGAATTATTTCACCGGTGAACGCGTTCAATTTTATAAATCGAACGCAAATAAAGTGAATTAATTCCTTACTGAATTAATTCCTTAAAAACTAGTTTGAAAAATTAATAGTTATATTTTTTTCCAAATTTATCTATATCTGTAAAGTTTATATTTTTAATAGTAAAAGGCTTTATTTTTGAATCATGTAGGTTGATAAACAGCATCCGGTTTCTAATTTGTTTATTTTTACTAGCACACGCTGTAAAAATTGCTTATTTACAAGTTTTATTTGTACATTATTGTTTTCTTCTACTGATCGGCAGAAAACAGGCTTTGAATTCAGTGAACTTATTTTATTTTTTTTTTCAATTCAGTGAACTTATTTTATTTTTTTTCAATTCAGTGAACTTCTTATTTTTTTTTTTAATTCACTGAACGTAATTTTATTTTTTTTAATTCACTGAACGAAAATGAAATTGAATGAATTCAGTAGTGAATTAATTCAGTAAGGAATTAATTCACTTTTTTCCGTTCGATTTATAAATTGAATGTGTTCACCAGTGAATTAATTCATATAATTTAATAAAAAGAACTATGCAATTGAATTAATTCGTAACAAAATAAATCGAACGAAAGCAAATATGAATTAATTCCATTCAATATATGGTGCTTTGTGAATTAATTCATCGAATTTTTAATTTATAATTGAAATATTGAATTAAGGAATTAATTCTTCAAAGCTCTGCTTCAAACACACAAAAAACTTCTTAGGGAATTTTGTTTGTTTTTTTGTCCGGTATTGTTCTTGAACATTACTTCCTCCATCAGAAACATAAAAATCTTGACCAGAAAGTTGTGAAAAGTCCGCCAGTACATAGGTTTCATCATCCATCACACGACAGGTGTATTTTTTTTATAAAATTTTACTCCATTTTTTCGCTCGTTTTTTTGCTTCTAAGTTTTATACTGTTTTGCGATCTGGACCTTTATGCGACTTCATTCAGCATTAGCTTTTGATCTGAGCACAAAAGAATCAGAGCATTTAACTGTACGAGCTGCTTTTCTGATAGAAGTGTTCGGCGCTCTTCGAAAGAGCTGTTCGACTTCTTTTGCCTTACCAATTAGACCTTTTTTTCTTCCTAGTTCAGGTTTTCTTTCAATTCAAGTCTTCCTTATACTGTTTAATGGCTTTTGAAACAGTGTGACGATGAACCTTCATATCTTTTGCTATTTTTTTGAAATCCCTTAATGTATTTTTTGAAAAGTTTTAATTATTTTTCCACGTACTTTTTTCCCGCCGTCCATTTTGAATGAAATAACAATTGAAAATGAATGATTTAAAAAAGATAATATCTGACATATTTTTAAAACCTAACGTGATTATAAAAATAATAATTTGTTGGACCAAAGATAAGGTTTGGCTGGAACAGTATATATAAGTTTTTTCTTACTCACCTTTTATTGTTCAAAATTGATTGAATAGATTACTATTTAAAATTAAAAAAAAATGTACTATAGCCGAATGGGCAGAAGTGGGTATTTTAATTTTGTAAGGCAGCAGGTTCAAATCCTGCGGAAGAGGACATCATAAATGTTTTTATTTATTATTCAATTTTTTTTATTTATATTATTTATTTTTATTAAAAATAAATATTTAAAGGGCTTCTGATATTTGGAATAAAAAAATTTTTGGTATTAAAATTTAACTGTTTTTTTTGTGTTATTTTTTACAATTTAAATTTCTATCGGGCTTAAAAACATCCTTTAATATATTTATAATTACCGAAATTTGTAAAATGTTATAAATTTTTATAGGCAATTTGGAAAACGTAAACAATAAAATTAATAGACAACTCAAGTTATCTTAAATTTTTATTTGTTTTTAATTATAATAATAAAAGTGTATATCGAGAGCCTATATTCAAAAGTCTACATCGTCAATTTTGACCAAAATGATTTTTTGATGGCATAGTCATTATTGATGTTATATCCATCTATGACATACATGGGCAAATGCGGCCCCAGGGGCCGCTTGCTGCCCATCAACCAATTTCGTGCGGCTCCTCATTCATTTTAAAACAATAAAAAAAAATTAATTTTAAATAAAATTAAAAAAAATTTTAAAAATTTAAGTCAGAATTTAAAATTCATAATACAGAAAACAGCAATAACAAAATAAACATCCAATGGGGCCTCAAAAACATTACACTGATCAACAAATATCGATTTTTTCCACTTCTTAGACTTCCTCTAAAACTTTTTGATGTCTTTTCACCTCCTACATACGAATATAAAGTGAAAAATTTCTTCTTCTTTATTTAAACCTTAAGCCTGAGAATAATACTTTATGGGTTAATATGACGTAAAAGTATTAATTTTTTATGATTTTGAGTTAAAAAAACCTTTCATTTTACGAAATGTTCAAGGCTGTACTACGGACCTCGTAAGGATCTCTAAAATCTACTTTTCAGAATTTACCTTGAAGCACTTAAGTTTGGTAAAGCAGTTAGACAAAATAAAATTTTATTCATTTTTATAGGGTTATTATTTAAAAGTGACTTTGCAGAAAATTTTTTGCCGATTTTTGCTAAATATTAGTAAGACTAGAAGAGCAAAAAGAAACAGTTAAATATAATAATCAAGGCAGCGACGTTCATGAAAATGCATATTTGTAGTCATTAATTCAAAAATGATTTTGGCCAAATAATTTTCCGAATCAAAGAATTTGCAACAAAATGGCATCGATTTGTTAGTGCATATTTTTGAATATTTTATGATTTTTATTGCATATTTTTCAATAAGTTGAATATTTTTGCATATATTTTAAAAAAACTAAAAGCAAAATTTAATGAAAAATAAAGAAAAGGAAAAATTTGCAAACCTTAACGCAGTAGGTACTTAACTAGAAGGAAATCATCAAGTTGTCATATACTTAGACATTTATATTGGATTTAATTTTTATCCAAACGCTCTCGAGTAATAAATATGAATTTTGAAAATCGATGTATTTTTTGGTTTTAAGAGTTTATTTTTGTATCTTTAATGCATATTTTTTGGTTTTTAGTGCATATTTCCATTTAAGTGCATATTTGCATTTTTTACTGCATATTTTAAGCGCATATTTTCGATTTTTAAGTGCAAGAAATTGGCTGCCCCGATAATAATAGTCATCCTGCTAATTTCAACAGAAATATATGATAAAAAATAGTAGACTACGGATTTACAAAAATAGATTTTTATCCTCTTAAAGCATTTACATCTACATTTATTTTTACCGGCAAAACTGTTGAGTATATAAAAAAACGTTATATGAACAGATTAAAGGAATTGTAATTTTTAATTTTTTTAAAATTATTTGAGCAAAATCGGACTAGTGGTTCTCGAGTTATGTCAAAAAAAAGACCACCAAAGGTCAAATCGATATATCTCGATTCCTAGGGGTGACCCAGCGAAACGCCGGGACACGTATAACTTCTTTTTTACCGATATAACTTTCCCCGGCAGTTTGAACCCTTCCCGATCACTGACCCCTACCATTTGTCTCACAGTGTTATTAAACTGTCACTTGTATGATAGTGGTGCATCCAAAAGAGTGCGTCTTTTGTTTGAATAATTTTTGACTTACTGAGTAAGAACCCTCATGAAAGTATCCAAATTTTCTGGCAAAGCTATCAGTCTTGTGATTGAATTTTTATGGTCTAATGCATAAAATTTTACAACAGTCTTATTGCAGGATTTTCAGCTAATTTGTGAAAAACAGTATTCATATTTGCTTAATAATGAAGAAACTAATAAAGGTTTATAGTTGGTACTCACTAACTTAAAACCTTTTATAAAGTTTGGAGTGAGGAAGCCACCATTTAATTGTTAATTATTTCATTTTCAGGCATGAAATGATTTATTAAAGCCATCCCATCCCTAGAATATGTGGCTTTCAACAACTTGCATCCATCAAACTGAAAAAAACTACAACAATTGCGTAGCCAATGACCTGTTTCGAAAAAATTTCCAAAAAAATGTAAAATTAAAATTAAAAAGAAAAACAAAACAATAGTGATAAACATAGTGTCAAAACATTATTCGAAATTCGATTACTTTTGTATGCTTCGAAGAATATGTTCTAAAAAATTACTTTTTTACACACATTTGCATTGATTTGCTTTATAAATCAAACAAAAAATATTTTTAATGGCTTTTAAATTTATCTTAGCACATCATTAGTTCTTTAATTTAAGGAAATACATTTTCACTTCCGAATACCGAGTCAATCGTTTACTAAATTTGTAAATCACTTACAACTTATTTGGGAGAAGAGAGAAAATAAACAATAGTGTTGCCAGTATCAAATCGAAAAATTAATTTATAGTTAAAATACGATTATGAATCAAGTGTGCTAATTCATAAAAAAAATTTATTAGGTATTTGAAGCTGGCTATAGTTAAAGTACATACTTCGCTTAATAAAGAGTTATTAGAAATCTTGATTCATAATCGTATTTTAACTATAAATTAATTTTTCGATTTGATACTGGCAACACTATTGCTTATTTTCTCTCTTCTCCCAAATAAGTCGTAAGTGATGTACAAATTTAGTAAACGATTGACTCGGTAATCGGAAGTGAAAATGTATTCTCTTTAATTAGAGAACTAATGATTTGCTAAGATAAATTTAAAAGCCATTAAAAATATTTTTTTTTATTTATAAAGCAAATCAATAGAAATGTGTGTAAAAAAGTAATTTTTTAGAACATATTATTCAGAGCATACAAAAGTAATCGAATTTCGAATAATGTTTTAACAGTCTGTACAGTCTGTTTTGTTTTTCTTTTTAATTTTATTTTTACATTTTTTTGGAAATTTTTTCGAAAAAGGTCATTGGCTACGCAATTGTTGTAGTTTTTTCAGTTTGATGGATGCAAGTTGTTGGAAGCCACACATTCTAGGGATGGGACGGCTTTAATAAATCATTTCATGCCTGAAAATGAAATTATTAACAATTAATTGGTGGCTTCCTCACTCCAAACTTTATAAAAGGTTTAAAGTTAGTGAGTACCAACTATAAACCTTTATTATTTTCTTCATTATTAAGCAAATATGAATACTGTTTTTCACAAATTAGTTTAAAATCCTGCAATAAGACTGTTGTAAAAGTTTATGAATTAGACCAAAGATTTCTAATAACTCTTTATTAAGCGAAATATGTACTTTAACTATAGCAAGCTTCAAATACCAAATAAATTTTTTTTAAGATTTTTATTTATTTAATTTAAGATTTAAGATAAAATTTTATTTATTGAAATGTACATTTCAATAAATAAAACTATTGATCAAAATCCATAAAGTAAGTTTAAAAATATTTGAAAAATTGGCGAAAACGTTAAACTAAATTTTTTAAAATAACGAAAACTATATTTTTCAAGTTTAATTCGTCAAAGTTTTTTGACTTCAGATTCGTACAATATTAAGGAGGGAAAAATATTTTAAAAACATTAATTGCGTCTGTACCTATATTTTTAAATATATTTCAATCAAAAACGTAAAAAGTCAAAAAAATATAAAAGATTTTGATTTACTTTTCCGCAATTTGGACTCATAAAGTATTTCCCTCGGTAAGGAGATAAAAAAAGAAAGACCCACAACTCGAAGGTATTCAATGGATCTTTTTGGCTTTAGATCCGGGGTCAGGAAACCAAAATACTCAAAAAAAGGTTTTAGCAGAAGGCTGTACAAAAAATTCATTTTTGTCGCGTAATGTATTTATTGGTGCGGCCCTCAGTAAGATTGTGAAATCCCAAATTTGGCTCTTCAAGGCATTTACGTACCCATACCTGATCTATGATATCAATTTGGAAGCTAAATACACATTCTTTGCCACTTTTCGAAACTTGTTGCATTTTCCCTTATCTTCAAACAAATTTATTTTCGAATTCAAAAATCTAATCAACATATAAATTTAAATTATTTGAATTGATTAAAGTACGACATCCAACCGTGGGAAGTCACTAATTCATAGAAATGGTAAAGGTTTTGCACAGCCCTTTAGTAAGTATAGAACAGAGCTTCGAAAAACTTAATTCAATTTAAGCTTAATTCACGAAAAATTAAATTCAGATTTTAAAAATATTCATGTACCATTCCCTTAAACCATTCGTAAAGAATTCATTCATAAGCTTCATTCCCAAAGCTTTAATATGAATTGAATGAATTCCTAACTTGAATCATTCAAATCGCATGTTCATTCACCATTTTACTAATTGAATGAAGAAATTTTATTACCATTCACTTAGTGCAGTGTAGTTTGAAACTAACATATAATCAAAACCAAAGCATACAAGCTGTAACAAAGCATACGATACTATTTATTTCTGTTAGATGAATTTTAAACGTTTTTCATTGTATTATGCTAATATTTCAGCAATTACATGCAAATTTAAATTTTTCATTTGATCAAGTGAATGAAAACAAGTCATTTTTCATTCACCTTTTTATTAAATGAATTCAAGTAAATTGGGTTTCATTCACTTAGAATTCAATCAAAATAGAATGAATTCATATAATTTAAAGCTTTATATAATTTAATTCGATAAATTAAGCTATCGAATTAATTCCATAAGAATGCTATTAAGGAATGAAATTTAACCCAAATTTCATTAATTTTTAAAAAGTAAATGAAAGAATTAAGCCTTTTAAACCTTTGGTATTGAAGTTTTTTAAGCGAATCTTTTGAATGCACAGGAAGTTTTACATATGTTTAGCAATTACACAAAACAGTACCTATTAGGGATGCCAAACGGGAAATCCCGAATCCCGGGATTATTTCTCAAAAATCCCGGGATTTTCTTATTTTTTAATATTAATATAAACGCAAATAAACAAAGTGAGCAATTTTAGATTACCTACGTTTTTTCTTGAATTTTCTCATATTGACAAGAAATTGATGCCAAGATATTGGTAAAATTATAAATTAAGTAGATTGTTCGAGTAAACTATGCAAAAACTTTGCAGAAAAATTTGAAATTTTGGTAAACAATATTAAGTTTTTGAGTAATACATGCGAAAAATCAAGTTTGTTTGTTATTTTACCGATTAATTCTTCCAAGCGAAATTCGATTTCTGAAACTGGGACTGTAAGTTTTGGCTGGGACTTTAAGTTTGAATTCTTCCATGAAAACATTTGATAACGATAACCAAATAACTTTGTTGCTGTAATTACACGATTTAGTGGGCAAGGTTATCGCAACGAATCTGTTTTAAAATCTGCTTACAAAATACTGGGCGCAAGTGTACTTAATGACAGGCCTTCATATATTATCCCAGCCAGAAAAATACAAACGGGAAAGCGATGGCAAGGTATTTTAACAGGTGGTACAAGTACTGACAAAAATTGCTTTCCCATTTCCAATATGAGAACGTCAATAGACAAAAGGACCGGCAGTTCAAAAAGCGCCGGAAAAGTACTGGAGAAACAAAATTTTTAACTTTGGCAAAACGCTGCCAAAACCAATAAATATGTGGTTTGGAATTACATTTTCCAAAATAAAACTTAAAAAAAGTTCATATGTATCTTTTTTTGCCCTGCCGTGATGTTTTGTAAAACAAATACTGGCAAAACGATTTTTGCAAACGCTGGCAAAGCGTCCCAAATGAGTGTTCTGCCAGTCATTTATTTTTAACATCGCGTGGTATGCAAGTACTTGATTTTTCGTACCACTGTCAATTTCTGACTGAGATGTTTCAATATTCATAAAATGTACCACATTATTAATTAACAACTATTAAATAATTATAAAACGCTTTATTCTATAAAATAATTAGTTACATAACATAAAAATTTTTACAAATAAAGGAAAATTTAAATCCCGAAAAATCCCGAAATCCCGTAAAATCCCGGGATCCCGAAAAATCCCGTAGTCCCGAAAAATCCCGTAGTCCCGATTTCGAGATCCCGGGATTTCCTACAAAATCCCGAATCCCGGGGTTTTCAAATATCAATCCCGATTGGCATCCCTAGTACCTATACGTAAATGTGGGGTAAGTTCGGTATATACAGTGGGGAGCACTATTGGATATATGTCAGTACTTTAGAAAACTTATAAGTTCAGGCTTAAAAATATCAGACACGGGGACTAAAGTATACTTTTCTGAAAGAAAAAGGTTCGCTTAATCTAAGTCTGGCCCCTTAAATCTCCTTGCGTATCAAAACTTCGAGCTATATAAACGGGAAAAACTTAACTTTTCTTCAAAATATTTCGAATCGTGTTTTTCCCTGAAAAATATTTTTAACAAGATTCATAACGGCATCTGAATATCCTACTCTTCCTCTTTAAAATGGTTATTGAATTTTTTTGATAACATATTTTTTTTACGGATATAGCGTTATTTGAAATTTGGGCCTTCACCGCAATTTCAAAGTAAAATCGTAAAAAAATAAAATATATTAACAAAAAACTCAAAAACTATTTTAAAGATGAAGAGTAGTATATTCAGATGCCGTTATGCATCTTGTTAAAAATATTTTTCAAGGAAACACGCGATTCGAAATATTTTGAAGAATATTTAAGTTTTTCCCGTTTATATAGCTCGAAAGTCTGATACGGAAGGACATTTCTGGGGCCAGATTTAGATTAAGCGAACATTTTTCTTGAAGAGTATACTTTTTGAGTATAGAACAGCAAAAGATAACACGCCTCAATTATTTGGTAAATTTATAACACCTTTATAACACCAAAAATATTTAATTCTTAGAACTTAAAATGACGACTTGACAGATGTAGCATACCATAATTTGTTGAAAGACATAATCCCAAAATAAATTTTTCATTTTTATACCCTACACCACTATGTGGTCAGGGTATTATAAGTTTGTGCTGATGTTTGTAACACCAAAAAATATTGGTCCTAGACCCACCTTATAGTATACCGATCGGCTTAGAATTTTTTTTATTTCGATTTAACGATGTCCGTCTGTCCGTCCGTCCGTCTGTCTGTCTGTCCATGCATTCTTGTGCGCACTCTACAGGTCGCAAATATTAAGATATTTTGATGAGTTGGTACACCGACTTATGTCGGCCCAAGGACGACGCCTATTGATTTTGGTGAACATCGGTCCATGTTTAGACCTAGTGCCCATATAAGGGTCCCCCCAAAATTATATTGTTTATACGCTGCAAATATTAAGATATTTTGATGAAATTTGGTACATAGACCTATTTTGGCCCAAGGACGAAGCCTATTGATTTTGGTGAACATCGGTCCATGTTTAGACCTAGTACCCATATAAGGGTCCCCCCAAAATTGGCTTGGTTCAAACTGCAGATCGCAAATATTAAGATATTTTAATGAAATTTGGTGCGCTGACTCATATTATAGAAAATTTTGACACAAGCCCCATTTTAACCCATTCGAATTTCGGATCCAAACATTAGTTGGCTTTTACCCAGACTGGTGTAGGGTATTGTATAGTCGGCATGCCCGACTTTAACCTTTTTACTCGTTTAATATTAAAATGACTATGAGTACGAATGGTTAAAGGTCGACCTTAACAAATATTTATATGTTTCTAATATTGCAAAAAAGAAACAACACAATTTTAAATTTTAATTAAAAATTAAACACATCCCGTTACTTACCATTTCTTTACGCAATGTTGCTATTTGTGTATCCAACTTGCTACCCGGTATCGCTGGTGGTATTTCCGATATTGTTTCATTGCCATTGATTTCTTTCAATGGTAGTGTTGTCGTAGTTGTTGTTGCCTTTGCAGATGTTGTTGTTATTATTGCAGTTTGGGATAATTTATCACTTGCATCTTTATACAAGCTATTGTTACTATTATTGTTTATCGAACACGTTGTATTATTGCTAATATTGTTGTTGAGATTATTATTGCTAAGATTTAAATTAGTATTGTTTTCTTTTTGGTTTTCTAATTGTTTAATATCATTATTTTTAGCATTTTTCGATGTTTCTGTATCGACATCACTTATTAAACCCGAATCGGAACCAAGCATTTTATTTATACCGCTTAAACTTTTCGGTAATGGTGGCAAATCATTAATTGACATAATTCTGGAAATAAAAAATTAAACTCTATAAAATATATATTTATTAATACACTAAGAAAGAAAAATTCCCTTAAAGAAATAAAGAAGTGCAAATTAAAATTTAATAATATTTATATTACTTCCCAGCAAAACTTTGGTAATGCATTACCTTGTAATGTGTACTCCTGACAAGTATAATTATTGTTGAACATAAAGTAATTGGTCACCGATAATTGGATACATAATGCAATACTTTGTAATGAATACTCCTTACATTCATCATTATTTTGAATCATAAAGTAATTAGTTACCGAAAATTTATTACATAACGCATTATTTTGTAATGTATAATCCTTACCTTTAATTGATTACATATAATTGATTACATAATGCATTACTTTGTAATGTATACTGCATACATGTATCATTATTTTGAAACATTAAGTAATGGACTACCGAATGTTGATTACATAATGCATTATAAAAAAATATAAAGTAATTACTATTACAAAATACATTGTTTTAATATAAAAATTATTTACTTAGATAATTTTTTATTTAAATTGTGTAATTATAGGGTAACTAATTACTATTTCAGTCCTTATAATTATATGCGTAACCAATTATTCTCAGCCTCTTCGTAATCATATGGGTAACCAATTACTTTTTTAATATCTATCTGAAACTAGGTAACCCATTACTCTTCATTTTTTGTAAGTATACTGGTAACAATGACACTTTACTTTGACACAGGCTCATCGCCTGTAAAATTCATCAGTGAAGTAAGGTGTAAAGTAACCAGCCCAACTCTATGGCTATACATTAATTTACCCATTATTTGGTAATGTGTGGATTTGCTGGGTTTGAATGTAAATATGTCCTAAAATGTTACTAAAAAAATTAAAAATTTTGTTGATTTCTTCCACATAGTTGATATCTTTATCCATCATCTTAGATTTTCAATAGATTACCAAAAAAAAATGTATGAAGTAAAATTAAATTTTCAGCTTACTAAAACAATGTTTATGAGCTTTTACTAAAAAAAATTACTTTCAAATAAATAAATTTTTTTTTAATAATTTATAATTTTAATTTTATTTTGTTTGATTGTAGTTTATTCAACAATCTTATTAACTAAAAAATAATAAAAGGTACGTGTCTCTCCATTTTATTTTCTTGCACTAGCCCAGAAAAAAGATATTATCGAGTAATTAAGCGAGTAAGTAGCACACAAAGGGTTTCAATACTTACCAGGCTATTTACTAGCAACATTACTTTTGTTCGCGATGTCCAAAAATTCATGTGTGGTCATTACCCTCTCGCTTACAAAATAAGTGCGAATAACGAGTTACCCATAGTGAAAGAATAAGTAGTTACTCACAAAGATAGAATAAGTGGTTACTCAGAAGTTGTGAAATAAGTGGTTACCCTACATTGTGAAATAGTTGGTCTTATTGGAAATATAATTTTTTACCCCGGAAAATTTTCTATTCAGTTGGAAAAATTTTCGAAACAATTTAATATCCCAGTGTAGAAACAGTAATGACATATCATTATTTTTTGGACTACCAGTAATGACACCCACTTACCTTCTACATTATTTTAAAACATATAATAATGAGTTACTGATAATGACTTATTTTTATCATTATTTCAAACAGAAAATAATTTTCGAGATTTTTTTGAAAATTTTTTTAAATGTATTTTTAGACTCAATATTTTTTAAATACTGGTAAGGATATATGTAACCACATATTTTTTGATTTTTTGTATGTTGGCGAGTAAGCTTACTTGTGCGCGGCAGGTCATTTATGTTTTTATCTATTAAATATTACATGTCGATATAGCTCAGATGGTAGAGCTATTGACTGGCAATCTGTAGACCCAGGTTCGATTCCCGCACCAGCAAATTTTATTTAAAAAAAAAAAAAATATAAAAAATATTTTTTTTGATATAATTAATTTTTTTGAAAATCTATTTTTAGACTCATTATTTTTGTCAGTACTGGTAAGCACATAGGTAACGATATATATATTGATTTTTCGTATGCTGGTGTGTAACCATAACTCATTATTTTTCGCGACATCGCCATATAAAGGTAATAAGAAATGTAATAACAAAAGTAACTAGTTACCATTACCCAGTATGTAGTTACATAACCACATATCTGGTAATGATATTCTACACTGGGATTGTAAATAAAATATTAATATAAAAAAGACTAAAACAGTACTTATTTAATCAATTACCAGTAAGTGATTACTTTGCAAGAATATATAAGTACTTCTATAACTTACTATCGGTAAGTGTATATATAATGACCTAACATTACTTGGTAATCCGTATGGCAATGACCTGTCATTACCATGTTTTTGCTGGGAGGCTAACATATCCTAAAACTGTTGAAAAATTAATTTATTTTTAGTTAAAAATCTTATATATTAAGCATTTGGTTAAACTAAAAAAAATACCAAAATTCAAATAGTAAACTTCCTTAAGTGTTTCAAAGGAATTAAATATGTTTAAATATTTTAACTTATTTAAAACAAGTATATTAAACTTCCTTAATTGAAATAAATATTTTCGTTTATAAAAATATTTTAGCCCATGGTATTATTATTAGGTTTGTGGTTTATTTATATAAGTGTTTCATATATATTTGAAAGTTTATACCTAATGAGAATTACAAACTAATAAATAATATTATATAAAAAATTGTTGATTCCTTATTTTGCATTTTACTTAATACGAGTATGATCTCTGAACTATTAATAATTATATTTTACATTAGTACAACTTCAAATTAAGAAAAATTTAATTATCATATTAAAATACATATTAAAATTTACTGATTTAAAAAAAAGAGTGCACTCGATTTTAGTTAAAATCTCTTTGGAGCTAAATCATCCCTAAATTTCCTAAAATTTAGTTCAAATGACCTAATATTTAGCAAACAATTTTTTAGGTGTAACACTGAATTTGTAATCTCCGTCATTTAGCATTATAACTTTTTTGAGTGATTTATTAAGCTTGACTTCTTGTAGGTCCTACTCATATTTTTCATCATAATTTAGTTTACATAAAATTGTGTAAAGTTTCTATTGTCTTTATAGCAAAAAACTATACATTTAATTCTATGCTCTACAAAAGAAAAAATGTCATAAATTGTAATCAATATCAAGCTGGTTGAACATGATTTCTGGGTCATAGTACATTCAAAGAACGAATGAACAACGAAATATGCAGCAAAAGGTATGACAAAAGTAATATAACACAAAAAATATTTTAAAAAACTTGAAGCGACCAACTTTAATTTATGTTGCAATGTTGAAAATATCGTGACGCTAATAATCAACAACAGCAATGAACAAATAGCAAACAACAACAAAATATATAACAAATAGTAGATTGGTTAATACTTCAGATTAATTCACAACTATTGCATGCAGACATACACAGATACTACTACACGCAGAGAAAAGATATGGTTGCAATATTATCACAGCTAGCAAACTGTGGTCACTACTGTCATACATGGTTGTGGCAATTAAATTATGAATGTATTATTAATCATACTTTACAAATGATATGGTCATCTGTAATCATTTTATAGTTAAAGTCTCTCTTTTTTTCGGTTATCATATTATTTCTCTCGTCTACAATCATATATTATCTGGACAATCATATTTCTCTCTTCGAATTGCAATCATATTATATCCTGAGTTGAGAGAGATCATATTCACAATCATTGGTATAGTTTCGACAACCATGAGATGATAAGTATATTTTTCTAAGAGCGTCATCTATCAGTTAGCGTCAGTCTTGTTTAAGATTATGTGAAAAGAAGTCCTAAGAAGCACTAAAATAAATAATATAATTAGGGAATGCAAAATCCCGCACTTTTTGATTTCCCGGGAAAGCGGGAAATTTATCTTGAATTCCCGGGATCCCGGGATCCCGCAAGGGAAATAAATTAGAAAATATTTTATAATTTAAAAATTTTTATAAATAAAATATCTTAAAGATCTCAATTTATCGTGATTGTGAAAAAGCCCAGGTGGTTTCTTGGGATTTTCGTGGTGAGAAAGAATTAATTTGATATTCGAAATTATCAGTGTGTTGGTTTACTCGAAATTCTTACTACTTTTACTACAATTGGAAAGTTTTGTTTACTCTTTGTATTGATTTTTTCCAGCTGTAGTAAAAGTAGTATCTTGTAGTAGGTAAACGAACACGCTTTATATGTCTAATTATACATTTTTAAAAATTTAGAGGGTTATTTTGTAATACGCAACGCCTTGCGTTGCGTTGTTTTCCATACAAATTGTTTTTGTAACAATAACAATTTACACATAAATCAACGCAACGCAAGGCGTTGCGTTTTACAAAATAACCCATTTAATAAACTAAAAATAGTTTTTAGACTAAAAAGGTTGCCCGATCAAAAAAAATAAATAAAAAATTAATATAGAAAATAATTTTAGAAAACTGTAAAAATTTTTATAATTATGGGAACAAATTTTAATTTACTGGAAAATTTTTAAAAATCAATGGACAAATTTGTCTTTAATTCTGTACAGAATAAGTGCGATTCAAAATTTTTTGAACAAACACTATTTGAGTGTTTTTAAGAGGCACTGAAAGGAACTTAAAAAGTTCGATCAAGTACACAAATTAATCAGTGTGTTCGTTAACGCAAAAATCTTACTACTTTTACTCAATCATTGTTTTGGTTAGGTAGGGTAGAGGGGGGATCCTTCGCCACTTTTTTTTCAAAGCACTGTCATTTCTTAACCCCTAATTACTTTTCAAAATTACTTTCAAATTGAAGATCTACATATCTTGGCTTTAATTTCTATGATTTTTATTCTAATTATTTGCATATTTTTTATTACTTTTTCCATGATTTTCAAAGTAACCCAAATCGGCGTAACTGCCCCAAACTTGGGGGTATTACGCCAAAAGAGCCAGATATAATTTCAACAAAAAAATATTGTTAGTAAGGCAAAGTTAATGTTTTAATGACTGAAATAAATATTTAGAATAAGTTCTTTAAGATATATAATTCTTTTTAATCAATCAATCTCCACTACATTAAAAAAATAATTTAAAACTATAATATAATGATTCTTCAAAATTACAAAAAACTGAATAATTAATATAAATTTAAGAATGAACACGATTGTTCTAATTTGCTATTAAACATATTTTAAACATATAGAGCATTTTAGGCAGGGATGCACCAACTCTTCGTACCTCCAGGGGCCATCTGGTGATTGTGCCCCAGAGACAGGCACTAACATAAAATTAATATTTTTCACACTTTTTAAGCATTTATTAAAATCTAATTATTATTTTCTGAAAGCTTAGGATCATAGATCTACCATAATGAAAAATTATTTTTTTATCACACGATTTGAGGAAGTTATTACAAAATGTAGTTGCTTTCAAATATTTTTTGGCACCCCAAAAAAACAATTGCCATACTACCTTTTTTGTCCAAGGTAATGGAAAATCTAATGAAAAGCCAAATGTATAAATATTTACAGGAGCATAATTTCCTAACAGAAAAACAGTCTGGTTTTAGACAGGGAAGAAGTTGCATCACGGTGTTGATCGATGTGGTTGAAGAAATTAGGTCAAAACTGGATAATGATATGGTATCTTTTCTTGTGCTGTTAGATCACAGCAAAGCTTTTGATACAGTTGATTACTCAATTCTGCTGACCAAACTCCAAAAGCTTTTTAATTTTTCTAATTCGGCTAAAAAACTTATTTCGTCATACCTTTTAAACCATAAACAAGTTGTTTTTTTAAATGGCTTGACTTCCAATGCAGTTCATGTTGATAGAGGGGTACCACTGGGGTCCATTCTTTGTCTAAATGGTTTGTGCATAAACCCAACGAAATCAAAATGTATCTTTATATCAAGAAATAATAAAAAAAGACTTGATAATAACGTCTCTGTGCTAATAAATACGTAACACTACAATCGATTTTGTTCCATCATCATCAAGACATCGCCATATAAAGGTAATAAGAAATGTAATAACAAAAGTAACTAGTTACCATTACCAAGTATGTGGTTACATAACCACATATCTGGTAATGATTTTCTACACTGGGTTGTTATGCAATAAAGTGTTTAGTGCTATAAATTAAGTGAAAAAAATATTTAATTTTTTTAATTTTTTGTGCTCACACGTAGCAAAAAGATTGTTTCAGAGCGTCTTTAATAAGAAGTGTGATAGGTTTTAGTTTTTTACGAAAAAAATATTGAAAAAAAGTGCAAAATTTAAAAAAACAAATGTAAGTGCACGACGAAATTATCATAATATTTTCATACTGGTCATATTATGTTCCTGATGATCATAATATGATTCCAAATGATCACGAAATTTTCTTCATTACCATAATATGATCATGAGGAAAATATTATGATCATTAGAAATATAATATGATCACTGAGAACATGTTATGATAATTTCGGATGCATTGTAAAATTCTATTTTTAACAATATTTTTCTACGCGCTGTTATCAGATGTTTCCATAATTTATTTGTAGCTAATAAAAATTAATTTAAATTATTTAAGTTTGTAAATTAGTCATTGAATAAATAAATGTACTATTTTGAATAAAACAGATCGTGCACAGCTTTTTCACTCACCTTTAAAAGAATGCTGGGGAAAAACTATAGGGATCATAGTATGATATTAGGGTATTCAATCGATTAATCTTTATTCGATTAATCGAACAATTTTGTTCAAAAATTATTCGAACAATTTAAAATGTCCAAATTTCGAATAACGAATAATTCGAATAATTTCATACGATTAATCGGTTAACCGAAATTGGTAGAAAATTACAAAAAATGTTTAAAAAATATGCTTTTTTATTAAAGCAAATATGCTAAAATCTCAAAACTTATTTAAAAAATTGTGATAAATAATTGGATGTAGGCTTGTACCTATCCGGATTTCGTTCTGTACTAAAAAATCATCTAGGGACGACTTTTAGAATATCTAGAAATATTTGTTAGCTTCAACTCAATTAGAATTCCAAAATCCCAAAGAAAAACAACATAAAATGATAAAAGTTTGCTTTGTCATCTTCCAAATTACTACTCTGTTGTTGTGACTGATCTAGTGGTATCTATTTACTAATAAGTGAGAGTCGCTATTTTTCAGCCTCTAGTACAATATTTTTTTTTGTTAAAAAAAAACGTGCATTTTATTTTTACATAATTTTACGCACGGTTTTTATTTAATAAGAAAAAAACATTGAACTAGAGACTGAAAAATAGCGACTGTCACTAATTTGTATCTATTTATGTACACACATAATCATCCATGCATAAAAATACGAAATAAATGTCAAAACAACAAAAACTTTCGTAAAATAAAACATTTTTCGTATATTTTACAAAAGTTTTTGTTATTTTGACATTTTTTCGTATTTTTATGCATGTATTATCATGTGTGTATAATAAATTTTTAATTATTTTTTACGACTTTTTTAAAAGTATATATTAAACGAAAGTATTTATTAAATAATTATTAGAATTATTAATTATAATTAATGCTCAATGTAATAAAGCTTGTTTAGTGAGCACTCTGAATTAATGAAATAAAATAAAAAAAGGAATGGAGGTACGTAAACGTAGAGGGATAATCTATTCTCTATTGAATTCCTCTCTACTTTTACATTTTTTATGTTTTTAATGAATAGAAAGAGATATAAATTAATGTAGAGGGTGTTATATTCTTCTTTAACTATTTAACTCATTGCGGTGTGGTTCTCCCTAATTAGGATAAAATTTCAGAGAGGGGATAGAAAAATTAAAAATATTGACAAAATCTGATCTCAGTTACTACATTTTTTATTTTTATGAACTTGAGAAGAGTTACTTAATCTATTTTTGTTCCTTTTTTAAATAAAATTATTAAAAATACACCAAGCGTATGTATATTATTTTACAGAAATTTTTTCGATTAATCGATTAATTTTAAATTTTTGCTCGATTAACCGGTTAAGAAAAAAACCCGAATAATTATTTGCACGATTAATCGATTAAAATAAAAAGCCGATTAATTGAATACCCTATATGATATACAGGACTATAATATGCTAATATAGGGATCAGTTTGGAATCATTATGTAGTAATTAAGCGATCATATTATGATAGAAAAAGGTATTTCATAATATGATTATCGCAATCATAAACCCAAAAATATATGATGCTCTTCGAATATGGTCATCCCAATCATGTTTTTTCTTTGCGTGTAAGAAAACAACAAATGAAACTAGATTTTTCTTTTAAACCAGATTTAAAATATTGTGTGTAATATTATTATTGTTAAATTTACTTTTAAGCAAAATGCAGTTCTTTTAAATGTTAGTTTAGCGATTTTGATCGAATTAATTTTATTTGTGAATTCAAAATATTTCTTCCAAATAACTTTTAAGCGTATGTATTTTAATAATATGTTGTAGGTAATTTGAATATAAAATGAAAGGCATTGCGACTAGTTCTTTCAGAATATGCCAGAAAGGCACCCAATATATTTAGCTAATAATATTGGATTAATAATATCAACAGAAAGTCGGCGATAACGAATTATTCGCTTATTCGCCAGCCTCGCTTTTAAGCTGTAAAAATAAAATAAATAACCTTCCCAAAATAAATAACCCTTCCAAATCTATTTTGTCACAATTTTTAAAACACAGCAGAAAAACCTTTATTTTAGGGATTTCTGATAGTCTAACAAATTTTGTTGTTCCAACCGAATCGTTCGGTTGTCACAACCCTATTTTTGTTCTTGCAACTGAAATAGGGTTGTGGCAACCGAAATAGGGTTGAAACAACCGAATTTGGGGTTAAAGCAACCGAACGATTCGGTTGGACCCAAATTCGATTGGGACAACAACTTTTTTTTTGGAGATGTATATAATAATGATCTGATTTTCTAATTACTTCGAATAAAGTTCCATATTAGGATTATTTGTTTAGATTATGTTATTTTAAAATACAAGACAGAAAACGCGAAATTAGTCCAAGAAGGAATACTTCGAAGCAGGCCAGACTTATTTTCAGGGTCAAAACATCTATTTAGGAGATTAAAATATTTTCTTTTCAGCATCTCGCGAAACACCATAATTTGTAGGACTGACCGCATAATTGTTACAAGTATTTTAAATGGGTGCATGCATAGAATCCATATGATTAAATATAATTATATTATAATCACTGAGGACGATTTTATCCTAATTAAGGTGCATAATATGATCATTACGTAATTCAGTAACAACCCGCTTTCATATATGAAGCAATTTTCTATAAGTGAAGAAATAATTCCGTGAATAAAAATGAATGAGTCTCAATGGGAAAAATGAGAAAATATTATATTTTTTATTTAATTCCGGTTAAATTATAAATTTTGTCATTCAGTAGGTTAGTATTTTATTAAAAAAATTTTTTTGATTACTATACAGTCAAGAGTCAATAAAGTGTTTTGAAATTAAAGTTTTATGAAATTCAGAAAGTGGCGTTAATCGATATGTCCATCAAAAAAATAAATAGAAATTATAGTTTTATAATTCAGAAAACTTTTGAGGCGAAAAATTTAAGAAAAATACAACATACAACTTTAATACCTTAATTTCCCGAAAGTATTTTTTTTAAATCAACTTTAGCGCAAATGTTTTGATTTTACCGTTCCAAAAAAAAATATTTAAAATAAAACTTATACATTAAAATTTTTGTTTATTTTTATTAAAAGCTTGTTTTTCAAAGTTTACACAAATATTCGATATAAATTTAAAAGGCTTAGTTACTCGAGCCAAGGCTGACATTCCAGCTCACGCTGTGAGAACTCGTTCTTTTGGTTTTTGTATGTGCAGATTACGAGGGTTCGTTATGGGAAATTTGCTCAAATTTGCTTTTAACCCTTTCGACCCCAACTTTAAATGGCTGGGAATTTTCCGACCAAACTTCTTGTAAATGTAGATCTATACTATAGAAATATTTTTTTATTACTTTTATGGCTTTGCAGCACCCCCTAGCGGAGATATTTGGAATTAAAGTTCAAAAATTAATATGCAGCCGGTCCCGAACGGGTTAAGATTTTTTAAAAATTTTAATTTTATATTTTTTCTATTGTTAAACTCTACATAAAAATTTTTGATTTTTTGAATTTTATTCATCACACAATATTTGAGACTAATTTAAACAAAAATTTTATTTTTCCTTAAAATTTGCTGTGAGAAAAAATGTGTGTTGACACTATGAAAAATAGGTCGCAAATGAACACTATTAAAGACTGCTATATGAAATTATACACAGGTATTCTAGAACTTCAATGCTACTAGTAAAACAATTTGTTAGAAAAAAAATAAATATAACGGGAGTTAAAGGCACAAAACAACGAAGTTGCTTGTAGGCAACTTTGGGGTGGAAAGGGTTAAATAGGGAAAATTTGTTTTGAAATCAAAGAAATATTCTCAGTATGCAGACAAATTTGCTTTGAAATCAGGGAAATTCACTCGAAAGAGAGGGAAATTTTCTCATTGGGGAGCCCGTTACCGAACCTTTGCAATCTGCATAAAATTTTGTTGGGCCGTGAGGTTAACCGTCCCTCTATAGTATTCTTACTCTATGGTGGAATGCATAACTATGAAAAAAACACCACAACGTCTTATTTAACACGTTAATTCAACTACTCAGAGATACTTGATACTTAAATACCAGTTACTTAAACTGTACTAAGTACTTCCTAAGTACTATAGGTACTTGCTAAGTCATATGGTACTTTCTAAGTACACTTGGTACTTGTCAAGTTTATGCAACTTGCTAAGTTCTTTTGGTACTTACTGAGTACTTTTGGTACTTGCTAAGTCCTATGGTACTTACGAAATACTTTTGGTACTTTCTAAGTACTACGGTACTTGGTGAGTACCTTTAGTAAATCTGTCTATTTAAACTTGGTAAATTTTTAATTAGACAGAGGATATCTAAAAGACTCACGTGCAGTTACAACAGTTAAAAAACATTCTATCTGTAAATTTGTTTTAGATGTTAGATAAAATTTTAAACTGTTGCATAAAGCCTCTAAAAATATAAATTAAAAGAAAATTTACTGGTATTCTGTTAGGGCAGAAAGTCAGATCATGATTCACTTTAATAAAAGAATAAACTAAAATTGTTAATTGCATATTTTACTCTATATTGACACGCTGAACACAAATTCTATAAAAAATTTTGAAGTCGTCCATTTAGATTTTGAGATATTTCGGCATTTTAATTTTCATTGAACATCCCGTTTTTTATCAGTTTTGCCTCCATACCTCTATATGGAATGACGTCGGCAATTATTGTATTTGGAAGCTTTTTCAATGCCCTTAAAGGAAAACAATTTGGGATTTTTTTTTTAGAAATTTTTCAAAACTATAAATATGAGTTTGATTTTCTTGAACGGTCCATTCCTACGAAATATAAGGAATGGTCACAGCTAAAAATGTACCTCCATTGAATAAATGTAATCCTAAGATTCTAAAATATTTTTTGTAAAAAAAATCTTATGTAGGGTGTGAAATATATTTACGCGGAACTTTCTTTGGAATGGCCATTCCTGGTGCAATTAGGAATGATCAAATGACAAACTATGTTTTTGAAGGAAGCTCATGGTCTGTAGGTACAGTAGACGCTCGCAAATTAGAGCTTTCAGTAATTCGAACGTCAAGAAATTAGAATCAATGTTTGCAATACATTAAACGCTCTGAAATTCGAATTTAAAATTCTAATTTCTGAGCGTTTTTTTATTTTTTGGTAATTTGAATACACAGGAAATCCCCAATTTATTTTTATTCTGTTTGAATAAAGTAAAACTAAAAAGGGGAATCACCAAATTATATATGTTTTTCCCTTTTTGTTTTTTTTGTCGCATTTATGTACATTTTTGGCTAGTTTATTTGTGAAATTTGATACGCGTGTACATATTATTAAGTGAAAGTGTATCATTTAAAATGTTAAATAAACGTAAAAAAAACACTTTATCATTGGAAAATAAAGTCAAAATATTAGAAAAGCTTGACAAAGGCGTTCAAGCGAACCGGTTAGCCCTAGATTTTAATGTGACAACATCTGCAATCAGCTACATCAAATCACATAGAACAGCAATATTAAATGCTGTTTCAAACACACATCAGGAGGCAAACAATAAATCTTTGCACAGCGCTGAATATCCAAAAATGGAAAGTCGTCTGTATGAGTGGTTTTTAAATCAACGAGAAAAAAAGTGTACATTGACTGGGCCAATATTAAAAGAGAAAGCTAAACAAATATTTAGAGAGGAATATCCCGATAAAGATGAAAATGCATTCCGGGCAAGTGATGGATGGTTTACCAAATTTAAGAAGCGACACGGTATCCGTTTTTTAAAAATTTGTGGCGAGATTCTTTCCAGTGATGTTGCTTCAGTCACTCCTTTTATTCATCGATATCGTGCAAAGATCGCTGAGATGGGTTTAATGGAGTCACAAATATATAATGTCGACGAAACCGGTTTATTTTTTCGCTGCCTACCAGACAGAACCTATGTCTCTGCTTTTGAAAAAAACGCCCCTGGACATAAAATTCAAAAAGACAGAATTTCAGTCCTACTTGGTGCAAACTCTGATGGATCACACAAATTAGTTCCATTGGTAATTGGAAAAGCAAAAAAACCCAGGTGTTTTAAAAATTTCAATAATCCTCTGCATTACAACTTTTCAAAAAATGCTTGGATGACTTCTCGGATTTTTCACGAATGGTTTCACGGAATATTTATTAAAGAGGTAAACAAAAATATTGATTTCAGGTTCAGTACATAATTTTAAAATTTTTTTCAATTCACAGGTGATCCGCTTTTCTCAGGAAAATAATTTGCCTCCGAAAGCCATTTTGCTTATAGATAATTGCTCCGCTCATACACCCATTGAGAAACTTAAAAGTGACGATGGAAACATAGTTGCATTATTCTTTCCACCAAATGTGACAGCAGCTTTACAACCAATGGATCAAAACCCTATTAAGTTAACAAAGCTCAATTACAGAAGTATGTTTCTTTCTCAGTTAATTGCTGAAGGTGGTGAACTGAAGAATCATTTGAAATCCCATTCGATCCGCAATGCTATATTATTACTGAAACAAGCTTGGGATGCGGTACCACAAAGTGTTATGAAGATATCTTGGTCAAAGTTGTCCAATTGGGACTCTAACCAATACGACAGCGACGATGACGTGCCAATAGCACAATTGTTGCAAATAGATCGGACTGCAACGAAGTTATTCAGATAACTCAAGCTCTTTTAAAAGAAATAGCTCCCAACGATTGCATCGGTATAGAAGACATCGACAGATGGAATGAAGATATGTTTGATGACGGATCTGTTTATGTTCTCAGTAGCGATGGTGAGTCTTCAGATAGCAGCGAAGACGACGTTGTTGCAGTATCATCAGTTGTCTCTAATACTACAGCCATTGACAGCGTAAATAATTTAATAAAATGGTGCAATAACAGTGAATTGTTTTCAACTAAGCACATAAGTAATCTTTTGGCTCTCCGTAATGATATTTCGGATTTAAAGAAACCAAAAAAACAAACAAATATAACTGATTATATGTCAAACAAAGATTAGTTGTTAACTTGGCCATTGTTTAATTTTAATTGTTTAATTTTTTTTAAATACAGTTTTTTAGTTTTAAAAAAAATACATGTGATATAATTGGACTGCATTGCTATGTTTTGTTGCCATTCGTTTTTTTTTTTATATTCATATTTTTAATTTAAAAAAATACATTTGATGTATTGGACTGAATGGTTGTGTTTTGTTTTCTTGTTTTTATCAAATAAAATTGAATTAAAAAATATTAAAAAGAGTTTTATTTAAGTTTTTGGAAGTAAATTAACTCAATTTTTTTCGAAAAAAAACGTCCAGAAATAATAATTCAGAAATTAGAATTGCCTCAAAAACAAAGCGGTTCTAATTTGCGAGCG
Source organism: Leucophora obtusa (assembly GCA_949987735.1). Lineage (NCBI taxonomy): Eukaryota > Metazoa > Arthropoda > Insecta > Diptera > Anthomyiidae > Leucophora > Leucophora obtusa. The sequence continues at coordinate 161,017,942 of OX465295.1, read as the reverse complement.
TCTACTGTACAAAAAACACTTTAGATATCAAAAATCAAAGACAGATTTTTAAATTTATCTTCACTTAAGCGCTTATACAGAGCTCTAAAACTATGCTGTTTTTTCGGTACGTCATAACCAGGCCAAGGAAGTTCATTCACTAAAAATCATGTTTTACATATGTATATTAGACCGACTAACGAAGAAAAGTAAAAAAAGTATCCACCTCAAAATAAACCTTGGTTTGTTTTATGATGATTCCCAAAATACTTCGGGTCTATCAATGAGATCTCACGAGCTGGACCATTTTTAAAAAAGTGTTAGGTTTTGTAAGAAATTTGCATCTTAGCTGAAGACAACATATTCAATATTGGTATCATATTAGAGGCGCTTCCAGCGGTATATATAACATGTTCAAGCATATCCTGACATGTCCCATTTTCAAGGATATTCTATAAACAAAAACAAATTTTTAACTCTTTTGTACGGAGATATTTGTGATTGAAATGTGAAATTTACATATCATAATCTATAGACGATATAAGTGAACACGTGTTTCAGATTTTTTTGAAATTCGCGATTTTTCGCGTTTTATCAGAAGATCAATATGGTGGAAACAATATGTTCTAAATAGGGCAATATTGATACCAAAACTTTTCTTTGGAGAAGTAAATCATCGCTACGTGGATATAGTTTAGAATTTTGCAAATTTCATTCAATTTGCAAGATGCTCTGGACAAAATTTTGTTAACATTTTTGAGTTACTGTAATTTGCATTTGAATTCAGTATGTAGTTGTTATATGATAAATGTGCAACTTAAGAGAAAAAATCCATCACGCGTTTTTTTTTTGGCGGATTAACCTTTTTCCGCAAAAGAAAAAATTTTAATTTTTAATAGTAATTTAAATCCAGTTTCTAGTAGATCTAAGGATAAAAATGCAACTTAACAGAAAAAAACCCAACTCTAGCTTTTTGTGGCGGAACTTCTTTTTTTCGCGAAAAAAACGTACACAGAGAGAATTATCCGCATGATATTAATGAATTTTTGCATCAAAATAACGAAGTTGCACTGGAACTTGTCCATTGAAACTTTTCATTGAATTAATGGAATTTTTCATAAAATGTTGTAAAACATTTCATTTCATTTATTAAAAATTGCATACACTAAATGAAAAAGTTTCATTAAAATTAAATTCATAAAATATATGAAGCTTTTTCATCATATTTATGAAATTCTTCAATTATTTTGTGAAGAAAACTTCATTATTTTGCTGAAAAATTGCATTTAAACTCGTCCAGCAAAATTCTCTCTGTGTATTATAAAATTTTATTTAGGGTCAGCCTATATTTAGACTTTTCTTAAAAAAATTACAGACACGCGTATTTCGATAAAATATTTTATTTAATAATAAACCTACAACAAATTTCATAAAAATTTTTTATTAAATTGAGGTAGTTCTAGCACCGTGAAAAATGTATTAAATTTGCAAAATTCTAAACTATATCCACTCAGCGATGATTTACTTGTAAAAAGAAAAGTTTTGGTATCCATATTGCCCTATTTAGAACATGTTTCCACCACATAGAATTTCTGATAAAACGCGAAAAATTGCGAATTTCAAAAAAATCTGAAACACGTGTTCACTTAAATCGTCTATAGATTATGATATGTAAATTTGACATTTCAATCACAAATATCTCCGTAAAAATTTGCTTTTTTTTACAAAATATTTTTGAAAATAGGACATGTTAGGATTTGTTTGAACATGTTATATATACCGCTGGACGCGCCTCTAAAAACATTTCATATGATACCCATATTGAATATGTTGTCTTCAGCTAAGATGCAAATTTCTTACAAAAACTAAAAAAAGACGCTTTTTAAAAATGGTCCAGCTCGTGAGATCTCATTGCTAAACCCGAAATATTTTGGGAATCATCATCAAACAAACCAAAGTTTATTTTGAGGGGGGCACTTTTTTTACTTTTTTTCTGTCCATATAAGGTGAGTCGGTCGAATATACATATATAAAATATGTATTAAAAATTGGAAAATATGCATGAACATTTATAAAAAATATGCATTTATTATTGATTTATGTCAAATTTTCAATGTTATAAATTCAATTTTGGTAGTTGTTTGTCTTCAAAAGTAATTTAAACATTGGTAGAAAACATATTTAACTTTACACTTTTACGCAATTAGATATTTACCTTTTAAAAAGGTTAGTTTATTTCCTTTAGATATACCGGGTTCTTTTCTACTGCAAGCTAAATAACCAATCCCACCGCTGACACCAATTATTACGTTTTATCTTTTAAAACGTTCGCTTATCTCCTTTAGATAAACCGGGTTGGTACTCTTTGTAATTAAAATAACACACTTTAGTGTCGGCCCAGAACAACAGCGAACAGGCCAGCGATTATCAATCTGAGAAAAAACGCGCCCGAAATAACGATGAACAGCGGCAGTGACCTAATTGAGCGTGGATTATATAAAACCACCACTCCTATGCCTCTTAGTTTACTGAAAACATAATATACAATACGATGAACTAGCGAGCTACCAATAATGTTCAATATCTAAGGTCGACTAACTTATCTAAAATTACGCTCAATTTAAGACTATCCAGTGTCATTTTAATGAAATTTTTAACCCAGAGTAAAATTCTCCTCACGATAACTCTAAATAGTGTTAAAATAAGCATTCTTTTAGATAAGTTAGCCGACCTAAGTTGAATAGGGAAAACAAAAATTTTAATAACACAGTACAACAAAATAAGAAAAATTTGAAGCATCGGTATTGCGACACATCATTTCTAATAGACTTTCTGACGCAGATTACGAATATGGCCATATAATTTTAAAGTTAGCTATAGTTTGAGAAATATTTGCAAAAACGTTTTTGTAGGAAAATTAAATTTTTTAATAAACTTTGTGCAAAAAAATACAGAACTGAAAGTAATAACGCTATTTTTTGCAACACTTTAAAATGATGAAATATGCCCTTTAATTTGATATATTGCACGTTTTGACAGCTGCTATAATATTGCCTATACACTAGAGCGTACCACCTTACAGGCAAAAAAAAAGTGCGCCGTACACCCTCCAATATGAAGTATTTTTGCAAGGAGGTTTCAAAAAATTTTATTTATTTTTTTTGCCGAACGTAGGGGTCGCCATTTTACATTTTTCGTTATATCTTTGGCATTTACAGTCGGATCTTAAAGTATGATACATCGATGTTTTTCCCTCGAGGAGACCAGTGTTTTGATCTAAGGGCATTTTGAGCTCAAGTATTCCGTTCTAGTAGTTACCCACCAGATCTCAGTTGCTACCACCCTAATGTCAGAAAATTAAGCTTACTATATAGCAAAACACTGGTCTCCTCGAGGCAAAAAAATCGATATATCACACTTTAAAATCCGATTTTAAATGCCAAAGCTATAAGAAAAAATTAAAAAAGGCGACCCCTACGTCCGGCAAAAAAAATAATTTTTTTTTGGAAATCGCCTTCCAAAAATACTTCATATTAGAGGGTGTACAGCCAACTTTTTTTTTTGGGGTACGGTCTACTATACACGTATTTAAAATTGAAATTTCTCTTTTTTCACGATTTCGTTAATAAATAATCTGCGATGGAAGGAATATCCAATATTTCAATTTGCATCTAGTACTTAATTTATCAAAAAAATTCTCATTTTTTGTTTTAATTTTAAGTTAATATTGACTAAACCTGAAAGAGACTGACGTTTTTAATACCTAAAAATTAAGCAGTCTGTGACAAATCTTAAAGCATAAAACACAGATAAAACTATTCAGATGTATAAAACATATATTTTATAATCGAGTTCAACAAAGTTTTAGATAATTGAAGTGCAAATTTCGAAAAAGTAACGATTTTAAAATATGCATGTTCCTTTTGCCATAGTAAATTCATATACAATTTATTTGTAGTAAAAAATATGTAAAATGTGTATTTCAGATAGAATCTTCTGCAAATTTTTATGCAGAAGTTGTGATTCTTTTGATAAAAATAATTAAGTGGAATATGGGATTTTACTAGATTTGCAAAATAGAAAATAAATGAAGTTTTCATTTTAATTCCAATTATATCCCAGATCCTTTACCTATTAAAAATAAGTTGATACACTCAACCAAAAAAGTCTGTAATGGCTACTGAAAATTTAGCTGTTATTACGGGAAATTTAACTGTTTTGAGCCCAGCGGTATTTTTTGCTAATTTTAGCAACACATGCCTGCTGATCTGTAGTAGAATTAAATTAGTATCCGCTACTAAATTTTAGTAAAATTTATGTTAACTGCAATTCAAAATCGATTTGCTAAAATCAGTTAAAAAACTTACTAAATATTATAATTTTAGTACAATGAAATTAGTATAAATAATTAGTTGCAGCTACTAAATTTCAGTAAATTGTTGTAAACTGTAATTTAAAATCAATCTGCTGAAATTAGCAAAAAAGTGTACTAAAAAAAATAAAAAAAACTGTAAAAGCAAAAAAAAAATTTATAAAAAACAAACTTTTTTTCTTTCGATTGTAACAAGCGTGAAATTGCTTCATCGTACTTGAAATTTGGAGTCAAAATTGCAAACGGTTCTCCAGTTACTACCTTTTTATAAGAGATACAATAAAATTTTCTGAGTGTTATTTCCAAACTAAGAATATATCAATAGTAACAAATATAAACTAAAAAAGAATTGTAAAAAATCAAAAAAAAAATTTTAAATTAGTATATTTTTCTGCTAAATTTAGCACTCGGTTTTGAAAAATTAGTAAAATGTTTTGCTGAAATTAGCAGCGAAAATTAGTAAAAAAAATCCGTAATTTGTAATAAGAGAATAGCAAAAATGATTACTAAAAAAAAATTGTACTAAAAATCAGTATAAAATTAGCAAAGTTCGATTGGAAATTGTTTACAAATTTTTTATCTGAGTGTATGTTTCTAAAAGCCCAAAGTCTATATTTTTAAACCATATTAAAAATTATCCGTGGTTTAGCTTTTGCTAAAAGTTAAATTTTCAAATATTTCAAAAACTAGAGCTAATTTTGAAATTTGGTGTTCACATTCGTGATATTCATCCTAAAATCTCTCAGAGTTAATATGTCGCATGCCCGATGCATTTTTAGTGTTCTACTGTGTAATTTAAAAATTTTATAAAATTTTTGGAAAAAAAATAGAAAAAAGATTCAGAGGAGTTAGTTAGTTTTACTTTTGTTAGTTTTACTATTTGATATTACAAAATGTAGTGAACACCAGCAAAAATAACAATAACGTTGACAACTTTGGTGAGAATATGAGAAAGAAAAAATGGGAGAATAACAAAAACCTTACGACAGCATCGCTCAGCAAATTTAAATGTCAGAATTTATGAAAAAAATAACTCTTTTTCTTAGTTTCATTGAGCTTATACTGTTATTTATTTAACGCTGTATAACCAACGAGCATATAATTAAAAGAGGTGCCAACTCTCCCAACCTCTGTTAAATCACTCTCTTCTTAATTTGTATCGGAAAATGTTACCTTATGAATAGCAAAAATGAACTATTATATCTACAAAATTTTTGCTATTTTTAAGCTAAAATTAGTTGAATGCAAATATCAGTCTATTCTGCTAAAATCAGCAGAAATATTTGCTAAAAAATTGTAAACTGCTATTTTTAAAAGGCTCGATTTTTGTTTGCATTAAAAAAAAATCGAAAAAGAACTTTGAAAATTTTAAATTTTTTGGTAATTTTTTAGGCTACTAATTATTTAGCGAAATTTTTTGCTGATTTTAGCAAGTTAATTTGCTCCATTCTCCATTTACAAAAATTTAGCTCAAATATAACTAAAATTCTGTATATTTAATAGTTTTATTTTTGCTGTTCCTATATTACTAATATATAGCAAAAATAATCTGATAATTTAGCAGTTTATTTCTGTAGCATCATTTTTAACTAATTTTTAGTAGTTTTAACTAAATTTTTTTCGGACTTTTTTCTATTAGTGTTGCACATAAGTACTGAGGTAGTGAATACTTCTCGACTATGGTTGTATCAATAGGATGTTTTAAACAACCCAGTGTAGAAAATCATTACCAGATATGTGGTTATGTAACTACATACTTGGTAATGGTAACTAGTTACTTTTGTTATTACATTTCTTATTACCTTTATATGGCGATGTCGCGAAAAATAATGAGTTTAAAAATAGATTTTCATAAAAATAAATTATATAAAAAAAATATTTTTTATTGTATTTTTTTTTTTTTAATAAAATTTGCTGGTGCGGGAATCGAACCTGGGTCTATAGATTGCCAGTCAATAGATCTACCATCTGAGCTATATCGACATGTAATATTTAATAGATAAAAACATAATTGACCTGCTGCACACAAGTAAGCTTACTCGCCAACATACAAAAAATTAAAAAATATGTGGTTACATATATTCTTACCAGTATTTAAAAAATATTGAGTCTAAAAATAGATTTCAAAAAATTTTCAAAAAAATCTAGAAAATTATTTTCTATTTGAAATAATGATAAAAATAAGTCATTAGTAACTCATTATTATATGTTTTAAAATAATGCAGAAGGTAAGTGCGTGTCATTACTGGTAGTCCAAAAAATAATGATATGTCATTACCGTTTCTACACTGGGAACTGCTCAATATTTATTAACCGCCTAGCAGCTAAATTAATTTTTGAAAATGAGAAACAATATTCACAAAACCAATAATAACTTAAAAAAGCAACCGTACACAAGAAAGAATTGCAATTTTTTCTCACTTTAATAAAAATTTTGTATAAAATGAGTGTTTTGTAAAAATACAACACAAACAGTAAACCGGTTAAATATTTAAAAAGAATAACTGATTTTTTTATAATTCAGTAATTTAGGCGCGAAAAAAAACTAGTTGAAAATAACTAGGCGAAAATTTGGTTAGAATGTAAAAACCGCACAATTTTCTAAACTAGTACATGATTTTTTGGTTGAATACATACATTAGGGCCGGTCAATTTGTATGGAGGAAAAATAATAAAAAATCGTAGGGAGGGAAATGATTCTACGAAGAATTCTAAGCAACTTTGCTCTAGAAACCATAGCACTGTGGGCCAGCATCATCGAATTTTGGCCAAAACTAGAATATTGAGTATATGGGACTAAAAGATATTACAAGGAATCTGAAATAAAAAATATAAAATTCAAAACGGCGGATCCAATATGGCGACAAACAATTTTTTCATTAAATTTCTTATGTCGCCTGATTTACTTCAAATTTCCACCAGCGGAAGTTTTTGGGTAGCAGATTACGAATCTGAAATCAAATTTTAAAAACTCAAGATGGCAGATCCAATATGGCGGCCATAAATTTAGAATTGTTATGTGTTGGAAAATAAATTACACTGTACAAAAAAAAAGGTTCTGATGACAACTAATTCTGGCAGAGGGACCAAAGAAAAATATAAGTGTTTCAAAAGTTTTCTTCTGGCCCTATGTTTTTGGTGGGATAAAATTTCCCCTCTCTGTCTCTGATGACATCAAAGTTGAAAATTTAACTTCAATGCCAGAAATAAGTCAAAACTTAAAATGTGTTTAAGGATTAATTTCGTACTTATTCAGAATTGGCACTCAAATGTCCCACAAATCTGGACTTTAGGGGGCTAATCTGTGTAAGAAAACCAGAACCTTCATTTAAGGTAATTTTTAGTGCTTTTTTTAGTTTTTACTAAAACTCTGGAATACTGGAAATCAGCGAGATCTGAAGGTTCTTTTCCAGTTAAAGGGCAAAATCTCAAAAGTTTATGAACGGTCGCAAATGGTCGCAAAAACCTAGGTAGAAGACATCTTATGGAACACATTGGCGTTCAAGTTTTTCAGATATCTCTTGGAATATTCTGGAGCTTTTTTTGAAAATTTAGGATTTTCAAAAAAACTCACATTTTTGAGGTAAAATTAATAATTTTGTTACTTTTGTGTAAATAAATACTTAACAGGTTTCTATTTTTTTTTTTTTTGAGAACTAGTTTCAGTTTTATAATTTAAGTTTGTTATTGGAACAACTTATTGTTTATTTATGATTTTTTTATTGTATCATTAGCTGTATTTTCGTTCATACCTATCAACGTTAAGTATTTATAAAAATTCTACGTTAAACTGATTGGAGTATCAAATTTTTATAAATAGTGAGTGTTTATGATAGTTCCTGTATAATCTAACATATGTCAGCAAAACTTTTTAGGTAGTTACGCGAAGAAGTTACGCTAGGTGTGAAAATGTATAAAAGTTGAGTTTTCAACGTTGATAATTATCCACGTTGTAAGTTAACGTGCATACGAAAAGTAATATGTTAGTTTTCGTCTAAAAAACGTTTTTATGCACTTTGTGCTTTTTTAAAAGTTAACGGATATAGTTAAGTCGAAAATACAGCTATTATAAAATAATAAAATTAAAAAACTTTAACTTTGAAATCTCGCCAACTAACAACGAGTAACCACAATGATACAATATTTCACTCACAAAATATTCAACAATCCTAGATTTTTAATATATAATCATACTTTCCCTTTACCTGAATTGTACTTTTGGCCAAAAAACGACGATCCTGGCCCACAGTGCATAGGTCTAAAATGGATTTCGAGCTTGCGGAAATTCCAAAATTTGTTGTGAGTATTGCTTCACTGCAATGTTTGTGTAAAATTCGTGTTTTGAACGAGGATAATAGTTTTGGACTTTATAGGTAGGAGTCTTAATCGGCTTTCCTTATTATAAGAAAGAAATCTCAAAATATTTTTATTTTTTATTAACTGCTAAGCAGATGACATTAATCAGCCTAAAAATTCAGGCACGCTACAGGTTGGAAATATTAAGATATTTTGATGAAATTTGGAATACCGACTTATATCATCCCGGGGACGAAGTACATTAATTTTAGTTGAATTCGGTCCATATTGGTTGAAATCGGATATTTTAATGTAATCCGGTGCATCGTATTATATCTGCCCAAGGGCGAAACCTATTGATTATTGTTAAAATCGTTCAATGTTTAGACCTAGTGCTCATATAAAGGTTTCTCTCAAAATTGATTTTTTCGCACGCTGCAGGTCTCAAATATGAATAAATTTTAATGAAATTGGGTACGCTGATTCACATCGGTCTACGGACAAATCTTATTGATTTCTATTAGAATTGGACAATTTTTAGACCTAGTGCTTACAAAAAGGTCCCCCAAAAATTTGAATACCCGCACGCTACAGTTCGCAAATAATAACATATTTTGATGAAATTTGGTACACCGACTTATATTGGTCCAAGCAAGAAGGCTATGTATTACGGTTAAAATCGGTCCATGGATACACCTATTGCCCATATAAAGATCACCCAAAAATTGATTTTTTGCATGCTATATATCACAAATACGAAGATATTTGAATGAAATTTGGTACGTTGACACACAAGGGCCGAAGGACAAACCCTGTTGATTCTAGATATTAACGGTCTATATTTGAACCTATCGCCCATATGGACTATATTTCCGATTTTCTCTTGAATACACCTAACATTATATAAAATCAAAATTTCTTACCGTTCTTTTTATCGTTTTATAGACAAATTTTGACACCAATTTCCATTTCAAGCCATTCGAATTTCAGATCAAAACATTAGTTGGGTTTCAACCAGACTGTTATAGAGTATCATATATTCGGGCATGGGGACTATACGATACCCTACACTAGTCTAGTTGAAAGCCAAATGGCTTCGTCCTTAGGCCGCTATAAGTCTGTGTGCGATATTTTATAAAAGTATCTTAATATTTTCCACTTTTGTCCAGCGAATATGTTCATTTTTAGGGGATTTTTATACGGGCTTTAGGTCGAAACATGGACCGAGCCATGTAAAATCAGTAGGCTTTATTCATGAGCCCATTTGAATCCGTATATCAAATTTCATTAAAATATCTTCGTATATGCGACCTGTAGTGTACAAGCAATACAATTATGGGGAACCCTTTATATAGGCACTAGGTCTAACCATGGACCGATTTTAACCAAAATCAATTGGCTTTGTTCCTGGGCCAAAATAAGTCAGTGTACCAAATTTTGAAAAAATATCTTAATATTTGCGACCTGTACCGTGCGCACAAAAATATATGCACAGACAGACAGACGGACGGACAGACGTATATCGTTACAAAACAAAATGTTATTCTCAATCCACCGGTATACTTAAAGGTGGGTCTAGTTCAAATATTTTTTGGAATTGCAAACAAAAGCACAAACTTATTATACGCTGCCCAAGTAATGGTGTAGAGTATAATTAATAAAACTCATTATTCAAACTCATAAAGCACTACTTAAAACATATTTTGAAATTTCCGCAAGCTCAAAATCCATTTCAGTCCTATGGTTTCTAGGGCAAAGTTGCTTAGAATTCTTCGTAAAATCAAAAATCGACCCGGCCTACTTCACAAAATCTCATCAAAAGTTATCTCACTGCACTACCGGTAACGATACCAACATACTTTTGGCATTACTTTAAAATACATAACAAATAGGTAGCAATAATTAGTTTATTTTCCCGTTATTTTATAACAAAAAATAATGCGTTACCAATAATGAAAAATGTTTAACATTATTGTAAGTATAAATTAATATTCTGGATTTTTTGTTCATTTTTTTAAATCTATTTCAGGACTCGATAATTTTTCAAATATGGTAAGGCTAAATATTTATAACCACTTATTTATGATTTTTCGTATTCTGGTTCGTAAGTACACTTTTCTGCAGCACGTCATTTATGTTCTTATCTACAAATTTAAAATGTCGGAATTCTCTAGATAGTAGGGCTAAATATTTTGCTGAAAATACAATTTTATCAAAAAAAAAAAAATTCGGAAATCTAGTACACTTGATATACAAGACGTTTTACAAACTTTTCTACCAACTTATTTTTTTGAGTGTATTTAACGTGTTTCAAAATTCAAGGCAACCTAATGATCATTTATAATAGTTTTATTAAGCCAAATAGTAATAGGCATCAGTTATTAACTCACGTAATTGATAGTTTTTCCTAAGTTGCAAAACTCAATAAAAATGCATGTACAGTAATTTTAAAATAAATGAAATTAATTTATCACTATTTTCATTAAATTTTAATATTTTCACACTATACGCGTATATAAAATACCCCAAAAACGATACCAACAAAAAACTTCTACGTGTCGAATGTTAACAATAAACTAAGATAAAACAAAATAAATATTTGGCAAAAAAGTATATTTTCTTCCGATAAAACAAGAGAATTTTTGGGTTAATATAATGTGTAAGTTAAACAGGGTGTTTAACTGTAAAACTTTGTAATAGCGTTAGGTAAATTGCTAGAATAAGCATTCTAAATTATAGGATATACTTAGAAATCGACCCAAGAATCTCGCACTGGACTTGAAATTTAAGAATTTAAGCCAGATTTTGAAATTGTTACTATTTAAAAATGGTATTATTTAATAGGGAAAGTCGCTTAAGCAAATATATTTTCTTTATAAATTTATAATAGAAGTTATGGTGAATAAATATGGCCAGCCTTTATGAGGAATTTATTCTTAAATAATAAATTTTTATAATAGGACAATTTGAGCATTACGTGCTACTATAGAAAGAAGTCTAAGTTTTTTGTAGAGAGAAAAAGTTATTATCAATACAGTTTTAATTAAAACTTTGTTCGATTACAAATTAATTTTCGATTCAAATTTTTTTCATATCAATTAAATTTTGTAGTTGAAAATGTTTTCTTTCTAATCACCATTGACAACATCTTAAACAAATGCTTAATATTTTTTGTGTGAAATAAAATTATTTAAGTAGATGTTTGAAGAATAAAACTTTTTTTCTAAAAATTATAAACACATGAATTTTCAAGTCAGACTAGCAATGGTTTCTGCCTTTTTGTGTGAGCAGACTTTACTGATAGATTATCTCTATATGATAATTTTTTCAATAACCTGTAGGGTCTAAGATTCGAACATACACGCCTGTTCTTACATTGCAAGTATAACTGTATTAAACATTATTAAGGCAACCGCTTAACGACCTCACCCAAGTAAGGCCTTGAATGCAATGAAACTAATTCGTAGTTTTCTTTCCTGTTCAGCTTTACATTATTGTTTTTTACTCAGAAGTGATCAGCATAGACAAATACAAACATTCTATTTTCAGATTGTTGTTTATCATCCGATCTCCTTTTTCGCAAATTATTTTGTATTAAATATTTATATTTAAACTTTTATTATTGGTTTAAAAATGTAAATCTCATATTTATTAAAAAAAAAACAAAAGATTATCACACAAGTGTGTTATACATACACTCTCAGAACTATTCCGTTGTGACAACCGAATTTTTTCCAACCGAATTGGCTCGGTTGCTGCAACCTCGTAATTCGGTTGCCTCAACCAAATTCAGTTGTGGCAACCGATAATTCGGTTGTTGCAACCGAATTGAAATCAAATTCGGTTGTCGCAACCGAATTGAAATCTAATTCGGTTGCCACAACTGAATTCGGTTGCTGCAACCGAATTACGAGGCTGCAGCAACCGAGTCAATTCGGTTGGCAAAAAATTCCGTTGCCACAACGGAATTGTTCTGAGAGTGTACATGTCAGAAATGTATTGTGTAAAGAAAATGTATATTTAATAGTGTGAACGCAATTTGTTACACATATGTCAAAATGGGTACACACACTTTAAAAAGAGTTCACACTTTTTTGACAAGTTATATTTTTTTTTTATATTTCATAAAGTTACCAGACTCAGAACTTTATATTTTATCTTTATTCTAATTTATTGATACACATTTTTGTTAAATTACAAATGCTTTTTTTTTTTTGTTAAGTGTGCTAAGTGCGTGCTCTGTTAAATTTACATTGGCGAAAATTATGTAAAAACGTGCTACCCGAGTAAAAATAGTTATATATTGTTATATATAATGTGATTGGGTTACATCTGACTGTGAATGGTGTCACATTAAGACACATACCATTATATACAACTACATATAATGGTATGATATTATTTTTTCAACGAATTTTTTGTATGGTAATTGATGTTATTACATATTATTACATATCCCCAAATCTGACTCCATATATAACTTCATAAGCCATATGAAACTACCCGTGAAAAAAAATTTATTCGGCAGCATACCTTTTTTTTTTTGGCATCATACTGAATTATATAAAATTTAATCCGGAAAATGGATTAATCAAATTGTATATAAATGAATAAAAAATATATTTGAATTGATATAATTTTATCCAATTTTATCGGAGTTTTGGTCTTATTCAATTGCATTAAATTTTTTTTGTTTATATGAATATTTATAGTGTAGAAAAACGACCAATTAATTAACTGAGAGAATTATCTGAATGATTGTGTATAAAAAAGCAGAAAATGTGTGCAGTGTTTTTTATATACATTTTGAAACCCAAGAAACATCAAAACAAATAAATTGTCAAAACGAAAAATCACAAAAAACAAAAATTAAATTTGTTACAAAAAGCAACTAATCAACTTTTGTTTTACTATAACTCCAAAATTGTGGCTAAATATACGGTAAACATGGAGATGGTGTATATTCCGTTGCTATAATAGACCAAATGTTGGAAAAACTGTAGTATTTGCGCCTCTCAGTCTTTGTTCATTACAAACACTTCCAAAAACTAACAATACAAATATCAAGGACCAATAAATTTCAAGAAGATATTTAATGGCACAGTTCTATTTGGGTAGTGTTATGTATGGATTAATCCCAAAATTCTACTGCGGAAATTACTTAAGGTAAGCTAAAGGAAGAATATATATTTTTCTGATTTTTAAATGATTTTGTTATCTTTTCATGACCAAATTGCAAACTAACACTCCAAAACGATGAGGCAAACTCGTTAAACCAATTTTGATGTGAAAATGGAATTGATTTCATTCAATTGTACGAGCTCATTTCTATTTTACTAAATATATAAATGATTAGTTGAACAAGTCCGCTATTTTGTAATCATAGTTTGTATTAATAAAATAATTGTAAAGAGTTTCATATTTTTTAAATAAATTGAAAAGGTTTTATATATAAACATCAAATAACACCTCAGATCTAAGATTATGCATTAAAAAGCGCTTTTGTAGGCATAAAACACTTAAATTTACCCAAAATTATATTGATACAATTAAAAACGTACCTTTCGACACATTGTGTCTACTATTTTTAAGCACAATGTGTCTATGCATTTTAATTTTAAACACTGTGTCTATTTTTGCCCAACTTATAGTAGGTATCAAGTTACCTACTTTTAATACAGTAGATTTCAACAAAAATTTATTAGAGTGTATTAATACATTTTTGCAAATAACCGATGAAATTTCACTGGGCCCTCGTCTATTGAAACATTTTATTGAATTAATGGAATTTTTGATAAAATGTTGTGAAAATATTCATTTTATTTATTAAAAGTTTCATACACTTAATGAAAAAGTTTCATTAAAACTAAATTCATAAAATATATGAAGAATTTTCACCAAATTTAAGAAATTTTTTATTTACCTTTTCAAGAAAACTTTATTATTTTATTAAAAAATTTCATTAAAACTAGTCCAGCAAACAATCATTCACAATATAGCTAATTAGAGGTGTTTTTTGCTCTATCTCTAGAAATTTTATCTCTCGTGTAGATGTGCCTTTAGATTTAATATTAGATATTGTAAAAGTGTGACATTGGTATGTCTCATTTATCCCAGAAATGAAAAAATACTGGGTCATTAGACACCCTAGATGTAACATAAGAGATAAGCTCAGCTTTTTAATTTTGTATTGAATTATTAAGTATCCCAGCAAAAACTTTCATTACCATGTAATGAGTTTTAGGTATTGAAATCTTAAGTGTTCACTAGTTACCTTTTAATTACTGAACTACTTATATTAATATGATGATGTCATTGGAGGAAAGTCATTACACTGATGTTACCTGTAAGTAGTTTATCAACTGTTCTATAAATAGATGTTGAATATAAATTTAAAAAGTATAAAAATTTAAAAACTAATAGGAGCTGACACGAGTTGATCAACGTACCTCACGATTGTCAGGCAAACACTCTAACCATTACACTACGACATCGCTATGATTTTTAATGCTTAACGTATGTCTATTTTTCACAAAACTTGTTGTTATTAAATACTGCTTAATGAACATCAACATTTCTATAAATAGATGTTTAATATAAATTACAAAAAAAAAAAAAACAAAACAATGGAAGCAGACACGAATTGATCAGCGAATCTTAGGTCTGTAAGGCAAAAACGCTAATCACTAGGCTACGCCATAGTTATGGTTTTTAATGATTTATAACATAAATTATTTGTTTCAGCTATTGTGAATTAGTAATGTGTGGGGTATAATTATGGGTAACTCATTACATTCAGTTTAAAAGTAATTCAAAGGGTAAGGAGATATGAGATCTAAGTAATGCATGTAGTAATGACCAGTCTTTACCAAGTTTTTGCTGGGTATATAATTGTATTTAAATCAACATACATTTTGTTCGATTCGAGATAGTAAATAATTTTATCTAAAATTTTCTTGGGTCACATTTAGTTTTATAAAGTGTTGTTCGAAGCAATATAAAAATTTATCTTCAACGAGATATAATTTGATCAAGTATATGTATTTGTATATGGCATATAAAATGATATAAGAGAAAAGATTTTTTAGGATATGATTATATAAGGCAACGAATAAGAAAATTTTGAAAGTCGGAATCGCAGATAAACTCATATTTAATTTTATATGTTGTTATTCACTCTTTAATATGAATAGATACAATTGGATCAAACCTAACTTGATCAAATCTAATCGCTTTTTCACGGGTAATCAAAATATATGTAGTGACCGATATGATTATATATGGTTCGATACTAAGTTATATAACACTGTATGTATCGTTATACTAAGAATATATTCTTGTAATTTTATATAACTTTCTATATGATCCCATACAAATTAAAATATAGTTCAACATCAAATTTAGTTATCTGCTAATTAAGAGTTAATTACTCCATTAGCCAAATAATTTTCACGTGATTTTTTACATATAAAATTATATTAAAAAATTATGCTTACGATTTAGAAGACAAAAGCATTAAACATTTTATGTTATGTCCCGAGTAAACATATATTTTTTAATATTAAAATATATGATAATATAAAATATTGTATGCGACCTTATATGTTTTTATATGATGATATATTAGAAATTTTCTCATATGTAATCATATTAAATCATATATCAGTATTTGCTTTATTGCAAATTGTATATATAGGAATATATTATTGATAGAACCGTTCAAAATTGTATATATAAATAGATACGAAAAATATTTAAAATTTTTTTTATATAACAATATTGACGGCTTATGTGGTGTTATGTGTTCTTTAACAGGTTTTCAGGAGGGCGAAAAAACTGGTTTATATTATCCTTTTAATATATTTCATTGACATCATATGCCTTAGTAATGATTGTAATAAATAAGGTCGTGAATCATTAGGGCATATGATGTCAATAAAATATCTTCAAAGGATAATATAAATCAGTATTTTCGCTCTCCTTAAAACCAAAAACATAGCACTTCTTGCAGGCAAGCCGACGATATATTAGTTAATATTAGACCCAAGTTCAAAATTAACTAATATATTCGAGATTAATATATTTGATCAAAAACAATTTTTTATATGTTTTTCTAAATTTTTTCATTAAATTAATATTTTCTGAGCTTTTTTACTTCTAAAAGTTTTTTTTTATTTAAAAAATCCAATTTAAAAAAATTAACATTTAAAATCATGGCCCGGCTCGTAATGGGTTAATAAGTCTAGGCATGTTGCATATCATTGGAAAGGCATTTCATGTACCTTTCCAACGATATATATATCTTGTTCTGGTCCGATAAGTTTTGAGTGGAGAAATAAGCCATTGAATATTGTTGTATATCATCTTCAGCTCCATAAATCGGGAACAATGAGCCTCCAACAAAAAAGAAGTTCATTGCCGGGCTAACCATTAAAATTTTATTTAAAATAAAAAAAAGCTTAACATATTTTAAAAAAATTTGTAATTCCAAAGAAAATTCCCATATTTGAAAAAAAATTATCTATTATTTACAGAATAACAGATTTATACATTAACGTCTTTAATAGTTACTCATTATCAACAGTAGCCCTCGGCTGACAGTCAGGCATGTGATGAATATCGAAAACGAAAACGATCTGATTTTCAATGGTAAATATTTTACGATCTGTGCAATACCAATTCTTTTTTATTTCCTAATTTAGATGTCCGGCGTCAAATAAAAGGATAAATAATAATTTGAAGCCAATTTGATTTTCGCGAAACTAATTATTCTAGATTAAAAAACTGTTCGTTTTCGATTTTCATCACACCCCTGAGTGTGTAGGACCCGAAATCTTGCTGCCCTCCAATTCAAAGTTTTTTTATCATTCAAATTTAATCATATCGTATTGTATTAACTTATATCCAATTTGATCGGATATAAGTTTATCATTTGATATAATTTTGTATCCTTGTAAATACAATTATATCCGATATGATACAATTTAATATAACCATTTTTCGGATGAAATTATATCCAGTTACATATTGCAAATATATCCATTCACATACAATTTTATATACACTTTTTTACTCGGGGTTATACAATTTGGGCCTTTAAAATTGTTCAAACTATAGAAATTTCAATGTCAATTTAATAGCCCGTACGCATAATAGTATCCTACTATTAGACAAAATTATATAAAATCAGATATTTTTATATTGGATTAGATATAATTTGATGTCCTGGATATGGACAAATCTCGGATCAAACTGTATCAAATTATATCTAATTTGATATAATTAGACACATGTAGATGACCCATTTTTCGGATCAAGTTGTATGTCGTTGCATATAAATATATAATAATGAGTTACTAATAAATACTTACTTTTTTCATTATTTCAAAATAATGTATAACCAATAATGACTTATTTTTATCATTATTTCAAAAACAAAATAACGTTATAGATTATTTTGTAAATTTTTTTGAAATCTATTTTTAGACTCAATATTTATTCAACACTGGTAATTACACCTATATATAACCACATATTTTTTGATTTTTTGTATGTTAGCGAGTAATCTATCAAACATTACATGTCGATATAGCTCAGATGGTAGAGCTATTGTATGGCAACGTGGAGTCATAGGTTCGAATCCCGCACGAGAAAATTTTATTAAAAAAAATTTTATATAAAAAAATATTTTTTTATATAAAACTCATTTTTTGAAAATCTATTTTTAGAATCATTATTTTAATCCATACTGGTAAGCACATAGGTAACGACATATTTTTTGATTTTTTGTATGCTGGTGTGTAAACATAATTAATTATTTTTCGCGACATCGCCATATAAAGGTAATAAGAAATGTAATAATAAATGTAACTAGTTACCATTACCAGGTATGTAGTTACATAACCACATATCTGGTAATGATTTTCTACACTGGGAATAAGTTTATTTTTCTCATAACACAGGTAAGTACAGTTATTGACTGGAAAAGACGAATACAGCAATGAAGGGTAGGTTTTGGACACAAAACAATATGTTCGACAGAGGAAAAATAAGGACATCGAAAAATATTATAAATATTAAAATATTAATTAAATAAATTTAAAAGTTAAAATAAAATCAAACAAATTAATAAATAAAATAAAAATATAAATAACAACATTTGCAACTTTTCTTTTACTTGCCAGAGTAGAAACGGTAATGACATATCATTATTTTTTAAAACATATAATAATGAGCTACTGATAATGACTTATTTTTATCATTATTTCAAATAGAAAATAATTTTCTAGATTTTTTTAAAAATATTTTTAGACTCAATATTTTTTAAACACTGGTAAGTATATATGAACCACATATTTTTGATTTTTTGTATGTTGGCGAGTAAGCTTACTTGTGTGCAGCAGGTCAATTATGTTTTTATCTATTAAATATTACATGTCGATAGAGCTCAGATGGTAGAGCTATTGACTGGCAATCTGTAGACCCAGGTTCGATTCCCGCACCAGCAAATTTTATTACAAAAAAATACAAGAGAAAATATTTTTTTTTATGTATTTTTTTTTTGTGAAAATCTATTTTTCGAATCATTACACTATGCGACAGTCAAAATCGGGATGGGATGAAACCAACGGGAAATGTTATATCGGTCAAAAACAAGTTATACGTGTCCCGGCGTTTCGCTGGGTCACCCCTAGGAATAGAGATATATCTTTTTTTTGACATAACTCGAGAACCACTAGTCCGATTTTGCTCAAACAATTTTAAAAAAATTAAAAATTACAAATCCTTTAATCTGTTCATATAACGTTTTTCTATATACTCAACAGTTTTGCCGGTAAAAATAAATGTTTGTTACCGCTACCATAAAAATCAATAAGCTTTTCTTTATTACTTTTTTTTAATATTTTAGGCAAAAAATATTTTTTTCTTCATACATTTATTTTTACCGGCAAAACTGTTGAGTATATAGAAAAACGTTATATGAACAGATTAAAAGAATTGTAATTTTTAATTTTTTTAAAATTGTTTGAGCAAAATCGGACTAGTGGTTCTCGAGTTATGTCAAAAAAAAGACCACCTAAGGTCAAATCGATATATCTCGATTCCTAGGGGTGACCCAGCGAAACGCCGGGACACGTATAACTTCTTTTTTACCGATATAACTTTCCCCGGTAGTTTAAACCCTTCCCGATCACTGACCCCTACCATTTGTCTCACAGTGTTATTTATCAGTACTGGTAAGTACATAGGTAAAGATATATTTTTGATTTTTCGTATGCCGGTGTGTAACCATAACTCATTATTTTTCGCGACATCGCCATATAAAGGTAATAAGAAATGTAATAACAAAAGTAACTAGTTACCATTACCAAGTATGTAGTTACATAACCACATATCTGGTAATGATTTTCTACATTGGGTTATGTTATTTACAGGGTTGGCAGGCAATACCGCTAAAATACCGTTATCGATTCAAAACCCTTTCAACTGACTACCGTTACCCCTAAAATACCGTTACCGAAATAACCGAAATACCGTTATCCTTAAAATACCGTTACCGAAATAACTGAAATAACGTTATACCTAAAATACTGATACCGAAATAAATGAAATAGCGATACCCTTAAAATACCCTTACCGAAATAAATGAGATACCGTTACCCCTAAAATACCGTTACCGTTATTTTAAATTTTCTGCTTTTGGTAATTGCACGTGTTTATTGAGTAAAATTGGTAAATTGGTTCTGTGTTTAATCTCGTTTGTTTTTTGTAAAAAAAATTCCGGAATGCATCGAAATAACTGACTACCGTTATCCTTAAAATAGCGTTACCGAAATAACTGAAATATCGCTAGCATTAAAATACCGTTACCGAAATAATCAAAAACCGTTATCCTTAAAATACCGTTACCGAAATAACTAAAAAACCGTTATCCTTAAAATACCGATACCGAAATAAATGAAATAGCGTTACCCTTAAAATACCGTTACTGAAATAATCTAAAATAGCGTTGCCCTTACCGATAACCGCATCGTTTCGGTTACCGTGCATGGTTATTTATAAAATATACAATGTTTTTGTATAAAAAGATAAATGTTAATTTTTCTTTGAGTGTTTTAATATTAAACAAAGGCTTCGATTTATTTACATACATATATGTATATCTCTTTAAAAATTTACCTAAGCGTCTTGGTAAATTCTGCCGTTAATTTTATGTAGTTTTATATCTACCAGGAAACTTTGTAAACTTTTATTCTAATTTTTGTAAATGTTAAAATAATGTAAAAAAAAGATTAAAAACAAATAATGGTGAAATAAATTAATGATTGGAAGAAACAATAACTGTTTTTGACAAACAGAGGATTTATGCTTTTTTTCATAAATTTATATCCACTTTTGTGATAATGTGGACGGGGCTTTAACCATATTTTTACATTATGCATTTTAATAAATGCGTCACAACTTTGTTGGCTTTAGGTGAGAGATTGACCATCATTGTTTTAATTTACAAAAGCAACACGGTTTGAATTTCGGTTAAATTTGTAATTTAAAGATAAATTAGTCTAAATTAAATTAAAGTTTTAATTGTGTTTACAAATATCTTAATTGAAATTCATTTTTAGTTTTTCTTTGTTTACTTTTTACGCTTTACGGTATTTAACTCAGATATTTGTTGTTGTCTACAGTGCTAAATTTGAAGTTAGCTATTTTGTTTATGATCGTTGAATTCAAAATTTTTGGTTGTGACCACAGATTATATACTGTGATAACAGTAATTTGCTCTGACAACAGAACTTTCATCGCCTCATCAAGAACGAGGTAGTCTCAACTTAAAATTATTTTGCTAAATAAAATTATTTTGCTACTATGATTAATTTGGTAATCATCACAAATATGCATTTGTTCAGAGTGTGATTTATTGTAATTTTATATAGACCTGCAGAAATTTTCCATTCTTTATAATTTCTATTAATTAAACACCCTGTTTCTTTAATAGGTATTTATAGTATAAATACACGTTTTTTTCGTTTATTTTTATTAAGCACATTAAAATTATGAACAACAACAAAATCAAAAAATCATGTTTTGAGAATACCGAACATTTTTCCTTATGCTTTTGCACATGACAAAGAAAATATTCTACAGATATAAATGGGACTTCCTCAAAATTTTAAAATAAAAAAAAAAGAAAACACAAATAAACGAGTACAAATTTTAAGTCGGTCGTGCCCATTATATTATGCCCTACGCCAGTGTTGTTGAAAGTCAACTAATGTTTGGTTCCAAAATTTTAATGGGCTTAAATGGACCTCTATTAAAATTTGTCTATAAATTAGTAAAAATATTATAATTATGAAAATGTAATTTCTCCATTGCATGTAGAATTAGGTGCATGAGGGAGAAACTTTTAACGAGAACTCACCACCAAAGGAAAAAAAATATATTCAGATATTTTCAATATGTTGGCGGCCTCATCAGATCCACTTACTTGATCAATTAGGACACTTAATGTCATGAAAGGATGTGCAATAATGTAGTTACAGCTCCAAAATGCTCCGAAAGTTTTTTAAATATCGTTCACAATATTAGTGCCAATTTTGAAGAGAGTTAACTGTGGATTCAGGCCCCCCTGAAATGGGGGACCAAAAAAATTGTTTGGAAAAAATGCTATAATGGACCATATGATTAATTTTTTAAACACACATTTTAGAATTTCATATTAAACAAAAATTTTTAATTTCGAGATTTTGTGTAGATTCTTGGATTCAAGAATTTGTTTTGTTGCGGAAAACTGACATATTCTATATATGTGACAGCGCATAGAGAAAGGGACCTAAGGGTAAAAAATCAATTTTTTTTTTTGTGAACAACATCTGAGCATCGAATGAGACCGATCCCATGCTCTCCTGAACAAAACCGGTTTTTACCCTTAGGTCCCTTTCTATTTTGCGCGTCACATATGTATTTACAAGAGATAATTCCCAAATTTTTTTTAATGAGCTTTTTTATTGAATTAAGTATTCGTATTCTGTACTGCGATTTCTTAACTTATTTAATCCTGGAACACTAATCTGGTTTTTTATACGTTAATACAAATTATAAGTCGTATCGACTAACATATAAAGGTTGATAGTTGGTTCTTATTTAAATGTACATCAATTGACAAATTGTATTTGTCGTAAAACAATTCATTTAAAATTTATATTTATTACAAATATCCTTGTGATCAATTGTGGAAAATAATAACATTAACCAGTAGTCGATTTGACTAACATTTTGCTAAATAACTAAAAAAAACAATACTGCAACAATATGGCCGTTCACAACAAGAGAACACCGATCACTGAGTATACAGGAAAATTTAGATCGATCAGTAAAACGAGAAAATTGCTGGGTACAAAATTGTAAGTAGTGTTAGTCGAATCGGCTAACATTAAAGTTGACTTAAGTAAGCTATAATGAGAAAATCATTAACGAAGATAGAGGACAAACCTAAAGCTAGATTCACAATGCTGGAGTACTCTACTTAAGAGAGTGGATTTTGTTCCTTTCTTTTTCGCACTTAAATATTTCTTGTATCATGCCATCTCTATTTTAGTACACTCTGCAGAGTGGAGTACTCCATCATTGGGAATGTGGCTTAATGAAGCAGATTTTTATTAAGTAGGTTTGAGGTTAAGAAGAAGAATAAACATTTTTTCAAAGTTATAGACACATTATTAATTTGCAAATCAGACTAGATCTAGTTTCTGCCTTTTTTTATTGACAGGCTTCATTAGTGATTTTCCATTAAATTAAATAATTGTTTATATTTTATTGTCAGATTGTCTCTATATGATAATTTACTCTCAGAAATTATCAAACAGACATACAAACACTCTTTAGATTTTTTGTTTATCTTCTTATCTCCTCTTTGTCACCTTTTTGACAAATGTTGCCACACTGACGTATCGTTTTTACGTACAAGTGCAGGCAATTTGTGTATATCGGAGACGGACTGCCAGCAGGGCATTTTTCACTGAAAAAAATCTTAATAAACATTCGGAAAACGTCGAAATGTAATTAAACGGTTTTTTCGTACTTTTTGGATCAACTTGTAGATCATGAATTTTAAAGTAATGTAGACAATGATCTATCATTACTTGCTAATCTACACGATACTGACCTGTCAATGATATCGCTTCGTCTGAAAGACAAATATATGTACTTAAACCCTCTAATTCCCAAGGCTACCAAAAGGTCTTCACATCTTAAATAGTTTTTGGCATGAGTAAATAATAACAACAATTTTTTATGAAACCAGTTATACCAACCAGTGTTTTAGGGTTAACTATGTATATTAACTCATTAAAAAACTCAAAGTACATAGAAATGCGTTTTAGTCAAAAACTTACACATTACTTTTCGTATGTACGGTAACTTTCAACATAGATAATTATCAATGTTGAAAACTCAACGTTTATACATTTTCACTTCTAACGTAACTTCTTCGCGATACTACTAACAAAATTCTTCTGACATACTTTTGATTATACCCCAAATATTATAAATATTAACTGTTTACAAAATTTGTTTACTTTATTCGGTTTAACTTAGATTTGCCTTAAATACTTAACGCTGATATTTATGAACGAAGATACAGCTATTGATAGAAAACATAATCACCTAATTTTTCCTCCAAACTTTTTTTGTACAATGAAAGATTTTTAAGAAATATATAGTCATGGTTTTGTAAATTAAAAAAAAAAAATTATTTTGTAAAACAGTAGAAAATTTTTAAAAAATTGTCAAAAATATATTTGCGATCTGGCATACATATTCTCTAAAGCACCGTAAGTTATTTTTCACGTGTAAAAATTTCACTCGAACTTTAAATGCCTTAAATAGTAATTTAAATTCTGAAAATGAAAATTTTTCTTATGTTATTAGAAAGCCACAATCACAATAAACACAAAATGTCACTTCTTCACAAGAAAAATAATCGTCTTTTATATTAAGTTTGCGTGAAAACAAAGTCTACACAATTTTCACGTGAAACGCATTGTCGTGAAAAATTATTTATTTTATATGAAGTTTTTTCACGTGAAATCTAAACAACTTACGGTGCTTTAACTCAAAAACTAGCTAACATATGTTTTTGAAATTCATCACAGATTATAAAGTCAGAGTTGGTAGTAAGCAAAACTAATTACGTTAACATTTATTGATATTTAGTGTCAAATTCGCCAAATTTCGTAATTTTTTAAAAACGAAAATGGACATAACTTCTTAAATAGCAACAATAGATTAACAATAGCCATATTTTCGCTTTAACCTACCAATGTTAATTATTTAAAGCAAATCTGCGTATGACAGCAAAACTTTTTTCGAAGTAACGGGAAGAAATTACGTTAGGGGCGAACATGTATAAATGTTGAACATGTATAAAATATGATAATTATCCACACTGAAAGTTAAAGTTCATAAGAAAAGTAATGTGCACGTTTTCGCATTAAACACATTTCTATACACTTTGAGTATTTTTATGAGCTAACGGATATTGTTAAATAGAAAACACAGCTAATTTTCAGTATGTAAGTTTATTTAACTAATAGTTTTGTTTATAGTAAAAACCGAAGTAAGTGATTTGACTATTAGATTTCTTGATATATCTTCAAGGTTTATTGTGTTATAACGCCTAAACAAAGTGATAAATTAAAATTTATCGCAATCAGAAGAAAGAGAAGTAGAGGGTTAAATTATTTCATAATTGTTGCACTTTTTTTTAAAAAGCGCTTGTATGTTTTTCTAATTTTTTTATTATTAGTTTATAGACAATAATAAAACCATGCGCATAATTTTCCTAATTACACGGGTCTACAAATTTGAAAAAAAAAATTGACTGCAGAAACGAAGCAAGTTTTTTAACTAATCTGGGTGCGCTGAATTTGAATCTGGCATAATTTTGGGCTATCACGTCGTGTTCATTTTTTATCACATGCTAGCAATACTGTAAAACAGTCAATACTGTCACTACAATTTCACAATTATTAATTTGACAGAAGCCCACATTCATTCTAAATCTTCATAATAGTAGCGTTTAAGCATGTCAGGGAGACCGTGTGTTACTGATTCAAGCTATTTTTGCTTTGTGTGTGGTGAATATTTGGTTGGAAAAAAGGATATGGAATATCAGAATTATTAAAATATGCATATTTACATTATTTTGGTTTTGCTGTCAGAAACTTGGACAAAACGTGGACACCGACAATGTTTTACAATAGTTGCAGAACTTTTTTATACAAGTGGTCAAATGGCAAGAAAATCTATTTCGATTTTACAATTCCACTACTTTGGAGAGAGTCAAGTAATTTCTGTTTAACAAAACTTGCTGGATTCAATATGAAAACTCGAAAAAATATTACTTACGCGAATGTCCCATCAGTTTACAAACCAGTTCAACGTCCACCAAATAATCCATTACCAGTCATTCCCAATGCTACGAGGTGCGGTGAGAGACGAACAAGGGGAGCGTGATCACCAAGATTTAATGAAAATTTAAAGAAATTACCAAAGATTTTGGGACAAAAGCATGCTGGGAGACTATTGCTGGACGTGAAACCGAACTAACAAAATACAAAAAACGTTCAAATAACGCCATTCACTTTTGAAAATTCATTGATTTTTAAACAAACTAATGATTTTTTATGTAAAAAACAAATAAAAACATTTTTTTGTATCTCGAAAACCTGACGTGATAAAGAAAAACCAATTAGCGGTTCGAATTCAGCCCACCAAACAGTAAACAAATTGTAAAGTGCGATTGGAAACTGTTTACACATTTTTTTACTAACTTTTTTATCTGAGTGTAGTTTGACACAAAACAATATCAAAAAGTTTAGTATTTGGTCAAGTCAGAATAGTAGAATTCTTAACTAACATCTCAATTTATTAAAAGCTTGCAAAGTGGATTACTAACGGCTTTGCTAACTTTTCTACCAACTTTTTTCTATGAGTGTAGTAATTTAAAATATATTGTTTCTCTATTTGGGAAATTTTAAGCAAATGTCATAAAAAAGCTTTATCTTATTTATAAAGCTTTCCATTATTTAATATGCTGAAACTTCTTCTGTTAGTATGATATTAAATATTTCTTAACAGCTTCTGTTTAAGTATCGATTATCTCAATATTCCCAATTTAATAACGACTAATTTCATAGCAAGAACCAGTTTGAATAATTTTTTATTGTGTTTGTTAACCCTCTAATGCACAAGGCCGCCTAAAGGTGGTCTTCAGATTTTAAATAGTTTTTGGCTTAATAACAATATTTTATTAAACAAGTTGTATTATATCCATAGAAAACTTAACTATCTACTTTTTTGCCTTCAAACTTTTTTTTGTATACGGAACTGGTTCAAGCGAGAAGCATGTAAAATGAAAATTTAGAAAATATTATAAATTTAACTTTTTAAAATAAAAAAAATATTTGAAAAATTGCCAAAAATATATTTACGATCTGGCGTACATTACCGATAATTACAAAGCTAGTTTAAAGTCTCTAATTGTAAAATCAGTTAAAAAATTTTTCTCCAGGACCCATAGGATAACGCCAGGATACGTTTCACAAATATCTCTCTAACTCAAAAACTAGCCAACAGATTTTCTTAAAATTAAACACAGATTATATACTTAGAGGTAGTAGTAAGCAGAACTAATTTCGTCTAAATTTATTGATGTTTAGTGCCAAATTCGCCAAATTTCGTAATTTTCAAAAAGCGAAAATCGCCATAACTTTTGGAGTAACAACAATTGTTCAACAATTTTCGGTACGTAATTTTGTTTTATTGATACATAGTAGTATTTACAACAAAAATCGAAATTATTTGACCACAAGGTTTCAAGATACGTCTTCAACCTTTGTTGTGCTATATCACCTAAATAAAGCGATAAATTAAAATTTTAATATTTGTTCCATAGTAGATTCTAACGCCAAATATATGGTTTAAATATTATTGTAATCAGAAGAAAGAGCATTAGAGGTTTACATACATGCATAATTTCATAGCTATATACAATTCCAAAAAGCAAAATGACCTTTAATGTAACTAAAAAAAAACAATTAACAATACAATTAAAGTGCCCGAGTAAAAAAGAGTATATATAACATATATTTTTTAATATTAAAATATATGAGAATATAAAATATTGTATGCGACTTTATATGTTTTTATATGATGATATATTAGAAAAATGTTTAAAAGTTTTCTCATATGTAATCATATTGAATCATATATCAGAATTTGCGTTATTGCAAATTATTTATATAGGAATATATAATTGATAAAACCGTTAAAAATTTTGTATATAAATACATACGAAGAATATTTTTGATTGTATTTTATATATTACAATATATTAGTTAATCTCACACACAAGTTCGAAACTCATTGCATGAAAAAAAATTTGTATATGTTTTATTCAATTTTTTCATTAAATTAATATTTTCTGAGCTTTTTTTATTTTTAATTTTTTTTTTTAATTTAAAAACTCCAATTTAATAAAATTAACATTTAAAATCATGACCCGGCTCGTAATGGGTTAATAAGTTTAGGCATGTTGCATACCATTGGTAAGGTATTTCAAGTACCTTTCCAACGCCATATATATTTTGTTCTGGTCCGATAAGTTTTGAGTGGAGAAATAACCATTTATTATTGTTATAGATCATTTTCAGCTCCATAAATCGGGAATTAAGAGCCTCCAACAAAAAAGAAGTACATTGCCGGGCTAATCATTAAAATTTTATTTAAAATAAAAAAAAAACAATATATGTATTTAAAAAATTTTCTAAGTCCAAAGAAAATTCCCATATTTGCGAAAAAAATGATCTACATCCGTATCAAAAATGACAAAGTGTATGCTAACTAACTTGCTGCTAACTTTTTTGCACACATATTCCCATAAGGGAAAGCTGGCAGCTAGTTAGTTAGCATATGCTTTTTCATTTTGAATACGGGGGCTAATCTTTAACCCTAGAAGTGCATCGCTATTTTTCACGCTATTTGTAAAGCACAGTTGATGTTAGTCGAATCGACTAACAATGGACTTCTAGGGTTAAAGAATTCAACAATAACGGATTTATACAATAACGTCTTTAATAGTTACTTATTATCAGGGCAGCGACTTTCATGTACTTAAAAATGGAAAATATACGCTTAAAATATGCAGTAAAAATGCAAAATATGCACTTAAATGGAAATATGCAATAAAACCAAAAAATATGCACTAAAGATCCAAAAATAAATGCTTAAAATCAAAAAATGCACTTTACATTTATCGATTTATAAAAATCATATTTATTACTGGAGAGTGTTTAGTTAAAAATTAAATCCAATATAAATGGTATTCGGTCAAAATCATTTTTGAATTAATGACTACAAACATGTATTTGCATGAAAGTCGCAAATTATCGACAGTAGCCTGCGGCTGCTAGTGTGCAGAACGTGAAATCTTGCTGACCTCCAATACAATTTTTTTTTATCATTTAAATTTAATCATATCGTATGTATTAACTTATATCCAATTTGATCGGGACAAAACTCGGATATAAGTTGATAATTTGATATAACTTTGTATTCTTGTAAATATAATTATATCCGATTTGATACAATTTAATATAAACATTTTTCGGATGAAATTATATCCAGTTACAGATTCCAAATATATCCATTCATATATAATTTTATATAAACTTTTTTACTCGGGTGGTCATAAAAAACATTTTATAGGTTCACTTTAACAACAAAATAAAGAATAACATAATATCACTTTTGTTGTTAATATCCAGTCGCATACCTTTATTGGGTGGGTCTTGTTTTTCCATTGTTATTATTCGCATCACAAGTGTATATACGAGTATATGCAGAAGTATATTAACTTGATCATTGCGAATGTAACCATTTTTAATAATTACACTAGTCTATAAAAAAAGTTGCATTTACTGCGCACTAACAAGGAAGATTTCCAAGTGGGTTCTCTCCGATTTTAATGAAATTTGTTGTTTTGTATTCCAGTAGATGCGTCTAAAAAAAGTTTTCTAAAATATTTTTAAGTACTCTCAATACTGTTCCCCTGAGTACTCGATATTACTCAATATTATAAATTTCATATTTCTTTTCTAAAAGAGTTGTATATATTTACATACAGTTGCATTTTC
This sequence comes from Leucophora obtusa, assembly GCA_949987735.1. Classification (NCBI taxonomy): domain Eukaryota; kingdom Metazoa; phylum Arthropoda; class Insecta; order Diptera; family Anthomyiidae; genus Leucophora; species Leucophora obtusa. The sequence goes on along the minus strand of OX465295.1, from coordinate 160,988,098 downwards.
ACGGCAAAATTATGCATATATTCTTAAAAATGGAACTTTGATTGTACTACGTGGTTTCTTTCTACTCGAAAAAAAACACACGGTATTGAGAACTTAATACCCAAATACTCAATACTTTTACAACTCTATAACACAACAAATATAAACAAAACAAATTCAAATTTTAATTTCTAAAAAAATCAACAAGAACAAAATGAATTGTGGTTTTTATTGAAAGGAATTCTATATTTGACGAACAAACTGATCTTCAATAACTGCGGTCTTCCTCCTACCAAAAAAAAAAGAAAAATAATATACAAATATTGAAGTTGTATCTTATCCAAATTAAAACATATTGTATTCCGGCCACGAAGAATACGTTTTTTGAAATAGTTTGTTAAATTTTTGCTTAAATCGGTCATGGTAAATATAAAAAATATAAATGAGAGGGTCTTAAAACTAAAGAGAGTTATGCAGGAAAATATAGCACTGAAAAATGAGACCGAAGAACTTAAAGATGAAATCGGTAATCTTGAAATATATGTTCAAAAGCAGGAGAACTCGATAGTTGCTAGTGATATGCGTATAAATGGGATACCTAGTGTAAATATATATAATGATAACTTATATATTATTTATGAAAAAATTTGTGAAGCTGTTAAAATCTACCCAATTTCAGTTAAAACTATTTACCGGGTTAAAAATACTAGGAGTAGGAAAAATATCGATGATGCTCCTATAGTTATAAAGTTCAGAAGCCCATATGAACGTAATTACATGCTTAAAATTATAAATACTCATGTTAAAGCTACTAAAAATCACATATTATTAAACCATATCGGCATTGAAAGTACAAAACCGATCTTTATTAATGAAAATCTCACCCCGGAAAATCACCGCATTATTCTTGCCGCTCGAAGGTTAAAAAAAAAATAACAAGATATCATCTGCATATACCAACCGAGGTTTAGTATATATTCGGAAGTTAGGAAGTGAAGAGTCTCTGCGAATTAACACCATTGAGATACTAAAGCAGTTATTTCATTTTTAAAGTAACGCTGATGGAAATACATATGAATGCCATATGAGATACAGAATTCTAGTAGTAATAATGTTTTACAAGCTTTTAATTAAATTAGAATACTGCTTTTCTTTCTTAAATTTCTTGAATATTTCTAATTACAAGTTTTGCTTTTTATTAATTTATCATTTGATTGCTATGTATATTTATATTTGTGCTTGCATTGCTTTTAAATATTTAATTTTCAATGGTAGTTACACCATTACATAATAATACGAGGGTTGGTTCCAAAGAAAATATTGCCAATATGGTCAGAATTATTTCAAAAAGAAAAAGTGGTCTTAAAATTTGCCATTTGAATGCTCATAGTTTAAACAACAAAATGGATGAGTTCAGGTTAATATTTGAAGAATCTGGTATATATATAGTTTGAGTTTCTGAAACATGGTTTATTCCCTCTATTGTATGCCATATCCCAGTGTAGAAAATCATTACCAGATAGGTGGTTATGTAACTACATACTTGGTAATGGTAACTAGTTACTTTTGTTATTACATTTCTTATTACCTTTATATGGCGATGTCGCGAAAAATAATGAGTTGTCGTTACACACCAGCATACGAAAAATCAAAAAATATATCGTTACCTATGTGCTTACCAGTACTGACAAAAATAATGAGTCTAAAAATAGATTTTCTAAAAAATAAATTATATAAAAAAAACTATTTTTTATTGTGCTGGTGCGGGAATCGAACCTGCCCAGGTAGAAAAATACGAACGGCACAGTACTGGCTCAGCATTGGAGACAGTAGTACATATACTGGCGATGTGTCGGATTTTTTACGTTTCCAGTACTGGTACGGTGTCGAAATGATAACACCAATATACGCTTGGCCGTAGGTATTTGCCCACGTTGGCCCAGTGTTGGATTTTGTTACTTCCTGGTGTTTTCCCAGTACTATAAATTAAAAATATTCATTAACTTGCCAGTACTTCAAATACAAAAAATCAGTGTATAGCCAGTACTATAAAAAGAATTAAAAATCTGGTGGTGAATCACCCTAAATTTTAATAAAATAATAAAAAATAAATGAATGTTCTTTTTAGTTTGACTCTAGATCATAAAATAATATCACTTTCTGTTTAAATTATTTTCAAATCAAAGAAAGATGATACAATTTTTACAAGTAAATTACAAAGAATAAAAATATATTTGAAAGAATTCATCTTAAAACACATTGACACGGTATATATATTTGTTCCTTTTACTCCTGCAAGGAGCATAGGGCCGCCATTGACACGGTGCAAAAATATAATTTAAATAATATATACATTTAAATTTAACGGTTCGTTGTAATTCAAAAATCTGTGGTTATCATACACAGAGTTGAATAGAATCAGCTGAGATATCTAAGGAATTAAGGTTCAAAGCAAAATAGAGTAATAATAACAAAGGATAAAAATAGCTTTGTTAAATTTCGTTGATGTTAGTCTAAGTTGAGTTGTTGATACGAAACTCGATTTTCTTTCAGCGGTCACAAAAATAGACAACATTAAAAATATTAGCCCACACAAGACGAAATACACTGATGATGGCTTTGTAGCGAAAGCCGAAAATACGTATTCTGTATTGCTGGTCTTATCGAATTCTTTCAAATATATTTTTATTCTTTGTAATTTACTTGTAAAAATTGTATCATCTTTCTTTGATTTTAAAATAATTTAAACAGAAAGTGATATTATTTTAGATCTAGAGTCAAACTAAAAAGAACATTCATTTACTTAAAAATAAGAGATCAACTAAATATTCCCCCATTCATAATAAAAAATATATATTTTTGTTTCAAATTATTTTTTTGTTTCTTATTGTGTTATAAAATATTAAATAATTGCAAAACTAGGAAATAAAGTTTTTCTTAAATTTTCTGGTTTCTCGCTGTTTTATATAAAAATATTATGAAAAAAGTTATATTGAAATTCTATTAAATTATATTAAAAATTAGGGTAAAAGAAGTGTCAGATAGAAAAATCTTGTTAAAATAGCAGAAAACACCCAGATAGAAAAATACGAACGGCACAGTACTGGCTCAGCGTTGGAGACGGTAGTGCATGTACTGGCGATGTGTCGGATTTTTTATGTTTCCAGTACTGGTAGGGTGTCGAAATGATAACACCAATATACGCTTGGTCGTAGGTATTTGCCCACGTTGGCCCAGTGTTGGATTTTGTTACTTTCTGGTGTTTTCCCAGTACTATAAATTAAAAATACTCAGTAACTTGCCAGTACTTTAAATACAAAAAATCAGTGTATAGCTAGTACTATAAAAACAATTATTTGTACTATATAAAAAATATTTTTGTTTCAAATTAATTTTGTTGTTTTTTATTGTGTAATAAAATATTAAATAATTGCAAAACTAGAAGATAAAGTTTTTTTTTAATTTTCTGGTTTCTCGCTGTTTTATTTAAAATATAATGAAAAAAGTTATATTGATATTCTTCATTATTGAATTCGGTATTAAAAATTAAGGTAAAAGAAGTGTTAGAAAGAAAAATCTTGTTAAAATAGCGTAAAACAGTGGCAAAGCACATTTTAAGTGGTACTGGCATAATCAAAAAAACAGTGCTCTCCCAGTACTATTTTTTTTCTACCGTGGGCAATTTCCACCTGGGTGGGTCTACAGATTGCCAGTCAACAGCTCTACCATCTGAGCTATATTGACATGTAATATTTAATAGATAAAAACACAATTGACCTGCTGCACACAAGTTAGCTTACTCGCCAACATACAAAAAATCAAAAAATATGTGGTTACATATATCCTTACCAGTGTTTAAAAAATATTGACTCTAAAAATAGATTTAAAAAAATTTTCAAAAAAATCTAAAAAATTATTTTCTATTTGAAATAATGATAAAAATAAGTCATTATCAGTAACTCATTATTATATGTTTTAAAATAATACAGAAGGTAAGTGGGTGCCATTACTGGTAGTCCAAAAAATAATGATATGTCATTACCGTTTCTACACTGGGATGTTCTAATGATCTGCCTTCTCAACTTGAACACTGTGGTGTCCAAATGTATGCGGATGACGTACAGCTCTACATTAGCTGCGAGCCGTCTAGGGTCATTGACTGCGTAGACAAATTAAACCATGATCTGGAAAGAATTAACGTATGGGCTTATAGGAATGGTCTTTACTTAAATGCCAGGAAGTCGAAAGCAATAATGATCTGCAAACAGTTAAGTTTAATGCCATCAATCAAAATAAATAAATCTGCAATTGAACTTGTTGACACTGCAAAAAATCTTGGTGTAGTATTTAATAAACAACTTGATTGGTCAGATCATATTAATACAGTATGCGGGAGAACAATTGCAATCCTACGAAATTTATGGATGACTCAACATTATACTCCATTAAAAATTCGCATGCTATTGGCAAAAACGTATGTGCTGCCAGCACTAATGTATGGCTGTGAACTTTTTTCTAACAGTGATTCTTTATGGAAGAAAAAACTGAATGTTACTTTTAATGGTGTTGCCAGATATGTCTTTGAGCTTAAGCGCTTTGCCGGAATTTCTCGGTACTCAAAGCAAATATACAACATTTCGTTTGATAACCTCCTTAAATGCCGTTCTCTTATTTTCTTGCAAAAAATTATATACACAAAGGAACCAAACTACCTATACCAACGGCTGAACTTTTTCCGCTCAAACAGGAGGAAAAAGATTAAAACAATTTTTCACCGTAATCAAATGCCAAAAAGACACTTCTTTATTAACAGTATCCATCATTGGATCCACTTACCTCACAATATTCAAATAACAAGCAATGCAAAGCATTTTAAACGTGATATTTTTAAACATTTTAGTTAACACAATTTTAAATTATTTTAATTGTAAACTTTTTTTATTTTTTTGTAAAAAATCATTTTTTTCTTTAAAAAGTATAAATCTTTTATTATTTTTATTTTTTATATTTTTTTCGAATCTTTTACCTATATTTTGATTATTGTTACAATGTTAAATTAACTAATGTCAATTATTTTTTTTTTAATTTTAAAAATGTTTTATCTTTAAATTTTTTTTTTTGCAATTTTCTTTTTTATAACAATATCCTTGTTTTCATGTTTAGATTATTTTTTTATACAAATACAATTTTATGTAACATTATTTTCCATGTGCTGTTAAAAAGAATAGTTCTTGTTGCACTGGTATGCTAAATAAATAAAATAAATAAATAAATAAATAAATAAATAAATAAATAAATAAATAAATAAATAAATAAATAAATAAATAAATAAATAAATAAATAAATAAATAAATAAATAAATAAATAAATAAATAAATAAATAAATAAATAAATAAATAAATAAATAAATAAATAAATAAATAAAATAAAACTGCTGTTAACGAGATAATGAAAACCCCATCAATCTTATGTGAACAGTTTTGATTATTTTTCAAATCTTCTTACTTAATCGTTAACAAAACTTGATTGTGAACGGGGTATTACTAAACGAGAAAATCTTATTTTGAGGTATTTGTACACGCAGAAAAGAAACGGTTGGAACTTTATCTAAGTGCTATGTAATTATGGAACCACATAAGTTCGAAGTAAGTTTTACAAATTTCTAGCAAAATATATGTAATTTTTCGGATATTTTCCACTACACATGTACATATATATTTTGCAAGGATTGTATATATTTTACAAAAAAATGTGGATATTTTACTATAACTTTATAAAACTAACTTGAATATTATGTAGTTGAATAATTACATAGCTCTTAGGTAATATTCCCCCTGTTTTTTTTTTTTTTTTTTTGTAGAGTAGTTTTTTTTTAATTTGTTTATATTTGAGATTTTTATTTTCAGCAGTTTGACTATTACGACTATATATCGGCCCAAGAACAACCAATTTGATCATAGATAGTATCGGTGCAAAGTCAATCAAATAGGAAAATAACTTCTGTTTAGAAGTTTTGTTGCTATTGGAAAAAACGTATTACAAAATAGATCTAAATTTCCGAAAAAAAATTTTATATTTCAAAAATCGTAAAAGAGAGAAATCGCGCAAAAAATGCTACTTAAGCCCCGTTTAGATTATCACACAAGTGTGTTATACATGTCAGAAATGTGTTGTATAATGAAAATGTATAATAGTGTGAACACTGTTCGTTACACACATGTCAAATTAGGTGCACTCATTTTAAAAAGCGGTCACACTTTTTCGACAAGATTTTTTTTGTTGAAATATTTCATAAAGTTACCCCTTGTCTCAACACAAGCGTTGCGTTATTCACAAATAAATGTAAAAAAAGATTAAAAACAACTAATGGTGAAAAAAAGTAATAATAGAAGAAAAAATAACTGTTTTAATTTATGTGTTATGTGTGTCGATAACAGTCTGAACACTGAAAAGATTTTCTTTTATAATTTTTTGACAACCAGACAATTTCAGCATACTTTTTGTCATACTTGTGTGAAGAAAAGTATAAGCACTTGTGTGATAATGTGAACGGGGCTTTATAGCGTAGAGCAACGGTTCTCACCAACTTCTACCTTACCAACTCCTTGAGATATTTTTACTGACTGACGGACCCGCAATTTATAAATTGTTTTATAGTTATGTGTAAAAAAAAAACAAAATAATTCAAAGTCGTCGAATTTTAGGAAAGATCGTAAAAATATACAGATAATAGAATATTTTTATTGCGAAAAAAGATCTTGAAGATTTCATTTAAAAGACCCCATAAATTACAAAAAAAAATGATTTTAAATATTATCGTACAAAAATTCTCACAAGAATTTGTGATTTTTCTGTTTCTGCGATAGCAATTCAGAAGATATCAATTAAAATTCAGAAAATATCAATTGGAATTCATAAAATGCCAACTAAAATACTAGATTTTCATTTCAACTACCAACCTTCAGATGAGAACTGTCAAAATTTAATGACAATTCGTTCATTAGTGAACAAGTTACAGCTGCTTTAGTGACGCTACTTTTGCGACTTTGAAAACAATGGATTCAAAGCAATTTCATTGCTTTTTAATGGCAAAAACACCGCTCCGCAGTGTAGAAACGGTAATGACATATCATTATTTTTTGGACTACTAGTAATGACACTCACTTACCTTCTGCATTATTTTAAAACATATATTAATGAGTTACTGATAATGACTTATTTTTATCATTATTTCAAATAGAAAACAATTTTCTAGATTTTTTTTAAATTTTTTGAAATCTATTTTTAGACTCAATATTTTTTAAACACTGGTAAGGATATATGTAACCACATATTTTTTGATTTTTTGTATGTTGGCGAGTAAGCTTACTTGTGCGCGGCAGGTCATTTATGTTTTTATCTATTAAATATTACATGTCGATATAGCTCAGATGGTAGAGCTATTGACTGGCAATCTGTAGACCCAGGTTCGATTCCCGCACCAGCAAATTTTATTAAAAAAAAAAAAAAATAAAAAATATTTTTTTTTATATAATTTATTTTTTTGAAAATCTATTTTTAGACTCATTATTTTTGTCAGTACTGGTAAGCACATAGATAACGATAATTTTTTTGATTTTTCGTATGCTGGTGTGTAACAATAACTCATTATTTTTCGCGACATCGCCATATAAAGGTAATAAGAAATGTAATAACAAAAGTAACTAGTTACCATTACCAAGTATGGAGTTCCATAACCACATATCTGGGAATGAATTTCTACACTGGGTTAAACCAAATCTTGGCGTGATAAGTGTTATTCGGACTCTGCTGCATGGGGACAAACGGTACAGAAGTGGTTTGCTGACTTTAAACGTGGTTGTACAAACACCAATGATGCCGAACGCTCTGGTCGCCCATAGGAGGTGGTCATACCGGAAAACATCAAAAAAGTTAACAAAAACGTTTTGGCAAACCGTAAAGTGAAGTTGCAGGAGATAGTTGATACCTTAAAGATATCGTGTCGATGATTCTGAGAGCTGTTTGGTGCTATTTCGGCGAGATTAAAAGGATTTTTGCGTCGGTATGTAACAATATTCGTCCATTGTCTGCCACTTCACTCCAGAGTCGAATCGGTAGTCAGCTGAGTGCACAGCAACTGGCGACCCTCGCCCGAAGAAGACACAGACGCAACAGTCAGTTAAAAAAGTTATGGCATCAGTATTTTAAGATGCGGCTGGAATTTTGCACATTGATTACCTTGAAAAAGGCTTGACCATCTATAGCGATCGCTACATTGTCAAACTGGTGCGTTGGAAGGAGAAAAACGCAAGAAAACGGCCCCATATAAAGAAGAAAAAGTGCTCTTTCACAATGCGCCGTGCCACAAGTCGTTCGCAGAGCTTTGAAGAATTAATTCCTTTTGCATGAATTCACTACCAATCGAATTCAATTTTCTTTAGAATTGAATGAATTCCTTTCCTTAAGTAATTCACTGAATTCGTTCAACTGAACGCGTTCATCAAACAATAAATTCAAAGAATTAATTCCATTGCAATAGTTCTCTTTATTAAATCAAATGAATTAATTCACTGGTGAACGCGTTCAATTTTATAAATCGAACGGAAAAAAGTGAATTAATTTCCTTACTGAATTAATTCACCACTGAATTCATTCAATTTCATTCAGTGAATTAAAAAAACTAAAATTACATTCAGTGAATTAAGAAAAATAAAATTACATTCAGTGAATTAAAAAAAATTAAATTACGTTCAGTGAATTAAAAAAAAAATACGTTCACTGAATTGAAAAAAAATATTACGTTCACTTAATTGAAAAACAAAAATTATGTATGCTGAATTAAAAGCCTGTTTTCTGCCGTTCAGTAGAAGCAAACATTGTATTGTAAAAAAGTATAAATGAAATACGTCGTAGTGAAGCATCTACATTTTACTGGGAAGCATAAGTTTGAAAAATTAATAGTTATATTTTTTCCAAATTCATCTATATCTGTAAAGTTTTTATTTTTAATAGTAAAAGGCTTTATTTTTTAATCATGTAGGTTGATAAAGTGCATCGGGTTTCTCTAACGCTTAATGTATATGAAATTTGTTTATTTTTACTAGCAAACGCTGTAAAATTGCTTAGTTGCAAATTTTATTTGTAAATAAATGTTTTCTTCTACTGATCGGCAGAAAACAGGCTTTGAGTTCAATGAACGTATTTTTTTTTTTTAATTCACTGAACATAATTTTATTTTTTTTTAATTCACTGGACGTAATTTTATTTTTTTTAATTCACTGAATGTAATTTTATTTTTTTTTTAATTCACTGAATGAAAATCAAATTGAATTAAGGAATTAATTCACTTTTTTGCCATTCGATTTATAATATTGAACGCGTTCACCAGTGAATTAATTCATTTGATTTAATAAAAAGAACTATTGCCATTGATTTAATTCGTAACAAAATAAATCGAACGAAAACAAATATGAATTAATTCCATACAATATATGGTGCTTTGTGAATTAATTCATCGAATTTTTAATTCAGAATTGAAAAATTGAATTAAGGAATTAATTCTTCACAGCTCTGGTCGTTGGCTACTATGGCCAAATCGCACGAATTACACTTTCAATTGTTTCCGCAAACACCGTATTGGCTACCAACGATTTTTACCTGTTTTCAGACTTCAAAAAAATGCTCGCTGAAGAGATTTTGTTCTAATGAAGAGAGGGTTTCCAAAACAGAGACCTATTTTGAGGCCAAAGATAAATGATTCTGTAAAAAATGTATCGAAATGTTAGAAAGGCTTTGGAGTAATTGTATCGCTCTTGAAGGAGACTGTTGATGAATAAAGTCGAATTTTGCCAAAAAAAAAAAAAAATTTTGTTTTATTGGTTATCCGACGGACTTTTCACCCGATGTGTTAAGGACGCTATTTTTGCAACATTTTATTAGGATTAAATATGCGCTTTTATTTGATAACACGTTTTGACGTCTGCAATAATATTAACTATATAGCAGAGATGGGAGTAATTAATTACTTTGTAATGACCATTGCGGGTTTTCATTACCATTAAATCTATAAAATGAAACTTAAAAAAAAAATTCATTACCATTACAAAATGTAATTGCAATGAAAAAAATGTCAATTTCATTTGTTTTCTTTACATGTAATGAAACGTTTTTATAATTTTCATTACAATACGCAATGGTAGTAAAAACAAAAAATCATTTTCATTTTTTCTACACTAGGTCGACAAATGAAATTTCATTACCATTACTTAACATAATGATGTAAAGAACGGTTTGTTATTTGTTCTACACTAAAAAATTTTCCTTTATATAAATTTTTTTCGCAATTTTTTTTTGGCAACTAGCCACCAAACTTTGATGTATGTCTCTAGATTATAAATGTAAAAAAACCGCACTTAAAAAATAGCAAAATTATGGCGGAACGCGAAAAAATACTTTATGGCAGGAAAATTCAATTAAAAAACTTAATCAGCATTTAACATTCTTCAAACAAATATACTGATGCAAAATATTTCCTTTTGGCAAATTTTTTTCGCGATTTTTTTTTTTTTGCAACTAACCACCAAACTTTGTTAAATGAAATAGGAATTATAGACCCTAGATTATAAATTTGATAAAAACCGCACTTAAGAAATTGCAAAATAATGGTGTAACGCGAAAAAAGACTTTATGGTACAAAAACTAAATTAAAAAACCTAATCAGCGATTAACATTCTGCAAACAAATATATTGATGTAAGAAATTTCCTTTTTGCAAATTTTTTTTCGCGATTTTTTTTTAACTAGCCACCAAACTTTGTTGAAACTTTTTAAGAAACCGCACTTAAAAAATTCAAAAATAATGATGAGACGCGAAAAAAGACTTTATGGTAAAAAAATTTAATTAAAACACTTATTCAGCGATTTACATTCTGCAAACAAATCTATTGATGTAAGAATTTTCCTTTTTGTAAATTTTTTTTTCGCGATTTTTTTCGCGGTTTTTTTTAATTAGGTCCCAAACTTTCTTGTATGAAACGGGTATTATAGTCACTAGATTAAAAATTTTAATAAACCGCACTTAAAAAACTCCAATATAATGGCGGCACGCGAAAAAAGTCTTTATGGTAAAAAAATTTAATTAAAACACTTATTCAGCGATTTACTTTCTGCAAACAAATCTATTGATGTAAGAATTTTCCTTTTTGTAAATTTTTTTTCGCGATTTTTTTCGCGGTTTTTTTTTAACTAGCTCCCAAACTTTGTTGTATAAAACGGGTATTATAGTCACTAGAATATAAATTTTAAGAAACCGCACTTAAAAAACTCCAAAATAATGGCGGGACGCGAAAAAAGACTTTATGGTAAAAGAATTGAATTAAAACACTTAATCAGCGATTTACATTCCTTTTTGGATTTTTTTTTGCTTGCGATTTTTTTTCGCAATTTTTTTTTCAACTAGCCACCAAACTTTGTTGTACGAAATGAGTATTAAGTCCTTAGATTATAAATTAAAAACAAAACCGCACTTACAAAATTGGAAAATACTGGCGGATCGCGAAAAAGACTATGGTACTAGAATTGAATTAATCAGCTTAATGAAAACTTAATCAGCTATTTATGTTCTGCAAACAAATAGTATATTGATGCAAGAATTTTCCTTTATGCAATTTTTTTTCGCGATTTTTTTTTGCAACTAGCCACCAAACCTTGGTATCAAATATGGATACCTTAGGCCTCGGATTATGAACTAAAAAATGTTTTTAGTAATTTGTAAACCTCATATTTTTAAAATAAAAAACTTCGACAAAAACGGCATGTAATGAAAAACAAATGGATGTTTCATTACTAATGTTATGAAAATTAAAAAAAGGTTCATTTTAACTTTCAGAACAAATGAAAATTAAAAAAAATATTCATTACCATTTTTAACGCAATGGTAATGAAAAAAAAAACGTTACCATTTCTTCAAAAAATGGTAATGATAAAAAAAGCTCCATTACCTTTACATCAAGTAAGTAAAGTAAGTAAGTAAGTTAACTAGGATGAAAGGAATATAAATATATGATGATGATCTATTTATATTAGGGGTTTTCATACAAACTCACATTCTACTCGTAAACGGCGTAATCCTGGTATATTTATGAGTTTAATGTCAAACTCCATACATAAAAAATATGGTTTGTATTTATACAAGGTTTACAAGGTATCTACGAGTTTATATGAAAACCCCTATTGAATTTAAGCCAATAAACACATGTTATCAACTCAATATAAAATATTTTATTTTTTGTTTTATTAAAATCACACGCTAACTAATTTGTTAAAAAAAATTTCGGATTTTATTTTTTAGTTTAAAAAAGATTTACTGAAACTGAAAAATTTTGATTTTTTTTATGCCTAAAATTTGAGGAGTCTGAGAGAAATCTTAAATTATAAAACTCAGACGAGCCAATTCAATCAAGTTTTACAAAATTAAAGTGAAAATTTCTAAAAAATAACAATTTTAAAATATACATGTGCAAAAAATGATTTCATTTTGTCACAGTAAATTTAAACAAAATTAATTTGAAATAAAAAAGATATAAAACTTGTATTTCAGATTAAATTTTTTAAAAATTTCGATGCAAAAGTTGTGATTCTTTTGATGAAAAGGATTTAGTGGAATATGAATTAACTTCAAATTCAGATTTTTCAAATCCGATTAAGGAATTTCATCAGATTGACAAAATAGGAAAATAAGTGAATTTTTCACTTTAACTCCAATTCTATGCTAGCTCCTTTATTTAATCAAAATGAGTTAATTTGATTTATCTATGTTTTATTCGGGTATATGAATAAAAAAGAAATTTTTAAGAAAAAACGGTATTTTTGATAAAAGTTAAATTTGCGAAAATTTGAAAAATTAGAGCTAAAGGTAATTTTAAAATTTGGTATTTATATTTGTAATGCTCATCCTAAATTCTGTCATAACTGATGCGTCTCATGTCCGGTGCATTTTTAGTGTTGTACTGTCTTAACCGATTAATCGCATAAAATTTAAAAATTAATCGATCAATAGAACAAAATTTTATGTAAAATAATATACAAATGTTGTTGTATTTCTAATAATTTTATTTAAAAAAAGTAAAAAATATAATTTCAGTATATTTCGTAAAATTCATATAAAAAAAATTATTAAATTGAGATCATATTTTGCCAACATATTTAATTTTCTGTCCTCTCATTTTTTAAATCGGACAGACAAACACTCTTTATACATTTTGCACTACATAAAGTTAACATAAACTCGGCGCTCTTTAATATATTCAGTTAGTTAAATAAAAATAAAACAGAGGGGCAATTCTCTAACTTTTTAACAACAAAATTCGGTCGTTGAATTAACAAGTTTCCATAGTAAACTGACAACTTAACTACCGAAGGGGGCGGCGACCGGTCGCCCAAGGGGGCGGCGACCGGTCGCTGATCGGTCTTTTTGTTTGAAAGAGACATATCACTTTAACATGGCGTTGTCATTGGAAATGACCAATTGCCACAGTTTAGACACATTGTGGCAGCAAGGTGGTGTGTCTAAAAATAGCTTTTCAAATAAACTAATAAAAAATTAAGAATTAAAAATAATCTACTTGGCGTTGAAGTAGGGCTCGATAACACAACCTTCTGCTTGTAAGGCAAACGCTCTACCGTCTGAGCTAACGTTGCTTATGCGTGATGGCTGGCTGATGGTTAAGTTATATGTTTTTCGTTTCTGTTCAAATAAAAAAGAGAAAGAAAAAACAAACACAGACAGCAAATAAAAAAACAAGGAAAAGAAAAAAATAGAAAATAAAACAACATTAACACACACACAAATATGGTGGAAGTGTCTTGAATATGCCCCCGATTGACGGGTCATGGGATAGGTCCCTTAATGGCAGTTGACTTGTTTTTTGCGTTGGCCATAATTGAATTAAAAAATCAATTAAAAATTAGAAAACTACCTCAAAACCTCTGATAATATAAATAAAAATTTAAAAATTCCCCTTTAGTTACAAAGAAAAGCTTTAACATTAAAAAAATGTTGAAAATACAAAACTTAAAATTTCTTAGCAAAACATTATAGAAATTTAAAATAAGAGCTAAAATAAGCGAATCGTGAAAAAAATAAAGTTAAAAATAAATAAATAGTAAAATAAATAAAAAATATTTTTAAAAATATGCCGCGAATTTTGTTTTTATTTAGGTATCGGTCAAGTGTCAAGCAACAGTGAAAATAACGGATCAGAAAATACTTAGAAAATTAATTCATTTTCTATTGTTCATATTTGTACTAATTTAGTAATATGCCTTCGGTTGACCGGTCACGGGATAGGTCCTTGGAGGGCAATTGACTCCTCATTCCCCGTAGGGAACAAAAAAGAAATATATGTACAATTAAAAATTAACAAAATAAAAATGAACAATATATAAAAAAGTAACGCAAAAAAAATATTTTTTTTCAATTAGTTTTCATTTAATGAATACGTTTCATTGATTTAAAGAACGCCTTCTTTGGGGACTTTTCAATGAAAAAAATCATTGGATTAATGAACAAATTCATTAATACTATGCACAAAATTCTATCAGTGCATGCTCACTAAACAAGCTTTATAACATTGAACACTATTTATTAATGCTTTCGTTTAATATCAACATTTAGGAAATCTTAAAATAGAACGTAAAAAGATGTCATTACATTCCTTAATCCGTCAAATAAGAGTAATATTTTGGAAGATGACAAAGCAAATTGTGACCGTTTTTTCTTGTTTTTTTTTTTTTTTTTTGTTCTTTAATATATAAGACATTTAATAATGATCCGCGACTATAACAAGAAATTCTAATAGAGTTTGTGATTTAACCTAATAAATATTTAAAAATTTGAAAAAGTCGTCCGCTGAAGATTTCCCTGGCCAAGAACGAAATCCGGATATGCCTACAGCAAATTATTTTCCACAATTTTTTAAATAAGCTTTGGGGTTTTACCTTATTTCAACTGTCCAAATTTAATAATAAAGAAAATATATTTTTTAAACAGTTTTGTTATTTTTTAAAAATTTCGTATTAATTTATTCGAATTATTCGTTGTCCCAAATTTGGACATTTTAAATTATTCGAACAATGCTTGAGTAAAATTATTCGGTTAATCAAACAACGATTAATCGATTGAATACCCTACTGAACTGTACGCCAAATTAATTTATACAGGCAAAAAAAAAATATTTTCCCGAAAATTACTTTGTGGCTAACCATACTGATTTTTCATTTAATATTAAAAATGAGTTGATCCGCATTATTGACGAAAATTTCTAGGTTAAGTATACGAAATTTTTATTAGATTGGAACAACATTTTCATTCTTGTATGGTATTTTGGTAAAATTTGGCATTTTGATGAAATTTGGTTGATTTTTAAACATAGTTAACTTTAACGTATTTATTTTTGCAAGCAAACACCCTATAATTCCCCGTTAATTTGACAGGTTAATGTGAAATATGTCTAAATATCACATCATTTTCACAAAATTTGATACATATTAAAAAAATGCAATTCAAAAACAGGTTAAAAGTACTTAAAATTTTTTAATTGTTTGCAATTTTTTTTTTATTAAACATTTTTAATGTTTGCTCCTTTTTATTAGTATTATTTTGTTAAGGAGCATTAAACTTTTTTCAGTTCCAATTAAAAATTCAGAATTTAAAATTTTTGTTTAGGATTTTGTTTGCATTAATGCTTTTCTTAATTTAAATGTCAATTAACGCTTTCTAATAATTTTTCAAATATAAAACACGATTGCTAGAGATGTTTTTCTAAATGGTTATCTTTTGCTTTCTTCTGAAAATCGGATCTTCTTCTCGGAAGTCAATCAATTTATATTAACGTATTAAAATTGGTACAAAGCGAACTATAGATTCAAGATAAATAAATTATCTTATTATCAATTAAATAAAAATATATCGACTACCGATACGCATGCATATACAATAAAAAGAAATTTTGGATGTCAAATTTTCAAATATTTTATAAACAGAAAACTATCTACTATCATTCAAATTCAACTTTCGCTTTTTATTAGAAACTAAGTTGATATATCTCGAACCAATAACAAATATATACATATATAAAAAAATATACTCATCTATACTACTAATATACATGTTTACTATATTTACATAAAACGTATACGCTCTGTAATCAATTAAGTATTCAAAACCATGACGTTCATTTAAGTTCTGATACTCATACTACGAGTTTGTTATTATTGCAAAGTGTGTGACTTCAAAAAAGAAATTTCCCTTTTCTTTTAACAGCATATTGTCGATTGTCTACATACAAATTGAGGTAAAGTAAAAGAAAACACCTTTTTAAAAAAGAAATATATTAAAAATTATAATACAACAACAATAAGATTTATGAAAAATTTATTTATAGGAGAAATGTTATTTTGAATATTTCATACAGATTAGTTAAAAAAAAGAAACAAATTAAAAATATAAATAAAAGCACAATGAACTTTATATAAAGTTAGTTTTTAAACTAATGATTTTTATTTGATTTGACATATAATTTTGAAATGTTCTCCAAATTTTGAAAATGATAAAAAAAAATGTGATCATGAATTTTATTAGTAAACTGTATACATAAAATTGAAAAATTCAATAAAAGGCAGCAGGATAAAATACATATTTTCGATTTACGCTATCCATCTTCAGTGTCCATTAGCATGGCCCGAATTTTGAACCCCGTTAAATATGTATTAGCACTCATACCATGCATAATTTTAAGCTGACTGAAAATAAGGAAAAAAGTTGTGGAGTAGATCTCTACAGATGTTTGTTTGACATTTCGCGCAAAAAAGATGTTTGTTTTTTGCAAAATCGGTCTTAATCGTTTTGCAACATAAATCGTATTAATAGAAATATTTTAAAAACATTCGTGTGCGTCAGTTTTAGTCCACGATTGTATGTTTAGATTTTAAATTGATAATTTTTTGTAATAAAACCGAATATTTAATTTTCAAATCAGCACTCAATTATTACTAATTGTCAAGTATACTGCAGGAAAATGCTAAAAAAAAGAATTTTGATAAGTTTTCGGCAAAATAATTTATCATTTTAGTCCAATAATTTACTTGACAAATGCAGTAATTGATGACGTTAAAAATCTTTCCTGTTTATTAATCCAACTTTTTAATCTTCATCGTTTATACATGCATTTTTTAACAATTGCAAGTTTAACTCTGGTGGCACCGATAGCGATCCTGCTGAATATGAAAAATACAGGCGTTAGCATCATATTTATCGACAGCACCAAGATATTTTTGCGGCAGTGTATTAACGTTAATTTTTGTTTGACTGTATTATTAAAACAACAAACAGCGTCGTATACAATTACACTTGAAATATTTTGTATGTAAACACCACTTCAAATGTATTTAAGGGGGGTAATTACTGTAACAACAGCATTTTAAAGGGTATATTTGAACGGTTGTCAAAAATTGAATTAACAATATTTTTATTATTTTATTTTTTATTTAATAACCACGTTATTCAGGTATGTCACAGGTTTTTTTCGGAATTGATTTAATTTCGCAATTTCACTTTCGCAATTTTTTTCCATCTGAATTTGAAGGTTAGGGTGCTACTAGGGAATGCAAAATCCCGCACTTTTTGATTTCCCGGGAAAGCGGGAAATTTATCTTGAATTCCCGGGATCCGGCAAGGGACATAAATATTTTATAGTAATTTAAAAATTTTTATTAATAAAATGTCTTAAAGACCTCAAATTTTCTTGATCGTGAAAAAGCTCAGGTGGTTTTTCTTGGAATTTTCGTAGTGGGAAAGAATTAATTTTATATTAGAAATTATATAATACTGAGTTTAGACTGAGCAAAAACCACCTGGTTTTTGTACAAAACTAAATTACAAAAACAAACTAATTGCAAAAAGTCATTTACACTCATTATTTAGTTTTTCGTTGTCACATCACTTTTTTATTACACATTTTTCTTTATTTTTTTATTGTTAAATTAATGCAAAAAAATTATTAATAAATTTAAAAATTAATAACAACATACAATTTCAAACCAAAATAGAAATATTCTTAAAAAACTAAAAAATATTTTTTTGTCACTTGCTTTACTTCTATATTCGTTGTAACAGGTTGCATCGAAAGTTAACTATAAATGATACCGGGTGTATCAAAAATGCACATATCAGATATTTTTACTTGGTTTTTGGCAAAAACCAGGTAGAATCTGGTTTTCACTTTGTATGAAAATTATATGGAAAAACTAAATTAATTTCGTAGTTTTCGGCTCAAAAACTAAAAATAGCCAAAAACTACTAGTTTTTGCCCAGTCTAAATATACTATAAGTCTAATTATATACACTGAAAATATTATTACAGTAACTGACTGTAGTTTATTTAAAAAGTTATCCGTACATTTATTTTTAAATGATTATACAGTTAAAATACAAAGAAATTTATTTTTTAACTGTTTTTGTGATTTATTTAAAAAATAAATTACATATAAATACGGACTTTCTGTTACAGTTAATAATTTCATTTAAAATGTTTTGTTAAAAAAAGAATTCCTTTTCGATTTCTAGGTCAGTTAAAAAAACTAAATAAACTAAATATCATTTATTCTTACGGATTTTGTAGTTCATTTTCTGAAATTTAAAAAAACGAAATAAATGAAAAATCATTATTTTTTAAGGATTTTGCAGTTTATTTATTAACATTTAAAAATAAATGATTAATTCTTTTAATTTAAATGAAAAGTTAGTAGACCGGTTTTCAAGTGATTTTTCATTTATTTTAAATTACATTTTCAGTTAATTTAAACTGCAAACTATTTTGAGTGTATCTATTTTTAAAAATTAAATAAACTAAAACTAATTTTTAGACTAAAACACTTATCCGTAAAAAATAAATAAAAAAATTAATATAGAAAATAATTTTAGAAAATTGTAAAAAATTTTTAAAATTATGGGAACAAATTTTGAAAATTTTTAAAAATCAATGGACAAATTTGTCTTTAATTCTGTACAGAATAAGTGCGATTGAAAATTTTTTAAATAAACACTATTTAGTTGAGTGGTTTTCTTAAAAAATATATTTTGTTACTGCCTGTTAAAAAAAAGGAACTTAAAAAGTTCGATCAAGTACACAAATTAATCAGTGTGTTCGATTACTCGAAAATCTTACTACTTTTACTACAATTTTGTAAGTAAATGAGCAAGCCTAAAGTAAGATTTTTACTATTTTCAAAACGTTGGAAAATTTTGCATAAGTAAATTTGAAATAATAAACTTTATTATTTTAAACTGCATTTTTTGAAATCCCGTTATTCCCGGTCCAAATTCCCGGGAATGCGGGAACTGAAAAATGCCTAATTTCCCGGGAATCCCGGGACGGGAAATCCCGGGCACCGGCGTAGCTAGACCATTTTTCATTTACGATCATCTGTACGATCGCCAGATAGCAAGTTACGCTTTCAGCTTTACCCAATAATCACTACAAAAATTTAAGTGAAATCAAAGTTAAGGCTTACATTTTGTTTGAATTGCACTTTGTTTTGTGACTTACACCAGCAATACAAATATACTGATAGAAATAAATCTGTACAACTAGCTGCTAAAAATGGCCCTGCAGAAAAAACTGCCGACTGTAGCAGAATTTGTTAAGTAAATTTTAGTTAGATAAAAACAGAAAAAAAACTGTTAAATCTAAAAAATTTCAGCTATATTTGGGTGATATTTTGGTTCGTTTTAAATGACAACTTACCCTTCTCATATCAGCAAAAAAGTATCTGAATATTAGTAGAAAACACACAGAAAGAAACAACTAAAGGGTTTTTCAATAAGAGCGCTACAAAAGTAAAAAAGTTTAAATAAAACAAAAACGGTTTTGGATATCAATGAAATTCTTTATTCCTATGAAAGTACGTTCGATGCCATTATGTATGGAAATCGATCTCTTTTTCATGGCCACCACGGGCACGCTTGCAGAAGTCCAGACGCTGAACCCAATTTTCGACGGTTTTCAAGCATAAATCGGCCGATACTGCTGCAATTTCACGTTCGATATTCGTACGAAGTTGATCAATCGTCGCTGGCTTGTTGGCATAGAACATAGATTTGACATAGCCCCACGCTCAATTGTTGATCTGCTAGGAAGAGTATGACGACCATAAATTGGACGTAGCGCTCTTAACGTTGAGGCCACTGACTCCGAATTTCGGTAGTAAATTTTAATAATTTCGACTCGTTGTTGGCTCGTATATTTTTCCATCATGAAATAGCAAACCTTACTGAAGAGAAATGTCGAAAGAGCGGCAAGAAATATGGCGTCGTTTGCTGTCCCTCTCTTTCTACTTTTGTAGCGTCCGTGTTGAACAACCCTTTATTACTTCTATAAATTTTTTTATATTTAAGTTAAATTTAGTTAAATGCATATAATATTCTCTTTTGCTGAAGTTAGCGAAATTTTTCCTGAAGAATTGTTGAATATTAATTTCAGATTGGGAGATTTTCAATTTATTTTACAAAATAAATTATATTAAGGGAAAAATTCTGAAAAAAATCATTTTCAATTTATTTTACAAAATAAATTATATTAACGGAAAAATTCTGAAAAAAATCATTTTCAATTTATTTTACAAAATAAATTATATTAAGGGAAAAATTCTGAAAAAAAATTTAAAAAATAGTTTTTAGTTAAGTTATTATTAGAAAAAGGGACTTTATGCAAATACATATTAGCAATAAAATGGCATCGAATTGGTAATATGTATTTAGCTAGAAGTGCATATTTTTGTATATTTTGCTAAAAGTGCATATTTTAATATATATTGTAGCTTAGCATTTTTTATTGCATATTATGCCAATAAATGCATATTTTGCTAAAAATAGATGTTACAAATCGTACTTTTGATTCTATCAAAATCTTAGTTTTTTTTTAGAAAATTTACCTTTTAAATAATTTTTTTCCTTAAATTTATAAACATTTTTTGGATCTTTTAATACACGGAGACGAAAGTGTTCGATAAATATAGTTAATAATACTTTAGTCTAGATATTAAGATAATAATACTATAGCCTACTTAACAAAAATAATATAGAAAACGCTGAAATAAATAATAAATTCATGTTTAAAAACTTTGTAATAAAAACTTTCCGATTATTAATATATATTTTATGTATATAAAACACGATTTTTAAAACATTTCTTGCTCTGGTCAGTACTGACGATCTACTTTCATAAGAAAGTTGAGTCAGAAATGGGTAAGAATTTTTATTTCAAGTAAAAATGAAATGTTAAAAAAAAATCTGGGGGGGCTAAACTATTTCTGGGGAGTGCTTAGCCCCCCCCGCCCCCAGACCGGCCTATCTACGCCTATGATCCCGGGATGCATTCCCTAGGTGCTACGGATAATTTTGTATTGAAAATAAAACGTTTTGGTAAGTATCGAGTATGCTACAGGCTTAATAGTGGTACTGAAAACACTAAAAGCTTATCCAGAAAACATTACACTTTCAAAAACCAAAGTGGAATTGATATTTAGAGCAGCTTAAACTCATAAAGCTTTTCAATAGTGATTCGTCTGTATTTCTTAAAGTGTCTTTAAAGATTTCACATAAAAAAAGTTACATTTAAAACGCTTTTTGTTGGTAAATTCAATAATTTTCTGATTGATTCCCAAAACGTAATTTTTTTTGAACAGTTACGATCTGCGATCTTCTTTTTTTTAACTACAAATGGCACTTATATCAAAATTTAGCAGTTGGAACACAAAATTACCACAAAAAGTTTTTTCAAACACTTTAGAATTTACGAAAACGCAAAAAAGAAGAAGCAAAAGTAAAACGGTACGAAATATATATGTATATATTAGAGGGACTCACCTTATATGGACAGAAAAAAAGTAAAAAAAAAGTGCCCCTCAAAATAAACCTTGGTTTGTTTTATGATGATTCCTAAAATATTTCGGGTCTATGAATGAGATCTCACGAGCTGGACCATTTTTAAAAAGGTATTTTTTTTTTAGTTTTTGTAAGAAATTTGCTTCTTAACTGAAGAAAACATACTCAATGCGGGTATCATGTGAAAGGTTTTTTAGAGACGCGTCCAGCGGTATATATAACATGTTCCACCATATCCTGACATGTCCTATTTTCAAGGATATCTTATAAAAAAAACAAATTTTTGACTCTTTTGTACAGAAATATTTGTGATTGAAATGTCAAACTTACATATCGATACCATAGATTCAATACTCTATATCTGCAAAAATACAATTGTTCAGGAGAGCAATAAGACTAATTCACTTGCTTATAAGATTTTTTTGAATCAATCTGTCTTCTAGAATATTATTTAAAAATGGCAACTTATTCCTATATATACTTATTTTGAAATTATTTGCGTTATTTACGTCGCTAATGCAGATATAGAGTTCTGAAACAAAATTTTTATATAATTTTGTGATAATACTAGCAGATATGTAGTTTTGATAAATATAAAAATATGCATTATTAGGAACAAATGACCATGTAAATCTCTATACTTTTTACGGAAAACAATATTATGTGCCTCCAAACATCAACGAACTCAGAATTGTTAATCAGGGATGGAAAAGTCGCGTTTAATTGAAATTAATAATCGAACAACTATTATATCCATATCTTATTCCAAAAATTAATTGTTAGTTTGGAAAAAAATATTGGGAAAAAGAATTTTCCAAAAACGAAAAAGTTTGCATTATTATATTCGTTTGCAAAATGTTTATCGCTGATTAAGTTTCTTAATTCATTTTCTGCGGCATAAATCCTTTTTTTCACAATCCGCCATTATTTGGAATTTTTTCAATGCGGTGTATTTTAATCCATAATCCAAGAATATTACACTCATATCTTGCCCAAAGTTTGGTGGTTAGGAAAAAAAAAAAAAAATGCGAAAAATATGTTGCGAAAAGTATAATTTTACACTCAATATATTCGTTTGCAGAATGTCAATAGTTGATTAGCTATTCTAAGTAATTTTCTACGCTTTTTCGCATTCCGCCGTTATTTAGCAATTTTTTAAGTACGATTTCTTAAAGTTTATAATCTAGGGAATGCAAACAAAATTACAAAAAGGAAATTTTTGGCATTAATATATTTCTTTACAGAATGTAAATCGCTGACTAAGATTTTTAATACAATTTTCGTACCATAAAGACTTTTTTCGCGTCCCGCTATTATTTTGCAAATTTTCGAGTGCGGTTTTTTTAAATTTATAATGTAGGGACTATAATACACATTTCATGAAACAAAGTTTGGTGGTTAGTTGCAAAAAAGAAAAAATTGCGAAAAATAAAATTAGCAAAAAGCAAAATTTTTGCATCAATATATTTGTTTGCAGAATGTAAATCGCTGATTCATTTTTTTTTTTGATTCATTTTTTGTACCATAAAGCCTTTTTCGCCCTTTTCCGCGATTATTTTGCAATTTTTTAAGTGTGGTTTTTTTAAATTTTTAATCTTGGGAATATAATACCAATTTCTACGCCAAAGTTTGGTTCTTAGTTTGCAAAAAAGAAATCGCGAAAATATTTTGCAAAAAGCAAAATTGCATCGTTATATTCGTTTGCAGAATATTAATCGCCGATTGAGCTTTTAAATTATTTTTTTCTACCATAAAAGCTTTATTAGCGTTCCGATATTATTTTGCAATTTTTTAAGTGCGGTTTTTTTAAATTTATAATCTAGGGACTATAATGCACATCTCCTAGAATAAAGTTTGGTGGTAAGTTGCAAAAATAAAATTTTCCGAAAAAAGATATTCTCAAAAAACTTTTATGTATACCTTATAGAATTCAAATAATTTAAATTTATATGCAGATATAGACTTCTGTATTTGAAAATAAATTTGTTTGTAGATATGGGAAAATGTAGAATGTTCAAAAAATCGGCAAAGAGTGGGTATTTCGCTTCCAAATTGATATCATAGATGGATATAATATCAACAATTATTTTGCCGTCAAAAACTCATTTTGGCCAAAATTGCAGATATAGAGTATTGAATATAGGGTCTCGATATCATAATCTTTAGACGATTTAAGGGAACACGTGTTTCAGATTTTTTTGAAATTCGCGATTTTTCGCGTTTTATCAGAAATTCAATGTGTTGAAAACAATATGTTCTAAATCTCTTTACATTTACCATTTTTTATGTGTTTAATAGCTGTTCTATTCTATCTAACTCAAGGCATGATTAAAGAGACCTACTTTTACGTCTAGCTAATCCAGGTTAAAATTTTTGTTCCTTTTTAAAATAAAATTATTAAAAATACTACAAAATTTGAATATAATTTTACTTAACATTTTGATTAATTCTTAGATTTTATTCCATTAACCGCTTAAGGAAAAAACCGAATAAGTATTTGCGCGATTAATCGATTAAAATAAAAAGTCGATTAATTGAATACCCTGATAGCCACATATATAAATATTTACGGTATATCCAGTCATATATGACTATATCCAATCTTTTTTTGGTCGGGTAACCAATTTAGCTTTAAAAAATTAATAAATTGCATCTGCATATTTCTGCCACTGCAATTCATACATACATAAACAATGAAATAATTTCCTACTTTTTCCTTTTACAATCTAATCGCAACCAATTTTATAAATATTAACCGTGGGAAATTACATATTGTAGCAAAGTGAGCAATATACGTTTAATACTTAATTTAATATGTCTGTTCCCGTACTTTACCGATGTTCCTCAAACTAGCCCAAAGGCGTTCCCGTACTCAAAATTGCGTGTAAATTGTTGTTGTTTGGGCAGTTTTGGGTTCCCGCGGGTACCCGCGGTAACGTACTTGAACGCACATAATATAAAGCTTTAACGAAAATTGAATACAACGGAAGTTAAAGACGTCAAAATTTATTGAACAATTCTTTTTTAAACTTTTGTTGCGAAATTATTTTTTACAATGATGAAAGACATGAATTGTGCCACAACAACAAAACGATTTACTAATAGGTGAAGACTTTGTGACAAAATCGAAATCCAGGGAACTAATTTTTATTTATCAAGTAATCAATAACAGCCCAGCAAAAAATAATACTTGCTTGGAAGCAGATTCGTCAGGGAAAGTAAATAGTGCAGCGCTTCCATTATTTGTGATATAAGGCATGATTTTTGCTCGAGATAGCTCGCGTTAAAGCAATTGTTTCGATATCCTATATGCGCTTCTGTCATAGCTCCAAGTAATGGCATGAAATCACAGCTTTTAGCAAGTAAATTCGGTTATAATTGTCATTCTTTCGTGCTTTCTTAGAGCGACAAAATGTAGTAAACAAAACTCTATTGCCCTTTTAACACATTACTGCAAGCTATCCCAGCAAAAAATTTTTAGTATTTTGGAACCATTACAGAGTTGCATTTACAGTTCTGCTTTACAGAGTTACAGTTCTGCTTTACAGAGTCGCGCCACTTTATGCGTATACAATACACAAAAAATTTTGCAATTTGATTGTATACCCTGCAAAACTGCCTTAAACGAAGAAAATCGTAAGCAAGTAATTTAAAAAATTATAGTGCTACGCTATTCCCTTACGACGAAGCAGGTTGTAAGGGAGTAAAATTAAATGCAAGTTATCCAAATATTAATGCGCACGAAATCTGAGTCATCTCAATCGTGTTTTACCCTTCTTTAGTAGAGTTTAATGTATAGACGCCACATAAACATGAGTCAGTCTGCATTTTGAAGTCGGCAAATGAACTCATTTATTTTCATAAAAAGTCGCGTTTATCATGAATTTACTGCATCTTATCAGCAGCAAAAAAAGCACTTTTTCCAAAAAAAAGTGCATGAATTTATTTTCGGTTAAATGCACTTACGAAAAACATGAATTTACTACAATTTTTCAGCAGCGAATAATGCGATTTTTCTCACAAAACAACGTGCTTCCAAGCGGGCCCTTTGTATGGAAAAATCATGCCTTCCGTAAGCAGCTTTGTAAGGGATTAATTTTATTTATTCCCTTACAAAGCTGCATCCAGCGAAGCAGGTTTTTTGCTGGGATGAATCTTTGGAAGCAGTAGAGGAAGCAGAAAAGAAGCACTAATCGGTTTCACCGCTACCAAATTTCTACTTGGAGTGTGCTTGATTCGGAGACATTTTTTCCAACAAGCGGGGAATATGGTAGGTAAGACTAATTCGAAAACGCTGAATTCGGTACAGCTAGCTATTTTTCTAGGTTAGCTCTTAAAAATATTTGAAAACTACGGATCCAAGGACTCCAAAACATAATTTGTTTGCCAAAAATTTTGTGTTAAAAATTACCAAAATCGGTCTAGCCATTGTGATTTAAATAAGAAGACGACTTAATAATCTACATAAAAGCTTTTACATTTCAATTAAATTTTAGAAAATTAAAAAAAAAGAAGGCTAGGAAAGGTACCATTTTGTATAAAACATTTCGAAGTAGCTTCACATTTTCACTTACAACTTTTGAGCCGCTCCACCGATACCGATGAGTTTTAACCCAAGGCTGTTTCGGGGAATAACAAAAAACCTGTGTAAAAATAAATGGTTAAAAAATAAAACGTAGTTTTTTTGGGTCGATGGAACCGTAATTTTCAAAGACAAATATCTTTTTTAAAAACCCAACCTAAAAAAACGACTACCATGAATCAGATTTACTCACCGGGTTGTCGGATTTTTCAACTAGCACAGTGTAATAGAGGGGTTTTATAAAAAATGCTCCTCACGTGTGTCTATTTGGCATTATTGAAAAACAATTGAAAAAATAGAGTAGTTTAGAAGATCCATAATTGTTACCATTTCTTTTGTTTTTTGTTTGGAACCGCTGTGTGTACTTAGCTTTAATAAAAATATCTTGAGTTGCAAAAACAAAAATCGTAGATATTGTAATTTTTTCAAAAGTCCATAAAATTTTTGCAATTCAATATTGTAACGTGTGCCATCGATTTGACTAAGTGAAACGGGAAAATATATTGATCACGCAATGCACTGGGTGTGGGTTTTTGAAGACTTTCACATTTCCTGTATTAGATTTTGTCGAGCCCATGCTATATCTCGGTTTCGGGCACATTATCGAGTTGTAATACAGATTAAAAATGGTTTTAATAAATATGCATAATATGAAAAAATATAATAAAAAAAACTAAACCCCTGCCAACTGATGGAGTGTAAAAAGCGGAAATGTTTTGCAGAAAAGCGTTGTTTCACTTAAAATAGCGTAAAAAGCACTATGCTTTTTAATAAAAAAATCAGATAAATTTACACAAACGGAATCCAACTCCGTTTACGTTCCGTTTTCTGGATCCGTATACGGACCATAAAACGGAACTTAAGGAACATCGAAACTGATTCGAATCCGTTGAAAGCCCATCATTATGTCGTGTGAAAAGCGGACAAGTCCGCTTAAAGTGTGTCAATGACGGACCGTTATGGCATGTAAAAAACGGACAAGTCCGTTGAAAGTCCGTCAATTCCGGACCGCTATGTCGTGTAAATAACGGAGTGGCTCCGTTTTTAGAATGCCATTTTCGGACTGTATCCGTACCGTTTTTTGAAACAAAAACGGATTTGCATGTCTACCTATATTGACCCTATTTTTATTAATTATAAGTAAAGGGTTCTTCAATAAGAGCGCTACAAAAGTTTTTTTAAATAAAACAAAAGCGGTTTTGGATATCAATGAAATTCTTTATTACTGTGAAAGTACGTTCAATGCTATTATGTATGGAAATCGATCTCTTTCGCATGGCCACCATGGGCACGCTTGCAGAAGTCCAGACGCTGAACCCAATTTTCGACGGTTTTCAAGCATAAATCGGCCGATATTCGTACGAAGTTCATCAATCGTCGCTGGCTTGTTGGCATGGACCATAGATTTGATGTAGCCCCACAGAAAATAATCCAACGGCGTCAAATCGCACGACCGAGACGGCCAATCGACTGGACCATTTCGTGAGATAACATGTTCTCCAAACTTGGTTTGCAATAAATTGATTGTGACATTCGCTGTGTGGGTTGTTGCGCCGTCCTGTTGGAACCACATGTCCTCCAAGTCCACATCATCCAATTGGGGCCAGAAATATTCGGTTATCATTAAACGGTAGCGATTCCCATTCACAGTAACGTGCCGGTCTTGATCATCACGGAAGAAGTACGGCCCAATGACGCCGCCGGCCCATAAACCGCACCAAACCGTAATTTTTTCGGGATGCAATGATGACTCATGGAGTACGTGTGGATTGCTGTCTGACCAATAACGCATATTTTGTTTATCGACGAAGCCATTCATTATAACGACCATAATTTGGACGTAGCGCTCTTAACGTTGAGGCCACTGACTCCGAATGTCGGTAGTAAATTTTAATAATTTCGACTCGTATATCTTTCCATCATGAAATGGCAAAACTTACTGAAGGGAAATGTCAAAAGAGCGGCAAGAAATATGGCGTCGTTTGCTGTCCCTGTCTTTCTACTTTTGTAGCGTCCCTGTTGAAGAACCCTTTATTAGTTTTTATGTTTTTTTTTATAGGTTTATTAAAAATAGAATTTATTTTTGAAATTTACACTATATTTACATTTGGTGCAGCTTACGTCTCTATCCAGTATCAATTTAGAATATCGGCACACTATAAAATTAAATACCTGCATGCAAAAGAAAAAATATATTAGATAAGTTTAAACTAACTGTAATCACGATGGTGTTTTGCATACGATGTAAGTTCGCACACTTTGCTATCAAAACAACTAAATGTAAATATTTCTTAATTGCATTCGCTTACAAAACACCATCTTTAAAACACTTAATAATTTGAATAAATCTTACCATCTGATGTGTCTGATTTGAAGTTCTTTGCTTAATGGCGTGGTACGACGAATTCGCGCTATTGCAACTTATTTTTCGTCCCAATATTATTTTTTTTTCAGCTGAAGGGCTTTGCTGTATTTTTTTTTTTAATAATTTGTGTACTTAAAAAAAACAAACTAATACCGATGAAGTCCGTATTTAACAGTATGAAAACGGATACACCAAAACGGAGTTAAAATGTTCGAAATCCGATTATACGGTCCGTTTGTGTTCCGTACACTCACATGCTTTGACGGATACGTGCATACGGACCGTTAACGTGCCATAAAACCGGATTTACGACTCCGTAATTTGCGGACAGTCCGTAAAAATGTTTCTTGGGAAGGTTTCCATATTTTCTTTAATTATAAATACCATCCAATTCACGAAACTATAAAAAAGCGTTTAAAAGAAACACAAATTGTTCTTTCCGAATTGGGTTTTTGTTATTCGCAATACTTCTCAGGTCTGAGTGGAAAAATATGTTCATGGTTGAAAACAATTAACAAACAAAAGTTGCAACTGTGTTAACTTTTGATTTACACAGCTTTACAAAATGAAATTTTTCATGGATTTAAACTTGGGAACAACATTTTTATAGATGTAGACAAACTGATTCTAAATATGTTTTTAAAATGTCTCAATCGCGTAACATTTTTTAGAAAATCGCGGTTGAAATGCCGAAATACTCTGTGTTTAAATTATAGAACAATGATGACGTGACTAAAAGTTTTAAAAACAGAGTTCGGAATCACGAATTAAATTATTTATGAAAACTTAAACCGCATAACGCATGATGAGGTGTTTTATTTATAACTGATCGCTACAAAAGTAGAAAGACAGGGACAGCAAACGACGACATATTTCTTGCCGCTCTTTTGACATTTCTCTTCAGTAAGGTTTGCCATTTTATGATGGAAAGATATACGAGCCAACAACGAGTCGAAATTATTAAAATTTACTACCGACATTCGGAGTCAGTGGCCTCAACAGACAGCAATCCACACGTACTCCATGAGTCATCATTGCATCCCGAAAAAATTACGGTTTGGTGCGGTTTATGGGCCGGCACCGTCATTGGGCCGTACTTCTTCCGTGATGATCAAGACCGGCACGTTACTGTGAATGGGAATCGCTACCGTTTAATGATAACCGAATATTTTTGGCCCCAATTGGATGATATGGACTTGGAGGACATGTGGTTCCAACAGGACGGCGCCACAAGCCACACAGCGAATGTCACAATCAATTTATTGCAAACCAAGTTTGGAGAACGTGTTATCTCACGAAATGGTCCAGTCGATTGGCCGCCTCGGTCGTGCGATTTGACGCCGTTGGACTATTTCCTGTGGCGCTACGTCAAATCTATGGTCTATGCCAACAAGCCAGCGACGATTGATGAACTTCGTACGAATATCGGCAGATTTATGCTCGAAAACCGTCGAAAATTGGGTTCAGCGTCTGGACTTCTGCAAGCGTGCCCGTGGTGGCCATGCAAAAGAGATCGATTTCCATACATAATGGCATCGAACGTACTTTCACAGGAATAAAGAATTTCATTGATATCCAAAACCGTTTTTGTTTTATTTAAAAAACTTTTGTAGCTCTCTTATTGACGAACCCTTTACCACCTTTATAGAGGTGAATTAAAAAATAACGTCCAGTTATATATAATTGGTATTTATAAAAGCTGTGAATTATCTTAAGAGCAGCGATATAGTCAAGCAGGTAAAATGAATTAAATTTCGAATAAAAAATAGATAAAACTAGTGTTTTTATAATATTTAACTGACGACGATTTTCTGACGATATCTCATAAAATGGCTGACGATTTTGACGCTTTATTTTTACATCTGGTACCACTACCTACAGTGACCTTAAAACCTAAAAAAAAGTTACCATATGAAATATTCAACTTAAAAAAATTAATGACCTTTTTAGAACAATTTGATTGCAAAAACACAAATATGAAAAATTGTTAAAAATTTGTTGCTTTTTTTGTTTTGGCACCATGAGTAAAATTTTGGCGTTTTGAGTCATCAAGAAGCACCATAAATAGTGCTTAAATCACCAAGTTGGTATCACTGAATTTGACTTCTTGAAATCTCAGCCAGTGGGAGATCGCGTAACGTAAAGTACGTGAGCGACTTGCATAGAGCCTGGTTCAATAATCATAATTACAGAGTTTGAAATCTATTGTGATTTTAATAAAATGCGTGATAACATACACAGTTGGTAAAAAAATTCATAGAATACATAGGGCTAAAACCCGCTTGCAGTCACCTGGGGACTTATACAAACCAAAGATTAAACTCGGCTGTGCCGAGTCTTTAGATACCCTCCATCCTGGTGTTTTTATTCGGGGATTCTACTAAGTACAAACAAGTATGAATTATTACCCATTTTGTATTCGGTCAATACACTGTGCAACAAATGTGTATGATTTTTTCCACCACTACAAGTAAATAGTTCAATTCAATAGTTCAATCTAAACTTGCAGTGATATTCAATTTGTCTACAATTTCTTTGAAATAATATGAAAAAGCATTAAAAAATTTTAAATGGGGTAATTTTGCTTAGATGTGTGATTTTTTTTTATATAAATATGACTCTGATATTTTTAATGGATTAGTGTATACACACAATTATACTGAAAGTATTCTGCTGATCCCCGTGTTTAGTTCTATGTGAAAAGCAACAAAAATGAAATGTGAAAAAAAGTTTTTGAGTACTGTTTTAAATAAAAATACTAGAAAAAGAAACAAATAAAAACTCACTAATTTAAACAAGAACAATCCTGAATATAAAGATGAGCATAATAATAAGAAAAAACAAACAGAAAAGATAACCAATTACACATTAACACCACATATAGTTAACTATTATGAAGTGAGTATTAAGTCACTTAAATTATCTAGGAGAAGTCCTCACTTGATCGCGAAAAAGAAGCCGAATATCTTCTAAACTATTTAATATTTTTTCCTATTTTAAATTTTGTTTGAAAGCTTTCTGTAATAGATTTCTTCTATTCTGGAAAAAAAATAAAAAAATAGCTAAACTTAACAAATTTTATTCCTAAAACACGTGTTTACTTACTTAAGCCTTTTAGCCCCTGTATTGGCTGAGGACCGTATCGCATTTTTGAATTGCAATTGCATGAAATCGGAGTGTGACATTGTTGCGATTCAAAAACTGTTTGGTAATAAGTTTTCGAAACTAAAATTTGACAAAGCTTAAAAAGATGGGTGAAAAGTAGGGTTTGGGGTTCGGGAAATCCCGGGCGGTAATTCCCGGGAAAAGTTTGGCGGGAATTCCCGGGAAAATAATATATTTTTCCCGGGAAAACGGGAAATTTTAAAAATATTAAATTTTTTAAATTGTTTTTGTTTGGAATAGGATTTTTTAATTTTAGTCATAAAAAACATTTTAAATACCAAAACAAAAATGTCATTGTTAGAACCTTTTAAAAGGGAATCAATTCATTTGACAAACAAAAAAAATCATTGCCAAATAATTAGGAGCATTTCAACTAATAAAGATTTTTCGCATAACTTATTCAAAATTTAAGTAGTAAAACCTACAAACTTGGTAAAATGTTTCAAAGAAATATGAAAAAAAGTTTTGTTTCTTACAAATAATCGCCCTTACTATCGAAATTTTTCAAATGTATATTTTAGTTAGAGTCGACTTTAGTTAAAATATTGGGTGGCAGTATACCTTGACTTCGTTTATTTTTGGAGCATTCTGATTGGTTAATTTATTTTCAACCAATCAAAAAATTTGTAAGGTTTTCGTACATAAAATGAACAAAACCGTATGATTAAAAATAAAGTCGACTTTAAATTTAAAATACTCCTTTATATTAAGGGCCAATAATTTTATGAGTAACGTTTTCATTAATAAATTTTCAAGTAAGTTTACTTTATTTTAATACACCTGCTTTCAAACTAATACATTCTTTTATATTGAAGAATAAAAGTCAGCATATTTGCCCTAAAAGACTAATGGTTAACGGATGTATCTAAATTTGGTTATCCGACATCTAAATTTGGTTCATAAAAAAAAATTTATGGTCATGCAACTTCTCTTGAAGAAAACAACAACAAGAATAACGTTCCAGCTAAAATTAGGAAAGTACCCGAAGAAAAAAGTGTAAGCTGAATAGGCATTGAACGTTTTATGGTAGGGCAAACATTTCCTGAAATGGTATCCAAATTAGCCGCAGTCGACGGAATGTCAATCCGCACCATAACTAGATCTTCGTTTATTCGAGAAAGATTTTATTATAAAAACCTAGCATTGCAAAAAATAAAACCGATGTAAAGAATATTATATTAAATTACTACAATAATGTAAAAGATATCATGATAAAAGAAAATATCGAGCAATATTTCTAACAATAGGAGATAGGAGATCTTAGATGAATGGACAAAAATATCACAAAAGAGATATTTGAGCATATGTATAAACGGAAATAATTCATTTTATAACATGGGGTTGGTTTATATATCAGGAAGATGTAATGCTGATGAAATGAGAAGAATTGTAGAAATAAGACTAGAAGAGTTTTATTTGTCTTTGGAAAATAACGTCGCGTCCATCATATCTAATGGGCCAAATGTAATGAAACGGTTTGTTTCCGACAGTTCAGTAGTTGGTGCTTTCTGCTGGAATCATACAATTCATTTGGAAGTGCTTAGAGTAATTTATTTGAAATCAAATGTTCAACATTCTGATATTTTTACTTTGAATTCTCACTACACAGATTGAATTTGTACTGAAATAGTGTTTTTTTTAACAAAAATTACTTATATTGGTGGTTTTCATTAACAATTTTGTTCAAAAATATTTCCCGAGAATCAAATTTTTCTATTCCCGTTTCCCGGGAAATAAAAAAGTCCGGGAAATCCCAAACCCTAGTGAAAAGTCCCATTTTTTTGTAAATTTTCTGTTTTTGGATTCCTACAGATTTTGATGAAATTTGGATATGTGACAGAAGGGAGAAAATTAGGTACTCTCGGTTCTAAATATAACGTCCAAAATTGATATTTATGAAGCATACTGAAGTATAAAAAAAAAGTTGTTCAAAACTTTTTTGTTTGAAAACTTGTTAAGCGAAATTAGTGTGTGCCAACCCTTACACAATACCGACCGCTAAAATAGTGTTATCGATTCAAGAACCTTTTCAGCTGACTGTCCTTAACCTTAAAATACCATTACGGAAATAACAGAAATACCATTATCTTAAAAATGCCGTTACCGAAATAACTTAAATACCGTTATCCTTAAAATACCGATACAAAAATAAATGAAATATCGATAAACTTAAAATACCGTTACCGAAATAAATGATATGCAGTTATCTTTAAAATACCGTTATCGAAATTTTTAATTTTTAGCTCTTGTGTAATTGCATGTGGTTATTGAGTATTTTACATAATTATGTAATGAACTTAATTTAAATTAAGTTCATTATTTTTATTTATGAACTTAATTTAAATTAATGAACTTAATTTAAATTAATTTTCTTTTTTCAAAAAGAAATTGCGGTATGCATCGAAATAACTGACTACTGTTATCCTTAAAATACCGTTACCGAAATAATTGATATACCGTAAACCTTAAAATGTAATTACCGAAATGACCAAAATACTGTCATCAAGAAATAACTGACTACTGTTATTCTTAAAATACCGTTAGCGAAATAATTGAAATACCGTTAACCGTAAAATATCGTTAACAAAATAACCGAAACCCAGTTATGTATAATAACTAGGGTTTGGGATTTCCCGGACTTTTTTATTTCCCGGGAAACGGGAATGAAAAAATTTAATTCCCGGGATTCCCGGGAATCCCGGGAAATATTTTTGAACAAAAGTGTTAATGAAAACCACCTATATAAGTAATTTTTGTTAAAAAAAACACTATTTCAATACAAATTCAGTCTGTGTAGTGAGAATTCAAAGTAAAAATATCAGAATGTAGAACATTTGATTTCAAATAAATTAGTCGCAGCACTGCCAAATGAATTGCATGATTCCAGCAGGCACCTACTACTGGACTGTCGGAAACAAACTGTTTCATCACACTTGGTCCATTATATATGGTGGCCACAATGTTATTTTCCAAAGACAAATAAAACTCTTCTAGTCTTATTTGTACAATTCTTCTTATTTCATCAGCATTACATCTTCCTGATATATAAACCAACCCCAGGTTATAAAATGAATTATTTCCGTTTATACATATGTTCAAATATCTCTTTTGTGATATTCTTGTCCATTCATCTAAAAATATAGTAAATCTCCAATTGTTAGAAATATTGCTCGATATTTCTTTTATCATGATATCTTTTACATGATTGTAGTAATTTAATATAATGTTCTTTATATCGGTTTTATTTTTTTTGCAATGCCAGGTTTTTATTATAAAAACTTTCTCGAATAAACGAAGATCTAGTTATGGTGCGGATTATTTGGAACCATTTCAGGAAATGTTTGCCGTACCATAAAACCTTTAATGCCTATTCAGTTTACACTTTTTTCTTCGGGTACTTTGCTAATTTTAGCTGAAACGTTGTTCTTGTTGTTGTTTTCTTTAAGAGAAGTTGCATGACCAT
The DNA here is from genome assembly GCA_949987735.1 of Leucophora obtusa. NCBI lineage: Eukaryota > Metazoa > Arthropoda > Insecta > Diptera > Anthomyiidae > Leucophora > Leucophora obtusa. The sequence goes on along the minus strand of OX465295.1, from coordinate 160,952,605 downwards.
CAATTTTTTTTTTTTTTGTGAACCAAATTTAGATGTCGGATAACCAAATTTAGATACCACCGTTAACCATTAGTCTTTTCTTTTCATATTTATTAATGAAAACGTTACTTATAAAATTAAAAGTATTTTAAATTTAAAGTCGACTTTATTTTTAATCAAACGGTTTTGTTCATTTTGTGTATGAAAACCTTACAAAAGTATTTATATTTTCAAATATTTTGATTGGTTGAAAATAAATTAACCAATCAGAATGCTCCAAAAATAAACCAAGTCAAGGTATACTGCCACCCAATATTTTAACTAAAGTCGACTTTACCTAAATTATACATTTGAAAAATTTAGATAGTAAGGGCGATTATTTGTAAGAAACAAAGCTATTTTTTCATATTTCTTTTAAACATTTTACCAAGTTTTTAGGTTTTACTACTTAAATTTTGAATAAGTTATGCGAAAAAATCTTTATTAGTTGAAATGCTCCTAATTACTTGGCAAAGATTTTATTTCTGTGTCAAATAAATGTATTCCCTTTTAAAAGATTTTAACAATGACATTTTTGTTTTGGTATTTAAAATGTTTTTTATGACTAAAATTAAAAAATCCTATTCGAAACAAAAACAATTTAAAAAATTTAATATTTTTAAAATTTCCCTTTTTCCCGGGAAATATATATTATTTTCCCGGGAATTCCCGGCAAACTTTTCCCGGGATTTCCCGGGAATTCCCGCCCGGGAATTCCCGAACCCCAAACCCTAATAATAACCCCTAACATAATAATGTTTTAATTCAAATCATATTCAGTATTTTCACGAACAAATCGTTAACATAAAATAAAATATATTAAATTTAAATAAAAATTAACACAATAAAAGCAAAGTTAAATTTCCTGTTGATAGAACCAATTTTAAGTTAACATGTTACAATGTGATTTTTTCTATGTAAAACAAATGTTGTTTTGTGTACTCTCTGCTTTAGCAGAGATTAATAAACGCTAATGCTAAAGTAGAGAACGAGTGTACAGTCAGAAAAATAAGTTGGTAGAAATTTCGTAATAGTTTTGTATATCAAGTATACAAGTTTTCAGCAACTTTTTTACTGAAATTGTGTTTTCATCAAAATTTTAATTATATTTTTTACCACTATACTAATTTTGAACTCAAATTTTACTAATTTGTTTTGCTACAAAAATTGTGCTAATAACCCCATTTATAGCGTGGACGACAACCAGATAGACAAGATGTAGATTTCGCAGCTTGTCTGAATGTAGTACAGACAACGGAAATGATAATTAAAAAAAAAACAACTTACACAATTTCTATATTTAAATTTTCAGCAAATAAATTAAATAAAGTAAAATTTCTCTGCAAATGTTTTGAGTTTTTTTCAGTCTACTAATATTCAGCAAAAAGTTTAGTGATTTTAGCAAGGATTTTTTTCATTTGCAAATCGACTAAGTATTAGCAAAACTTTTGCTGAGATTACTATTTATTTTTGGTAAAAACCAGCTCGCTGATTTCCAGCAACACCTTTTTCTGAAATTACCAACTTTTTTGCAAGCATGCTCCTGACTAAAAATTTGCTAACACAGCAACATTTTTTGCTGACTTTACTGACTTTTTTTTTAGTGTAGGTCTAAAAGTATCTTCAAAAAAAGTTTTTGCAGCTCGATGTTATTACAAGATAACTTTTTCTACGACTTCTAAATAAGGAGTCTGCGAATTCCAATTTTCATATAAATTTTAGTCGAAATCGAATTCGATGTAATATAGTGTTTTCGTAGAAAATCTGCAAGGTGATATAGAGTCGAAAAGCTTATGATTTAGTGATTCGATTTTTGTTTGAATAATTGTACTTATTTCGATAAGAAATAGGGTGTTTCCAAATTAACGGTTGTTACCGATTTTAAGGTATTTTTTAAATAAAATTCCAACCTAAGCAAATATGCCACGAGGATTACTTAATTTTGGACTTACGAAAGTTCAAGCATCGGTAGCAACCGAAAGAATTCATAAAAAATCTAATTTGCTGTTATTATAAGTTAGTATGTTTACCAACTTTGTGCGTAAAAATTTTATTCAGCAAAATAATAGTAATTTTAGGCACAAGGTGTTTATTGGTAAACACATAGTGTCTAAACATACTTTGTGTGCGTATTATTGCGTATGGAAGTGTGCACAAAAAAAGTTTACGCATCTTTTGTTTATATTTACCGAATTTTCGTAATATTAAACAAACTTTACCCATTTTATAGTAGTAAATTTACAAACATTTTTTAGAGTGTACTTAAGAAATATTTAAGTAAAAAATCGGTCTTTGTTCTGACTATAAAACTTGCCCTAATCTACATAAACTAAATAGAGCTTGGCCCTGTGCAAGTCGCTCACGTATTGTTACGCGCTCTCTCACTGGCTCTGTTTATACCCTACACCACTATGTGGTCAGGGTATTATAAGTTTGTGCTGATGTTTGTAACACCAACAAATATTGGTCCTAGACCCACCTTATAGTATACCGATCGGCTCAGAAATTTTTTTATTTCGATATAACGATGTCCATCTGTCCGTCCGTCTGTCTGTCCATGCATTCTTGTGCGCACTCTACAGGTTGCAAATATTAAGATATTTTGATGAAACTTGGTACACCGACTTATGTCGGCCCAAGGACGTCGCCTGTTAATTTTGGTTCAAATCGGTACATGTTTATACCTAGTGCCCATATAAGGGTCCCCCCAAAATTATATTGTTTATACGCTGCAGGTTGCAAATATTAAGATATTTTGAAGAAATTTGGTACACCGACCTATGTCAGCCCAAGGACGAAGCCTATTGATTTTGGATAACACCGGTCCATGTTTAGAACTAGTGCCCATATAAGGGTCCCCCCAAAATTATATTGTTTATACGCTGCAGGTCGCAAATATTAAGATATTTTGATGAAATTTGGTACACAGACCTATTTTGGCCCAAGGACTATTGATTTTGGTGAACATCGGTCCATGTTTAGACCTAGTGCCCATATAAGGGTCCCCCCAAAATTGGCTTGGTTAGAAACTGCAGGTCGCAAATATTAAGATATTTTAATGAAATTTGGTGCGCTGACTCACATTATAGAAAATTTTGACACAAGCCCCATTTTAACACATTCGAATTTCGGATCCAAACATTAGTTGGCTTTTACCAAGACTGGTGTAGGGTATTGTATAGTCGGCATGCCCGACTTTAACCTTTTTACTCGTTTTCATTTCAAGAAGTTAAATTGCAGTGAACATTTCTTTGTTATATTTTTTCATATTATGCTTATTTATGAAACAGTTTTTAATAATAATTAAAATTTAATCATAAAACTTAAACTACATCCTTCTAAAACTTTTTTTTAAATGTCGGCCAGAGCCAGTTAACAGAGTTAGAGATGCATGAATACTCTTGAGAATCTATTCTCGTTGGTAGATCCTGTAGAGCGAAGTTGATCTCAAATAAGTAAGTATGTATATTAGGGAGGGTCAATTTCTGGGACAAAAAATCGTGATTCTACGAAGAATTCTAAGCAACTTTGCCCTAGAAACCATAGGTCTAAAATGGATTTCGAGCTTGCGGAAATTCCATAATATGTTGTAAGTGGTGCTTTATTAGTTTGAATAATGAGTTTTATTAATTATACCCAGTACATGGACACGATATACAAAGTTTGTGCTGATGTTTAAAATTCCAAAAGACATTGAAACTGAACACCTTTAAGTATACCGATGGACCCAGAATAACATTTTGTTTCGATATAACGATATCCGTCTGTCCGTCCGTCCGTCTGTCTGTATATCCACATATTTTTGTGCGCATTATTATAGAGGTCGCAAATATTAAGATATTTTTACAAAATTTGTCATACCGACTAATTTCGGCCCAAGGACAAAGCCTATTGATTTTGGTTCAAATCGGTCCATGGTTAGACCTAGTGCCTATATAAAGGTTCCCCCAAAATTATATTGTTTGCACACAACAGGTCGCAAATAAGAAGATATTTTAATGAAATTTTATACACGGATTCAAATGGGCTCATGAATAAAGGCTATTGATTTTATATGGAATCGGTCCATGTTTAGATCTAGTGCCCGTATAAAGGTCCCCAAAAAATGGACATATTCGCTCGCTAAGGGTCGCAAATATTAAGATACTTTGATAAAATTTGGTACACAGACTTATATCGGCCCAAGGACGAAGCTTTTTGGCTTTCAACCAGACTAGTGTAGGGTATCGTATAGTCGGCATGCCCGACTGTATGATACCCTACACCAGTCTGAAATGTTTTGATCTAAAATTCGAATGGCTTGACATGGACTTGTGTCAAAATTTGTCTATAAAATGATAAAAAATTATAAAAATGGTAAGAAATTTTGATTTCATCTAAAGTTAGATGTATTTAAGATAAAATCGGAAATATAGTTCAGATGCGCGATAGCTTCAAATATGGACCGATCCTATCTAGAATCAATAGGCTTTTTTCTTGGGCCGATATGTGTCAACGTACCAAATTTCATTAAAATACATTCGTATTTGCGACCTGTATCATGCGAAAAATCAATTTTTGGGTGACCTTTATATAGGCACTGGGTGTATCTATCTATGGACCGATTTTAATCATAATGCATAGGCTTCTTTCTTGGGCCAATATAAGTCGGTGCACGAAATTTCATTACAATATCTTAATATTTGCGAACTGTAGCTTGCGGATATGCAAATTTTTGGGGGACCTTTATACAAGCACTAAGCCTAAAAATTTACCAATTGTAAAAAAAATCAATAGGCTTTGTCCGTATGCCCATGTGAATTTGCGTACCTAATTTCATTAAAATGTATTCGTATTTGACACCTGTAGTATGCAAACAAAACAATTTTGGAAGGAACATTTAACTTCGTATTTGTAACCTGTACTTTATATGGGCACTAAGTCCAAATGTGGACCGATTTCAACCAAAATTAACATGCTTCGTCCCTGGGATGATATAAGTCGGTATACCGAATTTTATCAAAATATCTTAACATTTCCAACCTGTAGCGTTCGCTAATTTTTAGGCTGATTTATGTCATCAGCTTAGCAGTTTAGTCAAAATAAAAAAAATTTGAGATTTTTTTTCTTATAATAAGAAAGCCGATGAATACTCCTATCGAAAAAGTCCAGAACTATTATCCTGGTTAAAAATACTTACATGTTAACGCAAATTTTACACAAACATTGCAGTGAAGCACTAAGTACTAATAACATATTTTTGAATTTCCGCAAGCTCGAAATCCAATTTAATCCTATAATTTCCAGGGCAAAGTTGCTTAGAATTCTTCGTAGAATCATTTCCCCCCCCCCCCCCTACGATTTTTAATTTTTTTTGCCACCATACAAATTGACACGCCCTAATGTATTTATATAACTAGCAATATAATTAGAATTTGGTATTTTTACAGAAAGGCAATAGATTCGATTGCCAATAATAGAATTTGTTGCCAATCGAATAGTTTGTTTGTTGTAAACGTATTTTAGGCTGTGACAACAGAAAATCAGTTAAGACAGTAGAGATTTGACTGGGACTAGATATTTTCGGTTTTCTCAACAAAAACTTGTTAGCCAAAACCTAAAAAATTTAATGCTGCTACCGAACCATTCGATTGGCAAAAAATTCGGTTGTCAATGCAAATCTGTTTTCCGTGTGTATTTGACAAGATCCATAGAAATATTCAACTGGATTTCGTGTTTTAAATCTAATGCAAATATTACAATCTTATCTCTACACAAATAATTCAAATTTCCAACGTCTTTCATGTTGATATATTTTACCACAAAAACTGCTTTAAATTTAAATAAAATCAAAAAATGCCAACAACTTTCCAATTATGACAAAAATAAAACAAAGCAACATTTATATTACCGATCAATGATCTTGCAATAATCAACTCTGACTGCTAACAACACAACCACATAGTAAATGGTTCATAACTGGAATTTTTAGAAAATCACAAAGAAACTCCTCTTTGTAATTCCTAGAAATTAAAATCAAAATTATAAATATAGCTTTAATAGAAAAGTTGAATTAATAACGACCAATTTTCAAATACGGGTAGCAACAGTTGTTGCATGTTTTGTTGCCACAACTTTATACATTTCTATTGTGTTAAATTGTGTTATTTGTTTGCACATGTTTAGCAAAAAAAATTATGCAAGTTAATTAAGAAAAACAAAACCAATTTAAATCGAAGACCCTATTGGAAATTAGATACAACATATGACTATATTTGCAGTTTTATAATAAGTTTATCGTTGGAATTTCGTTGAAAATATTTCAAAAGATTCTCAAAAAAAAAAACGCCAAATAAAGCGTGGTCCAACCAAAACGCAAGATGTTAATTGTAAATAAAACAAAAAGTTTTTAGAGAACCATCTTAATATTTTTTTATTATGATAGAAGGATCTATAACAATTATGTGTGAAACAAAATATCGGCAAAATGATTGCTCGGCTTCGGTGGCATACGTCTATCCAGTGTTCCATATTTTCAACGTCTCTGAGACATTATTGAGGTTCAATGTCTCATCCTTTAGCTCTTGAATTGTTCCTGGCTTATTGACGTACACTTTTTCTTTTAAATATCCACAAAGAAAGAAGTCTAACGGTGTCAAATCACAAGATCGTGGCGGCCAATTAACATCGCCACGACGCACAGTGTAGCAGGAGCGGCCAAAATTATAAAAATACAACTGTTGTATTTCGAAAAATGTTGTATCACATTTGATAATAAACATTTTAATTAAAATAAATCTGAAAGATTTTTTAAAATAAGTTAATTATTAAAAAAGTTATGCTGGTTCAAAGTCATTCTTGTTTAGTGTAGAGTTTGCTGTTCGGTTTTAACCGAAACCGAAATCGCGGTTTTTAAGGCCTCAAAACCGAAACCGAAAACCGACAAAAATAAGTCGGTTTTTAGCAAATACTTAAAGCAGTTAAAATAATTCATTAAATTACATATTACTGAGCCTAGAATTTCGAAAAGGATTCAGCTCTTATGTTACAAAATTCTGTATTTAATTGTAATGATCAATTTCTCCATTAAATATTACTTTAAAGTTTTTTGTTTTTACAACTACAGATAATACGATATAAGCTAAGGATTACAATTTTAGAAAAAAATTGCACCAAAAGTCATGTAGTTTAAGGGATATTGAGTTTCATGTATTCAGTATAGATTCTCAACGCTTGTATTTCAAAAAGTTTTATTTCGTAGTCCGCAAAATTTATTGTATAAAATTTCAACTTTATATTGTTTTAAACAAATTGTTTCATTCCAAATTCCAAACTCTTTAAAAATAGTTTAATCTGCCAAAAAAAGAATAAAAAATTTTAATTTATAACGGCTTCCGCGTTTTTTTTCCAAACAATGGTGTTATTGCCTTTATTCGAGTGAGAAGTTCAATCGAATTTTAATAAATATCTTGAATTTATTAAAATATTTCATTGTTATACATACATATTAAATGATTTTAAAACAATTCTATTAATATCACAAGAAAACCGAAAAATAACCGAAACCGCGGTTTTTATAATTTTGAAAAACCGAAACCGCGGTTTTAAAATTTTTCGGTTTTTAGCAAACTCTAGTTTAGTGTATGTTCAACTTTATGCAAATATTTAGAAATTTAGGCATACTTTAATGGGTTAATAAAACCATATGTGTCGATAACACTGTCTTAATTTATAATTTCTATTTAGATACATAATATTAAAATATGTCAGTATTATTTTTGTTAATTTTATATTGATCATATGAATTGTACCGTTATTCTGAATGTAAACCAAAACAAATTACAAACTTTAGCAGACTTTCAAAAAAAAACCTAAAAAGACCATTCTAATTTTTTAATATATTATTATGGAAGGTATTTAAATTTTAAAAATATTAGTTTTTCTCCCGATTCTTGCAGCTAGAATTTTTATATTTGTTTTTTCAGTATCAAGACAAGTTAACATTCGTAATTTTTTTAATATTTGCGCAAGCACAGCCCACAATTGGATGCAGAAAATGAAATTAAATGTTTTTTTGGAGAATTCCTATAAGACAAAAACTGAAGCGGAAAAAATTAAGGAAATACATTTTATAGTTACCAAAATAAAAACGTACTGGTCAAAATCCCACAGTATACTAAAACATTTAAAAAACATTGTAGATTTCCTATCAATCTTATCAGAAGAAGCCGTTGAAGCAACCCATAAGGTACTCAGAAAAAAACAGCAGAGAATATTCTAATAAGGACTTAATCGAAAGAATTATTTTACAAACCGAACCCAAGTTGTATATTACGAGAGAAAAAAAATAAATAATGCACACACTAGAAATTACGACGAAATAATAGAGTTTGTTATTACAGAACAAAATGCAGACAATTGAGTACAACACGATACTAGTTTTTCTGAGTGTGATAGCTTCAGTGATTAGAAATATTCCTTATTATTTGTTTTTAATTTTTATTTATTAAAAAACCTTTCTAAATTTTAATAATATTTTGCGATATAATGTAGTTTTGATATCATAGTGTCCTGTGGAAAAAAGTTTTTGAAAGTTTATATATTAATATATTTTTAATTTCTGGATATATAAAGAGAACTCGAATCCTTTCTAAAAGGATATTTTTAAGACAAAAATGTTCTTACTGTAAATTAAACAAAAATATCGTTAGTATCAATATCGTAATCAGTTTAAAATTTCACGAATAAGTAGTTTTGGCTTAAAAAAAAAAGGATATGTTTAATCTTGGTGTATCCTTGCTCTAAATTGGATAAAAAAAATTTAGTCTCATTAAAAATATCTTAAGTGTTCTCTATACAAATAAATCTTAAAGCAATTGTAATTTTTTTCACTTTTTGTTGACTTTTCTTAAAAAGGACATTTTTGAGCTATGCGTATCCTTTCTCCGAATTGAACAAAATTTGGTGGAAAAATTAAGGGCATTATAAGTAATTCATACACAAAATTTCAGGAAGTATGAATATTTATTTCATTTATTATGGCACTTTTTAATTTTAGGATATATGGGAAGGACATGAATCCTTGCTCGGATTTTTATCAAATTTAAAATATTTGTATATATGGTCAATATAAAGAAGCTTGCCAAATTTTATCTTTCTACGACAACGCCTTCTACTTTTGGCCGCTCGTTGTATGAAAATTCCACACTGTGCGACGTGAGATAGCACTGCCTGTGAATTTCTCCAGCAAAAGAAACATTGTTTCGTTCGCTGTGTGGCAAGCACATATCGTCCAGGTCCATATCCTCAATTTCTGGCCACAAGAAGTCCGTTATCATCTCGCGATGGCGAACACCATTCATGGTAACTGCTTGCCCGACCCCAGTTTCGAAGAAGTACGGCCTGATGACGCCGCCATCCCATAAACCGTACCAAACATCATGCACAGGTGTTTTCACATTTCCTACAGACCCGGTTTGTTGAAATTTGCGCACAATTCTCCCGACACATTTGGTTGATTATGCCGACCAAAGAAATCACGAAGTGTATGAAATACATTTCGTTTTGAACGCCCATTTTCGTAAAAGGCTACAACAATCTTAACATGCTGCTCAATTGTATACCTCTCCATGGTTGAATTTGTCAAACACTGAAACAAATAAATGTCATACACGCTCCTATTATTCACATGAGGTAGGTCCGAGAGCGATTCCTAGGAATCAATTTTTATGAACAGTTACGGTGACCCACATGACTGTTTTATAGAAATGGATCAATCGGAAGCGTTACAAGTAGGGTTTGGGGTTCGGGAATTCCCGCCCGGGAAATCCCGGGAAAAGTTTGCCGGGAATTCCCGGAAAAATAATATATTTTTCCCGGGAAAACGGGAAATTTTAAAAATATTAAATTTTTTAAATTCTTTTTGTCTGGAATAGGATTTTTTTTATTTTAGTCATAAAAAACATTTTAAACATCAAAACAAAAATGTCATTGTTAGAATCTTTTAAAAGGGAATCAATTTATTTGATACACACAAAAAAATGTTTGCCATGTAATTTCAACTAATAAAGATTTTTCGCATAACTTATTCAAAATTGAAGTAGTAAAACCTAAAAACTTGGTTAAATGTTTAAAAGAAATGTAAAAAAAAGTTTTGTTTCTTACAAATAATCGCCCTTACTATCTAAATTTTTCAAATGTATATCTTAGTTAAAGTCGACTTTAGTTAAAATATTGGGTGGCAGTATTCCTATGACTTGGTTTATTTTTGGAGCATTCTGATTGGTTAATTTATTTTCAACCAATCAAAATGTTTGAAAATATAAATATTTTTGTAGGGTTTTCATACAGAAAATTAATAAAACCGTATGATTAAAAATAAAGTCCACTTTAAATTTAAAATACTTCCTTATATTAAGGGCCAATAATTTTATAAGTAACGTTTTCATTAATAAATGTGATATTTTCAAGTAATTTTACTTTATTTTAATACATCTGCTTTCAAACTAATATATTCTTTTATATTAAAGAATAAAATGTCAGAAGTATGGAAATACTTCACAAAAAAGAACAAAGCAGCGCAGTGCAATATTTGCTCTAAAAGACTAATTGTATCTAAATTTGGTTATCCGACATCTAAATTTGGTTAAAAAAAAAATTATGGTCATGCAAATTCTCTTGAAGAAAACAACAACAAGAATAACGTTCCAGCTAAAATTTGCAAAGTACCCGAAGAAAAAAGTGTAAGCTGAATAGGCATTGAACATTTTATGGGAGGGCAAACATTTCCTGAAATGGTATCCAAATTAGCCGCAGTAGACGGAATGTCAATCCGCACCTTAACTAGATCTTCGTTTATTCGAGAAAGTTTTTATAATAAAAACCTGGCATTGCCAAAAAATTAAACCGATGTAAAGAACATTATATTAAATTACTACAATCATGTAAAAGATATCATGATAAAAGAAATATCGAGCAATATTTCTAACGATAGAAGATTTACTATAATCTTAGATGAATGGATGAAGAATATCACAAAAGAGATATTTGAACATATGTATAAACGGAAATAATTAATTTTATAACCTGGGGTTGGTTTATATATCAGGAAGATTGTAATGCTGATAAAATAAGAAGAATTGTAGAAATAAGACTAGAAGAGTTTTATTTGTCTTTGGAAAATAACATTGTGGCGACCATATCTAATGGGCCAAATGCGATGAAACGGTTTGTTTCCGACAGTCCAGTAGTGGGTGCTTTCTGCTGGAATCATGCAATTCATTTGGCAGTGCTTAGAGTAATTTATGTGAAATAAAATGTTCAACATTCTGATATTTTTACTTTGAATTCTCACTACACAGACTGAATTTGTACTGAAATAGTGTTTTTTTTAACAAAAATTACTTATATTGGTGGTTTTTATTAACAATTTTGTTCAAAAATATTTCCCGGGATCATCAATTTTTTCATTCCCGTTTCCCGGGAAATAAAAAAGTCCGGGAAATCCCAAATCTAGTTACAAGGCCTGGCCAATTTGTATTATTGGGGTGTGTATTAACCTAGTGTCTTCAAATGCAATGAAATGTGCAAAGAAATTTGAAAATAACACACAAAACAACAACAACGAAAATAATTTTGTTGTTGCTTTGTGTGTTATTTTCAAATTTCTTTGCACATTTCATTGCCTTTGAAGACACTAGGTAACACACCCTATGGAGGAAAAATTTCGTCCGTTTTGCTCTATCTCGCATAGTTTTCGAGATACGGGCCATTTTAAAAAATCGCCATTTTTCAAAATGGCCTCTATCTCGAAATCTAAACGAGATATAGCAAAACGGACAAAATTTTTGATTGTTTTGGAACAATGTACACGCTCCTATTATTAACATGAGGTAGGTCCAAAAGCGATTCCCAGGAATCAATTTTTATGATATGTTCACATAAACTCGTAACCTATTACTCCGAAACCAGTGAAATGATAGGCGAAACATTTGACAGTTTTTTATTTTTATTTTCATTTATTCTTATTTTTTATTATTTCGTTTTTTATTTCAAATTTTAATTTTCATTTTATTATTTTTATTTTTTATTATTTCTTAAAGTTTTTGTGATACAAATTAGTTGTGATTTCAAATTATCCATTTTTTCCATGATTTTACATGAAAATATTGATTAATTCGTGATATAACATATCGTTATACTCAACAAATTTGTTCGTTTATATTATTTTAACATTATTTTAAATGCGATTTAAATAAATTGTCACTATTAAACATATTTAGTCAAATTAAGTTCTATGCTGTAATTCATAAGATGTAATCTTGTAGCAAAGAAAATCAAATAAATAAATAAATCTAATCAAACATTTAAAGTTATTTTGTAATGATATTTTAAGGTTAACGCTATTTTAAATTATATCGTTAGCGTATTTTAGGAACAACGGCATTTTAAATAATTTTGTTAGGGTATTTAAGGTTAACGGTATTTTAAGTTATTTGGTTAGTGACATTTTGAGGTTAATGCATTCATTTGAAAGGGATTTAAACCGTATTGGTATTTTAGGGTTACTGTTTGACAACCATGCTACTGATTAAAACTTATGTTAGTTATACATTTTTTAAAAAACTTATATTAGTTATAACTTATGTTAGTTATACATTTTTTAAAATATTTGTATGGATTTGAAGAGCTTTGTTTACGTCTTCTTCAATTGCATTAATGCTTTTAACACCTTGATCAGAGATCCCGGAGTCCGACTACACAGTACAACAGCCAATCTGGGGGGTGAGAAATTCCAAGTCAGGGTGATGGTACTAGGTCAGTATAGTTTTTTATGACCTTTTAAATTTTTTCCTTATCTTGATGTTTTTTCGCTTAGTTGTAACATTTTGGCAAAAACGTAGTTTAACATAACTCGAGAACCACTTGTCCGATTTTGATGAAACAAATTTAGAAAAATTTAGAATTACAATTTCTTTAATCCGTTGATATAACGTTTTTCTTTATAATCAACAGTTTTGCCGGTAAAAATAAATTTGTGGAGAAAAAAAAATATTTTTTTGCCTAAAAATTAAAAAATTTTTTTTTTTAAATTCATAAAAAATCCAAAACGGAAAAAAGGATCAAGTGTTATTAATTTCATGTAAAGTCACATAACCTATAAACAAAATTTAACGCGTTCTGCTTTTCTTTACAATTAAGTGAAGGTATCCCATTTTGACAAGAATATTGATATTTGTTTATATTCAAAAAAGTGTCATTTATCGCCTTTTTCATAAATTTTCCCCAATAACTCCAGACTTCTGGCCATAAACTATTAAAAAAATTAAGTAAACATTTTTATAATTTTTTATTTTTATTTTATTTATTTATTTTTATTTATTTTAATAAATATTGCCTAGACTTTTTCGATGGTGGTTGTTCGGGACTAGTGGCATCGCATTCATCGCTATCATCAGTTTCTGAACCACACATAATGTCAATGTGTGACTCCACTGTTGGCCCTTCTGCATCTCCTGAAAATTCTTTATCATCAAGATCATCCTTGTCTTGCCACACTAACTTACTCCACCAGCAAATTTCCGCAATTATTGCACTCGGCGACTTTTTACCTCTATATCTGTAAGTTTGTAAGCTGTGACTTTCACACCGGGTGCCAACAAATTGTTTGATTTCAAAATGGAAGCCAGCTCTTCCGATTTATGCTGTGTTAATTCCAACTTGGCAACAATTGAATCAAGCTTATTTTGATTTATTAAAATTGGCTCATTGGATACTGATGGCTCATATGGGGAATCATCACGTGCATGATATGTCGGAGCAGTCGTAGAAGAGAAAATATCTGGGCTAGAAGCTTTTGGCACAGGAATGTGGTCCGAATGAGGCAATGGTGTTGCGGCACTTGCAACACCAACGTAATTATACGATTTTCTTATCCTTTTTGCGGCTCCTTTATTCGCACATGCATAGCAATTCAATGGATTGTGACCTTCGCCAGGATTAGTCCAAGTCATTGGGATACCGAATGGCATACTTTCACGTCTTCTATTTTTCCAATCCATTAGACGGTTGTAGCAGCTTTTACACACTATATTTGGTACCCAATTTTCGTTCACTATAACATTTTGGTTGAAGTACATCTCGTATGTTTGAACAAAATCAGTACTGAAATTTACCCTTTTTTTATGTGTTGAGACATATTGACCACAGCAGTAGCAAAACCTATTTATATCTGGCTTGCACAGTTCCATATTCTGTTCTCTTTTGTTCACTTTTAAAAAACTGGAGAAAAATCACTTTTACTGTTCGCGTTCGTCGGCACTTGTTGAATGACAAAAATCACAGAACCAGTGTGAGAAAGAGAAGACGTATAATGACAATGCATGTTTTATGTGAACATTACAGAACCAGTGTTGCCACATCAATATTTCTCTTTTAGTACAGTAGAAAAATATGAGAGAGTTTGGCTTGTGAGTGTCAATGTTTTCTCCAAATAATGTTGTGCATATCTGGAGCAAATTTTTGAAATTCATACATTTACCTAATTGTGAATAAATGAGAAACGCGTGCATCGATTTTCATGATCTATGCCTTTTTTTGCTCATGAGTTATGTGACTTTACGCGAAAGTAATTAGTTTTGGCACTTTTTTCCATTTTGGATTTTTTATGAATTTTTAAAAAAAAATATTTAAATTTTTAGGCAAAAAATACTTTTTTCCCTTCATACATTAATTTTTAACTTCGAAAGTGATGCACATATAGGAAAACGGTATAGAAACAGATTAGAGAAATTGTAATTCTAAAATTTTCTAAATTTGTTTCATCAAAATCGGACAAGTGGTTCTCGAGTTATGTTAAACTACGTTTTTGCCAAAATGTTACAACTAAGCGAAAAAACATCAAGATAAGGAAAAAATTTAAAAGGTCATAAAAAAATGACACATACGAACGCCAAACCCTTTGAGGGTTTTACTATACTGACCTAGTACCATCACCCTGACTTGGAATTTCTCACCCCCCAGACAATAATCCCAAAAATGTTCCATAGTGCTATTAGCCACAATAAACTATTTTTTAAAGCCCAATCCAGCGACCCTATCGTGCTAAACGGGCTGGCCACTAAGGCGCTTGAAAACTGCTATTAGAAATTAAAAAATATTTAGTGGCTTTGAAAATATATACTTTACTACCCTAAAAAAATTAAAAGGCTGTAAAGCTAAATTTTAGCAGCTACTTCTTTTCCATAAACAAAAAGCGGAACGCCGTTAAGCGGCGGATGCAACAACAAAAAAACTGAATCACCGTTAATCCATAAGATAAATAAAAGAAGCAAAAATACACTCATATAGTTTCATAAGTATAATTAAATAAGAAATATAAATATTACAATTGATAAGCAAGCAATAAAATTTTAACAAACAGGTGAATGTACCAACACGAAAAGAGTCAGTTACTATACCCTATGGGGAAAGGGACTGGTCCAAAGTGACACACAGGATAGGTCCCAAGGGGGCAGGGACCGGTCCTTGATCGGCCTTTTTGTTTGAAAGAGACACGTCACTTTAACATGGTGTTGTCATTGGAAATGACCAATTGCCACAATTTAGACACCGTGTGACAGTAAGGCGGTGTGTCTAAAAATAGCTTTTCAATAAAGTAATAAAAAACGAGTAAAAAGGTTAAAGTCGGGCATGCCGTCTATACAATACCCTACACCAGTCTGGTTAAGAGCCGACTAATGTTTGGATCCGAAATTCGAATGGGTTAAAATGGGACTTGTGTCAAAATTTTGTATAAAATTATAAAAGAAGAGAAAATCGTAAATATAGCCCATATGGGCGATAGGTCGAAATATGGGCCGATTCTATCTAGATTCTATTGGCTTTGTTCTCGGGACCATGTGAGTCAGCAAACCAAATTTCATTAAAATATCTTAATATTTGCGACCTGCAGCGTGTAAACAAGCCAATTTTGGGGGGACCCTTACATGAACACTAGGTCTAAACATGGACCGGGGTTAACCAAAATCAATAGGCTTCGTCCTTGGGCCGACATAGGTGGGTGTACCAAATTTCATCAAAATATCTTAATATTCGCGACCTGCAGCGTATAAACAATATAATTTTGGGGGGACCCTAATATGGGCACTAGGTCTAAACATGGACCGATGTCAACCAAAATCAATAGGCTTCGTCCTTGGTCCGACATATGTAGGGTTACCAAATTCATCAAAATATCTTAATATTTGCGACCTGTAGAGTGTGCACAAGAATGCGTGGACAGGCAGACAGACGGACATCGTTAAATCGAAACAAAAAGTGATTCTGACTCGACAGGTCTAGGTCCAATATTTTTTGGCACAAACTTAGTAAACCCTGTCCACGTAGTGGTGTAGGGAATAAATATCACTTATTTATGTTTTGAGTGAAAATGGCAATCCAGTAAAATATACTGGGTTGAAAACGGGACAGTATGTTTAAAATGAGTAAAGCTCTAGGAATGAATTTAAGGAAATTTCCGTAAAAGTGGAATTACACAAAAGCTACACAAAAATGTCATTATTTAAAAAATTTCCAACAAATATGTACACAGTCCCGTTTGTGAATAATTATTCAAAAAGTGGCAACACTGATTAAAAGGAATGTTTCATGAAAATTATAAAGCCCAATCGTGGTTCCTTAAAAAGTTTTGCTATT
Organism: Leucophora obtusa; assembly: GCA_949987735.1. Taxonomy (NCBI): domain Eukaryota; kingdom Metazoa; phylum Arthropoda; class Insecta; order Diptera; family Anthomyiidae; genus Leucophora; species Leucophora obtusa. The sequence goes on along the minus strand of OX465295.1, from coordinate 160,935,913 downwards.
GCATATTTAAAAACAAATCGAGATCTTAACTCTTTCACCAAAGAGTATACATAATAAAGAGATTGGGGGACTCTCTATCACTGAGAAAGCATTTGTTCTATTATGTGCCTTGGAACAGGAACATACTCAAACCAATATTACCCAACAAACATGGCAATACGAAGAAGATTCTCCGAACATATCGCCAGGAAGAAAACATTTATTGCCGGCAATATCAATTTCGTATTCCGGAAGTTTCCTCCGTCGGAAACAACTGTTACACTAAAACAATACTTCCAGGCAATATGAAAGCAATAACTCATATGGAAGATAAAAGGGATATCGCTAAATAAACTCCCGGTACAATAAAAAACACGATTTAATTTTTTCATTATTAAATTTAAGCCTGAAAAACAATATCTGCATACATAATCCATTGACCAACTTATAAATTATCTTGATTTCATCTTAGCCGATTTTTGCTGCGCAATTAGACTTAACTTTTCACGAGTTTATTTCATATATACATATCTTTTGATTGTTTTTGTACAAATTTACCCAGTCAGAAATCGCCAGTGGTACAAACAATCAAGCACTGGCATACCACTGGGTAACCACGGTATCAAAAATAAATGACTGGCAGAACACTCATTTGGTACGCTTTGCCAGCGTTTGCAAAAAGCGTTTTACCAGTATTTGTTTTACAAAAATTTCGGTGGTTTAAAAAAAACCACTGGCAAAGAATTGGCTTAGAGTGATATTCCAAGGCTTGCAACCAGTGGTTATCCAGTGCTACCTAGCAAATGCTACCAGGCGTACAAAAATCAATTCACTGGTAGACCAATGATTTTATAAAAATGCTGACGCTTCGTTAAAAAATGTTTGTAGTCAGAAGGTTCCGAGTTCAAATCCGGTTGCAAGCAAAAAATTTTTTTTGGATTTTTTTTAATTAAAAATTTTTTTGTTTTATAAAACCAATTTTTTTTTTGTTTGTGGGAAAGCTCCATCAGGACCCACATTTCTTTTGCCCTCCCAACACTGGCATACTAGTTACAAAAAATTGTTTGCCAGTACTAGCATTTTGGCACAGCCAGTAGTTGTCCAGCTATTATCACTCATTTATGTGTTTAGCCAACAAATATTACATGTCTCGGTAGCTCAGTAGGTAGAGCAATCGTCTGCCAATCTGACGGCCTGGGTTCAAATCACGGCAGGACCAAAAAAATACATATGAACTTTTTTTAAATTTCATTTTGGAAAATATATTTCCAGACCACCTATTTATTGGTTTTGCCAGCGTTTTGCCAACGTTTAAAAATTTTGTTCCTCCAGTGCTTTTCCGGCGCTTTTTGAACAGCTACCGCTTTCCCGTTTGTATTTTGCTGACTGGGTAGTTTTAATTTTTTCCAAATTTATAAAAGATTTCAAACAAATTTGCTTTATCTTCCAAATGATACAAAGATGATATTGCCGAAATATTGTCATAAAAAGTTATGACAAAAGATAAAATTTTTGAATTATTTTTTTCCAAATATCGTCGAATTATCTTCCAAGTGATAAAAGGAAGACAATTTCAAAGTAAATACTACTTGATTATTTTCATTCAAATGACAAATAGAAGATATGGCTTTAATATCTTCTTGGAAGGTATCTTTTAAATGTTTGCAGGGTCATTATGTGCGCTCTTTGTATGACTCAAAACATCGATTGTAACCAGGGATGGAAAATAATAATTTAGTTATAAAAATCAAGAATGGAACTGTACTATGGAATTATACTCAGTGTGTTCGTTTACTCGAATTTCTTACTACTTTTACTACAATTGGAAAGTTTTGTTTACTTTTTGTATTGAATTTTTCCAGCTGTAGTAAATGTAGTAACTTGTAGTAAGTAAACGAACACGCTTACTATGCCAACAGTATTTAGCCCTAGATTATGAATTTTAAAAAACCATACGTAAAAAATTGCAAAATAATATCGGAATGCGAAAAAAGACTTTGGGGTTCAAAAAATTAATTAAAAGATTTACATTTACATTTACAAACGATGCCAAAATTTTGTTGTTTTGCAACTAACCACCAAACTTTGTTTTATGAAATGGGCATTATACTCCGTACATTATAAATTTAAAAAACCGCACTTAAAAAATTGCAAAATAATAGAGGAACGCGAAAAAAGACTTTGTGGTAGAAAAAAATAATTAATAAACTCAATCAGCGATTAACAATCTGCAAATAAATACAATGACGCAAAAATTTTCCTTTTTGCAAATATTTTTTTCGCGATTTATTTTTTTTTTGCAAACTAAGCACCAAACTTTTGTGTATAAAATTGGTACTATAGACCCTAGATTATAAATTAAAAAAAAACCACACTTAAAAAATTGCAAAATAATCGCGGAAAGCGAAAAAAGGCTCTATGGTACAAAAAATTAATTAAAAAACTTAATCAGCGATTTACATTCTGCAAACAAATATATTGATGAAAAAATTTATCCTTTTTGCAAATTTTATTTTTCGCGATTTTTTTTTGCAACTAGCCACCAAACTTTGTTGTATGAAATGTGTATTATAGCCCCTAGATTATAAATTAAAAAGAAACGTACTTAAAAAATTGCAAAATAAAAGCGGAACGCGAAAAAAGACTTTGTGGTACAAAAAATTAATTAGGAAACGTAATCAGCGATTTAGATTCTGCAAACAAATATATTGATGAAAAAATTTCCCTTTTTGCAAATTTTATTTTTCGCGATTTTTTTTCCAACTAGCCACCAAACTTTGTTTTTTTTGCAACTAGCCACCAAATGTGTATTATAGCCACTAGATTATAAATTAAAAAAAACGTACGTAAAGAATTGCAAAATAATAGCAGAATTTGAAAAAAGACTATATGGTACAAAAATTTAATCCCTTGGTTATATATTTTAAAAAAAACGCACTTAAAAATTGCAAAATAACGGCGGAATTCCAAAAAGGCTTTATGGTACAGAAAATGAATTAAAAGAGGTAATCAGCGATCGACATTCTGCAAGCGAATATATTGTTGCAAAAATTTCGCTTTTTGCAAATTTTTTTTTTCGCAATTTGTGCTAATATTTGCTAATATCTAAATATTTAATTTTTATGTTTTTTATCGAGCCAAAGGAAAGCAATTTTTTAGTTACTTACATTTTTAAATATGTAAGAGCGATCTAACATTTTTTGGTACAAGAGCCCGATTAAGTAAGCCTTTTCCATCCCTGATTAACCAGTCGGAGTTCGTTCCTGTTCCAAGCCGCCTAATATTTTTTCAAATTAAAAATATTGAGAGAGTTGCAAGGGCATTGCTTTTACTAACCTTGTACACTACAGTTTACACATCTTTAAAAGAAAGAAATTTGAAAATGCAAAAAAAACTTTATACTTTTTGTAAGTATGTTTATTAGGATATTGGACTTCAAATAAAAATCATTATAAGTATAAGCAGGTCAACATGGCAATATGGCCGCGGCATTTGTTAGAGAAGTCTAAGTTTTTAATACATCATAATCTCTAAGAAAAGGGGGTTTTGGTGTTTCTGTAGATAATTTAAATTTGGCATATAGCTTCGTTTTATCACAAAAAGAAAACCAACAAAAGGATTTTTGACTATTCGAATATTTAAAGGGTAAAACCGGGCTGAGTAGTTTCAAAAAAATTGATTTTCCAACGTAATTTTTGGTAGATATATATATTTAATCCTTTAATTCCCAGTGGAACATAGGGATAGGTGGGGGCAATATATTTTAAAATTTTTTTCTAAATTGAGGACTCTTAACAAGAATCTAAAGTCAAAATAACGATATATCCGCAAACAAAAAGTCGGTATTGAAAAGGTTAATATATAATCTGAACAAAACCAAAACAAACATAAATGGTTAAAATGTTTCAATCACACAATTATAAAAAACCGCAAATTATAAATAAACTCAATAAAAAAAAATATTGTTTTTATGTTTTTCTTTTCGTACCTACATACATATATACAGATTCCACAAGCTAAAGCGGAAATTGATTATTTCTCTTGATATTAGAGTTATGTATAAATTACGTGTACGTTATTTGCAAACGTGCAGATAAATACAATTTTTTATACTTTTCGATCAATATTTATTATATTAACATTTTTCTTGAGATTATTATTTTCAAACAATTATTAACGGTATTAGTAACACATTTAAGTAACTTATCTGAATCTATTTCCTAATTTTTATAAAATTCGTACTAACGTTTTCTGCAAAGTCAAGGTAGGATATCGCTTTGTCCACAGGTATAAATGTGGTAATAAAAAAGTTAATTAAAATGCTTCAAGTTTGTTTATTGTATTTAGCCAGATAGTACTATATATTTAAGCATTGAAAAGAGGCTTATCAAAACTAGACTTGTTTTTACTGCAATAGTTAACAATTACGGGTGATTCAAATTTCATTTTAAAAGTAGTCGTTATCCAAATTGATGACATTGATTATAAAAATATACGTTCTTTCAGTCTTAAAATATTTGATTGCCCGGCTAAAAATCTAAGTTTCAAAAAAGTTTCTACTGCTACTACATGACAGTTGTTTGTGTAGCAATCAGTAGTTTTTTTTTTTTTTTACTATAGACCAACACTCAGGGGATGCCCCCTACTAATGCAATGCATTGTGTTGATATCAGGAAAATAGGTTATGGGAAGGAGGAAAGAGGGAGTAGTGTTTGTGAACGTTTGACTTGAATTTCTCTAAATTGTAAGTATCAGGAAAGACATCTGCGGGGAGTTTATTCCACATACGGGCGGGGCGGTTCGACTAATGAAAGAATTCTCTCTATAATGCGTTGTGCGACTAACTGGACAATCGACCACAAACGGATGAGATCTACTGTACAAGCGCGTGTTACGGCCAAAAACACGGGGCATCGGGATAAGTGCACTTATCTCAGCAGAACACCTCCCATGGTAGTAACGATAGAACAGTGTTACACAACCCACATTCCGACGATGCTCCAACGAGTCAATACAGCTGGATACCCTACTGTCATTAATGAGCGTCGACGCCCTCCAAAAGCTCCAAAATAGACTTTGAAGCTCCTGCCCATATATGGGAGTTGTATTCCAGTTATTTAAGAAAACAAATAACGAAAAGTACTGTAATTTCGTAACAGTTGTTTAAAGCAGTTATTTTTAATATCATAATAAACAACTACCAAGACAGTAATTTTGCAGTAAACATTTATTTTCGGTACTTATTTAAAAAACAAAAATTTCGTTGAATTTTAAAAATTCTTTTTTAGATTATATTTGTTATTATTGATATATTTATAGTTGGCAAATAAAAATCAGAAACTTGTAGTGTATCTCCAATGCATAAAAGCATAATAACTGGATAACAGTTTGGAATTTTTACTTCGAATTTTAAATAGGCTGAAGTAAGAACACATATTTTTGTAATCGAAAGAAACAAAATTATTTTTTTATTTAAATATACTTTTATAAATATTGTATTTGCTAGTTATTTTTCAACAGTTAAAAATAACAAAAGCTTTAGTTATTTTAAAGGTAAATACCCTTGTCGCCTTTTTAATAGCATATACCTTTGTTTTAACTGTCATTTTTAGTACATTCTACCGACAAAGTTTTGTGAGTGTATATATGTATATAGATTCATACAGGTTTAATGTATGTTCGTTCATCATCATAAACATGAATGCTGGCCCGTATATGAATACATAAATCACCATACATGCATTTACATTATGCACACATTTGCATTAACGAAGATCATGGGGAATCCCCCCCCCCCCCCACCCCAGAAAAATCGAAAATAAAAAAGAGAAAAAGGAAAGAGAGGGGTAAAGGAGAGACAAAAGAAAAGAGAAAAAAATAAAAATTTGTTGTGCATAACTAAATGAAAATTAAAAATTGTTCTTTATTTTCATTTAAACAGTCGTCATTCAAAAAACATTTTAACAAATTCGTTTATAAAACTGATGATTTTTATTATAAAACAATTAAAGTTTGTGGAGAAACATAGCTAGAAGACCTAAATTTCAAACTAGATTTTAAAAATTTTATATTGAAATTTTTCTAATTTCAAATGACAAAAGAAATTTCATTTTAAAATTTCGCATTTTCTAATACAAAATTCCGATTTTAAATGAAATTTTTTTAAATAAAATAAATAAATTTTTCAAATGTATATTTTTGTTAAAGTCGACATTAGTTAAAATTTTGTGTGGCAGTATGCCATGACTTCGTTTATTTTTGGAGCATTCTATTGGTTAGTGTTTCCAATTATTCGACGTAGGCGGTTAACCGGTTATTCGGGTCAACTTATAAAGAAAGTTGGCAATTAATCGATTAATCGTTAATCATTTAATGCAAAATTAATTTATTTCCTTAATTTTTTATCAATGAAAACACAAAAAGTTGCCTCTCTTTGTTAAATACCAACGTAAAAAATATGATTAAAAAAGTTTTCATATTCTAAGTTTGAAAAGTTTCAAAATCTGAGATTTTTTAAATTACAACATTTTTTATCCTAATGGAAAAAGGCCTGTAAAAATGCTATTAAAATTAGTTAAAAGTGGCAGAAAAAACTGCTGAAACTAACGGATTTTTTTTGTCAAATATTAGTAAGTTAAGAACAAACCTAAAACTGTTACATATCGATAATTTAATGTATATTTTTTATTTCTCTCAAATTTTAAATCTGACAAACTTTAAATACCCGATCAAAAAATTCATATATAGGAATATGTAGTAATATCTTGTTTTATCTTATAATATGTGAATATATATGTTGTCATGAATAGCCATATATAATTGTATGTTTCTTATGTTGTACCTTATATAAGCATATATTTTTATATATTGTCTTTTATAAAATTAGATACCAACCATATATGCTATACATAATGAGATATGACAGATCTATTGTCATATATAATTACACTATGCGACAGTCAAAATCGGGATGGGATGAAACTAACGGGAAATGTTATATCGGTCAAAAACAAGTTATACATGTCCCGGCGTTTCGATGGGTCACCCCTAGGAATCGAGATATATCTTTTTTTTGACATAACTCGAGAACCACTAGTCCGATTTTGCTCAAACAATTTAAAAAAAATTAAAAATTACAATTCCTTTAATCTGTTCATATAACGTTTTTCTATATACTCAACAGTTTTGCCGGTAAAAATAAATGTTTGTTACCGCTACCATAAAAATCAATAACCTTTTGTTTATTACTTTTTTTTAATATTTTAGGCAAAAATTTTTTTTTTCTTCATACATTTATTTTTACCGGCAAAACTGTTGAGTATATAGAAAAACGTTATATGAACAGATTAAAGGAATTGTAATTTTTAATTTTTTTAAAATTGTTTGAGCAAAATCGGACTAGTGGTTCTCGAGTTATGTCAAAAAAAAGACCACCAAAGGTCAAATCGATATATCTCGATTCCTAGGGGTGACCCAGCGAAACGCCGGGACACGTATAACTTCTTTTTTACCGATTAACTTTCCCCGGTAGTTTGAACCCTTCCCGATCACTGACCCCTACCATTTGTTTCACAGTGTTATAAATGATCATATACATATAACACAATATATGCTCACATATGGTAGCATATATGCCATATATTTTGAGATATAATGATAAACGTCCTCTTATACAAATTTTTTGGTTGTATGATGTAAGATATTCTTATATATGATTATATATTATATTCAATGCTCTAAGATATAATTATATATTACATATATGGTGCCAGATTAACAATATAATTTTAGATATGATTGTATATGGTCCCACATCAATAATATTTTCTATGTGTTTAATATATAATTATATATAGTCACATATAACCTTAGAGACCCTACTATCGAATATCAGCTCGGGCACAAAAACAAATTTTTTTTTTACTTCCCGGGTAAAAATCTTAATATGGTGTCATACATAATTATATCTTTTTTGATAAATCCCCATATACAACGACATACTAATTGATCCGAAAAATGGGTCATCTACATGTGTCAAATTATATCAAATTAGATATAATTTGATACAGTTTGATCCGAGATTTGTCCATATCCAGGACATCAAATTATATCTAATTCGATATAAAAATATCTGATTTTATAAAATTTTGTCTGATAGTAGGCATACTTTTTATGCATACCAGCTATTAAATTGAGATTGAAATGTCTATGGTTTTAACAATTTTGAAGACCCAAATTTTAAAACATAAAATAAAAATTTATTTCAATACTTTTGTCTTCTAAATCGTACGCATCATTTTTTAATATGATTTTACATGCAAAAACATCACGTGGAAATTATTTGGCTATGGAGTAATTAACTCTGAATTTGCAGATAACTAAATTTGATGTTAAACTATATATTAATTTGTATGCGATTATATAGAAAGTTATATAAAATTAAAATATATTTTTGGTATGACGACACATACAGTGTTATAAAACTTAGTATCAAATCATATATAATCATATCGATCACTACATATAATTTGATTAGTTTTATAAGGCTTATGTAGTTATATATGGAGTCAGATTTGGGGATATGTAATAATATCAATTACCGTACAAAAAATTCGTTGCAAAAATAATATCAGATGTAGTTGTATATAATGATATGTGTCTTAATGTTACTCCATTCATTGTCAGATATAGCCCAATCACATTATATATGACAATATATAACTATTTTTACTCGGGTTCTTTTAACTCAATTTGATTTACTTATAAATATTTTTTTTACAGATCTTAAAAAGACTAAACCATTTTGTGTCAACTGCATCTGCAAATTATGTTTTCAATTAATAGTATTTTAAATATATAATTAGATATCGTAATATATAATAATTTCGTTAAAGTTCTGAATTTGAGTTCTTCCGGAACGAAAATGATTTTTTTTTTTTTTGTAATATTTCTACATAAAATTTTGGCAATATTCTTATTTTTTTATTCCTACCTTTAACACCAACAAAACAACTTGTGAAAAAGTGTTGGATAAGAGTATTTTTTTCCCAAAGGATTGCTAAGTTTATACATGCCATACCTTATTTAAAAGACATTGTATTACCTTTTCAACAACATGTAGGTTAGAATGTCACTTAAAATAGCGATTTGTCAATTTTCGTTCATTACACCCCCACTTTTATTGGAAATGGTCCCAAATGGAAGAAATCGATTTTTTTTTGGAAAACGTTAACCCGTGCCGAAAGTTGGACGAAATTGCCCCTTTTGGAAAAAAAAATGTATTACTATTAAAAATTCCCAAAATTCGCAATTTCGAATAAAATTATTTTTTATTCCATTTATTCATTTAATATGGTCAAAATGATTCATACATGGAATTTTGACTTCATCGGATATCATTAACCCACTTTAGCCTGGAATCCAAAATGACCCACGAATTTGATAGAAATGCAAAAACGTATTTTTTTTAAATTAATTTTAAAGATTTTTTAAAATGCCTAATTTTGAGATGTCGATTGCTATTTGTACCACCCCTACGGGAAATTTTAACAAACTGTCACCGAACTGGCCCCTTTATATGGAATAGACTGGTCACTTTTACATGGCGTTGTCATAGGAGGGGGAAATTGACCCTTGTGAGATGTCACAAGACGAATCCTAGGACAGGTTACTGAACTCTCATAAAAACCAAAGTTCAGGGACCTGTCCTAGGATTTGTCTTGTGACATGTCACAAGGGGTCAATTTCCCCCTCCTATGACAACGCCATGTAAAAGTGACCAGTCTATTCCATATAAAGGGGCCAGTTCGGTGACAGTTTGTTAAAATTTCCCGTAGGGACATAATAGTTGATATTAAGGAAAAAAAATAAATTGGAAAAATGGTAATTCGAGTTTGTGTTTGGAGCGACTGCTTTTCAGGACATTGACACATAAACTACCCACTGACGAGTCTTGGTATTTGTTAAATTTTCCAATAAAAATGTTTTCTTCATCCTGCAAATCAGCGTTAAAAGAAAAACCTAAAGTTTGAGCTAACTTAAATGGAGAGAATTCTTTCGGACGAGTTTTAATGAAAATTTTCAAAAAACAAATGAAGTTTTCTTCACAAAGTGAATGAAAAGTTTCTTAGATTTTATGGAAAAGCTTCATAGTTTTCATAAAACTCATTTTAATAAAACTTATTCATTGGGTGTATGAAATGTCTAATAAATAATATGAATTTTTCATAAAATTGTATATTATTAATCAATAAGGTTTTGAATTCCAGAGAAACTTCATTGAATCAGTGTAAAAATTCATAAATACCATGTAGACAATTCTCTCAGTGTGTAGTTTCAGATGTCAAATTCCATATTAAATTAACTTTCATTTTGTCTTAACGTTAGGTTATTTTTTTTATTCTAAGACCTGTTAACTTATTTCAAAATAAACTGAGTTAAGTACTTAACTATAGTTATGAATGTCAAATTTATATGAAAATATCTGTGGTTAAAATATAACCATGGTTATGTTGGAAAAAAGTTACTCGCCCTAATATAAATTTTATTTCAGTGAAATGGATTCGGGTTTCATGGTAGAATTTATGGGGTTTTGAACCGATTATCAACACTTTCTTGAGAGATGTAAGAAAAGTTAGAGTTCTTACAGAATTAACATGTTAATGATAGTTGTATTAAACAGTTTCAAAACAAATTCAACGTTGTCCTGAAGGACATAGAAATATTAGTTTTAATTTATAAAAGAATTAAAACGAAGTGAACATTTTTCTGTTTTGAGAAGTTTTAAAAAACAAATACAAACAGAAGCTTTGACATTTTGTTAAAATATTTGCAAACAAAATTATTACAAATTAAAAGTCTCTTAAAACATGACGTGTTTCGCTGGTGCAATGCCGACTTGATTTTCAGTCGACCTTTAAAGATGACATTTTATTAAGTATTTGTTTGTTCTAAGCTTTTCTTGCAGTTTATTAGCCAATATTAACAAATTTGTGAAGTTTTGGGGGAAAATAAAGGAAAAATTCCATATTAAAAATCTAACCGGTTAATCGACCTATTTTAACCGATTATTCGGTTTTGTGTTTTTTGAAGAAAAATCTACGATATTTCTTAGCCAAGTCAAGTGTTGTCCACCACTTTACAATTGATATCATTTTTACGTTTCTCTGCAATGGTTTTGACATTTCATATTATATAATTTGAAGACACCGGGTAAGACAAGTTTCCTATAACATTTTGCATACTATTTTCACTACCAGATTCCTTAAATTTCATTTATATTCAAATATATATATTTGTTCCTTTTACTCCTGCAAGGAGCATAGGGCCTGCAAGGAGCATATTCAAATGTCTCCTAAAAATTATATTTTCCCACGTTTTGTATAAAAACCCGTTCGCCACGTTGTTCATAAAGCTAGGGATCAAAATCCATTAAGCAAATTTAAAAATATATAAAAAATTGTTTAAATTTTACAATTTTTTTGAAGCAACGAAAACTATATTTCAAAAGATTAACAGCGCAATTCATAAACTTTTACAAGTCTTATTGCAGGATTTTTAGCTAATTCGTGAAAAGCAGTATTCATATTTGCTTAATAACGAAAAAATAATATTGAGGTATAGTTGGACTCATTACCCTACGGGGAAAGGGACCGGTCCCAGATGACACGCAGGATAGGTCCCAAGGGGGCGGAGACCGGTCGTTGATCGGTCTTTTTGTTTGAAAGAGACATATCACTTTAACATGGCGTTGTCATTGGAAATGACCAATTGCCACAGTTTATACACATTGTGGCAGTAAGGTGGTGTGTCTAAAAATAGCTTTTCAAATAAACTAGAATTAGAAGAATTAAAAATAATATACTTGGCGTCGAAGTAGGGCTCGATAACACAACCCTCTGCTTGTAAGGCAAACGCTCTACCGTCTGAGCTAACGTTGCTTATGCGTGATGGCTGGCTGATGGTTAAGTTATATGTTTTTCGTTTCTGTTCAAATAAAAAAGAGAAAGACAAAACAAACACACACACAGCAAATAAAAAAAATATGGAAAAGAAAAAAATAGAAAAGAAAACAACATTAACACACACACAAATATGGTGGAGTGCCTTGAATATGCCCCCGATTGACCGGTCATGGGATAGGTCCCTTAATGGCAGTTGACTTGTTTTTTGCGTTGGCCATAATTAAATTAAAAAATCAATTAAAATTTAGAAAAGTACCTCAAAACCTCTGATAATATAAATAAAAATTTTAAAAATTCCCCTTAAGTTACAAAGAAAAGTTAAATGAAATACCAATTGTTAAAACTAAAACAGCTTTAACATTAAAAAAACGTTGAAAATACAAAACTTAAAATTTCTTAGCAAAACATTATATAAATTTAAAATAAGAGCTAAAATAAGCAAATCGTGAAAAATTAAGTTAAAAATAAAAGAGTAAAATAAATAAAAAATATTTTAAAAAATATGCCGCGAATTTTGTTTTTATTTCGGTATCGGTCAAGTTTTTTTAAAAGCAACAGTGAAAATAACGGATCAGAAAATACTTAGAAAATTAATTCATTTTCTTTTGTTCATATTTGTACTAATTTAGTGATATGCCTTCGGTTGACCGGTCACGGGATAGGTCCTTGGAGGGCAATTGACTCCTCATTCCCCGTAGGGTAACTTTAAACCTTTAATAAGGTTTGGAGTGAGGAGGTCACTGTTTAATTGTTAATTATTTAATTTTATGGGAATGATTTATTAAAGCCATCCTTTCCCTAGAATGTGTGGATTCCAACAACATTCATCCATCAAACTGAAAAAAGCTGCAACAATTGCGTAACTAATGACCAAAAAAAATGTAAAAATAAAATTAAAAGGAAAACCAAAACATACCCAGTCAGAAAATTACAAACGGGAAAGCGGTGGCAAAGCACTTTAACAGGTGGTAGAAGTACTGGCAAAAAGTGCTTTCCCATTCCCGAAATGATAACATCATTAGACAAAAGGACCGGCTGTTCAAACAGCGCCGGAAAAGCACTGGAGGAACAAAATTTTTGAACGTTGGCAAAACGCTGGCAAAACCAATAAATAGGTGGTCTGGAAATATATTTTACAAAATAAAATTTAAAAAAAGTTCATATGTATTTTTTTGGTCCTGCCGTGATTTGAACCCAGGCCGTCAGATTGGCACGCGATTGCTCTACCCACTGAGCTAACAACACATATAATACTTGGTGGATAAACACATAAATGAGTGATAACAGCTGGACAACTACTGGCTGTGCTAAAATGCTAGCACTGGCAAACAGTTTTTTGGAACTAATATGCCAGCGCACTATAGGTAAAATGACCCCATTTTCTGGCCAAAACTATAAGGAATCACTGAAGAAGGATGAAAATCTATATACGGGGGTTTTCAAGGTTGCTGATTTCGAATCTGAGGTAAAATTTTTCAAATTCAAAAAGGCGGATCCAATATGGTGGCGTAAATTTTAAAATTTCTTCTGATTTAGATGAAAATTGGTATACGGGGGTTTTCAAGGTTGCTGATTTCGAATCTGAAGTAAATATTTTCAAATTCAAAATGGCGGATCCAATATGGCGGGGTAAATTTTAAAATTCTTCTGATTTGCTTGGGTAAAAATGTTAACTGTGTAAAATGCAAACTTTTTTGTCCAAAATCTCAAAAAAAAAATAAAAAAATAATTTTTTTTTAATCTGGGGCATATTATAGCAGAAAATTGAACAAGTGGAAACTTTTGTAGAAACATTTTTTTTTCAATAAAGCTATTTAAAATTGTGCTTTACATTTCATTATCTAAAATAATTTCATTTCATTTTTATTTTTTAATAAAACTATTTAAAATTTTCTCTTTGTTCGTTCAGATTTCTCAGGATACTCTTTCTCTGGAAGCCCTATTGAAGCTGCAGTTGGCTTAGTTTTAATTGCCAAAATAAATTCAGCCTTTAGCCAGAATTCGCTTTGCATCTGAAATATGTTTCTCTTCCTATGAGAACTCTCCCATCTAACTGAGATATTCTTACAAAAAATTCGCACTTTCTCCTTCCCATAAGCCGCTTCCTCATTCAAAACATTGCCGCATTCTGTTTTACCAACAATAAAATTGTAAACAGTAGTATTCTTCTCCTCTTTCTTTTGCTCATCCAAGTAAACTTCCGCAAGTTAGCTATTTTTCAAGCGGAGGATGCCTACCAAAAATGAAAATCGCAACATGTAATTGACAAATTAAACTCAAAACTCTTCATTTAACACGTGTCTGATTGTTTAAACACAGCCAAATTTGGCCAACTTTTTAAAAGCTTATCCAAAGTTCATTTTTCAGAAAAAAAAAAACTTCAATTAAAAGTTATGTCAGAAGTATTAGTTTTTTCGCCAAAAAAATTTTTTTTAATAAATTCTTTCTATAAAACCATTAAGCACTTACTATCACTTTTGTTTTCTATATTTAGTTTAAATTTGTGTTTTTTTTAACTATTTAGAGAAATTTAAAAATTCGACCAAATTGCACTGTATATACTGCGTTCAACACTTTGCTCACAAACAATGACTTTGACCACTTTCTAAGCAGTTTTTACAACAAAAAAAACTTGCCGTTATTTGCTTTGATGTGTTCCTAATTGAATACCAACAAAAAAATTCGTTGGGAGAGAAAAAAAAAGTTGGTCTTAACCCTTTCGACCCCAACTTTAAATGGCTGGGAATTTTCCGACCAAACTTCGTGTATATGTTGATCTATACCAGATAAATATTTTCTATTACTTTTATGGCTTTGCAGCACCCCCTAACGGAGATATTTGGTATTAAAGTTCAAACATTAACATGCTACCGGACCCGAACGGGTTAAGATTTTTTTTTAAATTTTAATTTTATATTTTTTCTATTACTAAACTCTACATAAAAGTTTTTGAATTTTTGAATTTAATTCATCACACAATTTTTGAGACTAATTTAAACAAAAATTTTATTTTTCTGTAAAATTTGCTGTGAAAAAAAATGCGTATGAACACTATGAAAAACAGCTCTTAAATGAACACTATCAAAGCCTGCTATATGAAATTTATACACAGGCATTGTGGAACTACACTGCTACTGAGTAAAACAAATCGTTATAAAAAAATAAATATAACGGGAGTTATAGGCACATAACAATGAAGTTGCATGTAGGCAACGTTGGGGTCGAAAGGGTTAAAGGAGGTTGTCCACAAAAAAATAGAATTTATTGAACAAAAGAATTTTAAATTAAAAAAAAAAAATAAAAAATTTTTTTTTTTCCTTGCAACCGGATTTGAACTCGGAACCTTCTGACTACAAACCTTTTATAACGAAGCGTCAGCATTTTTAAAAAATGATTGCTCTACTAGTGAATTGGTTTTTGTACCACTGGTAGCATTGACTAGGTAGCACTGGATAACCACTGGTTGCAAACCTTGGCATATCACTCTAAGCTAGTGTTTCCAATTCGGTTAATAGATTAACCGATTCCTCGATTATTCGCCTCTATTTCGGTTAATGTCGAAACAAATAATTTAAAACTCAAATAATTATTCGATCCAAATAATCAGTTAAAACAGGTCGATTAACCGGTTACAATTTTAATATGGGATTTTTCCTTTATTCACTTCATAATTTTCTTAAATTTGGCTAAAAAATTACAAGAAAAGCTTAGAATAAACATAAACTTACTAAAATACCATTAAATTCTTTTAAAATTGAGTGAAAGAGGTCGTTAAGCCTTTAGATACCTTTTTTGAGCAAAATAAAGGTGTTTCTAAAACTTCCCAAAATACACGACGTGTCTGGCTGCATCAGCGTCAAAGTGCTTTATAGGCGATTTTTTATTTCTGTTTTAATTCTTTTAAAAATTAAAACTAATGTAAATTATATTTATATGTCATTCACGACAAGGTTTCATTTTTTCCAAAAATTATCCAAAAATGTTTTAAATTTTTCCAAAAATGTTTTAAAATTGTCCAAAAATCATTCAAAATTTTCCCAAATGTTTTAGAATTATCCAAAAATCTTTCAAAATTGTCCAAATATTGTTTAAAATTTTCTAAAAAACTTTGATATTTGTCCAATTGCATTTCAAAATTTTCAAAAATACAAATATATTTTAATATATTTTACTTATTTTATTTGTACTTAAGAAAATTCTATTTGTATTTAAAAATTGTCCAAATACATTTCAAAATTATTCACTTGTATTTAAAAATTTTAAATCTGTATTTCAAAATTGTCCAATTGCATTTCAAACAATTCCATTTGTATTTCAAAATTCTCTAAAAGTATTTCACAAATTACCAAATGTATTTAAAAAGACCCTATTTGTATTCCAAAATTTTCCAAATGTATTTAATAAAATTCTATGTAATTGCATTTCAAATTTTTCCATATGTATTTCAGAAATTTCTATTTATACCCTACACCACTACGTGGAAAGGTATTATAAGTTTGTGCTGATGTTTGTAACAGCAAAAAATATTGGTCCTAGATCCACCTTATAGTATACCGATCGGCTCAGAATTTTTTTTTATTTCGATTTAACGATGTCCGTCCGTCCCTCCGTCCGTCTTTGTCTGCCCATGCATTCTTGTGCGCACTCTACAGGTCGCAAATATTAAGATATTTTATTTACACCGACTTACGTCGGCCCAAGGACGACGCCTATTGATTTTGTTTGAAATCCGTACATGTTTGGACCTAGTGCCCATATAAGGGTACCCCCCAAAATGTTCTTTTTTACACGCTGCAGGTCGCAAATACGAAGATATTTCATTGAAATTTAATACACACACCTATGTCGGCCCAAAAACGGAGCCTATTAATTTTGGTTGCAATAGGTCCATGTTTAGACCTAGTGCCTATATAAGGGTACCCCCCAAAATTGTCTTTTTTACACGCTGCAGGTCGCAAATACGAAGATATTTCAATAAAATTTCGTACACAGACCTATGTCGGCCCAAGGATGAAGCCTATTGATTTTGTTTGAAATCGGTCAATGTTTAGACCTAGTGCCCATATAAGGGTACCCCCCAAAATTGGCTTGGTTACACACTGAAGGTCGCAAATACGAAGATATTTCAATGAAATTTGGTTCGCTGACCATGTCCAAGGAAAAAGCCTATTGATTCTAGATAGAATCGGTCCATATTTGGACCTATTGCTCATATGAGCTTTATTTCGATTTTCTCTTCTTTTATGATTTTATAGAAAATTTTGACACAAGTCCGTTAGTGCTTCCACAAAAAAGCGTTTCCACAAAAAAGTGTTTCCACAAAAAAGTTTACACAAAAAAAGTGTTTCCAAAAACAAGTGCTTCCACAAAAAAAAAAACGTATTTCCACAAAAAAAAGTTTACAAAAAAAAAAACTGTTTTGCCAAAAAAAAAAACATTTTTCACAAAAAAAGAGTTTCCACAAAAAAAAGTGTTTCCACAAAAACAAAAAGTGTTTCCACAAAATAAAGTGTTTCCAAAAAAAAGTGTTTCCAAAAAAAAAAGGGTTTACACCAAAAAAAAAAGTTTCCACAAAAAAAGTGTTTCCACAAAAAAAAAAAAGTTTATACAAAAAAAAAACAAAATTTCCACAAAAAAAATGTTTGCACAAAAAAAAAAGTGTTTGCACAAAAAAAATGTTTGCACAAAAATAAAGTTTCCACAAAAAAATAAAATAAGTTTCCACAAAAAAAAAAGTTTCCACAACAAAAAAAAAAAAATTTCCACAAAAAAAAGTGTTTCAACAAAAAAAAAAAAGTTTCCACAAAGAAAACATGTTTCCACAAAAAAAAGTGTTTGCACATAAAAAAAAGATTCCACAAAAAAATTAAAAACTTTCCACAAAAAAAAATATTTCACAAAAACAAAAAAAAATTTCCACAAAAAAAAAGTTTCCACAAAAAAAATATTTCACAACAAAAAAAAAAAGTTTCCACAAAAAAAAATGCTTCCACAAAAAAAAAAATTGAGATGAGATAAATGAGATAGGATGAGCTGAGATAAGATTAGGTTAATGCTACACCCAGAAAACAGTTTCGGTGCTGACAACCCCATTTGTTGCCAAACGAATAGTTCAGTTGCATCAAATGAATTTTTCGGTTGCGGCTACCGAATTATTCTTGATACAATTGAAATTCCGTTGCCACAGTCAAATTAGTCCTGTCTCAATTGGTTTTCTGTTGCCACAACCGAAAAATTCGGATACCACAACCGAACCATGCGATTGGCTACAAATGCGGTTATCAGACCTGAATCTGTTTTCTGGGTGTATAAGTGCTGACTGGTTGTCATAGCAACACGAAAATTTATATGTAGGGACGCCATACGCCGGAACCGCTGGGCCAATTTCGTGCAAACTTCACATAAACCATCTACAGACCATCCTCAACGTACCCTGAAATCCGTTGAAAAATAAAAATTTGTATATCAATCACACATTTTATATGGGAAAAACACACCATCACAAAAGTGTGCGTATAACGCGTATGGGTAGACATTTTTCGTCATTTTGTTTTAAGAACCATCAGTAAAAGTAGACCTTTCCAACGCATGTATTGGTTTGTAAATCGGTTGAGTGGTTCTCGAGTTATAAAATGACGAACACATACCAACTTATTTAAATGCAAAAGGGCGTAACAACACTTTTTATTTTTTTACACTAGAACCAAAAAAAAAAACGTTGTAGAATTAAAGATATTCTATATTTTCTTTTCTTGTTTAAAACACGACTATAGACTTATTTCGACATATAAGTTTAAAATTTTGTAGGGAAATGTAATTTAGTCTAGTGCATCATAATCATTCAGAAAATCGGCTTAAATTCTTTTGTTGTTACGCCCTTTTGCATTTTAGGTGACGATATATATATATATAACTTTAGACCCAACTGAAATGTCCTAATGATTATAACAAGTGTTGCGTGGTTCTAATTTTTGCTTCCCGCGAAGTATAACTATGTAGACAGCATTGGGAAGTGCAGGTCTTCTTTTCACAAAACTATTACAAAAAAAAAACAAATTTACTAACATATTTAGCGTTAGGTCTTTACATAAATTAATTAAATTGTACTCCACCAATGAAAAAAATGGTTTTTAGAAATATTTTTAATTTGCGGCTATTATGGTACGCTGTTTACAAAAAAAAAAAAAAATGCAGTTGTCAAATCGAAATCTCGCTACTGTCATAAAGTGCAAATGTAAACGATCAATATTTCGGATCGAGATTTCCATTGAAATCTCGAGATTTGAAAACAGATGAAAACGCAACTTTACCCACATTTTCATGGATTTGCTTTATAACCCAGCAAAATCTTTCATTACCAAATAAGTGGTTATGTAATAGAAATTCATAGCTCCGCACAACTTATTTTTTGGCGTCTAAACTCATTATTTTTATTTGGCGTGGCCGTTTTTATAAGTAGTTACGTTTACCCGCTCGCTTACGAAAAAATACGAAATAAGTAGTTATGAGATTTTGAATAATAAGTGGTTACACACATGCTTACAAAAAGTTAAATTATAAGTGGTTATCCGATTGCTTACTTGATTTTTAAAAATAAGGAGTTAAGCAAATACTATTAGCTTAAGGAAATACATTTAGAAAAATTTAAGTTTTCTCTAGTGTGTAATTTTAGGACTCGTCATAAAAATTTAAACATAAAACATATTTACATATAATAAATAAAAATGTATAAAATTTATCTGTGTAAAAAGTACTTATTTAAACTATTACGAGTAAGAGGTTATTCACAACTGTGTCGATTGTCGACCGACGACAGCAAAAGTCGTCGCGAATAATTTAAATTCAGCGACAATCGACCGTCGACATTTGTTGACTTTTATAAAAAAATGAAAGCAAAACAAGAATATGTTTGTATTTGTTTCGCTACAATTCTTCACCAATTCAATTGCTTTTGCATGAATTCTTGTTGTTTTACATTTTTTTGTATTTAATTTTGCGGTAAATTTTGTATTTTTATTTTCAATTATATCATTTCTGTCAAAAAAATAATTTTTTTGTAAACAAAGTACGAAATATGGCATCATTCTGACAAATATTTTGAGTGTGTGTTAGTTTGTCGTCACGAAAATAGAATAGATTCTACTACGACGACAAATCGCCGGACGACATGGCGACATTTTGCTTCCCATACAAAATATATGAAAAAGCACATGTCGTTGTCGTTGTCGACACAGTTCTGATTAATCTCTAAGTCCCTATTTTATATTTAGAAACAATGAATACAATAGGCCGTTATTAGGAAGTCATTATTTTATATTATAAAATAATGCAAAAGGTAATGATATATCATTTATGGTAATGCAGATAGTAATCAGGTGTCATTACCAATATTTTGCTGGGAAATAATAAAGACCTGCAAATGTTGGACTATACAACACAGCGACATGTGTCGCATCATGCAGTATTATGTCTTGCTATGCGCTCACAAATGTTTGATAATGACATAGAAGACACTGTCGAACAAATTCAAATCAAATCTATGCATACTTTTGACACAAAATTTTCGTGAGTTAAAAGGATAGCAATCAGAGTCGTGCGTGATCGCGAGTTAAAAAAAATGTTCGTGCATGAGTAAAGTTTGTGCGTGAGTTTGCGTTACCAGATTGCGATAATTTACAATTTCTTATGTAAATAATAAATCGACTTCTTGTACAAAACATTGTAAAATTTGGTTCCTCCACAAAAATTTGGAATAACATTTAAAGATTTACAGTGAGTTTTTCAAGTTATTTAAAAATTTTAAGTATAAAATTAAATTAAAGGAATTAAATGCGCTAAAATCCCAAAACCTAATAACAAATTATGAAAAATAATCTGTTAAAAGCATGTCCCTATCCAAATTTTATTCTTGAATAAGGCAATCGTCAGGGGGTGACGTTTTTAGTATTCCCGAGTAAAAAAGTTTTGATATGATCATATATTATTTTATGTAATTGCATATAGTAACTTATAGTTACATATGGCCACATATGCTTTTAAATTCAAGCAGATATACTTTTATATAGTCATATGCTAGATATTTTTTCCTCAAAGGTTTTAATATGGAGACATATGTGATTTTATATTATTACATATTGCCCTACATATATATGTATGTATGTGCTATATATAAGTACATAAAGTAACATATAAAAGACATACTTACATGTACGTTTATATATAATTTAGTATGACACTATACATAATAATATAAAACTATGTGGATCCATATAAGAAATCTTTTATAATTTGTGTTAGTTATGATTATATATTGATAGGGTTTTTCTTTTCCCGGACTTTTTCATTTCCCGGGACAGCGGGATTTTTTTCTGAATTTCCCGGGATCCCGGGAATTCCCGCTCGTTAGAAAATTAATATATCCGACGTATGTTTAATTGAAAAACTCGATATCTATCAAAAAAACTTACGACAAAGTTCATCTTTTGGTTGCAGTCATGAGAAAATCTACTTAATATATTCTGAAATAAGGGCTTAATATAAAATATCCATATCTTCCACTTTTCCGAGATCAATTCGTTTAACAGATTAAATAGCAAACTAATATGCAGGTAATATATTTGTATGGAAGGCCATCTTAATTTTAAAACAACTCTTAGAAATACATTAATTAAATATTAATTAAATATTAATTCGCGGTTTAAACGGTTAAACAAATTGAATCATAAATTCTTTCAGGATATAATGGAATTGTTAATGGGTGCAAATTTGTATCGGACCAGCTTTAGAACTAAGATCGATTTTATGATTAAATATGGAATCCAAAAATTTATATTTCTAGATATTTTGTTTCTATGCAGATTTTCACAAGTATTCGTCTATTTTTATTAAAAAGTTTAAAAGTGAGTATTTTTCACACAAATTTTTAGGCAAATCGTCTAAATCTATTTATAAAAATAGACATCAAAACATTATTAAATAGTTTTATAACTTTAATTGGTATTTTTTAAAAAGAAATTTTTTATGGCACAACTACTTAAAAAAATTATTTTATTTTCATTGTTGCATTTTTTTTAAATTAACATATAAAAAATCCAAAATAATTTGAAAAAGCATCTGTGCATAATTTTAAAAATAATAGTAAGCTTTAAGTGCAGCGAGAAGTTTTAACTCAGTCCCGTTCAAAAATATATTTTTTAATATATTTTATTTTTTAAATATCCCAGAGGATGATTTGCGATGCAAATCGAAATATCGGAAAAAATTAAAAAATAAAATACAAAATATTTTATTTTTTAAAAATTTATGACTTAAAGCCAAACAATAGTAAAAATATAACAACACCAAAGGTCAACAATATTTAATCTAACAAAAACATAAAATTTGAAAAATACAACTGAAATAAAGGAATAGCAATTGAAATTTAAATGAAATTATTTGAAGTAGGTAATAAAAACTCAAAACACTTACATCAATTGAAAATACGAAAATATTATAATTTTTTTTTTAAATTTAATTTTAATTTAATAATTTATAATTTTAATGCCGAGTTTTTTTTGAGGTATTTGGAGCTGAAATACTGATGTTGAAATTGTGTGTATGTACATATATTGATTTATTTGAACAAAGACCATCATTAAAAAATATAAAATTTCCGAGGTACGAGTATTTTTGTTGGAATTTAAACTTGATAATGTCTAATAAAATTTGTTTTCGGTTTAACTAAACCCAAAAAATTCGGCCTAAATATTTTTTTATATTATATATTATATTATTAAATTCGCATTTTTTAATTTTAAATATTTTTTATTTAAATTATTTTTAAAACAATCAATGCTTTTAATTGAAATAAAGCTTCCAAAATTTTAATATACTAGCTAAAACTTCTGTAGAAGAATAAAAAAAATCCCGGGAAATCCCGCACTAAATTCCCGGGATTGCGGGATTGAAAAAAGGGCGGGATTCCCGGGAATCCCGTCCCGGGAATTCCCGGGACAAAAACCCTATATATTGACGAATATGAACCCATATATAACTTATAACGTTCTTTATAAAATCATCTATAATTATATATCATCCCACATAGGCAATTTTTTCAAAGTGATTTTATATAAAAATATATAAGGTCCATATAAAACCGTATTGTATTATATTTGGTTCAGTATTAAGTTAATATAATCATGTGTGCTGAGTAAAAAACGAAATGCTCGTGCGTGAGTAATTTTTTTTTTTTGAGCATGAGTCAAAAATGGCTTACGCTCCGCTGAAGCTTTAATACGAAATTCTCTATACTATAACGTACACTTGACTGATTTCTTATATCTTGGTTGTATATCATAATCCTATTAACTTTAAAATTTCAGTGTTGTTAACTTTATTTTAAAATTACTAAATTAAAAGAAATTTTTTTTCATGTTTATTGTACTGTCATGATAAATCTGGATAAAAGTAATGGAAGATTTATCGAAATTATAAGATCTCCAGCAGGCCTGGGGTTAATCATTACATTTTGTAATTAATTACACATGCAATTACACAATTACATGTAATTGTAATTGAAAAAAAAACTCATCTATAATTACATATTCGGAATTATTACGAGTGTCGTAGTCATAGTCGAAACTAAGACGAATTTGCTGAAAATTCACTAAAAACGCAACTTTTGAACAATTTTTGAATTGGATTTACAATATATAGCACTCAGATTTAAAAAAATCCAGCATCAGAGTTTCATTTCTTTATAATTTCCATTATACAAAATCATTTTATATGGAGTCGAAAATTTCGACTACAAATTCGACACTCGTAATCAGGCCGATTATTTGTAATTGCAATTCAAAAAAAGAACAATTACAATTACAAGTAATTGAACATTTTTATTTAAAAAAATTATTTTTGTATGTATATTGTTAGATATAGTCCTATATAATATGATAAAAAGTATAAGGTTAATATTTAGATATAATTGTATCAAACTATGTCCACTTTTATAACATTTTATATAATTTTATACAAAAAGATATAATTTGAAGTAATTGGATGAGGACAAAATTCGGATACAATTGTATCGAATTGCAAAAAATTGTATCAAATTGTACCAAATTGTATACAATTGTATACAATTCGATACAATATGATACAATAAGACGTTCTCATTTTTCGGATATAATTATATCTAATTACATAAAAGATTATATATAATTAAATATAACTTCATATGGCTCCATATCAATTTTTTTTACTTGGGTTTCTATAAAAATTTGTTAAGTTAAAGAGCAAACTCAATGAGAATTTCTTCTTCTCGTCTAGGAGCGCTTCTAAACATTTAAAATATCAAAGAAAAAACAAAAAAAATAACACAATTTGCTTTGTCATCTTCCTATATACTACTCTGCTGTTTTGACAGATCTAACAATGTAGTGACATCCATTCAAGTATAATCAAAAATAGACAACAAAAGTTTTTCTAAAGTGTCAGTAATAGGGGTGCCAATCGGGATTGATATTTGAAAATTCCGGGATTCGGGATTTTGTATGAAATCCCGGGATTTTCGGGACTACGGGATTTTTCGGGATCCCGGGATTTTACGGGATTTCGGGATTTAAATTTTCCTTTATTTGTAAACATTTTTATGTTATGTAACTAATTTTTTTATAGAATAAAGCGTTTTATAATTATTTAATAGTTGTTAATTAATAATGTGGGATATTTGATGAATATTGAAACATCTCAGTCAGAAATTGACAGTGGTGCAAAAAATCAAGTACATGCACACCACTTGGTAACCGCGGTGTTAAAAATAAATGACGGGCAGAAGACTCATTTGGGACGCCAGCGTTTGCAAAAATCGTTTTGCCAGTATTTGTTTTACAAAACATCACGGCAGGGCCAAAAAAAGATACAAATGAATTTTTTTTAAATTTTATTTTGGAAAATATAATATATATAATATAATATAAACCACCTATTTATTGGTTTCGGCAGCGTTTTGCCAAAGCTAAAAATTTTGTTTCTCCAGTACTTTTCCGGCGCTTTTTGAACTGCCGGTCCTTTTGTCTATTGACGTTATCATATTGGAAATGGGAAAGCAATTTTTGTCAGTACTTGTACCACCTGTTAAAATACCTTTACATCGCTTTCCCGTTTGTATTTTTCTTGCTGGGATAATATATGAAGGCCTGTCATTAAGTACACTTGCGCCCAGTATTTTGTAAGCAGATTTTAAAACAGATTCGTTGCGATAACCTTGCCCACTAAATCGTGTAATTACAGCAGCAAACTTATTTGGATATCGTTATCAAATGTTTTCATGGAAGAATTCAAACTTATAGTCCCAGCCAAAATTAGGTTTCAGAAATCGATTTTCGCTTGGAAGAATAAATCGGTAAAATAACAAACTTGATTTTTCGCATGTATTCCTCAAAAACTTAATAATGTTTACCAAAATTTCAAATTTTTCTGCAGTCTTTGCATAGTTTACTCGAATAATCTACTTAATTTATAATTTTACCAATATCTTGGCATCAATTTCTTGTCAATATGAGAAAATTCAAGAAAAAACGTAGGTAATCTAAAATTGCTCACTTTGTTTATTTGCGTTTATATTAATATTAAAAAAAAGAAAATCCCTGGATTTTTGAAAAATATTCCCGGGATTCGGGATTTTGCCAATCCCGGGATTTCGGGATTTCCCGTTTGGCATCCCTAGTCAGTAATATTTATATTTGCACAAGCACTTGCATATTAGTTAAATTTTTAACATTTTTTTTATAGTTAAGCTAATTTTAATTCTAACCCCCATTAACAATAAACAAATAACCTGAAGTTAACACAAACTGAAAGTTAAAAAATTCAAATTTGTATGGAATTTGATATTTGTAACTCTAAGTTAGCTCAAACTTTAGGTTAATTTATTTATTGTTAATGGCACTAAATAAATAAAACTTATATTCAATAAAGAAAGTTTCGTTAAATAATTAAGATAAAAACAGGGTTGGCAGGCAATACCGCTAAAATACCGTTATCGATTTAAAACCCTTTCAACTGACTACCGTTACCCCTAAAATACCGTTATCTTTAAAATACCGTTACCGAAATAACTGAAATACCGTTACCCTTAAAATACCGATACCAAAATAAATTAAATATCGATGCCCTTAAAATACCCTTACCGATATAAATGAAATACCGTTACCCCTAAAATACCGTTAACAATATTTTTAATTTTCTATTTTTGACAATTGCACTGGATTATTGAGTATTTTTCGTACATTAAGTTGGAAATTGGTTCTGTTTTTAATCTCGTTTGTTTTTCGTAAAAAAAATTTAGGGATGCAACAAGAAAACTGACTACCGTTATCCTTAAAATACCGTTACCGAAATAACCGAAATACCGCTAGCCTTAAAATACCGTTACAGAAATAATCAAAAAACCATTAAACTTAAAATACCGTTACCGAAATAACTAAAAAACCGTCATCCTTAAAATACCGATACCGAAATAAATGAAATAGTGTTACCCTTAAAATACCGTTACCGAAATAATCTAAAATAGCGTTACCCTTACCGATAACCGCATCGTTTCGGTTACCATCCATGGATAAAAACAAATTTCATATTTTTCGTGAGTATTTCGTGAGCGTGAGTATTTCGTGAGCGTGAGTACTTCGTGAGCGTGATTCAAATTAAAATGAATCACGTGTGCGTGAGTGAGCGTGATTATAAAAAAAATGTTCGTGCGTGAGTCGTGCGTGATTATTATTTTTCTTTCGTGAGCGTGAGTCAAAATTCACTCACGCGCCCTCTCTACTTTTAACAGTGATTTTGCATACCTGGACATAGAAAATGAACATGTCAACAAGTGCGACACATGCGACATATGCAGCATATGTTTGTTATTGATGAATTATAATCATTTGTATGTCGCATATAATTAAGGCGACCAGATTTTGAGAAAGAAAAAAGATGACGTTAAGAAATAAAGTAAAAAATTTATTTGAGATCAAATTTTTTTACAGAAAAATTTACATTCACATATGTAAATATGTAAAATTAGTTAAAAAAATTTACATTTACTTATAAGTAAATACATAAAGTTAGTTACAAAAAAATAACGAAACTTAAGAAATAGGATAATAACACTAAATGTTTGCAATGTATCAACCATGTACTCATAAAGCTACAGGAGCCCATACACGACAAACAAGCCAAAACACTATCAAAATCGCATTTTCATCTAACAAATTGTACAGCATGCAGTATCGTATATGCCCCCCCCCCCCTTTCGAAAAGAAAATAAGTGCTATAATATAATAAGTTTTGACAGAAAAAACCGGTGCTCGCACCGGCGTGAATTTAAAATTTCTTGTAATTTTTAAAGGAAACCGTCCCTCGTGCCGTGCTTGTACTGTTCATACTATAAGATCAATAAAAAAATATATTAATCATGCTTTTAAAAATAAAGATGACTGATTATGAAAAAGATGACAGAAAGAGGACACAAATTTTATAGATGACAGTGAGTGAAAATAGATGATTGTCCTCCAAAAAAGATGACATATGGTCACCTTAATATAATGCAATAAAACTGCAAATAAAATAAGAAGACTTATTATAAAATACGAAAACTTCTTTTAACACGGTGTTACAAAAAAAGGTCTAGCTTAGTATATTACACTCACAAAATAAATACAGTCACTTTTTTTTAGTTGTTTCTGAAGTTTTTCCGTTGAGTTGCTTTTAAAAATAATAACAGTAGAAGAAAAATAATTTTTAACTTTTTTCACAAGTTATTTAAAAATTTAACTAAATAAAAATACGGATGTTTTGTAACAGTCAAATTTTCTAGTCAATTTTTATTGTTTTAAAATAAAACTAAAAAAATTAACCAAAAAAGGTATTTTGTAGTAAAAGTTGTTTGAAATAAAAAAACAATAATACAGTTATCCAATTTGTTTGTTTTTTTAATTTTTTAGTAAAATCAAATATAAATTTAGTTCTTCGCACCATTTTGCTGGTTATTTTTAATAGTATTGATGGTCAAAAACAAATAAAAAAATTGTTAAATTAAATGAAAATGTGAGTAGACCGGTTTTTAACTGAATTTTATTCGTTTTAAATTGTATTTTTAGTTAATTTTACCTTCAAAATAATTTGTGTGTACAAAAGTTGTATTTTTTGTGAATGGCGCATTTAAACATTTGTAACTCAGTAATTTTTTAAAAAAAAAGGGAGTTATTTAATATATTTGAAGAAATAGAAAATAACAGTGAAGTCAGTTTGCTCAAATTCGCTCTAGATTTTGCACAATTCGCGATTTTACTTTTTTCCAATTTTCACAGATTTTTTTCAATAAATAATTTATAATTTAGTACACTAACAGAAAAAAGTCTGTAAAAAAATTAGTTAAAACTACTAAAAATTAGTTAAAAATGATGCTGCAGAAAAAACTGCTAAAATTTGCAGATAATTTTTGGTATATATTAGTAATATAGGAAGAGCAAAAATAAAACTGTTAAATATACAGAATTTTAGTCATATTTCGATTAAATTTTTGTTAATGGAAAATAGCAAATTAGCCCGTTAAAATGAGCAAAAATTTTTTCTAAATAATTTGTAGCCTAAAAAATCACAGAAAATTTCAAATTTTGGAAGTTTTTTGTTTTTTTTTTTTTTTTTTGAAATGCAAATAAAATCGAGCCTTTCGAAAACAGCAGTTTACAATTTTTCTTTAGCAAATATTTCTGCTGATTTTAGCAGGATAGACTGCTATTTGCATTTAACAAAATTTGGCTTAAAAATAGCAAAAAATTTGTAGATATAACATCTTATTTTTGCTATTTTGAGTCTACTAATATTTAGCAAAATTTTGTGCAGATTCTACAGTACAATTTTTTATTTCCAATTAACTATTGTAAAAGTTAAATATTAAAATTCTGTAAATTTAACAGTTTTAATTTTGCTGTTCATATTCTTCTAGTATTTAGCAAAACAATCTGCTAATTTCAGTAGTTTTTTCTGCAGCATCATTTTTACAAGCTTTTAGTAACATCTTCTGCTGTTTTTACAGATTTATTTCTATGAGTGTAACTATAGCGCAAGAAAAAAAACTCATTTTACAGTGTAAGCCTGATTCCATGTACTATTTTTAAAACTTAAATGTGTATCAGTATCTCAATGGGCAGGTTTACCAGAGAAACCCGCTACCGCTACAATTGATATGTAGCGCTTTATGATTACCTTAATCTGGTGAACGATACTACTTTTGTTTTGGTTTTAAAATAAAAATATTTGTCGATGTTTCATTGATTTTTTCGAAATTTTTTATTCCTTTATAATTATATTTGTATATGTTTATTATTCTTTAAAAAAAAATATACAAAAAACAAACGTCAGCTGATGTATCATTAACTGCTCACAAGCAGCAACAAGTATAAATCTATAGAGAGACTTCCTTCCTCACAAAATTTTGGTGTTGTATGGCGAACTTGGGAAAGGCTAAGAAAACATGTTGATAATGAGAAACATTTTTTGGTTTTTTTCTTTTGAAAAAAACTTTTTTGATCTGTGTTGTCAAGTTTGATTTTCCATTTAGGGGTTTTTTAATGAGTGAAGTAAATTTTTTTTAACTACTGTTTTTAATAATTTTTGTTAATATTATTTTAAAATTTTTTAAATAAAATATTTTATTATACAAATAATATATAGTTCAACTTACGTTTTCAACAATTTTTGTTAATTATATTTGAAAATTTTGTAAATAATTTATTTTATTATACAAATAATATATAATTCATTTTCACTGTTCTTGGTAATTTAAATGTATATTGTTTTTGTTAAAATAAACTACATTTTCAAAAATAAAACTATATTAACTATCAATATTAGTTTAAAAAAACCCAAAATTGATACCATTGACAAATATTTGTTAGCACGGGAAATTTTTGCATGTTGAGGCAACATTGGAATCTCTTAAATCTTCTTAAAAATCTGAAAATTCTCTTAAAAATCTGGAAAACTCACTCAACCTCAATGCTTTTTATATAGGGAAATGTGTAAAAAAAAAACACTCAATCTTGCAGTGGGTTTTTATACCGCTCTTTCTCTGTTAACCTTTACTCTTTATTTTTGGTCGTGAAGTCAGGAAAGCAAATTAAAACATGTTGGTAAACATTGTAAAAAATATGAGAGATTGAGTGTTCTTTTCCACATTTCCCTATATAAAAAGAACAGATTAATACCAGATGTGAAAATTTTGACAGGTGTCAAAAAAGTATTCTCGAACCGTATGATTTTGTTTACATGGAAGTCAAGTCAAGAGGGAGATAACAATATAAAATTTCCATACATTTTGCATTGCGCATTTTTTGTATATATCTGTCTCTTTTTAGATTATTGTGCTTTATCTTTTGTGTTTTTCTTAAATTTTTGCGTTTTGTTTTGCTCATTTTCTGTCGGCCATATTGCCTAAATCAGCTGATTTATATCTGGTATAATTTGTTATAAAAAGCATTGAGGTTGAGTGGTTTTTTCAGATTTTTAAGAGAATTTTCAGATTTTTAAGAGTATTTAAGAGATTTCCATGTTGCTTCAACATGCAAAAAATTCCCGAGCCAACAAACATTTGTCAATGGTGTTAATTTTGGGTTTTTTTAAGCTAATATTGATAGTAAATATAGTTTTATTTTTAAAAATATAGTTTATTTTAACAAAAACAATATAAATTTAAATTAACAAGAACGGTGAACATTTAATTATATATTCTTTGTATATTAAAATAAATTATTTACAAAATTTTCAAAAAATATTAACAAAAATTATTAAAACCATAAGTTGAGTTTTATATTATTTGTATAAAAAACTAAATTATTCAAAAAAAATTTTAAATAATATTAAAAAAATTATTAAAAACAATAGTTGAAAAAATATACTGCACTTATTAAAAACCCCTAAATGAAAAACCAAACTTGACAACACTGATCAAAGAAGTTTTTTTCAAAAGAAAAAAATGAAAAAATGTTTCTCAAAATTATCTTCAAACTCATTTTTTCTCTTAACAACCTTGTCAACATGTTTTCTGAGCCTTTCCCAAGTAGGGCACACAGCAACAAAAAATGGTTAGAACGGTAGTCTCTCTATTAAATACATACTTTTTGTCACAAGTAGCGTAAAATTTTTACGCTACTAAAACAAGGTAGCGCTACCACAACATGTTGACTTAGCGGTAGCTAATCAAATCATTCACCAGATTGTTGAGTCGCGGATTAGCAACAGTTGAGCGTCTGGTAAACGCACTCAATAACTTTTGTAACTATAGTCGCTCAAAATCAAAATTTCAATATGTTTTTAGGTTTTAAAAAAAATTTTGATATAAAACAATGTCCGATGGTAAACATCAAAGCCAATTTGGAAAGAAAAAAATTCAAAATTATATTTTAAATATTGTATAAACTTTGAAACTTACAATAATTTCGCAATATTATCAATAGTGAATGAAATCTGATGTTAAAAAAAAAAAGAATTCAGTAATACGAGTAGTACCTACAGTAATTTTTAGTACAGTGATCTATTTTTTTTTTTTTTGGAACTGTAAATTTAGTTAGAAAAGGTTCGAAAAGTGCATTTAATTTATTTATGCAATATGACATACATTTAAAGATTAATAAATATTTTCATACAAGGCATGATTATACAGTATTAAAAACATGCTGCAGAAAAAACATTAAAGGCATGGTATTGAACACAACAGCGTACAACACAGTGTTGCCACCAGTAAAACGAAAAAGTACACAGGCGGAGGTCAAAAATTATCCAAAACCGTATGGAATTACACAAAAAAATATTTATTTTTTACTAGTTGAAATGCATGCACAATATGTGCCCCTTTGGACTCTCTTGCGCACAGCGGGCCAGAATCGAAATAATTTGGAAATGATGCAGCCCCTTCTTACCGGCTGGTTATATTGTTATGAAATTTCACACTGTCATAGAGCTAAAGTTTTGAGACTCGAATACACGGACCCAACGGGAGCTGTGCCATTCATCTCCAAAGAAAGGCACCTCTAAAATGTAAAAATATTGATATCCTGCCATTTTTCGATTTATCAACAGATTTTAAAAACGTAACAATAAATTAAATTTGGCAAATGGTGTTTGAATTACATTCTACTAATAACTAGGTGATAAATTTCAAGAAAATCGGTTAATATTTAGACACAGTTTACCTAGTAAAAATAGCCTTTGCGAATTAATAAAGACTGAATTAGAATTTAGAAAACATTTTAATCTGCCCCATTGTGCTGCTGTAAACTTTGAAAACTATTAGTTTTTTTCGGTCAAATTTCTTTTGCTTAATTTCAAATGGTCTTGCCACACAAGACAAGAATATTTATTTTGCATACATTTTGAAAACTATTTTCTCAAAAAAGGAACGAAATACGGGTTTGTATACAAATAATATAAAAACAATATACAATACAGTTTTGACAATATAAAACAACATTTTTGACTTCTAACTAAATTTGGTTTCGTCTTGAACAAATTTACAAAAATAATTCATCAGAGACTTGAAATTTTTGGTAGATGTTACACAAACAAACTCATTTTATCAGCTGTGGGACTTGAATGCATGGAATTAGGTAAATTTTTCAGCAAAAAGCCAAATTACACAAAAATGTCATTATTCAAAAAAATTATCCAAGGAATGTGTAAACAGTCCCGTTTTTGAATAATTATTCAAAACTCCTCTTTCATTTGATCCCAAATCAGCAGCATGGAATGTATAAAATATCCTTAAAAAAGGGTTTGCCAAAAACCATGCGTTGACAATTTAAAGTCTATTAAACGTGTTTTCTTTTTTCACTTGTTAAACGTGGTTTCTTCTTTCACTTGTTAATCGATTTTTCCAAATGATCAAAATTATTTTGAAAAAACGTTACAACACTCGACTTTAAGCACAAAACGCAATATGCAAACTACTTCGCATGATAAGAAAAACAAAAAAAGTAATAATCTACACTCTGTGTAAAAATTTACAATAACAAAAAACCAGAAATGCAACTACTTCTGCAAAAACTAAAACAAAATACAATATACTCGCTACGAGCAGAGTAAGTTAGTTGTTCACAAATTTTTACCGTTGACGACCAATGGGATATATATGTCCCATGGATTTTTTCGATGAAGGAGTTGAAAAAAAATATTTTTGACGACACTTTTGTTTACAAATGTTGGGTTGATTATCAAAAATCCGCAAAAAAAAATACAAATTTTCCAGCAGTTTATGTTCGGTCGTGAAAGGGTTAAACTTGACACTCAAAATCGAATTAAATCGGCTCAGCAAACATTTTACCAGTGTAAAAATTTGTTCACAATGCTTTCAAATAACAGAAAATTTACCAAATGTCACTATTAGGCCGAACTGATCGGTCGGATACTAAAAATTACATTTGAAAATTTTAGATAGTAAGGGATAGAATGTTCATAGAAAAATTCCAAAAACCTCAATTTTCGACATCCTTAAGCTGTCCTTAAAATACCTCAGAACATTTCCAGAATTATCATTCGCAAATTAAAGGATTCATATCCATAAAAATGTTGATTTACTTCTCCACAATATTGACCCATAAAGGACCTATTTAAACTATTACAAAAGTTCAGCCATTTAATTTTCGATATTTATTTTTTTTATTCGTAAATGAGTGCGTATTCTTGTTATAAATACAATGTTGGAATTTAAAGTAAACTAGCACTTATCATGAATTTGACAATGGGTCATATGAATAAAACTTAGCAATTACTTCGAAGTAATTACTTACATTGGCCCAATGCTCCAACTTGGAACGACGGGAATAACTATATATATATATAATTACTTTGGGCTTAGGAATGGCTTTTAACTCCAAATTTACCAATTGGCTGGTAGAATAGAATGAAATGTAAACGAAAATTAAAAAATTAAATTTCTAGTCTACTCCCAAGCAGACTAGATTTGCTTAAGAAACCCTGTATTTTCCCCTATTAGTAATAACTATTTTTTATTAATATGAATAAAACTTAGCAATTACTTCGAAGTAATTACTTTTGGCTTAGGAATGGCTTTTAACAGCAAATTTATCCATAGACTTGTAGAATAGCATGAAATATAAACGAAAATCCAAAAATTAAATTTTTAGTCTACTCGCAAGCAGACTAGAATTGTGAAGTAATTGCTTAAAAAACCCAGTATTTCCCCCTATTAGTAATATCTATTTTTTATTCATACGAGCCAATGTGTTACTGGTAAAACTTCAAAGAGCGTGCTACTTTACAACTATTTCACGTTAGCACTTAAACTGTAAATTGCTTCAATATATCATAAATTCCTGAAAGATCATGAAAATAGCAGCATTTTTTGACCTCATGTCTTCTGATAATCATCATATTCTGCACAAGAATGCTGTATGGAGCCGTTAAGAAATCAATTTTTGTTTTCTTACAATTCAAAAAACTCGCGAAAGTCATTATACTGCTATTACCGTGTAAGTAGTTTATCAACAGTCCCATAAATCGATATTAAATATAAATTATAAATAACCTCGTCATTGTCAAGCAAAAGTTCTAACCGCTAGGCTACGTCTTAATTATGATTCTTAATAATTTAGACCATATATTATTTGTTATGAATAATTTTAGGGCTTCAATTGCAAATTCAAAACATGAAACGATAACGAAAATCGCACAAAAATCCAAGTATTGGCAATATATTAAAGTGGATGTTGCTTAAACACTCTACCCTTAAAGGGCCCACCAAAATTGTGTTCTTTTCATAAAGTATATGAGTGAAACGCTAAACTAACATTTTCTGGCGAAAAACACCATATGCATCGATCTTGCATTTAACTTGGACTCAAGCACTCCGTTAACATTTAAATGAATGGCACCCTAATATTTCTTTATATTTAAAGGGGGTATCGACTCTACAAAAAATTTTGTTTTCGAATTTTTTTTATATTTTATTTGGAGAGAACATACTCTTCAGTATATGTTCAGAAAATATCAATAAAAAATTCGAAAAGATAAAATTTCCACATTTTTTTTTGTAAAATATATTTTAGTCACAAAGTAATATTCTATGCACTAAATTTGTCTATAAATATTTTGGGAGCGTTCTTTATCATTGTCTTTATTATAAATTTTATTTCACATAATACAGCAGAACAAAAAGATGCAAGAATTGCACGCAGTCTTTAAAGAAAAGCCAATAACGATTCCTCGATGGTGGGCGAATGCACGTTATACGAGGCAGGTACTGATGGCTTTTAATAAGCCATAAAAGCTATCAATGTATATAAAAAATAAAAAACAAATTAAAAAATGTACGAAATAAAAAATTTTCACCGAAATGAAATGTCTAATAAATTCTCTACCATCGTTTTTAAGACTATTCGGGTAAATATATAAAATACTCTTTATCCGATTCTTCCCAAATTTGATGCGCATGTAGAAAACTGCGGGGTATAAATTTTGTTCATACACGGTTTTTTGAAATTTTCATGTTTTCTTAGTGTAAAATTAATTTTAAACTTTAAACGCGTTTTCCCACAACCCTGAGTTCAAAATCGGCTGCCACTGTACAGCCAGGGCGGGTTAACCGATTTTGATCCGGGTTTTTTTCTTTTGTAGGCAACAAAAAACTTTAATCCTTATCGTGGCCCTTTTTCTAAATTTTGGTCAAATAAATTTTATATCCCCGAGTAAATGTGTTTTTCTTGCCTTTTTTGGAATTTTTAAGTTTGTGTGGCAACTTTGTTAAAAAAAATTTTAAAAATAAAAATCGGTCCACGATAAGAACTAGAGAATTTATATGGGATTAAAAATCACTTTACACTTTTATTTTCCGATAATTAAAGAAGTCTGCACAGTGGCAGCCGATTTTGCCTTTTTTTAAAAAAGGCCAGTAATGAAGTGGCAACTCTGGCGATTTTGGCTGGGGAAATATAAAAGTGATATTTTTTAGAAATACTACAATAACATGATTTATAAATAAAAAATAAAATATTAAAAATATTGTTAATTGAATTTTTGAAAACCGTTCAAATATGCCATTTAAAAAGCTGTTGTTACAGTATTTAACCCCCTTAAGTAGTTGTACTCGTATACATATATTATGAAAGATACAAAATACAATAAATAATAATAATAAAAATAAATCTCAGATATAAAGAAAAAGATACGCTTGAATTGATTCAATTAGAATGTGAAAATTAAAGCGAATAATAAGCACGAAAATAAAATTATAAAAAAGCTAATAAAAAGTTAAAGTCGGGCATGCCGACTATATGAATGCCTACACCAGTCTGGTTAAAAGTCAGCAAACATTTGGGTCCGAAATTTCAATGGGTTTAAATTAATTTATTTCTAGATTTGCCTCTAAATTCATTGAAAATTAGTTAAAAATTGCATATTTTCGCTAGGTCCAAAGATGGACCTAATTTATATATAATATATATAATTATTATACTGATACATAGTTATGAATTTGTTTGCTATGGAAAACTATTTCCAAACTTGGAGCGATTTGAAACCAAATTTAATTGAAATAACTATATATTTAAAAAGTAAGAGGCAATTTTTGGGTGAACTTTATATGGGCGCTTGGTCTAAACATAAACTGATTCTAACAGGATTTGCTCTTGAATCCTTAAGTAGGAGTGTGTGTACCAAATTTCATTAAAACATCTTTATATCTGCTACCTGTAGCGTATGAAAAATCATAAACTACATCCAATTATTGCAGGATCTCTTTACAAGCACGAATTTTCATCAAAATCAATAGGACCGATATGAATCAGTGTACCAAATTATATCAAAATATCTTAACATTTGCAACCTGTGCTATGCAAACAACTCAATATGTGATTCGGAAATTTTCTCTAGTTCCACTTCTTTTTGATATTACAATCATCAGCATAAACTCATTATACACTGTCCACGTAGTGGCTTAGAGTATACAAATTAAATAAATACGAAAAAATGACAAATTAATATACATGTATAAATACCAGGGATGATAAAGTTAGTACTATAGTACTTTTTATGGTACTATTAGAACCTCAAAAGTGCTATGGTACTCCTATGACTCATTTAGTACTATTTACAAATTTTCGTATTTTGTGTTTTTGTTTTAATTTTCCTACCAAATATTGTGTTTAAAATAAAGAAATTAACTATCGGAGTTTCAAATTAAAAAGTGTTGAAAACCCCAAGTAAAGGTTTAAAAATTGATGGAAACGTAATTCTTGTGAAGCAAATTATTAAAATATGTACCTACACAAAAATATCAAAAATAATGTGAATTTAAATTTTTCGAAAATTTCGTATCTTTTATTTAAAAGAATCCTTAATAATCGCAATTTTAAATTGTTGTGATAACCAAGAAGTTCAACTAGGTTATGTTAATTGAGGGGTATTTAATTTAATAGTTGAATAAATTAAATTAACTAAATTGATTAAATCCCTATTTCCGCTTTCAAACGAAATTGAATGCAACTTTCAACTTGATTCAAATAAAAATCTGAATCAAACGTCTGCACAAAGTTATTATATTATTATTATATTTATTATTATCATTATTATTATATTCCATACCACATAATTCATGGTATAATTCTATAGCAATAGCAATAGAATAGTTTCCGATAGTAGAAGGGAGCCTTGGTCTTTGCCCGCAATGATGACTACCTCATTAACGAATAAAATTATATAGATCCCGTGAAAAAAAATCGTATAAAATCGCTTTGATTTGGTTTTACCATTAAATACCAATACATTTAATATCAGATAGGACCTCTTCATGATTACTAGGTCAATAGCATTAGTAATCGATGCAGTACAAATTTATTTTAAAATGCGACCTGTAGTTTGATTATAAAGATCGTTCATTTTATATGGACCGAAGAACCGACATCATAAGCACCAGCTCAATACACCCATAGAGTGGTGTAGAACACAAAAAATATTTCTTGGTACTATGGATGTCGAAAAAGTACTATTTTTAAGCAGGTTGGTACTATTTTGAAAATCTCATTTATCATCCCTGATAAATACCATAGCATATGATTCACAATAAAATTTTAAATTTCATAAAAATTTTAAATGGATGTGTTGTTTTGGCTATTTAATAAAACTCGATTTTATTAAAAAACCACGTCGTACCCATCAAAATTCATTAATACCGAAACAAATTTATTTAGTTAAGTTTAGTTGGGTCACTACTCACTTGTTTTTTGAAGATATTATTTATTCAAAAACAATTTAATACATGACACATCGATATAAAATATGTCATATTCCAAAGAAACTTTTAATGCAACTAATGCATTAAAGTGTAGACAATTACTTTGAAATTTATCTTGTGCTGTTTTTTGTTGTAGTATTTTGAAATTGTCCCTATTATTAATATAAAAAAATAATTTACATAAAATGTTTCGTTGTTGTTTTTTTTTCACTTCGTATGTGCAATTTAAACCTAACTACAAATTATAAACAAACCGCGAAATTATTTCTTTCTTTTTTTGTAAAATATGTTCAACAAAAAGTATTACATTTGTGATGTTAAAGTTATGAGTAATTGAATATCAAATACCTAGCAAAACCTCGGTAACACTATGAGACAAATGGTAGGGGTCAGTGATCGGGAAGGATTCAAACTACCGGGGAAAGTTATATCGGTAAAAAAGAACGTGTCCCGGCGTTTCGCTGGGTCACCTCTAGGAATCGAGATATATCGATTTGACCTTTGGTGGTCTTTTTTTTACATAACTCGAGAACCACTAGTATGATTTTGCTCAAACAATTTTAAAAAAATTAAAAATTAGAATTCCTTTAACCTGTTCATATAACGATTTCTATATACTCAACAGTTTTGCCGGTAAAAATAAATGTATGAAGAAAAAAATATTTTTTGCCTAAAATATTAAAAAAAAGTAATAAACAAAAGGTTATTGATTTTTATGGTAGCGGTAACAAACATTTATTTTTACCGGCAAAACTGTTGAGTATATGGAAAAACGTTATATGAACAGATTAAAGGAATTGTAATTTTTAATTTTTTTAAAATTGTTTGAGCAAAATCGGACTAGTGGTTCTCGAGTTATGTCAAAAAAAGATATATCTCGATTCCTAAGGGTGACCCAGCGAAACGCCGGGACACGTATAACTTGTTTTTGACCGATATAACATTTCCCGTTGGTTTCATCCCATCCCGATTTTGACTGTCGTATAGTGTAATGTGTTGAACCTTTTTCACGCATTGCCTGGCAATGGGTACCCCTTTACCCTTGGTTTTAAAGGGTTCTTTAACAGGGACGCTACAAAAGTAGAAAGACAGGGACAGCAAACGACGCCATATTTCTTGCCGCTCTTTTGACATTTCTCTTCAGTAAGGTTTGCCATTTCATGATGGAAAGATATACGAGCCAACAACGAGTAGAAATTATTAAAATTTACTACCGACATTCGGAGTCAGTGGCCTCAACGTTAAGAGCGCTACGTCCAATTTATGGTCGTCATAATGAATGGCTTCGTCAATAAACAAAATATGCGTTATTGGTCAGACAGCAATCCACACGTACTCCATGAGTCATCATTGCATCCCGAAAAAATTACGGTTTGGTGCGTTTTATGGGCCGGCGGCGTCATTGGGCCGTACTTCTTCCGTGATGATCAAGACCGGCACGTTACTGTGAATGGGAATCGCTACCTTTCAATGATAGCCGAATATTTTTGGCCCCAATTGGATGATATGGACTTGGAGGACATGTGGTTCCAACAGGACGGTGCCACAAGCCACACAGCGAATGTCACAATCAATTTATTGCAAACCAAGTTTGGAGAACGTGTTATCTCACGAAATGGTCTAGTCGATTGGCCGCCTCGGTCGTGCGATTTGACGCCGTTGGACTATTTCCTGTGGGGCTACGTCAAATATATGGTCTATGCCAACAAGCCAGCGACGATTGATGAACTTCGTACGAATATCGGCCGATTTATGCTTGAAACCCGTCGAAAATTGGGTTCAGCGCCTATACTTCTGCAAGCGTGCCCGTGGTGGCCATGCAAAAGAGATCGATTTCCATACATAATGGCATCGAACGTACTTTCACAGGAATAAAGAATTTCATTGATATCCAAAACCGTTTTTGTTATATTTAAAAAAACTTTTGTAGCGCTCTTATTGAAGAACCCTTTACTTAGAAACTTAGAGCAATACGTTACTAATATTGTGATACATCAATACTTATGTGGGAGGTGTGAAATAATGAGTTACTGATATAGAGATATATCACTACTTATTTGGAGGCTTTAAAATTATATATTACCGATATTGTGTTATATAATAACTTATTAATAAGCAGACAACAGAAAAGTTTAAAATTATTTATTGATACGTGTTGTAAAATTTTCAAATTATTATGCGTAAGCACTTTAAAATTTAATTATTTTTGAAAAAAAGTTTTTTAAAAACAAATGTCTACTCACCCACCCAGCAAAACCTTGGTAATGACTGGTCATTACTACATGCATTACTTAGATCTCATATCTCATTACCCGTTGAACTACTTTTAAACTAAATGTAATGAGTTACCGATAATTATACCCCACACATTACTATTTCACAATAGCTGAAATCAATAATATATGTTCTAAATCATTAAAAACCATAACTATGGCGTAGCCTAGTGGTTATCGTTTTTGCCTGACAGACATGAGGATGGCTGCTCAACTCGTGTTAGCTTCCATTGTTATTTTTTTTTTGTAATTTATATTAAACATCTATTTATAGAAATGTTGATGTTCATTAAGCAGTATTTAATAACAACAAGTTTTGTGAAAAATAGACATGTATAACAGTTGCCACAATAAATGTGTACATAAGTTAAAGCAATAAAAATCATAGTGATGTCGTGGTCTAATGGTTAGAGTGTTTGCCTGACAATCGTGGGGTGCGCTGATCAATACGTGTCAGCTCCTATTGGTTTTTAAATTTTTATATTTTTTTAAATCTATTTTCAACATCTATTTATAGAACAGCTGATAAACTACTTACAGGTAACATCAGTGTAATGACTTTCCTCCAATGACATCACCATGTTAAAATAAGTAGTTTAGTAATTAAAAGGTAACTAGTGAACACTTAAGATTTCAATACCTAAAACTCATTACATGGTAATGAAAGGTTTTGCTGGGCAGTGTAGAAAATCATTACCAGATATGTGGTTATGTAACTACATACTTGGTAATGGTAACTAGTTACTTTTGTTATTACATTTCTTATTACCTTTATATGGCGATGTCGCGAAAAATAATGAGTTGTCGTTACAAACCAGCATACGAAAAATCAAAAAATATATCGTTACCTATGTGCTTACCAGTACTGACAAAAATAATGAGTCTAAAAATAGATTTTCAAAAAAATTAATTATATAAAAAAAAATATTTTTTATTGTATTTTTTCTTTTAAATAAAATTTGCTGGTGCGGGAATCGAACCTGGGTCTACAGATTGCCAGTCAACAGCTCTACCATCTGAGCTATATCGACATGTAATATTTAATAGATAAAAACATAATTGACCTGCTGCACACAAGTAAGCTTACTCGCCAACATACAAAAAATCAAAAAATATGTGGTTACATATATCCTTACCAGTGTTTAAAAAATATGGAGTCTAAAAATAGATTTCAAAAAATTTTCAAAAAAATCTATAAAATTATTTTCTATTTGAAATAATGATAAAAATAAGTCATTATCAGTAACTCATTATTATATGTTTTAAAATAATGAAGAAGGTAAGTGGGTGTCATTACTGGTAGTCCAAAAAATAATGATATGTCATTACCGTTTCTACACTGGGCAGTTGTTATACTACTTATTCTTGAAGAATTATGATTATATCAGAAAATATTGGATTTGAATACGTCGCGAGTAAATCGCCGCAAAAGTATAAAGGGCCGCAGTCGAATATGTTTTTTTTAAGTTTTGTGATTTTTAATGAAAAATTAATTTGTTACCCGACTAAAAAAAGACGTTATATAATCATATATCACCATATATAAACCCATATATACGTTCATATCTAATTTGATCCGAATATTGGAATATATAATTATATCAAGCGAGATAAGCATGTTATCTAACCTGATACAATTTGATCGGAAAAATGGGCCTATATAACTGCATCAAATTATATACCCAGCAAAAACAGACATTACAGAGTAATTAACCGAGTAAGTAGCACACAAAGGTTTCACTACTTACCAGGCTATTTACTCGCAATATTACTTTTGTTCGTGATGTGCAAAAATTCATGGGTGGTCATTACCCTCTCGCTTACAAAAAAAGTGCGAATAATGAGTTACCCATAGTGAAAGAATAAATAGTTACTCACAAATATAGAATAAATGGTTACTCAGAAGTTAGGAAATAAGTGGTCCCTACATTGTAAAATAGTTGGTCATATTGGCAAAAAAAAAACTTTTTACCTTGGAAAATTTCCTATTTAGTTCAAAACAAATTTATAAATAAAATTTTAATATAAAAAATACTTAATCAGTACTTATTTAATCAATTACCAGTAAGTGATTACTTTGCATGAACATATAAGTACTTCTATAACTTATTATCGGTAAGTCATTATTTTGTATTTTAAAGTAATGCAAAATGTAATGTCCTATCATTACTTGGTAATCCGTATGGTAATGACCTGTCATTACCATGCTTTTGCTGGGTATAAATACATATTGTATAATTTGATGAAAATTTTCAAATAAAATTTTAGTAAATATTGTTGAGATCAGTTATTTTTATTCATATGAAATAATAATGCCCGACAAAACAGTTTGGCTAACAATGTGGGAATTGGTTGCTCTTTGGTATTTTTATTGATGGAAAAGATGTTTGAAATGAGAATTGAATGCGATTTAGGCTGTTTTTAGGATGCAGATTGTCGTTAAACTTAGAATAACGCAGTTTGTAACTGAAATCCTTTTGGAATGTGGTTTATTTTGTTTTATTTCAATAAAGACCAAAATTCAAAACGAGAAAAAGTTGTTTTGAAACATTTTCGCTAATAATCTTGGAAATAGCTGACAAAATAAGTTTTCAGTTTGACTCAACATCGCAAAAATTTGTCGGAACAAATTTGTCTTTCTTATAAAATGTGTGAGTCGTCTTTTTCATAAAATAAAAAATTCAACTTTCGCAATTATTTTTTTTAAGGAAAAAACAACTGAACTTAAACCTTATTTCAACAAATGTTTGTCCAATTTTTATTTTTAAATTTAAAAATAAAAATAGTTTTTTCGACCTTTAATGAAGAAAAATTATATTTCCTTATTTCTTTACAATTATTTTTATTTTAATAAATTCATAATTGAGTATTCTGCCAAATATTTAAAAAAAAATAGATGTTAAATTTAATTATAAACATTAATTTATACGTCCCCAGCAAAATATTGGTAATGACAACTCATTGCTGTCTGCATTACCAATAATGATATTACCTTTTGCATTATTTTGTAATATAAAATAATGACTTTCTAATAACGGCCTATTGTAGTCATTGCTTTTTAATATAAAATAATGACTTACGCACAATAGTTTAAATAAGTACTTTTTACAAAGTTAAATTTTATACATTTATATTTATTACTTGTAAATATGTTTTATGTTAAAATTTTTTGACGAGTTCTAAAATTACACACTAGCAAAAACTTTAATTTCTCTGAATGTACCCAGTAGCAAATGGTCGAACTACTTCTAAAAAGTACTAGTTTTTTGACTAGAAACTATAAAACTAGTTTTCAAAATAACTATTTTGAACCAGTTTGTGTACTAGTCAAATACGATCTATGTAGGGACTCTCATTTCGTTTATATTTGTATTTAATAAAACATCAGAGTTTGCAAATTAAGAACCAAATTTTTTTACTGTAAATTGCATTGAGGTGCAAATCAACTGGTACAGTACTGGTACCGAAGAGTCACTCCGGAACTAGTTTGGTAAATTTTTCAAAAGTACCAGTACAGCTCCCTGTTTTTATTCTTAAAACAATTTTGAATCATTTGGGTACCTATTAGTTTGATTGAAACAATGCGAGACTATTTCGAAAGAATAAATTTAAATAGTTTTGAAATTCTAGTTTTGTTTACATTTGTTGTTAGTAATATAGTCTGAAGTTGCGAATAAACACTAACATTTCTTATTGTGATTCGAAATCATAAACACAAGATATTTTAGATTTCGTTTGGTAAATGGACCTAATTATCTCAGTAAGGAAACTATCGGTCTAATCTACGTTTCATCAAAGAAAATGTGTTTGTTTTTTATCTACGTATATAATTTAGATCTTTGCCAACTGGTACAGTACTATTTCCAAAGAGTCACTTCGGAACTGGTTCCGCGAGTGTCACATAAGTACCAGTTTTGCTCCCTATTTTT
This sequence comes from Leucophora obtusa, assembly GCA_949987735.1. Taxonomy (NCBI): domain Eukaryota; kingdom Metazoa; phylum Arthropoda; class Insecta; order Diptera; family Anthomyiidae; genus Leucophora; species Leucophora obtusa. Next base: position 160,891,497 of record OX465295.1, on the reverse strand, counting down.
TGTCCTTAAATTGTAATTTTCAATCTAGTTCTACAACTAGTACCAAAATGGGAGTTTGGCGACAATTGTCCCCATCCCTATGACATCTCCACGTTAAATTCTACAGTTGTTTGTATGGGGAAGCGGTATAACTCGTACTAGTTGCCTGGTTCACATAAACTAGTAAAAAACTGGTTCGGAACTAGTATTTTTTGCTACTGGGTATTTCCTGAAGCTAATAGTATTTGTGTAACTTCTTATTTTTAAGAACCAAGTAAGCAGTCGGATAACCACTTATAATTCAACTTTTTGTAAGCATGTTTGTAACCACTTATTATTCAGAATCTCATAACTACTTACTTCTCATTTTTTCGTAAGCGAGCGGGTAAGCGTGATTACTTATAAAAACGACCACGCCAAACAAAAATAATGAGTTTAGACTCCAAAAAATAAGTTGTGCGGAGCTATGAATTTCTATTATATAACCACTTATTTGGTAATGAAAGATTTTGTTGGGTCAAAGTGCAAAATACAAATCCAGATCCACAATTTCTAATTTTTTTAATTTTGTAGTGCAATTAAACTTTATAAAATGTTGTATAATTAGATATCATGTCAGATATAATTATAAAATTAATACAATTTTCTATTAACTTTGTTATATATATATGATATATGATATAAGATTGTTTATAGAAGCTAATACGCCATTATGTATAATTATATATAAACTATACCGCATATCTCTTAATATTTAGCTGGAGATGAAATCGTATATGATTATATATAACGTCATATCAAACATATTTATAAAACCAAAGTGTTACTATAAATGTATATGGTTATATAAAGCCACGCATATAAACATTTATAATTATATCAAATCATATAAGATTATATGAAAACTTTTTTAGTCGGGTATTTAGTTTTTATATTTGTCCCGCGATTTTTAAACCAAATTTTCATTTGTTCGTTTTCTTAGTGTAAAGCGCCACAGGCGAAAATTCGTTTAAAAATCGCGCGATTTTTAAAACAAGTTTTCATTTTTGTTAACTTTTGGGAAGCGTCGCATACAAAATTTTTATTTATTATTTATTTTTAAAATTTATTTAATGTATGGCGCCGCAGGCGAAAATTTATAATTTTTTTTGGTGTAAATTTTTTTTAAATCGCTCGTACTTTGACATTATGTGTATTTTCCTGTACAATTTTTTATTTAATTAACATGCAAATTTTTGTATAGAAGTTCAATATTTTTTCTTTATTTTTCTCAAAACTTGTAAAATTTTAAAAGAAAATAACAAATGAAACCAAACTAAAATGCTAGGTTTCACAATCTCCCTAAGAATAATTTCCTAACATCGGGAGTATGGCCGTTTTGTAATCAGTACTCAACCCAATTGTTTGTCCTATCATTTTTCGGCCTCAACCCCCAAAATTATAAATGGATAATGTCCGTTAGGGCGTTGATCGCGGCGCTCTAAGAAGAAACCATTCCCTATTAAATTTTATAAGATCGTCGGGGACTGAAAAAACAGTAATGTTTTTTTTCGCTTTGAATATTTTGGTGCAATTTTTCAGTTCATTATATTAGGGTCATTTTGCATTTCTTCAAATTGGGGCTATTTTGCACAATGAAAAAAAGCCTCAAAGTAATAAATGAAAATATGCCCCAAATAATAATACAAATGAAAATATGTAATTTTTCATTATATTTTTGGGGTTAATTTTCATAATGAAGTTTTGCCCCAAAAAATTGGGCTAAATTTCATTTTAAGATTGGGGTCATATTTCTTGGGGCCATTTTGCGCAACGCCGTCCAGTTACAATTGAGCAGGCACTTAAAATTAAATTTTATATGGGAGACAATAACAAATGTGTCAGCTAAAGTCCCAGTTAGTAGCTTACTGGACATTCAGTAATCGGACCTAAGAGTTTTTTAAATATTTTTTCGACACCATAACCATTTATAATAAAAAATTTAATTGATATGATTAAACTTTTAATTGAAAATTAATTTGAAATCGAATAAAATTTTAATTGATATTGTATTGACAATAATTTTTTCTGTGCAGTTCTGAACATTTTCTTCCCTTCATACAATAATATCTTGATATGCTTTTCGAATTTAGCCATCATTTTGGAATTTTTTAAGTGATATTTTTTAAAATTTTTAATCAAGAAACCATAATACCTTATACTAAAGTTTGGTAATTAGTTTGCAAAAAAATTCGCGAAAAAAAACTTGAAAAAAGAAAAATGTTTGCATCAATACATTCTTTTGCAGAATGCAATCGCTGATTAAGTTTTCAAATTAATCTCTTGTACCATAAAGCCTTTTTTCGCGTTCCGCTATAAATGTTCAATTTTTTAAGTGCGGTTTTTTTAAATTTATAATGTAGGGACTAAAATACCACTTTCTTATACACAGAAAAAACTAAAAACGAATTTTAACAACGAAATTGATTATATTAATTAAAATTTTAATTGATTTTGCACCTATCACTCAAATGATAGTATCAATTACTAAAAATTGTATACGATTATTTGAAACAAAATTCGATTAAAGTGGTAATAATATCAATTAAAACATTAATTGAAAATGAAAAAAAAAATATATATTAAATTGTAAAAAAGTGTGTGTATGTCATATTTATATATTTGGAGTACTGCATATGTGTTTGTTTTGTGTGTGAACTGCAAAGCTTTTGATTGTTATACTAAAACTTTTCTATATATGCATATTAGGGTTGTTTTAAAAAATCGATGTCGAATTTTTTTGGGGGGCACCCCCCTAAAATGTTTCAGTTTGTTAGATTTTAAGATTGCCAAAGTTTGAGCACAATTAGAAGATCTTAACCCGTGCCACTGGGGTCTCAAAGTTTTGAAAATCTCGATTTTTTGCCAGTTTGGCGACTTCGGCGACCCATATCTATAGTGGCACGGGTTAACATTTTCCAATTGTGCTCAAACTTTGGCAATCTTAAAATCTAACAAAATGAAACATTTTAAGGGGGTACCCCCAAAAAAATTATGAAATTTTTTTTTACCCTATGAGATAAAACTACCCTAATGCATATAGTTTAAGAAAAGAAAATATGGGAATTATGTAACACATAATTATGAAACAAATATTTGCAGAACTATTTAAAAGTCAATTAAAATATTAATTGATTCAATTAAATATTTGTTTAAAAACAAGTTTTATTTTTAACATATATTTAATTACATATTTAAGGTTAATAATTTTTTCAGTGTACCAAAGTTTTGAAGTTCATTTACAATAAAAAATTCACGAAAAAATATTTCGCAAAAGGGAAAATATTTGCATCAATATATTCGTTTGCAGAATGTAAGCTGACTAAGCTTGTTAATGAACAAAAATTTTGTATGGCACCATTATTTTGAAATTTTTTAAGTACGGCTTTTAATTCATAATCTATTAACTATAATACTCATTTCTTATCAAAAAGCTTGGTGGTTAGTTTGCAAAAAAATTCGCGAAATAATTTTTGCAAAAAGGAAAATGTTTGTATCAATATATTCGTTTGCAGAATCTAATTCGCTGACTAAGCTTTTTAATAAATATTTTGCACTAAAGACTTTTTTCGCCTTCCGTCATTACTTTGCAATTTCTTGAGTGCGCTTTTTTAAATTCATATTTTAGGAACTAAAATAACCATTTCTTATAAAAAAGTTTGGTGATTAGTTTGCAAAAAAATTTTGCGAAAAGGAAAATGTTTGTATATATATTTGTATATTCGTTTGCAGAATGTATATCGCTGAATAAGCCTTTTAACAAATATTTTGTACCATAAAGACTTTTTTCACGTTCCGCTATTATTTTGCAATTTTTTAAGTGCGGTTATTTTAAATTAATAATCTAGGAACTATAATACCCATTTCTTGTAAAAAAGTTTAGTGGTTAGTTTGAAAAAATAATTCGCAAAAAAAAATATGTTGCAAAAAGGGAAGTTATTGCATTAATATATTCGTTTGCGGAATGTAAATCGCTGATTAAGTTTTTTAATTAATTTTTTGGACCATATTTAATTTTCCACAATTGCGCGTTTTGAATATAAATTAATCGATATATAATTTATCGATTAAATTTGCGAACACCATAAAAATTAAAGAACGCGAAATAGCGGATTTAGTGATAAAGTTTGTATATTTAGTTTTTTATTGTACGTTATTTCTCATTCAGTTAATCTATCAATAAGTTATTCAAAGAGTTATTTTTGACAAATTGTGAATTTTGCATACAAGACGCCATATAAAAATATTAATTTATTAATAAAATTTTCAAATACCGAAAAAATTTGAAAAAAGTGTGAAATTGCTGGTTTGATTTCAAATTTTGTGTAAATAATTTTTATTGTAGGTATTTGGGTTTTTATTTTTTCATTTTGAATTGTTCAAATAACTATCCAAAGAATTATTCAAACACTTGTTAAAAATAAAATTCTCTAAATTTTGAGATTTTTATTTTCCAAATTTAAAATCCATACATTTTTGGGAATTTTATTTTAAACAAAAATAAAATTTCAAATATTTTTTTCCTTGCATGTTAATAAGGGTAAAAATAATAAGTAATTGGTATTGCATTATATAACTACTTCTTATGCGAAAGTACGATTCAATAAAAATGTATAATCTAATTACATTGCTCGGATCGGTGTTCTTTTTAACAAAGTCATTACTGGTAATGTCTTATTTTATACCCTCTATGTAACCAATGAAATATGTACTAATGTGTAACGACTTATTTCCCTCCATACAAGTATATACTTATTTTAGCTAACTAGTGTATTTAATATTACAAGTAACAACTTATTTCAGTACTACCTTCGTGATCATTTATTTTAGCCTATACCGGTAAGATTTGGGCAACCATTTACCTCCAATGAAACCCCCATGTTAAAAAAATGTATCATGCGACCAAAGTGTAAGTAGTTACAATTTTTGGTTTCTTAATTCATTTCCCTTTACCTGGTAATAGAAGGTTTTGCTGAGTAGTTATATGTAATACATACATATGTCTATTATGTACACGTAGTTAAGATTTAACGTTTTAAAATAAATCAAGAATGTTTCAGAAAATTACTTTGTAGAATTATTAGAAGTTTACATAAATTAGTACACATGAACTAAAAAATTTAATTGATTAAATTGAAATATTTACTAACAATTTAAAAATCAAACAAACATATTTTATGTGTGTTAAACTAGAATTTGATCCTCTATGACCAGATCTGGTCAAGTTAAGCATTATATTTCAATAACTGGAAACCCATACCGAATACCAATATATAATACTCAAAATATTTTCCATCACTAACAGGGCACACTTGTGTTCACTGCAATAAATTTATTATTTTTTACCTACCCGGTTAAAAATAATTTTTCGATCAGATGCAAATAGACACTGAATCATATCAAATAAAGTTATTTAAAATCTGATACAAAAATATATACCTTGGTTCTTTTATATTGGGGTTTCGGTCTCATCTTACGAGTATTATATGTATAAGAACAATCCCATTTTATAGACGCAGATATAATTTGATATTGTTAATATATTAAGATGCTGATCTATATAAAACATACAAGCAATATTAAATAATATAACCTTAAATATAAAATTATATATGGTCAATACATATTTATATAAAATTGTATCAGTCGATATATTACTATATCATTTCATTTTTAATCGGGCAACTACAGCTTAAAGTACACTGCAACTACATATTTACGAAAACTACCCATACTTGGAATGCTAAGCATGTCAACTTATTCAATGTTTAGTAATAATAGCACGAAGTACTCGTACTACATTTTTTAGTAATTTTCTTTTGAAAACTTGCTTGTTTTCAAATCAGATGTTTTAAAGTTTCTTTGTTGTGATTGTTTTTGTTTTTAGCGTTCCAACCTGCAACTACAATCTTTGTCAACAACAAATGACAATATTGTTTGCATTTTTTGAGTTTATCTAAAACTTATCGCACGCCCACATTTCATTCGTAATGAGAATTTTTTAATTTAAATCTCAAATATTTTAATTACAATATGAATGTCATGTAAAATGCCTTTTGACTACAAACAAGTACTTACCGGGAAAGTCTAGGAGGACCCGCAGATTTAAATGAGCTTCAGTAACAATGTAGAGAAAAAAATTTAAAGGACACGTATTTTTTTAGCAGTCCAAATTTATATTTAATTGGTCGTTTTTGTTCCAAAGTAACTAGAGGAAAATTTGGTGTCAAACGAAAGGTATTTAAGCGGTCTATTTACTGGTGTATAGAACATGCTTAAGAATGCTTATTTGTTTATGGCATAATACAAAACATTAAACTTTTAGGTGGTTTTGTATGGGGATGTACATATATAGGTTAAGCATTAAATTCGCATATGTTAATTCTTATAATACTCTATTGAGGGGTTGTTTCGGCTTTTTTCTCTATTCGGCCTACTTCGGGTTTGAGACGAATTTTAGATCTGGGAACCTCTGACTACTTAACATAGGGAATAGGGGTACCAAACTTTTTTATTTTTGTGAGTGCATTCCAGTTATGTGAAAAGAATTTGAAATTTCATAAAATTCAGACATGTCGCCATACAAAAAAGTATGAAAAATGGAGTTTTTCCCAAATATCTTTTTTGATTTTTATTCAACATGCCATGTGTTTCTGCATCAACTAATGCTATACCCAGGAAAATTTTCTGTTCCAAAGAATCGGTTGTACAATAGCAACTTTTCATTCACAACCCCTTCTACTGTCGATTCCAACACCGGTTATTTTTGTTTGAAATTGTCCCAAAAGCAACCACTTCTATAGCTCCAAAGTGGAACCGGTTGCGCTAGAATCAGTTCTGGGACTAGTTCTAGAACTGATTCTACGTCAGTCATACCTTCCATATAGGATCCCAGGAACTAGTTTCGGAACCAGTTCCATGGAATCGGTTGCAGTGGAACCAGTTGTAGAATAGGTGTGGATGCTACTAGGTATACCGATCCGATATAAACCGGTTCCAAAGCAACCTGTCCTGGAGGAACAGAACCTGTTGGTTTTGGGACAAACTCAAACAAAACTCACCGATGATAGAACATAATTTAGAACAGGTTGCATGCAAGTACAAGTTGTTCTACAACCGGTTCTTTGCATCCGACAATTTTGCTGGGTTGTCTGGTCGAGTTCGTAGCAATTTCTGAAATAATTGTGAAAAACCATAGAAAAATATGACGAAATTTTACGTTTTTTGCTGTTTTGAGTAAGATGTTGTTGTTTTTTTTTTATATTATCTCAAGGCAAAATTTTTAGATCTAATTAAGAGGTAAAAATTTGCTGAAGAGAGAAAAGCAATATTTCGAATAGTTCACGAGATATAGACTTAAGAATCAGTACATGTTCTTTGAAAAATGTACTAAAATCCTCCTCCTAGTCGAAAACTTCAAAAATGAATTTAAAAAAAACCTTAGCTAATAATTCAAAACCCAGCTAGGGTTTTTCTTCTACTATCATAAGCTTTCAGATTTTGGGGGTCTCAATTGGTTCAAGAGTTTAGTGCTGCACTGTGTATTTTTAAGAGACATTTTCCAAATTTTTAAAAGAGGACTTTTAAAAGACAACGAAAAATAAGGTGGAAATTTTTACAAAAAAAATGTTGTCCGTGTCTGGCACGCAGCGAAAAAAGTCTTGCCACCCCTGATCTATATAGTATTATACCCATGCATAGACATTTTTTCGATTTTTATAACAGTCTTATAAATCAAAATAATACGCAAAACAACAAAAATTGTTCCTTATAAGACTGTTGTAAGAACCAAGACGATGTCTATACATTTGGCTATTATACTGTATTTCTCTTGCAAGAGAATTGTGGTCGTCAATTTAAATAAAAATTCTTACTTACCTTTTGGTATTACGACATCTTTTAGTTTGTTGCTGCTGTTGCTGTTCAGCCTCCTTAACACTATCCCAAGAATCACCCACACCGGATGAAGACATTTCGTCCATGCGCTCTTCGTCTTCTAAACCAGAATCTTCTAAACTAATATGACAACTAGTCAAAGTAACTTGTTTGCCATTATCACCAACCTCTATCCAATCCGAGGTACGTATACGGGCGGAACGCTCAGTACCGTAAGGCGAAGAATCCGATGAACAACCAGAGGGTGTACGTTTACGTGGCGACTCCCGAGAGTTAATAACTTTTAGAGATTTCTTCAAATCTTCTTCCAAATCACCATCAGCATCTTCAATATTATCAGCATCAATATCATCATCCTGTTGAGGACAATGACAATGATGATTAAGATCATCATTATTATCAACTTTATCTGGTTTATTATTTATTTTGTGTTCTTGATTCTCAAGAGTTTTCAATTGTTTAAAGTTTTCAAATTGTTC